>BSUD01000008.1:87061979-87357034 GCA_033239045.1 Fagopyrum esculentum | reverse complement strand
GCCCCCCCCCCCCCCCCCCAAAAAAAAAAAATAAAAACAAAAAACTTGTGTGTGCTAGTTTGCAACGCTAATTATCGACCAAATGTTATCTTCTTATTGTTGTTCTAACTTCTCTTGACGTTGTTATATTTTTATCCAAGATCATGTCTAATCCATTGTAATAGGTAGGATTTCCGAATTCTAATTAATGTTGATTAACTTAATCGTTTATTGTAATTGACATATAACTCACGAAGATTTCGCAAGTGATGAGTATGAGTCTCACCGTTATGTTCCTCGCGTAATTTTGGACGTTTGGGGAAATTTTTACTTTTTTCCCCGGGTAATTATTTTTACCCTCCGGTGTTAATTGGAGAATTTGGGAGCTCCAATTAATAAAAATGCAGTTGAGAGAAATGATCAGGATATCGGATATGTCCTAGATATGAAATAACATGGAGAGGCAAAACGACCAAAAGAGTCGCTATTTCGTTTCTTAATGGCTAAGAAAGACGGCTTAGGAATACACGTTTTCCGAGGCAGTTGTGGAATAATTATCCCTACAATATTCCAGATTTAATATTCCAATCTCGAGAATTTTAGAGAAGGAGGTTCGACCCGCCTTTGGATCGGTTAAAGGATAATTATCGACTTTGCTACAGGATAATTATCGTCTACACTATAAATAGCGGAAAATCCTTTATTAGTTCATTTTCTTTCCCGTTTCCTCGAAAAAGCTCTGATTTCTTTCGACCTTCAAACTCATATCTACTCTCCGTTTCTAATCCGAATTCAATTCCGTTTGAGTTTCTGGATTCCTCTCTTCATTCTCTTCATATCGGTACCGAGTTTTTGCATTTCTGAGCAGATGAAGGGTTGGTCGAGCATATATGTCACTAGGAAGGTTCCTTCACTCAAATTCCGGTGAATTTGATGTTGCCCATGCGTAGCCTGCGTCGCTATGATTCCGAATCTTCTTTCAGATCGTCAATCGGGTTAGTAACGAATAAGTTATGAATTTATTCGTTTTCCGTATTGCAATTTGACCTAAATTGACTTTAGGCTTGTCAAAATGGATAATTAGAAATTCCATTATGGTTGTTATATTATTCTGGTGATTATGGGTTGTTTGTTTGATGAAATCTGATGACAGGGGGCGGGCAAAACGTTATTCTGGCGAAATCTAATTAATTAATTAAAGGTTAATTAATTAAATTAGGATTAAAATTGAGATTGAGGAATGTTGATTAGATACTACCTTGAGATCTGAGGAATTGTGAATTATGCTGAGATATTGAGGTTTAGTTGGTTGTGAGGCTTATAGATTGAGTCCTCATGGATCCCTTTGGGTCTAAGTGTGACCCCTTTGATGAATAGAGTTTGATATATCTTTATGCTTGTTATTAGGCAGTGCCCCTCTCTCAAGATTGGAGGTTATTGTGGTTGAGCTGAGTACGAGGTTGAGGTAAGTCCGTAGGACTTACTTAGCTACCATCCCTATATTGGGTGTTTGCATGAGTGGTGTGTGCGTTATATGTTTGCTATGATAGCATGAGATATCGTTTATACTGACCTATGTTTTATTGACTGCCCCGTTGCGTGGTTGTGATAACCCTTCCCTTTCATCCTGCCATGGAGTCTGGGAGGTTCTCTAACGTCAGGTCAAACTAGTTTATAGGAAGGACACAATCCACTCCCATAGGGTACACGGGTTGTGTGACCGATACTCGTACAGCTGGATATAGCACTCAGAGGCGAGGATGTATCGGTTCTCGTATCACATACTTTCATCTATATATATATATATATATATATATATATATATATATATATATATATATATATATATATATATATATATATATATATATATATATATATATATATGGGTTAGTTCCGGTGAGGAGAGAGCTTGTAGATAGAAATTAGGAGGGTTGTGAGCCATTGGATGAAATTTAAATCAATGACTCTCACACACTCATCACTAATGACATTTTTATTATTACATAAATTTGGAAAAAAAGAAGAAAATTAGACAGTAAAAAATACGTTCAACCCTCCCTCACATTCTTCATCTCAACCAAATCAGATATTGATTACATAAAAAATTGTGAAATCAAAGAGAATACAAGACAAATCGAGTTATGTTTATTCGAATTTTTACTCTCAATGTTTAGGATTTCATTCTTAAGATTTATGTTTCATTATGATTGATGTTTGTTTTCGAAATCAAATTTGTTTCAATCATTTTTTGTGTTTGATAAGTTTGATTGAGAAAATACATGTATATACATATGTTGAGTTGGTCTAATAGCTCCAATTGAACAATCTATATGCTCCTTTTAGTGTGCACGCAAACTGTTCGACAAAATGCCTTATAGAAAAATAGTTTATAATATTTACAGGAAAAATGATATAAAAAGTATGAACACCGATGAATAAAAACATGAATAATGACGCATAAAAGTACGAACACCGATGACTTATCTATAATTTTGACACATACATAACATATTATTATCATCTTTTAATGTTTTGTGATGAGTTTTTTTATTTTTTGTGGTTATATACTATAAATGAACATTTATACATTATCAAATGAATAGAAAAGAATTAAATAAACATGACACTTTGATGAATAAAAACACTATGGACACCGATGTATAAAAACATGAACAATGACATATAAAATTATGAACATTGATGACTATTTTTGAACGTAGGGGTATTTTCCAGATTTTAAGTCAATTTACAAAAATATCATTAATGATAAGCGTGTGTGAACTCTTGATTTAAAATTCATCCAATGGCTTACAACCCTCCTAATTCCTATCTACAAGCTCTCTCCTCACTCGAACTAAAATCTATATATATATATATATATATATATATATATATATATATATATGGATAGATTTTGAAGAGAATCATTCTTACGGAGATGAATGCGAATCTCTAAGAGACATCGGATTAATAGATGATCGTCCTAGATTGAACCAAGAAAATAATTCTATTATATTAAAAAATTAATATTAAATATCCGTTCATTAATGTAATTGGCAATCATTGATAATTACAGAAAATAAAATATATCTTCCTTGTCTTTATTTGTCCCAGTCATGTACGACGTTCATAGTTTCATAATTGACGTTCATCTATCTACAGGAATCGTAATGAGGATGCTAGTGTAGCGTGTAATATATTTTCAATGAGCGTGCAATTTATGAACACGAGTGTTATGTTTTTAATAAACGTGCAGTTCATGAACATGAGTATTTAGCTTGGTTTTTTTCTATGACACGAGTCTTTTGCTTGGTTGTTTTATATGACCACGAGTGTTCTTTAGCATGGTTGTTTTCAATGAATGCAGTTTATGAACACGAGTGTTTTGCTTGTTTTGTATGAGCACGAGTGTTCTTTATCTTGATTGTTTTTTAGATTTTTTTATGAACAAGAGTGTTCATTAGTTTGGTTTTACATGCACATGATTAGTTAAGTGAATTAAATTTCTTTGAAATTTGCTAACCACGATCAGAATAGTATTCATTCCATATTAGGTAATGAATCTCTTACAAAAGTTAATGTATTAACTACATACGGTCATTGAATTGTAAAAGTCATGTTCGATCTTACCCGTTGATTTATATAAATCAAATAGATGTGAGATGTTCTCATTCATCTCCGTAAAATTGGCTCACCGGAACTATATATATATATATATATATACGTACACCCGGTTTTTTTCACGTCACCACCCCCGCGGTGACGATGGCCCGCGGTCACGACCAAGTGCTACTTTCCGCGGTCGTAACGTGGTCTAGCCGCGGTTGCGGCTGACCCCAGATCGCGTAAGATCCGCTTTTATCTTCTTTCCTTTCTTAGAAGATCCGATCTTCTAATCTTGAGTCATCATTCCTCTATCTTTTAACCTAGTTTTATACCTTCCTCTTCCCCAGCCCTACCTTTTTCTTATTCACGTTTTCTTCCTTGTTTTCTTCTTCTTGCTTCCTTGTCTTCTTCAACCGTGAGTCAAGCTGCAGCCTTTGCTCCATGAGATCTGCAAAATCCTTGTAAGTTGTTCTCCCATACGTTCTCCTTTCCCTATTGTGTACTCTTGCTGCATTCTTTTCTTCTTCTTCTTCTTCTTCTTCTTGGCAAGAATCAAGATCGAGTCTTGATTCTAGTTGACCGTGGTTTGATTGTTGTATGTGTATATCCAGGCTCTTGTGGTTGAGTGTGTCATGTGAGGAATCACATAGGAAAGTGTAACACCCTAAATTTTTGGAACTCGGGGAGCTACTGGTTAGGACCATACAATGGGTCCCGAACTTGGTTTAACAACAACTTTACTAGAATCTTACAACAAGGCACAAATGTATTTAAAACAATTTCAAAACATAATATTTTAATGTATGAATGTACACATGTGACAGCCTTACAAAACATATATATTTATATAACATGCTTGTTGTATGGAAGACTCTTGTGTCCCCATCTAATGAGTACGTAGACCCGGCTGACCATCTTTTCCGGATCTCTCTACAACTGTCTATCTCAACAAAAACTACAACATGGAATAACCGTTTGCTAACAATCCAAATATAAATAGAATAAGGATAACACAAACACACCCAAGGTAAAATAAACACTCATCATGTTGGAACACAACCCGGTTATTATTTGATGGCTTAGGTGATTCACTTTATTCCGATTTAAAGTTGTGCCACGAGAATGTTAAGATTTCTCGGCTCTGTTCCTTATCCAACTAGTGATGGTTTGGCACACCTCCGCCGGTGGCATCATCGCAAACCAAGTATGGACTAGTCCCTAAAGAAACCCCCAGTGCCCTCGGGCTAATTGAGCAGAATGCCACTGCCCGTTACTCTTAGGCCAATTATGTAGGTCGGTCGATAATCAATATTAGATGCACTTATAAACACATTATTCAAACACCACTATCATTATTCACACTCATATCCGAAAGCTAGCTAAGTAAGCCCAAAGGACTTACCTGTCGAAACTCGATTCCCGTTATCTCAACTCGGTCCGCAACTGTTGGGACTCAATTGCCTGTCATAAGGGCAAGTAGATCAAAATAAATCGCATATTCTTAGAAGTCTATAACTTCTAAGATGTACAATCTCATCAAGAGAAATTACTAAAATGCCCTTCTAAGATAAAATGACCATTTACCCCTACGAAACTCTCAAAGATCCTATAATATATGCCCAAATCTTTCTTTGGGACTCAATTTCATACTAAGAGTTTGTTTAAGTATAATTTATAGATTACACATTTTTCTTAACTTTTAAAAAGGTCACTAAGGTCCAACTTTAGACTCAAATAAATTTATACAAATTATAAGAAAATTACCCAAATCATCTATGATATGTATACTAATCATAAGGGCAAAGATCTCTCTAAAACACTAAACCAAACTCTCTATATAAATCCCCAAAGTTGGTTCCAACAGAAAGTAATTCATACTTAGCCAAAATAATCACTTCTTTTTCCAAAAAAAAAAATTGTGTTACTACCCTACTTTTGAACATCATAAGTCCGAAACTATCTGTTGGATCATCCTCAAAACTTTACAAGATAAACTACAGTATATGAACTCTAATCCCTCAAAATTTCATGTTCATCAGAATTATCTAACTCATTCAAATATAGATCCAAAAACTGCTTCAACACACGTTTTCTCCAACACTAGAATATTTCAGCAACACTGGAAAAAAACAGTTTACTGATCCAACTTTATAAAATCATAACTCTTAAACCTCTTGATGAAATCCTCTCAAATTTTGATATACTCTAGTCTCTATTTTGTAATCCTAACTATTACAGATCCAAAATTCAAGTCCAACAGAGGTCACTAACCTATCCAAATCTATCTCACAAAACTGCATCACAAGCAGTTTTTTTCTCAACACAAAATATTCAGCACAACAGAAAAAACTGTTCAATGTCCCAACTTCGAAAAATCATAACTCTTAAACCACTAGCTGGATTCCTCCCACATTTTAATATGTTCTACAACAATATGCCAACTATATCATATCCAAAAATCAACAACAAAGAAAGAGTCTAACTTACCCAAATCTGGATCACAAAACTGTATCAACATGCAATTTTCCAACACTTCAAAATTTCAGCACAACAGAAAAAACTGTTTATGACCCAATCTTTGAAAAATCATAAATCCTAAACCACTAGCTAGATTCCTCTCAAATTTTAACATGATCTACTATGTAATACTAACTACAACATATCCGAAATTCAGCCACAAAAGAAAAGTATAACTTACCCAAATCTGAACCCGAAGCTGACTGTTCATTACTTCCGAAAATTGGGAAAACGCATGCATCTTTACCGCTATCCTACAAAAGTGTAATATCCGGAATTTTTAATTCCATTTATAATACCGAGTCAAATTGGATTTCGACTCGTGATCGTTTTGATAATACCTAGGTTTCTCTACCGACACAAATTTGTATCATTTTATGTAAGTTTGACTCACATAAAATGATGGAGTTCCAAACCCTAACCTAAGTCATGAGACTTTTGACGAGATCATGACAATCTTTTGACGAGACCAAGACAAGATCATGACAAGGTTTGACGAGATCAAGACGAGGTCATGACAAAGCCATGACGAGGCCAGGACGAAGTCCGACAAGCAGTTGACAAGCCACTCCTAGCCTTATATTTTTGCTTCAGCCCACCTTCCTTCTCATCTTATTCCAGCCTTGCCTCCGCCAGCCCATGAGTGCAAGCCCAAATAACACCTACTTCAGCCCAGCCGGAGGAGCTCCCACGTGATAAGCAGCCCAGTCAGCAGCCAGGGTTTCCAGCTTCTACGCAGCTCATCCCTCTCTCTCCAATCAGACGTTACAGGTAATTAAGAGAGGATTTTACACCTTCCTTTCACGTTCCGGAGAATATGTTTGCTGTTGCACGTTCTACTCCCATCTTCACGTAATAACCCTAGGAGTTACTGCTCGCTCCTCTTCATGCCGCCTGGGTCGCCTCCTCCAACAGCTCCGTCACTAGCTTCGTTCCCCTACTGGCGGTGGTCGCAAGAACCAGTAACCGGGCGCCATTGAACCTGTCCATCCTCGCTTCAACCGGACGTCGGCGGCAGCCCATTGCACTATCGTTGTGGCCTGCGCACCAGCAACGGATGGAAGACCCTTCAACAGCTTCCTCTTCGCGAAGCAACAGACCGTCTCCTCCCCTTCTACACGCACAGTTGTTGTTCGTCTCGACCCAAACCTCCTCGCCTTCGGATGCATCATGCCTTCCCCCTTCGTCTTCGCGCAGAGCAAGGAGCAGATCTACGTGTGAGTTCGTCCCTCCTGGCTGCTGGTGCATCATTTCCCAGCCATAGATGCGCCAAAGTGACAGGGGGCATAGCTTCGTCCTTGCCTCATGTACGTGAGCACATCGAGCATCGCTTGTCCGGTAATGATCTCGACCTCTTCTCTGCGTTAATCTCTTTGTGTATGTGCTGATGAGAGTACAAAATTATGTCCTTAGACCCTCCATAGAAGCCCTAGAAGATGGCTTGAAGAGCTGCTGCGTTTTTCTAGGTTGTAAGGTGACGAACAGTCAATTTTGAGGTCAAATTTGGGTAAGCTAGACTCTTCCTTTGCTCCTGGTTTTTGGATATGTTGTTGTCGGTATTGCGGTGTAGAACATACTGAAATTTGAGCCTATTCTGAGTTATAGTTCAGGAGATATGATTTTATCAAGTTGGCTTCTCATGCAGTTTTCTTTTAGTGTGCTGAGTTTGATGAAATTTGCTTGAGATGCAGTTTTGTGGAATAAATTTGGAGGGGTTATTGACTTCTGTTAGACTTGAATTTCGGACAAGTTATAGTTGATATAGTATAGTAGATCATACTAAAATTTCAGAGGAATCCATGTTATGGTTTGAGAGATATGAGGTTTCAAAGTTCAGTTTTATAAATGTGCTGAGTTGAGAAAAACAGCATGGGATGCTGTTTTGTGAGATAGTTTAAAATAGGCTTTTGATCTCTGTTAGGCTTGAAATTTTGATATGATATATTTGACATCTTTTTGTAGATCATATTAAAATTTGGGAAGAATCGGAGTTACGGTTCGAGAGTTATTGTGTTTCAAAGTTGACGTTTTTATATATGTGCTGAGTGTTGGGGGAAAACAGCAAGTGATGCTGTTTTGTAAGATGATTTTGAATAAGCTCTTGATATCCTTTCTGGTTGAATTTTGGATATATTATAGGTAAGATTTTATAGTAGAACATATAAAAATTTGGGATAAATCCAGTGAGTGGTTTAGGAGTTATGATTTTTCAAAGTGTACTCAGATTTTGGCTAAGTATAGGAAACTTCAAGTGTTGTAACCAACTTTGGAATTTTTATAAAAATGATGGATGAACAGTTTTGAGAAATTCTTGCTCCTAAGGGTAGAGGGAACATCATAGGTGATCTAGAGAATTGTTTCGGAATTTTTATAAGCTTTTACAAATTTTATATTTGAAACCGAAGTTAGACCTTTACGATCTTTCGGAAAATAGGAAAATAGGAAAAATGCCAGTTTGTAACCAAACTAAACTTTAGGAGTTAGAATATGATTTTAGAGTCTCAAATAGAAGTTTAGACATGAATTTTGGAAATTCTGGGAGTTTCGGGACCAAGGGTAAAATAGTCATTTGACCCTAAATTAGTATTGTAACTAGTTATGTTTTACTACGTTCTTTTATCTTAGTTGTCTTAGACTTCTAATTACGTGGGAGTGTGCTAATGCACTCATCTCCTTTGACAGGCAACTGAGTTGCTACAGTTTACAGAGCGAGTTTGGTTTACAGAGAGTCGAGCTTTATACCAGGTAAGTCCCTTGGGCTTACTTAGCTGACTTCTAAATATGAGCATGAATGATGATAGTGGCGTGTGATTGAAATGTTTAGAGAGATAGGTTGTGATATATATTTACCGACCTATACTTGGCCTAAGAGTAACGGGCGGTGGCATTCTGCTCAGTTAGCTTGCGAGCGCTGGGGGTTTCTTTAGGAACTAGTCCATGCTCGGTTTGTAGTGATGCTACCGGCGGAGGTCAGCTAGACCTACACCCAGTTGGATAAGGAACGGAGGCGAGAGCTGTTAATAGCTCTCGTGCCACAACTTAAATTGAATAATGTGAATCACTTAAATAATAGATAATAAACGGTTGAGTGCCAGCATGATGTTTGTTTATCATTCTTTTGGCGTGTGTTTGTGCTATTGTTATTCTACTTATATTTGGATTGTTAGCTAACGGTTTATCCGTGTTGTAGATATGTAGAGATAGACAGTTGCAGAGAGATCCGGAACGGATGGTCAGCCGGGTGCACGTACTCATTAGATGGGGACGGGGGAGTCTTCCATACGTCATGCATGTTATGTATCTTTATATATGCTTGTAAGGCTGTCACATGTGTACGTTCATACCATTAAAAATATTATGCTTTAGAAACTGTTTTAAATACATTTGTGCCTTGTTGTAAGATCCTAGTAAAGTTGTTGTTAAACCAAGGTCGGGACCCATTGTGAGGTCCTAACCAGTAACTCCCCGAGTTCCGAGAATTTGGGGTGTTACAACATGGTATCAGAGCTCTGGGTTGGCAACAATGGCACTTGAAATCTTCTGAAAGACCGAATGTATAAAATAACTAGAAACCGAAAGGGGTCTAAGATTTTCAAAACGGATTTCTGTTTTTACACAAGTGCATAGTCGGGTTGTTGGGTTAGTAGTACGTCGGACCACCATCGTTCTCCGTGGATCTCTGCAGCTTAGTAGATGAGAAATAGTTTGTGGACTTATAGTATTGTATGTTTATGTAAGTTATATGTATATCTATACGCATGTAACTTTTTAGTACCTTAAAGGATAGGAAATATACTTTAGTTGAGTTAATATCATGCGATCATCGCCTTATGATAAAATTTTAGTAGATCGTAAAGAGTATCTCTATAGGAAAATAATGGACTCCGACCTCGGAGTAAAGTAATGTGTCCTAACGTACATTCTGGCGATTCCTACAATCCTTTGAAGAACGAGTTGACATAAAGTGAAGATTAAAAGATGATTCTTAACCACGAGAATAATTAGATAAGAAAGAATATCAAATAAACTCAGATAGAAGTGATAGAAGTCCATACAAGGAATTTAGCGGTGGGAAGACGAGAGATGAAACTCAAGAATATACGTAAGGACTGATAAGAAGCGCAAATTGAAGCGGACAAAATCGGAATACAAATTAAGTGGTGTCGAGTACAACTATACTTGGCGGGTTAAATGACAGTGCAACAAAGGTGGACGACGCCATAGGCAAGTATGGGCCTGAGAGTACAAAGAAGATATGGTGTTGACCCCGATGTGAAGAATTAAAGAAGTACAAAGACAGGAAAAAAAAGGAGTTACAGACGAGAAATAAATTTCTTCATCATAGAGATGGCTTGACTTCCTTAAAGATTCAAGAATTTTGAAAGAGATCATGAAACAAGTATCAAATACAATAGAAGTGCGAAATTTCGACAACATATTTCTATAAAGGTGGAATCACAGAACTACACCAAACAATTCGGAAGAATGTGAGAAAATGAGATTGGTGGACTCAAGGGTCCGCAATAATTTCTCATTTACAAAGAGATTTAAGTTACCAACACTAACGGTTCATACTAGAGAACCGCAAACAGATGATGACTAAAGTAAGGAGAATCGCGAAGACACGCTTACAAGCTAATGTGGAAGACTTGATGAACTCATTGACGACAGATGAATGCTAGGAGTAGACTCAGAAGAGTATAGTGACCTCATAAGAGAGCAAGAGAAGTGCAGACTGTGGAAGAAACTAAAAGAGTATTAACAAAGAAACTAGAGGAGATAGATTTTCACCAAGTCTATCAAACTTCAAAAGAGATAGAAGAACAATAAGTTTGTGATCTTATGGAAGGTCAACTACATACCAGTCAGTAATAATTGAGACATAACACGTGCGGGTCAACCAGTGGTAACTGGTTATCAGATAAGGAGGATAACCATAGAATGATGAAAGAATTTTATAGACGTCTAGAGGACCCTTCAAGAGATCAACAACGACAAATGTGAAGCTAAATCGATCCGCGTGCTAGTACCTTAATAATAACATGGAGTGAGTTCGAGCAAGGAACCCTAATTAAGAACTTAAGAAGAAAGACTAGACGGCCAGAAAGGACCCCCTTTATGTCATTGAAGACCAAGGGAAGCGTGTGAGGGATTTACTACCTACTGGCTAGGAAAAGGGTGCATATCACAGTTAGTACAGATGGATTATAAAAGAAGAACTAGAGGAGTAAGGAGTATATGATTTTGATAAGGTTCTATGTCAATCAAGACAGAGTGTGTGTAGCATTCCCTACTAGATAAACCGCCAGTAGAGGGAAGTTAAGGTCATGAGAGTCGCGTAGACGTGCTTACAAGCTATAGTAGAAGATCTAGAAAGGACCATTGATATCAGATGGATGACACAGTTGGACTCGAGAAATGGAGTTAGTTCACGGGGGAACTGGAAGTTTGTAATGTAGAATGAGCTAAAGGAGTATAAATTGATGAACTCGAGTAAGTAGTGCCCGCCAGGAAATTCAACGGCAAAAGAGGTATGAGAAAAGTAAGTCCCGGAAATGGAGATAAGTCAACTATTGACTGACCGACATCAACTGAAGACGTGCAAGAGTTGTTTGGGGATTGACGAGCTATGTACAGTTAAGAAGAGATATTTGTGATTGAGGATTATTGAATTAACTCTACCGATGCTTTGGAGGAGTTCCTCAAGTAGACAACGAAAATCTACTTAGACAACTAAAGGTATAGAGAGAATCGTGTTAGAGGTTACTTCTCGGTTGGTTAAGATCAAACTTCAGTCGAGTCAGGAAGTTTGAATCCGTGTTAGAAGAATTCCAAAAGTAAACGGAAGAGGTCGTCTTCCAACCGTTATCTTAGTCCCTTAAGGCAAGTAAGGGAGGTAATTGGTATTTCACCGGATAAGACTTATGGTGTAATTGAGAGGGAGAATTCTAGAGTCAATCATTGTGGACACATAGAAAATGTTCTTATAATTATCAAAGTAGCGCAGCAAAAGCGTGATGAGTCCTAACCCACAAAACAAGAAACTCTGGAGTACTAAAAATGACGTGTCGAGTTTAAGACGATGATAATTTGTGAAATGTATTTCGTTTAGAAGGAACGTGAAATAGGCTACGTGGAGTGACAAGAAATTTTGTAGAGGAACTATATCATCAACTAGATAGACGAGAAAGTATGTGCATGTAGAAGTATAGAAAGAAAGTGGTACCCCATTATAGATCCAAGTAAAGCATGCCGACCTAGCCACATGTTGACAGATCAGTAAAATTGGAATTTAATACCTAGCATGGTACTTTAGAACGAGGTTCTGGATGAAATGAGAAAGGAAGTAACGAAGTAATAAGGGTGTTGTGTAGGGTCTGCACTAACAAGCTCAAGGTGAGTAACTATCAAGTTGAATCGAAAGACAAAAAAAAAAAAAAAGAAGAAGCTACGGGAGTGTACTTACAGACCAGTATTCGTACATATAGAAAACATAATCTCAAGAGTGGAGTATAAGAAGAATTTTATCTCGGAACGGAGTCGAGTTGCGTTTTGAGTAAGAGGGATATTATAGGACACAAGGCAATGTTAACAACTATTGAGTAGTGTGAGCAAATGACGGTGATGTGAGATCACCTTGTATCTAATACCGTCATTCCGGACATATTGCATGTCACTCAAGACCTTTGGCCTGAGTGTGTAGTCAAGTAAACACAACGAAAGGAAGAAAGTTGACTAGGTTATTTTCTGTACGGTCATCAAAGAAACTGGAGGTGAGTTGCAAAATGTGACCACTTGAGGCTGTAAAGTGGTTTATAAGTGATTGATGGACTAGTAATCCGCACCCTATTGGAGAGTGTAACCCTAGTTTTCTACGGATTCAGTTAGAGGTATACTTACCAGACAAAAGTTAGGACATCGGCTTAGAGAATCGGGCAATGAAGCCGGAGGATACCGGTGAGATATCTAGTTACCACACTAGAACGTGTAGTAGGCACTTGTGAGGTCTGTACATGAAAAGATTTCAGAGTGAGTGGTTTATAAAAAGCCGACGAGGCTACCAAGAATACTATGAATAGTATGAGACATAACCTTTCAGAGACCTTTGTGGAGATAGTTGTAATCTAGGGAACGACGAGTTAGGGCTTGACCCTATAACTGTGTTATGTTGTCTGACTGCTTGTTTAATTCATATTTGAGTGCTTAGTTAGGATGTGTGTTATTGATGACCTTGATATGCGGGATACGTACATGTAGAAACGATGACTCTTGTGCGATAACAAGTTGATACATTAGATTCGTACCTTGAGAGCTGACCTTCTGACTGGCGTACTTTAAGTTTCGGGGCGAAACTCATTCTAAGGGGGGATTGATGTAATAACCGGAAATATTTCTTTAGGCTATTTCGGGAACAAATTAGAACTCGACAGTTGTGACCTCTTTCCGGCACTTTAGTTCTTTTGTATGGCCTCTAATGTTACGAGTCTTCTTTTAAGTTTCGGGACGAAACTTATTTTAAGGGGGCACTGATGTAATATCCGGAATTTTTAATTCCATTTATAATACCGAGTCAAATTGGATTTCGACTCGTGATCGTTTTGATAATACCTAGGTTTCTCTACCGACACAAATTTATATCAGTTTATGTAAGTTTGACTCACATAAAATGATGGAGTTCCAAACCCTAACCTAAGTCATGAGACTTTTGACGAGATCATGACAATCTTTTGACGAGACCAAGACAAGACCATGACAAGGTTTGACGAGACCAAGACGAGGTCATGACAAAGCCATGACGAGGCCAGGACGAAGTCCGACAAGTAGTTGACAAGCCACTCCTAGCCTTATATTTTTGCTTCAGCCCACCTTCCTTCTCATCTTATTCCAGCCTTGCCTCCGCCAGCCCATGAGTGCAAGCCCAAATAACACCTACTTCAGCCCAGCCGGAGGAGCTCCCACGTGATAAGCAGCCTAGTCAGCAACCAGGGTTTCCAGCTTCTACGCAGCTCATCCCTCTCTCTCCAATCAGACGTTACAAGCAATTAAGAGAGGATTTTACACCTTCCTTTCACGTTCCAGAGAATATGTTTGTTGTTGCACGTTCTACTCCCATCTTCACGTAATAACCCTAGGAGTTACTGCTCGCTCCTCTTCATGCCGCCTGGGTCGCCTCCTCCAACAGCTCCGTCACTAGCTTCGTTCCCCTACTGGCGGTGGTCGCAAGAACCAGTAACCGGGCGCCATTGAACCTGTCCATCCTCGCTTCAACCGGACATCGGCGGTAGCCCATTGCACTGTCGTTGTGGCCTGCGCACCAGCAACGGATGGAAGACCCTTCAACAGCTTCCTCTTCGCGAAGCAACAGACCGTCTCCTCCCCTTCTGCACGCACAGTTGTTGTTCGTCTCGACCCAAACCTCCTCGCCTTCGGATGCATCATGCCTTCCCCCTTCGTCTTCGCGCAGAGCAAGGAGCAGATCTACGTGTGAGTTTGTCCCTCCTGGCTGCTGGTGCATCATTTCCCAGCCATAGATGCGCCAAAGTGACAGGGGGCATAGCTTCGTCCTTGCCTCATGTACGTGAGCACATCGAGCATCGCTTGTCCGGTAATGATCTCGACCTCTTCTCTGCGTTAATCTCTTTGTGTATGTGCTGATGAGAGTACAAAATTATGTCCTTAGACCCTCCATAGAAGCCCTAGAAGATGGCTTGAAGAGCTGCTGCGTTTTTCTGGGTTGTAAGGTGACGAACAGTCAACTTTGAGGTCAGATTTGGGTAAGCTAGACTCTTCCTTTGCTCCTGGTTTTTGGATATGTTGTTGTCGGTATTGCGGTGTAGAACATACTGAAATTTGAGCCTATTCTGAGTTATAGTTCAGGAGATATGATTTTATCAAGTTGGCTTCGCATGCAGTTTTCTTTTAGTGTGCTGAGTTTGAGGAAATTTGCTTGATATGCAGTTTTGTGGAATAAATTTGGAGGGTTTATTGACTTCTGTTAGACTTGAATTTCGGACAAGTTATAGTTGATATAGTATAGTAGATCATACTAAAATTTCAGAGGAATCCATGTTATGGTTTGAGAGATATGAGGTTTCAAAGTTCAGTTTTATAAATGTGCTGAGTTGAGAAAAACAGCATGGGATGCTGTTTTGTGAGATAGTTTAAAATAGGCTTTTGATCTCTGTTAGGCTTGAAATTTTGATATGATATAGTTGACATCTTGTTGTAGATCATATTAAAATTTGGGAAGAATCGGAGTTACGGTTCGAGAGTTATTGAGTTTCAAAGTTGACGTTTTTATATATATGCTGAGTGTTGGGGGAAAACAGCAAGTGATGCTGTTTTGTAAGATGATTTTGAATAAGCTCTTGATATCCTTTCTGGCTGAATTTTGGATATATTATAGGCAAGATTTTATAGTAGAACATATCAAAATTTGGGATAAATCCAGTGAGTGGTTTAGGAGTTATGATTTTTTAAAGTGTACTCAGATTTTGGCTTAGTATAGGAAACTTCAAGTGTTGTAACCAACTTTGGAATTTTTATAAAAATGATGGATGAACAGTTTTGAGAAATTCTTGCTCCTAAGGGTAGAGGGAACATCATAGGTGATCTAGAGAATTGTTTCGGAATTTTTATAAGCTTTTACGAATTTTATATTTGAAACCGAAGTTAGACCTTTACGATCTTTCGGAAAATAGGAAAATAGGAAAAATGCCAG
The DNA here is from genome assembly GCA_033239045.1 of Fagopyrum esculentum. Classification (NCBI taxonomy): domain Eukaryota; kingdom Viridiplantae; phylum Streptophyta; class Magnoliopsida; order Caryophyllales; family Polygonaceae; genus Fagopyrum; species Fagopyrum esculentum. The sequence goes on along the minus strand of BSUD01000008.1, from coordinate 87,341,208 downwards.
TTTGTAACCAAACTAAACTTTAGGAGTTAGAATATGATTTTAGAGTCTCAAATAGAAGTTTAGACATGAATTTTGAAAATTCTGGGAGTTTCGGGACCAAGGGTAAAATAGTCATTTGACCCTAAATTAGTATTGTAACTAGTTATGTTTTACTACGTTCTTTTATCTTAGAAGTCTTAGACTTCTAATTACGTGGGAGTGTGCTAATGCACTCATCTCCTTTGACAGGCAACTGAGTTGCTACAGTTTACAGAGCGAGTTTGGTTTACAAAGAGTCGAGCTTTATACCAGGTAAGTCCCTTGGGCTTACTTAGCTGAATTCTAAATATGAGCATGAATGATGATAGTGGCGTGTGATTGAAATGTTTAGAGAGATAGGTTGTGATATATATTTACCGACCTATACTTGGCCTAAGAGTAACGGGCGGTGGCATTCTGCTCAGTTAGCTTGCGAGCGCTGGGGGTTTCTTTAGGGACTAGTCCATGCTCGGTTTGTAGTGATGCTACCGGCGGAGGTCAGCTAGACCTACACCCAGTTGGATAAGGAACGGAGGCGAGAGCTGTTAATAGCTCTCGTGCCACAACTTAAATTGAATAATGTGAATCACTTAAATAATAGATAATAAACGGTAGAGTGTCAGCATGATGTTTGTTTATCATTCTTTTGGCGTGTGTTTGTGCTATTGTTATTCTACTTATATTTGGATTGTTAGCTAACGGTTTATCCGTGTTGTAGATCTGTAGAGATAGACAGTTGCAGAGAGATCCGGAACGGATGGTCAGCCGGGTGCACGTACTCATTAGATGGGGACGGGGGAGTCTTCCATACGTCATGCATGTTATGTATCTTTATATATGCTTGTAAGGCTGTCACATGTGTACGTTCATACCATTAAAAATATTATGCTTTAGAAACTGTTTTAAATACATTTGTGCCTTGTTGTAAGATCCTAGTAAAGTTGTTGTTAAACCAAGGTCGGGACCCATTGTGAGGTCCTAACTAGTAACTCCCCGAGTTCCGAGAATTTGGGGTGTTACAAAAAGTTCTGAGCAGGTTTTGGAAACAACAAAGACACTCATTAGGCATGAATTACATGGTCGGAAGTGCAAGGAAGAGGAGGGTATCAACCTTACTCGATTCTAAGACTCGAAGGCACGTGAATGACAGCAATAAGAGGAGGGTATCAACCTTACTCGATTCTAATATATATATATATATATATATATATATATATATTATTAATTTCATTCAACTATAATATTACAATCAATTAAAATCTCAAATTTAATCTTGCATAACAATCCATGTATAATTCACACCAATTTAAATCAAGATTCTAATCAAAATTAGCTATTAATCGTTTGATCCTATTCATTTAGGCAAGATTGCTATGTTGCCAATGAATGGAAATTGGATGTATATAGCGGAAATATTGATTTAATCAAAGAAGCTAACCACAAGATCTACATATACACTTAATAGAATCAATACAATATTAATAGGAATACTTGTTGATGTGTGGACGAGATCTATTCGAGAAGTAACAAAAGAAATGAAAACCCAAAGTGTGACTTGTCTACTTGGTCCACACGATTTCAGTGTCAAGATCTCCTTTGCCTTCGACTACTCGGATGAAGATCGAAGGAGAGCAATCAAAGTGTTTCGGATGACGACGTTGAAGAAGAAGATGACGATAATTGTGATGGGAATGGAGATGGGGATGGGGATGGTGATGTTGGCTCTAGTGATGATGATGTTGACGATGACGACGGTGACTGTGATGGTGATGATGACAATGACGATGAGAATGAGGAGGATGGCGGAGACATTTTCAGTCATATGAACATGAACATAATTTTAGAGGGGCTTCTTGTCATCTTTTACCTTCAGCTAAAATAATATATTGTCACTTGGGCATTTTCTTATTTCCTATTAGCCCTGGGAAGACCCGAGAAGTGTCGGTACACTTCTATTCATACACCTAAGTTGATCGTCCTAACCACGATCGGCTTTTCAATTATATTAACGAGCTTTCTAATGAACTCGATCATTGAAATTGGTGGTTGAATGATGCTAGCGTTATTGTTCTTGAGCCTTCAATAATTTATCGATTTAAATTTGTGGTGTTAAGAAACATCTTGATCTCGTAACAAGAAGCAAAAATATATATACCAAAAGTGAGAAAGAAAAATGCCACAGTGTTACTGTCATGTTTAAAAAACTTGACACAAATAGATAATAAATAATAGTCATCATGTTATCTTGGAGAAGAAGAGGTAAAATGGATGGAGGTTTGAGACCTTAGAAGCGTGTGACTGCTTCTCCGTAAAAAAAACTGAGACGTCAAATTTTCTATAATTGATAAGAATGCAAATCTTTCGTGCATATATGTGTGGAAGGCTTTAGATATGCATAAAACTATTCATCCAAGTTTTGATTGTTTAAGATAAAGCACGATGCCAAACAAAGATGGATAAAATACCGTGGATATATATGTCATATGTTTATCATAAAGGAGTGTGATTTAAAAGAGCTCGAGTTGAGAGGATAGTAAATAAAGAAAAATACTTGAGTTCCTATTCGTTGGCACTAAATAACATGGTGTTTTTTTTTTTTTTGAAATGTTAATTTGTATTAAGAAAAGGGATGTACAAGGGGAATACAGAAGTAAGATCAAGTACAAAGGGGATGCATGGACAATGCATGAAGAATGAGAAAATCAAGCAAGGTTGAGGTTAAGCATTCTAGCAGTGTGGAGCGTAGAGGGAGATCGATCTTTCCAGTTGATTTCAAAATGGAGTTTGGTGGATCTGATGATCATACCAGCGTAGTCCACGGCTCTTGTGAAACAGTTGTTGAAGAGCATATTGTTCCTAGCCTTCCAGACATGGTATATGAAGGATAAGATGGAAGCAATCCGGATACAATCAATCAGTTTGGGCTTAGGATCGGTACAGGAGCTGAGCCAGGTCCAAAGGCAACCCAGATAGGGTGCAGGGTAGGGGATGTGAGTCCATCTGGAAATGATGTCGAGCACGAGTGAGCCATAACTGCAATGAGTCCAAAGGTGATCAACAATCTCGATAGCACTAGTGCAGAGTTTGCAGGTGTCATTAGCAGTAAGGTTCCAAGCTTTGATTCTGGCCAATGTGGGCAGCCTGTGGAGCGAGGCAATCCAAGAGATATAGCTGCATTTCGGAATATTTGATGTGAGCCAAATAGCTTTGAAGGGATTAGGTAGGCTTGGGGATAGATGAGGTTTGAAGATAGCGTATGCTTTTTTGTGAGAGAAGGCACCATTGTGGCTGGACAAAGCATCACCATGCCTACCCAAGGGGTTAGTGGGGATGTCATCCCTAATCTTAAGTAGGTTCTTCCAAAAGGCACTGTAGTGAGGCTTGGGGCTGCAATTCCAGATGCACTCACCATTCTTAATCAAATGCTTGGACAGCCATTTGGTCCAAATGTTATATTCATCCCTATCGATGTCATGTATAAGCCGAGCGAGGGTAACTTTGTTCCTAGTGTGAAGATCCGTGAAGCCAAGCCCACCATTGGCTTTAAGGGAGCAAATTTCATGCCAGGCCACGAGGGATCTCCGACTATTCTCAATTCCCGACCAAAAGTAAGACCGAATGAGATTGTTGATCATACTGATGACCTTTGCCGGAAGCAAGTATTAGGAGCACCAATATTGGCTGATAGAGAAAAGGACCGACTTGACCAATTGAGCTCTGCCAGCGTAAGAAAGTGCCTTAGCACTCCAAGATTGGATGCGTTTAGTGACTCTGTGAATCAATGGAAGATAATCCTGTATCAATAGTCTACTACTCCCAATGGGCACACCCAGATAGAGAAAGGGGAGTGTCCCTGTAGTCATGCCAGTGATGTTGGTCGCCCTATCAATTTCATCTTCATCCATCCCACCAGTGAATAGGAGAGACTTAGCAGCATTGATCTTTAGACCGGAGGCCATACCGAAGTCGTCCAGTGTGTCTTTCAAGATCTTTATAGAAGGGATATCACCTCTGCAGAGTAGTAGGAGATCATCAGCAAATATAAGGTGAGTAATAGTGGGATTGGAGCACTTGGGGTGGTGATTGAATTCCGGGTTCATAGTGTTCTGATGTATCATTCTTGTTAGGTACTCCATGGCAATGACAAAGAGTGGTGGGGAGAGAGAACATCCTTGACGCAGTCCCCTACTCCCAGCAAAGTGTCCACAAAGAGACCCATTAATGTTAACTGAGAACGTGGCAGTTGATATGCACTCTTTAATCAATCCAACCAAATGATCAGGAAAGCCCATTTTATGGAGGCAATGCAGTATGAACGTGTGATTCACCGAGTCGAATGCTTTTGAGATATCCACCTTCATGGCAGCCCTCGGTGAGATATGTTTTCTGCCATATTTATTAAGCATCTCTTGACAATTAAGAACATTATGCTTGATTAACCTCTTGGAGACAAATGCACTTTGGTTGGGACTGATTATGTTTGGCAGGATTGAGTTGATTCTAGCCGATAGGATCTTGGAGATTGTCTTGTATATGGTATTGCAGTACGAAATGGGCCTGTAATATGAGGGAGAAAGGGGGCAATCATGTTTAGGTATAAGAGAGATAGATGCATGATTAACATGTTTCAATAGTCTTCCATGTGAGAAGAAATCTTGAATAGCATTGATGAAGTCAGTGCTGATAGTTTCCCAAGCTGACTTAAAGAATTTCGAGCTGTAGCCATCCGGTCCTGGCGCCTTATTGTCCCCTATACTAAATAGGGCTTTCTTGATCTCATCCGGAGTCACCACCAGACAAAGAGAAGCAACATCCTCAGGGGTAAGGGTAGGCAGATTGATTTCAGGTATGAGATATTGAGCCTGTTGAGTCGGTAGATTTAGTGTTTGCCTGAAGTGATTGACAAAGGTTGTGTCTATGATGCCAGGGTCATTTGTGGTGGTTCCATTTGTGGTTCGAATGTACTTGATGTGGTTAGTACATCTACGCATTCTGATGCCTCTAAAGAAGAACGAGGAGCATTGATCTCCATGTGCAATCCAGCTAGCCTTGGATAGTTGGGCCATCGTAGTATGCAGATTGTTGTAACACTCAATCAAGTCAGTCGATTGGCGCTTTTCCTCCTCTTGAATTGTGGTATTATGGAGGTCCGATTGTAATCTCTGTTGCGTGTCCTGAAGAGTTCTTTGTTGATCTTGGATTTTAGTGTGAAGGTCTTCAATCTTGGCACTGGGGAACCTTTTGAGGAGTGGTTTAAGCAGCTTTAGCTTTCTAGTAAGTTTGAACATGGGATTGTCATCGATCACTGTGTCCCAAGTTCGCCTCACACAATCCTGGAAGGACTCATGATTAATCCATGCATTATTAAACCTGAAAGGGATATTTTGTTTGGCTTCAGGCGTCTCAGTAAACAGGAGGGCAGGCGAGTGGTCCGACACCTCCGCAAGGTCAAAGTGAGCCTTGGATTGTGGAAAGGAAGAGTGCCAGGCTTTATTTGTGATGATTCGATCCAGTTTGATCCAGATTCTAGAGCTAGTTTGCTTGTTATTCCACGTAAACTTGCAACCTGAGTATGGATGATCCAAGAGTTGGTGCTGCTCAAAACATTTAGCAAGTTCATCAGATGCCTGCGAGATAGAAGGGATGTTAATTTTGTAGTCTTCTCATTGGGTGAAAGTGTGACGTTAAAATCACTCAGCAAGGCCCAAGGGTTGTTGTGGTTGAGTTGTTTCAGGGTAGAGATGGTATTCCAGAGGTTCGCACGATCATCCTGTGAATTATGTGCGTAAACGAAGGAAAGCTCAGCCACACAGGTTCGGTTCGGATTAGAAGAAGGGTTAGATATCTAGCAATGAATAAGTTGATCAGTTTTGATTAGGATAGATAAGTGGAGCTTGGCAGGGTTCCACCATACCCAAACACGGCAGTTATGTGAAATAGAACCATTAGAGACATGGTTCCAAGAAGGGAATAGGGATTTAGAGATGCGTTTTTCATTGTTGGAGCGAAGCCTTGTCTCCAAGATAGCCACACTATCTAAGTTTTGCTTCTTAGTAAGGTTTTGTATAGCTCTTTGTTTTGCAGGGTCATTCAATCCCCTGATGTTCCAGGAACATGCTCTAATTATCATTGAGATTTTCGGTGTTGTCCATGGTAGCACTTGCTAACAATGGAAGGTCAAATGAAGGTGTATGTATACTTGTTGGGGTGGAGGTGTGGTTAGGAAGGGGGGGTTGGTAATGAGGGTTGTTGAATCAATGGGAGTGTGAGGATTTTGGTTGTGAGTTTGTTCCAGGAGAGGGGCTACTTGGCCTGAAGGAGAGGTAGTTGTGTTTTGAAGCTCAGTGTTAGGCTCAGGATTCTTGGACAGGTTAGAAGAAGATTGGATTGTAGGCGGCTCAGGTATGATGTTTTCCAAGCCATCTGGTATTGGTAAAGGAGAGGGGAGAGGGATTTGGGTGACCTCCGATTCTTGGTGGATCTTCATATAATCTGGTGGAGTTGGCAGTATAGGATTAGGGTTAGGGTTAGGTCTAGGGGTTCGCCTTTTTGTGTGGTTAGAGAGTGTTCGTTTCTTGGCCTGAACGTAACCCGAATGTGCCTTCGAACCACTACAGTTGTGTCCAAACGTACCACATGAAGAGCAACGTGAGGGCAACCAATCATAGGTGATTTTCTAGATGAATGATGAGCCATCAGATCCAGTAAGAGTAACCTCGCGCAACAGAGAATGTGATGCATGAATCTCCACCAAAATACGCGCATAACCCAGTCTGTCTTGGTTTATAGAACAGATATCAGTAAGAATGGGAGAGCCTATGGCCGATCCAATCTTCTCCAGAATATGCTGAGACCAGAATCTGTAGTCCAGGTTATACAGTGTGATCCATATTGGCAGTGAGCTGAGACTTGAGTAATCAAGGGGAAGGTCTTGAACCCATCTTTTCAGCAGCATGGTAGAGGAGCCATCAATAACCCAAGGGCTGCCAGCTAAAATCGTGTTGAGATCTTCTTCATTTGCAAAGTGAAACACAAAGATCCCTTTTTCATTGCGAAGGAATTTTGGCTTTGGGATAGAGCTCCAACTCTCCAAAACAAACTTATTCTTCCGTTGATAGGATATGGGACTTCCCAGAGGGAATTCAACAAGGGACGTCTGCCATTTCAGGGTGTTATCAACTACATCTTCATCTGTGAATGGAATATGTCCTGATTCATACCCAGGAATGAATGAGAGGGGGACATGATTCCAACCGACGCTCCTCTTGATAATATCCTTGTAGTTAATCAAAGTGTCATTAATGTTTTCTTTTTGCTCTAGGCGTGCTGTTTTGGGAGGCTGACAGTCAAAAGACAAGGGGGGGGTATCTGAAAAGACCCTCGTGCTAACGACCTCGGGAGCGGGAGGAGCAGACATAATGATGGCTTTATGATCCGGTGAGTCAGACACCTCCACCAAGGAAGATGGAACCCTTGGGTTAGATGGTTCGCATCTCCTGGGCTTTAGCACGTCATCCACTCCTTGTTCGGCCAGTAGGGGCTTATTCGAGGGATCAACATGGGCGGATAAGCTAAGAGGAGACAAATGGGCGGATTTTAGAGTCATATGGTTGAGGGGTGGGAAGAGTATGTCGGATGATAGGGTTGGCGAGTCGATGGGTTTAGGGTTAAGCCTTCTATTGTTGGTGCGGATCATGTCATCAGGGATGGTTTCGACTGGGCTTTCCGGTGAGTATGGGATAGGTGAGTTTTGTGTGTTTTTGGGTGGCTGTTTTTGGTTTGGGCGAGGCAGCTCAAAGAGTTTGATGGTGAGTCGACGGGACCTCCTTGAACCAGTCATGGGGACCAGGCAAAGAGTGGGCGGGGCACGGCCGGGCAGCTGCGCTAGGGTGGTGTAAGCAAAGCTTACACCCATTTGGGATGAGAGAGAAGAGAGCACAGGAGGTGTTTTTGAGAGTGAAAAATCTTTAAATAACATGGTGTTGTTCAGGTAAGGTTGTTAATTGTGGTAAGGTTGTGCGGCCGTTTAAGAGTTTGACACGTGTCTAAATTTTATTTATTTATTTATTTAAGAAAATATATTCTGGATACTTTTAAATATAGTGAACTACCATGTTACAAGTTTTGCACTATTCTCTTATAAACTTTGAATTATTCTCATATAATTCATGAACTATTACTTTATATTATTCATGAATTAGTTTTTTTTATAACTATTAACTATTCATATATAATTTATAAATTATTCCCTTAGAATATGAATTATCATGATATACTATTAATGAACTACTCTTTTATATACTACATTGAGTATTCTTATGTAATCATGAAGTAGTACTTCGCGATAATCTATTCATGAACAGATATTATATCTCCAATGAACTACTCTTATAAAGTTCATCAACTACTACTTTCAATACTTCATTTTTTAATATATTATATCAAATTATTTATAAATTAATCGTTTATATGTTATGAACTATTCTATTATAATTAATGAATTATCCTTTTATAAGTATGTCAGTCTTTGGCTTTCCAGACAGAACAGACGTTGTGCCCATCTGCGCTGACCTTGAGATGTCACTATCCCTCTATAAGTTTTGCATTATTATTTTAATTCGTTGTTGGAAGGAATAAGGGGAAAAAAATTGGACATGTGTTACCTTCCAAGGCTACCTTGACGGCTTACCGTCTTACCGTTATGAACTATTTTATTATAATTCATGAACTCCTTTTATAAGTTATGCATTATTCCTTTATAAGTTTTACACAATTTTCATTCGTTTTTGGAAAAAAAAATTATAAAATATTTGGACACATGTCATCTTCCTAACTTACCATACGGCCTTACCGGAAAAAGGGGTCTTACCTGAACACCTCTTCTAAATAACAAGGGATTCACAATTAAATATAAAACAGATTACTTAGATCGTAGTAATCAATAACATATCACACGGTATTTAGAAGACAAAGTAAATTGATTAGAATCCTCCTATACACATCCTACCGATAAAAGGAGGGAGAGAATATTCCATTTCTCCCACGAGCATTAATTTGTTTAGATCTTTGTGAATGAAAATCATGTATTGCCATTTTAACATAGCAAAAGGAAATAATAGATGCTTCACAGCCATATGAAGCGCAAAAATCTATTAATTTGCATCTCATCTAACACCAAAGAACTACATACGTACGATTTGATCTCTACAAAAAATACGTATGAAACTCAATCGGATGATCGTTGAGTTCAATCACAAAGTTCAAGTGGGAATAGAAACAAAGTTGTGCACGATGAACTATGGTGACTTGATTCCATCTCAAATGGATACGTAGGAAGCTCGATATAAAGCAAAAACTCACCGAGTTTGGTTTCACGCAAATTCAAAAGATAGTCGAAAGGTTGAATTTAGAACTACGTTTGACTTGATTTCGTTGAAACGGATACTTAGGAAACTCGCCGAGTACATTCATACCCCAAACAAAAAAAGAAGAAGATGAGAGATATATGTATTCCTTTTACACGTCTAAAATCGAAAGAAATATCTATTCATATTGGGTTAATATCTCATTTGTGAGTCGCTGACATATTGATACGCGGGTCACCAATCTACCGGTACGTAGATCACTAACACAGTGATTTCACTATTTTAAAGATTATATTTGTATAATAGGATTTGAGCTGAATTGTTAACTAAGTAAAAAAAAATTGATACTATTAAAAAGTCTATTTCGATAATAAATTTAAAAACTTGGGGGAAAAAATACAAAATTGTGGAATGAATAAATCTATATTACTTACTAAAATAAAGGACACTAAGTCCACGTGTCAATCAACTAGGTATGCCACATAGGATTTTTTCTAAAATATTTACTAAAATGCCATTCTATTTAATTTTGTGTTAATCATCTTATTAATTAAAATAAATTAAAATAAAAAGATTTTGTTAACTAACTAGCTAAATTAATAAATTTAAAAATACTTTTAAAATATTTTTCGTAAATTCTAAGTAAATTTTCAAATAAAAAAAATATATGATAACCAACTAGCTGTTAAATTAATAATTTTATAATTTTTAACTAACTAATTGTCATTTTAATCTATATTACTTACTAAAACTAAGGACGCTAGCGCCACGTGTCATTCAACGAGTAATGCCACATCGGATTTTTTATGAAATATTTACCAAATTGCCATTTTTATTAAATTAAAAAAAATACTAAATAAAAATTATTGTTAGTTCTTTAATTGAAACAAATGCAATCATAGAACCGAATTCTCCTTAACAAACTCACCTTCATATCTAAATTGATTTTTTATTGCTTTTTTAATCTGATTTTAGTTGAGCTTTTTTTATTAATTTTTATGTCACTTTTGTTGAGTTTATTGATTAGCTATTCTGTAAAAAAATTTAATTTATTAATTATTTATTTTTAAATTTGATAAAACACAAACTCCTTTTTTTATATGCATTTTTTTGCCGCAGGTGAAAAAAGCTCACATTTTTTTGATTAATAATTAAATTTTAATTGATTTACCTAAATTCTCTTGAATTCACATATGTTAAAAGCTTAAAGTGGTACAATTTTAAAAAAATACGTGTGAAAATATCACAACTTATTAAATTACTATTTAATTTTTTAATAAGTCAACGTCACAATTCACGCAGTTTCAAAAAATATTTTTAAAAAGTTAATGTCATTAATTAATAATTTCTTTATTTAAAAATGTAAATCTTCATTGAATATCTTAATAATTTGTTAATCATTAAATAAAATTTGGTAATTCCAATCTTATCTCACCGATTTTAATTGGCAAATCTTCTTAAACAAACTTCTTATGCGAGTAATCTTTTCTGTCACTAATTAAATTATAATTATAATTATCGATAAATCTTCCATGACACACTTTTCACCTTTAAATACCATGATCCTCTTTATGATATCTCATCGTCCCTCACGTATAGTTGATCAAGCAACAACGGAGAATGAAGCCGTTCGTCGAGCTCTCTCTCTTGACGTACATAGCAACAACTTGATTCTTCGCCTTTTAATTCCAAACCCGCATACGAGGAATAAGAGATGTATTATGTTATTTCTTTCATCGAGGTTTTTATCTTAAACTTTCTCTTTTTCACTATTTTGACGCTATCTTAATTTTTACGCTAATTGAAATGTATCAAGTTATTTTCTTCCCTAATCTACTTTGATATACATTTGTTTTTACCATACTTCAGTTTTATTAGGTTTATGCTTCTTACATTGTGTTACTGATCGTTCACCGGCACCACCCTTACCCTTCCGTTCTCAATGTCCTACTTTGACGTAATTTTGTTAAGATTTATATGTTTATATTCAATAAATTTGAATTGTGAATATATAGTGTAGGTGAATATATTGTAACATATTTCTCAAATGTTTTTACTTTTGTACGTGTAAGCATTACAATTCTCGAAGCCTACCAAGATTATTTTAAAAGTTAAATAGTTAGGAAATTTATCGAAGATAATTAAAATACTTATTTATAATCGAAAATTAGAAAATAATCGTGTAACCGAATCTGAATAAAAAACTTGTAATCGAAGTTTTAAAACTAAAATATTTTTTCAATACACAAGATCATACTATCAACAAAAATTCTGTACATAAGTATTTTTGTTAAAAAAAATTTAAAAAAAAAACCATATTTTAAGTTGTTTTTGTTACGTTTTCTTTCACTTTTTTAATTATTAGTTATGGAGTTTTTAAAGTTTTTATTTTTCCGAGGTTGTTACGTGAGGTATCTATCAAAATCGAAATTGGTTATGATATACATTTATTTTTTAAAGTTGACATTTTACGATTTAGTTTTAACATCAAAATTTTATAAGAAAATTATTTAGGTAATTACATATGACGATCTTAACAAATTTTGATATTAGCTCATTTTTAATTTAAAGAAGCTTTCTCAACAAGTTTGTTAATCCTAATTATATATATTTGTTAAAGTGAGACACAATACTTTCATTACTTTTATTGTTATGAATTCGTTAAAATTATTATTATTCATACCTAATAAACCATATTTTCCTTTACCCTAAAATAATGTAAGCCCATTTACAATTTGGAATAGTAATTTTAATTTTCAAAATTCTTTGATCCTCCATAAATCTTAATCAAAATTTTTTTTATCATCCAAATTTATATGTTTCGTTTTTCTTAGAAATTATTATTATCCAAAAACTAATAAAAGTGCAAATTTATGGTTATTTATTTGAACTCGAATGTTGAAAATTAAATTCTCTTAATATAACAAAAAATAAATTGACTATATAAAGATATTTATTTGTAGAACGTTATATGTCCACCTTTAATATATATATATATATATATATATATATATATATATATATATATATATAATTAAATTGTTTGGCCAAATTTTTTATATCGAAATTAATGAATAATTATATCTTTCATCAATACAATTACTTAATGAATTTAAATATATAAACAATAGTATATTATTACATCTAATCTAATATTTAAAAAAATCTGCATATCTATATATATTTTTAATTTAATCTCATCTTAGGTTATCATCTTAAAATCTTCCTACTACATCAAACTATATATCCCATTTTGTATTTTGGATGGATTTATTCTATTTTGTAAGTCAACAAAAATGGTGGATCGGATTAATTAGTTAAGATTTTGTTTATTTAAATCCTTCTAGAGTATATCCACCAATTTAGATACATATGTAATAAAAAGAAGTCCAAGCTTATCATTACGGTTAACCTATATTTTTCAGTACATCTCCAATAATTGATCCCGTCATAATCAAATTATAGTTATTTTCTTGATATGTATAACCGAAAATATAGTATAATAACATATATGAAAAAGGAGATAAAACATGTTATGCGTACCAATTAGTATTTATGTGACACCGAATTTTTAATCAAGTAATTTGATATTATAAATTTTTTTAGGTATAACAAAATATATAGATTTATAATGATACTTAATAATATTTTATATATGTAACTTATCTTAACTTTAATACTTTTATAACAAAATATAAATTTTATATAAAAATAATTTACAAAATCCCGTGCATGGCACGGGTAGTACACTAGTATGATGATAAAATTTCAAATAAAATTATTAAAATATATAAAAAGTTATATATATATATATATATACACACTAAAGTAGATGATAAGCTGGTGGCGTGTCGTTTTAAATTGAGTATTAAAGTCAAATTCATTTATTTTACTAGTGTCATTTTTCAAAGTTATTTAAATATTAATTCCTACATTTTTTTTTTAACAAATCAGATCAAATCTATATTAATTTTCACCTCACATTGTTGAAAAATATATCCACCAAGTCTTTTAAAACATAATAAACCTTTTTTCTCATAATTATTTTTCATATTCATTTGTTATCTACAATTTTTTTGAAACAATTTGATTTACCAAACTTCTTCTACTTTTGTGTTTAGTAAATGTACCCCCTTGAGAGAAGAGTGTGTAGAGTTTGACAATAAATACAAAAGTTTGAGGTATATTTATTTAATTGAAACATTAAAAAGCCTAGTTACTAGCCTAGTTATCAAAATTGCCCAATTTTTTTTTAATTCGATCATGATAGAATTTTCTATATCACATTGGTTATCAAATAAAACTAATAGTTTGAAAACTTGTATAAATATAATAGAAGGTTTGATGCTAAACAAAATATACATTTTTTCGCATTTTAATTAATCAAATACAACATTTATTCATATAAAATTATAGTCTAGTCCGCGGGTCATCAATCACTAGTAGGTGGATGACGCACAAATTTAAACTTTTAATCTCATTTGATTAAATCAATGATTCCCTAATTTGTATTTTACCAAACGCGGCCTAAAGAACATAGAAGTTTATTGTACGCGTATCATTTTATATTTTTTAACAACTTGTACATTAATTAAAAATTATATCATGTAATAAATAAATTTAGCACATTGTTACCAATATACTAAAAAAACATTAATGTTTTTAATTATACGTCTTATATAAATACCCGTACACGATACGGATCCTGAACGAGTTATTAAAAAAAAGGTTCATAGTCTCAAAGACTAGTATGATTATTAATAACCGTAGAAGGAAAAATCGTAAGGCTTTGAATGCCTTAGATGCATAGCAACGGTTACAATGTTAGGAGGGATTACCGATTACATAGCAATTAGCAATACCATTCAATGCCTTGGACGCATACTTACGGTTACACCGGTAGGAGGGATTACCGATTACATAGCAATTAGCTATATCATTCAGTGCCTCGATCGCATACTTACGGTTACACTAGCTGTTAGGAGGGATTACATACAAGTATAATTGCATTTCTATTTAACAGAGTTACAATTATGTGTGAGGTACTACAACTTATATCCAAGGATGTGATTCCTACTCATCCACATTTATTTTATTACAAACACGCGGAGAAAAATCTTCTTTCTATCAAAAAAAATTATTATTTGCAACGTAGCGTGAGGATATTAGTATAAGATGACGTAGAGTTGTTATGTGAAAATTTTGTGGGTTCATTAATAAAGGATAAAATGGATGATTTGTAATTAAAGGTTAATACCGGTTTGGTTTAAACTTTTGCAAATTACGAATGTCCAATTAAGTCGAAGATAATTTGTAAGTTAAGAATACCGACTTAGACACACGTGTACCACACGGAGAAAATCTTCTTTCTACCAAAAAAAAGATAGATGTTGTAGAGTTGTTATGTGAAAATTACGTGGGTTCATTAATTAAGGATAAGATGAATGATTTGTAACTAACGGTTAATACCGGTTTGTTTCAAACTTTTGCAAGTTAAGAAATTAAGGATAAGATGAATGATTTGTAACTAACGGTTAATACCGGTTTGTTTCAAACTTTTGCAAGTTAAGAATGTCGTCGAGAACCAATTAAGTGAAAGATGATTTGTAAGTAAGTTAAGAATACCTACTTAGACACACGTGTACCAGTCATATATATGCGCGTCTGAGTTGGAAGTGTGTACGGAAGTACAAGATAATTTTGTCGTCAAGCTAAACCTAACGGTGCCTTGTATTGTACTATCCTAAAATTAATAAATGTTATCAGCGAGCTAAACCTAACGAGATCCGTAGAGAGTTTTGTCGCGACGCTAAACCCGTCGTCAAGATAAAGCTAAACCTAACGAGAGCTGTCAAAGTGTCTCTAACCTAGTAGGGAGGTGGGTTTGAAACCTGAAGTTGCACATCTCAAAATCATTTCCATTTTCTTGTTATTGTTGATAATTTAAAACACAATGGTAAAAGTGTAAGAAATTTGTTTCGTTGATTAATGATCTATCTAAGAACCGAAGCATGGAGTCCTGTAAACGAGGTTTGTTATACACAAGAGGCAGACTGGAGCACATGATCAACTCTGTGGTGAGTCAGCAGGAGTCATCATATATTAACCGTAAAAAGCATATTGTAGAGGGTAGTTAGCAGCAGCAGAATAAGATTCCTATTGATAGTAGGACCCAACGCATTTCCATCAGATTTTTCTTTTAGTTTCATAAAGGCAAACATTCATAACAAACCCATATTGTAATCTAAACTTTTTAAGAAAAAGATATATTTAGTTTATTGCATCTAGATGATCGATGACGCCAAGACCATCCCCATCCACGCTCTGCGATCCCTTCCAGTTCCATATATGTAGATTAAGCTGCCTTCTACTTGTACTTGTAGCTAGAGATAGATGTTGCCTACCATACAACCATATTCATATATTATATATGTTGTATGCTGCCTAACTTACCTGCACAAATAACATCAACACAAATTAGAAAAGGGAGAGCAAATTTTGCAGTTGAACATCCAACCAATCACAAACCTCATCAATAGTAGAATGAACCTTGCCACCATTCTCCTCTAGTAGCAGCGTGAGGATCATCATCTTCCGCATTTTTCTTGTACTGATTATATTTCATACACAAAATCATCAGTTTCATCTTTTCTGATATATAGTTTGAAAAAGTATCCTATACTTACAGCGGAGGAGCCCTGGCTTGTCTGAGGAGTCAAGTACATGTCCTGCCCACCATAGTAAATCGAAGAGCTCAGATTGAAAGGTTGGTCCACTCGCCCTCTTTCTCCCTCAAAAATGTCGTCAAAGATCTTGTTTCTTTTGCTTTCTTCAGAGCTATCTTCTAATTACACGGAAATTTCACTTAATCAGATAGATCGTGACTAAACCGTATTTAAAACTTAGAGAACTAGTAAAACAAACCTGGTTTGCCGGTCACAGATTCATGTTTCTTCCCAGTCACCTCCGACTCTTGAGCATCTCTTCCCATGACCTAGTAACGGCGTAAACGAGTCAATTTTAAGCGATTCAACATTTTCCCCAAAGTGAAATCGGCCAAATACACGGAAGAAGAGTTACCTTAGAAGGAGGAGGGAAGATGGAATCAATGCTCGAGGATTGACCGATTGTACCAAACAACTCATTCGTAAACGAAAAAGAAGAGGACGATGGCGAACCGATTGGCTTCTTATCACCCTCCATTATATCTCACGGTATCTCTGAAAGTATTTTGGGGAGGGTTTGGGGATGAATGTAGACGCAAAGACAAATATTTAGAAAAGAAGATAAGAGTGAACTGAAGACGAAGCGATTAAAAAGCAAAGAGGGCGTGAAGCAAGTGAGTGTAGAAATGGCAAGGGGTTTGGTTTATAATTTATAGCCCCAGAGTAAATAAATTGCACCTGGAGTTGGTGAAAATTACACTCTTTGCCCTCCGAGGTTTTCTTGTGTTGCTTTCTTCAGTTTTCAGTTAGAGGGGGAGGGTGGTTGTTTGTATAGAGTGGGATACCTGTCGAGATTTGGAAGAATGGAACGCCACGTGGAGAGAGCCATGTTGACAAGTGGGCCATTTCATGTGACTCCATTCCTGAATAGCCCAACCAACTGCTTCCACCACTCACAATCTGTAATTGTAACCTCCATCTGCTGCCTCTGCCCCCACACACTCCAGTCCACTCTTGTTACGGAGAACATATCGTAACCTCTTTCATTTTTTCGCAGCTGACATGGATCCTATGTGGCACTAAATACTAATTATTTATTTACTTAATTATCAAAATAACTTTTACGTTTTATAATCCCACCATATCTAGCAACGATAGTGTGTCTTTCCTACCGTAATTTACCATGCAATAAATCTTATTGTTTTAAATTGAACTTAATGTTCTAAATCCACCTCGATCCATTAGTAATACTCATTACTTCATATTCTTTTTATTTGAGGTCGCTTTGCTTGTGTATTATTATTTATACATATATATAAAGAAAATGATCTATATTTAAATGTGGTCATCCTAATGCTTCTTTCTTTACGAGGCCTTCAACTTTTTGAGAGAGAACTCTATCACCAACAATCGGAATATGACTATAAGGCGCAAGTTTACTGGTCACCTTGTTGACTGCTTTTAATACGTGGGATGTACGTACGTACCTAAGAAAATATAGAAATCATAATGGACATATTTGATACTATAAAGTCCACTTCTCATTGTGGTTTTCATACTCGATGATTGAATTAATGAGTGTGAGAGTATCTCCTTCAATTTCAATAAACTTGTGTTTCCTATTCCCAGCTTTTTGTAGGCCTTCTCTTAAGGCAAAAACTTCAGCATGGAGAGCATTTGAGGCCCGCAGCTTCTCATGCATGTAGCAAGTGTTATTGTGTTATGGTCATGAATTATAAAACCATATGCGATATTTCCGTGCATAACAGTATATTCATCAAAATATATTTTGACGTACCCTATGGTAGATTTATGTCATTTGACGTTCTTTGTTTTTCGTGTCTGGTTAGAAATATTTGTAGCGGATTTTTTGGGTGTTGGATTAGTCTCATCTTAATCCCTCACTTATTTAATTGTCACTCTAATTACATCATTTAATAGGTAACTATTATTAAATATTACTTGGTCTCGTGTTAACCAAATATATATTCCACGTCCACCAGGTTGTCACTATTAACAGGAGCTTTGTAATTAGGCCTGCTGTGTAATTAGGCCCACTAATACATGTACTTAATAGCCTCAGCCCATTATGCTGAAACCCTAGCTTACTCTTCTGTATATATACTCTTCTGTATGTTCAATAAAATTAAGCAGCAATTATTTCAAACTCTCTGTTTGTTATGGTATCAGAGCAGTAATTAGGTTAAACACCAATTTTCTCTGTGCCGTCTCCCAAAACACTCCCCAATGGCCAACGCTCCAAACTCCAACTCCATTCTTGCCGCTGCAAACTCCTCTGCCATTAACTTTCAACTTCCGCCAATCAATGTCAAACTCGATGCACACAACTACTATCTCTGGAAAACAACCGTCGTTCCCAATATGGATTTGCAATATACCTTGGTTCAAACCTCATTAGTTGGACCTCGAGAAAACAGAAAGTTGTGGCTCGTTCAAGTACGGAAGCTGAATATCGAGCTCTTGCCTATACTACGGCTGAATTGATGTGGATTGGTCATTTATTACGTGAGCTACGGCTTCCACTCTCTGCTCCACCACTCTTATTGTGTGATAATGTAGGCGCCACATTCATGACAGCAAACCCCGTCGTTGGCCCGAGATCGAAACACATACAACTTGACTATTTCTTTGTACGGGAACAGGTTGAGAGCGGCAATCTGGTGGTCCGCCATGTCTCCTCCGTCGCCCAAACAGCGGATATCTTCACCAAACCTCTCGGGACGTCGCGGTTCATCGATCTAAGGTTCAAGCTTCAAGTACGTAACCGTCCATGACCTTGCTGGGGGGTATTAACAGGAGCTTTGTAATTAGGCCTGCTGTGTAATTAGGCCCACTAATACATGTACTTAATAGCCTCAGCCCATTATGCTGAAACCCTAGCTTACTCTTCTGTATATATACTCTTCTGTATGTTCAATAAAATTAAGCAGCAATTATTTCAAACTCTCTGTTTGTTAGTCACTACTCGTATGAGTTGTATTAGATAACATTTTCCTTTTATATTCACAATGGTATCTTTTAATTTATGCCTTATTGGATCAAAATTCTATAGATGGTTTCTGATTTTGTCGTTATCAATGATGTCTAGTGTGTAAGGACGTTTACAAAAAAGCGTGTAGCGCTTTTTATTGGGTGAATGTTGACATAGTACATGACACATAAGGACCGGTACTTTTTGTTTTTTAGATTCTCCTTGGTTAAAAGACCGTCTAAGTTCATTTTCCATATGAAGTTTTTCACCTTAAGCATTATGCTTATGTCCCGTATCTATGTTTTATTATCTTCAGTTATGCCCTTTTCCTTATGGACAAGTTCTGCAACTGATTTGGTAGAGAATCATCCCTTATCACTAGATGCCCAATATAGCCTATCTTGAATGTCATTTATTAGTAGTTTGTATTTTTTTACTATTCGGGTGTGAAAATTTTATCTAGTCGGTTTAATAGTAGTTGAATCATTTTGTTATTGACAATTAATGTATTTACTAATTCAATATCATTAATCATTGTTATATCCTTTACCAACTCTTGTTTTGGTTGTTCCATAATACATTGATCTTTTCAGAATCTAATGGTTTTCCTATCAACCTCATTCCATCAAAAGCCTTTTTCAAAGTCTTGTCTCAATTTCATTAGTCGATTTCATTTGCCACAATTTATTATTCCTTGGTTTATAGTTACAAAGACATGCACCTTTGAGATATTTTATTTTATTACTTTAACCAAATATTATCCGGTTCCGTCATAACATTTTATAGAAGTTTCATTTGACGTATTTTGTTCAGGCATTCTACTTTCTGATTTTAGTTCCTAAAAATGCTTTAGGTTTGCAAATATAATTCCGATTAATTAGTGGGTTGAAATTCGGACCCTTATTTTAAAAGAATGTTTTCACTACTGCTTAATCAAAACCAATAAATACCCTAGGCGCTTTGAATAGGTTTAATATCTGGATTTTTTAACAAAAAAAACCGTTTGTTATTATTAATGAATAACTAAAAGGTGGTATTGGGAGTAAAAGGTTGTATAATATCCCCTCAATCTCATTCTTTGAGTCGAGAAATTGAGTCCTCGTGTGTCCCCCAATGATTGATCCTCCTCCAATCCTTTCCCCACCACCTCTCATTGTTGACAACCCCGCCTGACGGTGTAGTATCGTGTTCTTCCTTGAAAAGTCGATGATGTTCTTAGAGTCTGTTTGGTTCCCATATCCTGATATCAGATATGGGTGTAGATATCACTTATCTAATATCCTTGTTTGACAATTGAGTATATGAGTATTAAATTGATATACCCATATATCTTACTTTTATTTTTAGTGATTCTGATAGAAATTGACCGGTATAACTTCTCCTCCTCCACTCTCTGTGTCTCCCTCACACATCTCCTTCTTCGGATATCCACAACAACTCTCGCTCATATCTCCAAGGTACGATTTTTTAGTCCCCCTCTTCGGATCGCCTTTCAACACAACAACTCTCGCTCAACTTTCCCTTCTCAGATGAATATATGAGTATTAAACATTTTCCTTTTATATTCACAATGGTATCTTTTAATTTATGCCTTATTGGATCAAAATTCTATAGATGGTTTCTGATTTTGTCGTTATCAATGATGTCTAGTGTGTAAGGACGTTTACAAAAAAGCGTGTAGCGCTTTTTATTGGGTGAATGTTGACATAGTACATGACACATAAGGATTGGTACTTTTTATTTTTTAGATTCTCCTTGGTTAAAAGACCGTCTAAGTTCATTTTCCATATGATGTTTTTCACCTTAGGCATTATGCTTATGTCCCGTATCTATGTTTTATTATCTTCAGTTATCCCCTTTTTCTTATGGACGAGTTCTGCAACTGATTTGGTAGAGAATCATCCCTCATCACTAGGTGCCCAATATAGCCTATCTTGAATGCCATTTATTAGTAGTGTGTATTTTTTTACTATTCGGGTGTGAAAATTTTATCTAGTCGGTTTAATAGTACTTGAATCCCTTTGTTATTGACAATTAATGTATTTACTAATTCAATATTATTAATCATTGTTTTATCCTTTACCAACTCTTGTTTTGGTTGTTCCATAATCCATTGATCTTTTCAAAATCTAATGGTTTTCTTATCAACCTCAGTCCATCAAAAGCCTTTTTCAAAGTCTTGTCTCAATTTCATTAGTCGATTTTATTTGCCACAATTTATTATTCCTTGGTTTATAGTTACAAAGACATGTACCTTTGAGATATTTTTCTTTTATTACTTTAACCGAATATTATCCGGTTCCGTCATAACATTTTTATAGAAGTTTCATTTAACGTATTTTGTTCAGGTATTCTACTTTCTGATTTTAGTTCCTCAAAATGCTTTACGTTTGCAAATATTATCCCGATTAATTAGTGGGTTGAAATTCGGACCATTATTCTAAAAGAATGTTTTCACTACTGCTTAATCAATAATATACCTCATTAATATATTCCTGATGTACCTTTTAGGGCGTATAAAACCATTTTTAAAAAGTGAAAAAGATTTTATAACGCGGATTCTCAAAGATCCAGTTTATTAGATACCTTAAAACCAATAAATACCATGGACGCTTTGAATATGTTTAATATCTGGATTATTTAACAAAAAAACCCGTTTGTTATTATTAATGAATAACTAAAAGGTGGCGTTGGGAGTAAAAGGTTGTATAATATCTTCTTTTCGATAGGTTTAAAAATATGCTTCACAATCAAATCATTCCGCCCTCCCCTGCCCCTCAATCTCATTCTTTGAGTCAAGAATTGAGCCCTCGTGAGTCCCCCAATGATTGATCCTCCTCCAATCCTTTCCCCACCACCTCTCGCCGTTGACAACCCCGCCTGACGGTGTAGTATCGTGTTCTTCCTTGAAAAGTCGATGGTGTTCTTAGAGCCTGTTTGGTTCCATATCCTGATATCATATATGAGTGTAGATATCACTTATCTAATACCCGTGTTTGGCAATTGGGTATATGAGTATTAAATTGATATACCCTTATGTCTTACTTTTTTTTAGTGATTTATATCCCTATAAATTGAACGGTATCACTTCTCCTCCTCAACGCTCTGTGTCTCCCTCCCACATCTCCCTCTTCGGATCTCCACAACAACTCTCGCTCATATCTCCAAGGTACGTTTTTTAGTCTCCCTCTTCAGATCGTCTTTCAACACAACAACTCTCGCTCAACTTTCTCTTCTCGGATGAATATATTTTATACTAGGCTCCCTTATTTGTTGATATGAATGTTCCCTCTCTATTGAATTTTGTTGATATGAGTTTATTCTGTGATGAATTTTCTTATATGCATCTCCCTTCTTTTTTTGATATGAGTGTAAAAATTGGTTTTTTAAATTATTACTTTACGGTGTTGAATATTTTGATCTCTTCATATCCTTGCTATCGAATTTTTTTCTCATCCCATATATCTGATATCGATACAGATACCGATACCGATACCAACATCTGATATATTGATGTCAGGATATGAGAAACAAACCGGCCCTTAACTTGCCGCAAGATTGCATCGACTCTTGGTACGTCCTATGCCCCCTCATCGTTTCCAAGTTCTTAATGTCTCTACGAATTCAGCTTCTACATCCTCAACCTGCTCACTATATCTTTCTCTCCTCCAATCGATATGAGATTAACAACCTTAATGCCGATTAACAAGTAAAAGCTAATTTGATGTCAATTAACAAGAAAAAGCTTGTATCAAAAGGGTCTTAGGGTTGTTGAGTTGATGATGCACTTAGTTTATAGAACTGACTAACTCCAAAGTTACTGATGAGATTTATATTGTGTACTATAAATGGGTCAGACTGTGAGGGGGCATATTGCCACATATGTTAGGAGCTGATGTTGAAATGGAGACCATAACAAATATGAGGGGCTTACTAGTGAATAGTTTCTATAACAAAATCTTTCTTGTTACTGTTTTCTTTGTTAGAAATGTGGTAATGCATCTTTTGCTTTATTGTTTGGTTAAAAATTGGGATAAAAGAGTTGGTTGACTTTACTTCTCCTTAAGGTATGCGCACCAATTCACCAACCAAGGCTGAGAAAACCAATGTTACTATGATATTAATTCTACACGAGGTGTGTATTCATTAGGCTATAGTTGATTTTTGTCTTACTAGTTTGGTTGATTTGTTTGTTGTAGGAAAAATGTTGCCTTTGAAGACTGAACAATTCTTTTAGATTGTAAATGTGGTTTGGTTATTGTTTGCCATTCGCTTCTCTCATCTATTTATGTCTGTTCCTTTCCTTATCATTAGTGATACATTGTTCGCTATATAAGCTTTTTTTCTTTCATGTATCAGTCTTCCTTGATCCATGAAAGTGTGCATACTTTGATTCCTCATTTCAAGAAAGTGTGCATACTAATTAATCTAATTCTATATATTGGCCTGCATAAACAATTAAGTTTCTTGTCATGGTCCCCAAAATAGCATTGAATCTCAGCCTTCTGTTGTTAACACCACTGTATAATTTCCATAGTTCATAGTTATAAAGATTGTGAGATTCTTGATCGATTCAGAACTGATATAGTGAGTATTTGGTTGTTTTATAGATTCTACTGTCAGCTTTTGAATGCGGTCATTGTGGTAAAAGGTAATTGTTTGGACTATTTATGTTTGTGTGGTAATGTATGCATATTTATATCTTTTTATAAAGCTTTTTCTTCTTACAAGAACAATGAAGTCCAATTTGTAAAGGGAGATTCATCCTTGTGGATTGTAGTATCCCACTTCCAGTGCCACACAGTTCATGAGAATTGGAGGAAATGAGGATATCTTGTTGTGCTCTTAGGAACATCAGTTTCTCCACATCACTTGTTAGCTGTCAATGAATCTACAGATTTTGCTCAGGATCAACCATTTCATGTCGTATGAATGCTCGAGAAACTGATGTTCCTAAGAGCATCTATGTTGTCATCCTTAGTTCTGGGTCTCAGATCATTTCAACCTTGATTCATCATCTACCATACCGACAAGTAGGACCCAAACAATGGTTTCCATGTTACAATTCAAATTATTAGGAGTGGTCAGATTGATTTCTTATCTTTGAGTTACCTTTTAAAGAGGAAAACGCAGACAAAATCAAACTCATGTGATACCACCTAATTAGCTGTTTTTATCCTAATCATATCATGGCCTCCTGAAACAAATTTTGGTTTTCAGCAAAGTTTCCACAGAAATCCACTGATTAGATGAACATTGATAAAGTGTAGAACTTTTTACTTTGTGTATGTTGGATTTAGGTCGAACAATTGGAAACATTTTGCGTGTAATATCGACGAGAAAAAATGATAAGAGAAACAAGTATGTAACGAAAGCGTTTTCTGAATGTAATAATGGCTGTTTGATTTTCATGTCTTAGTACAGTTAATTAGGGTTGTAATATGAGACAAACTACTCGCGTTCGGCTAGTCAAATGCTCAGTTCGATCTTATGCATTTTCTAAACGAGCTGACTATGAACACATCTTCAAGCTCGTATAAAATTTAGGGTTCGGCTCGTTTATAAATGAGCTGAGATTGCGAATGTCAATGCTCGGCTCGTTCGGATAAAGTTCGGTTCATTCGGAAAAATAACATTATAGGAGCATTATTTTATCCGAGCTACTCCAGCTCGGCTCAGGCTCGTTTACTTTCTAAACGAGCTGAATATGAACACATTTTAAAGCTCGTATGAAATTTAGGGTCGGCTTGTATTACACCCCAACATGTGATGCATCAGTATCAACTAGCCTTGTTCCTCGTGAATATAAGTACATCAACTTAGGTTAATGCTCAACTTTTTTTTGATTTTAAGTAGTAAGTACTACCAAATGCTGAGCTTTTCTTTATAATGTAATGTGATCAAATAACTGTTGTGGAGACATTAATAGAGATTCTAAGG
The DNA here is from genome assembly GCA_033239045.1 of Fagopyrum esculentum. NCBI lineage: Eukaryota > Viridiplantae > Streptophyta > Magnoliopsida > Caryophyllales > Polygonaceae > Fagopyrum > Fagopyrum esculentum. The sequence continues at coordinate 87,316,228 of BSUD01000008.1, read as the reverse complement.
TAACAACAACATTTTGATTTCTTTCTTTCTTTCTTGCCACATTTGTTTCTTTCTTGTATGGCATTTGATTTTGATTTTGTGAGCATTGATCAAGGGAAACTTGTTAGCAAAGGTGTCAACATTCTCCTTAGAAATCAAGGCTCCAGCAAATTATGTCCACAACAAAGGACTTAGGCTTGGAATTCACTTAGACACAGGGTAAGAAAGCCTTCTTAATTACTGAAAACCAATTTTCATTCTTGTAAATATTGCCTTATTTTTAGAGGGGAAAAATAGTCTTACAGTGGCATTATTGCATTCAGGAATCTTACTTGTAGCATGAAAATGCCCAGCTCCCTACACCATGAAGAACAAGATGCAAGAACCTTTGCCTCATGGGTGTGAATTTTTGTTCTTATCTTTTTAGTGGCACACCAGACATAGACTCGTAATTTTAGCTTGTTATAATGTTGGCTGGCATTGATTCAGGGAATCGATTATCAGTATGACAACTTGTAAGACTATTTTGGATATGATTTATACATTTTGGATATGTTATCGGAGACACTTATTTGTTAAAGTTAATTAGAATGTTGCTTGTGTATTGATTGAAATGAATTTTGTTCGAATGATGTCACCTCTATATATTTCATATATCGTATCTATAACAAACCATTTATTTCCAAAATGAAACAGGCTTTTAAATTTAACATTGAACAAATACCCCGGATATTTACATAGTAGATACCACATATATTAATCCTTGATATAACCAACCAAATACGCCGGGCAAGTACTGGAAAATACATCAGATATATCAAATGTTATATATCCCAGATGTACATCCGCCATATATACTATCAAATATCCCGGATAAGTTCCGGGAAAATACCCCGGATATATACATGTCGGACGTATATGCCTTCAAATACGCCGTACATATTAAATAGTATATACCCCATATATTTGATCCCACGGTGGTTGGAGTTTTGTTCGAGATATAATGTCGGATGTACAAATGGAACGCCAGTGGTATATACCTTTAAACCAAATACAATGTTGACCATTACGCCAGATGTGGTCCGGGATATATACTCTCAAATATCCAGGGTATTTGACCTTTTTGTAGTAGTGTTTGCTAATGTGGTCCAATTCTTTGTAGATGTTTGTTGGAAACATGTAGTTTTGCATTATGAAATTTGTTTTTGCGTTTAGAATGACATTCATCAAGGTTATTCGTTCTTCTTGTGAAAGGGAAGAGACTTTCAATTTTGTGAGTTGTTGTCTTGATTATATGATTATTGAGTTAAATATATTCTTATTTACACGTCCATTAATGATCGAGTATTACAGTTATTGCTCTAAAAAGTTTGACGATACAATCCGCATATTTAAATGAAGTACTCTTGTAGTTGCAAAGTCTAAGTTCATTGTCGTGTGATATATTGATTTGTGATACTTTACTACTTGTCCAAATATTGATTTGTGATACTTTACTACTTGTCCAAATATCTGAGTAATATTTAGGATACTATGTCCAAAATCTTGTTACTTGTTGGAGTTAATGCTTTAGTAAAGATTAATATATTGCAACAAATACCAAAATGAGAAAATAAAATCCACCTCTCAAAATAGGGAATTCGATATGTTTTTAATTCTCATTGCTCGTCTTTTGTATATTTATCGGGGGACATTAACTCCTAAGTAGGCTAAGTTAAATAACATCGGTAAGAGTGTGTCACCTTGCCTTAATCCGCTTTCTGAAAAAATTACATTTGTTGGGGAAGCATTGATTAGTAAGGAGTAAGAAACACATGTTATACATTTTTCAACCCATCCCCTAATTTTTTTCGCAAATTCAAATTTACTTAGAACTACTTTTATGAACGGTCATTCTACTTTATCATGTGTTTTCTCATGTCTAGTTTGATTGTCGTAAATCATCCTTACCTTTTTTGGTTCTTAATCCATGAAATATTTCATGGGAAATAAGGAAGTTATCGTTTATTGATTTGTTTTGGGTGAATGCTCCTTGTAATGGATGGATAAGTGATTTGTTGTTGTTGGGTTATCTACTTTGACATTAGAGAGATAAATTTATGGACAATTTGTTTTTAATATTTTTCTAGTTCTATATAAACTTTTGACCGCCCTAGTTATAGTTAGGTCAACTATAAGTCATTGTATTTTGGTAAAAATCTACCGGCATTCCATCTGGTATTGGTGATTTATCACTACCAATGTGAAAAAATTGCAAGTTTAATTTCTCTTGTGGAAAAAGGTCCATTAGTTCTCTATTTTTACGATTTGAAATTTCCATTACATCGTTTATAATTGGGTTTCTATTTTTTCACGGTTTATTGTTGAGGCCTTGAATTGAGGTCATAAATATAATCAAAATATAGAAATTATCAAGTTGTCAAAACATAATCAAAACAATTGTATGTAGGAAAGGAAACACTACGTACCAACAACTTTAATCGAAAGACGATAGTAAACGAAATTGAGAAATGAAACACGTACAAACATGAACTAGGAATTAAAAGACAATATTATACAACAACGTAGAAAACCTATAATGGAAGACAAAACCACTGGGGGCGTCCTACTCAATCCGAGTTAACAAGACGGCTCATGGGTTCTTCTAGGCTTATCGGTGACCTAGGTAGGGCTATCCGTTGGTGCCAATCTTGTTTGTCATCTACATGGAGTTCCTCTCAAGTATGATCAAAGTAGAGATTTCTAGGCCCGCGTTCCTGTTCAACCAATACTATGATGGGCCCACATTGCGCACTTGATGTTTGTAGACAACATTGTGCTATTATACGAAGGTGACAAGGCTTCGAATGATATATAATTGGGTTGTTTGCGTCGGTTTGAGAGGATTTAGGGACTCAAGGTGACCCTCACTAAATCCTCCATCCACCTAGTCTTAGTACTAGATGACAAGGCACAAATGATGGTTCAGATTTGGGGTTTATTGTAGATGAGTTCTCATTAAGATATATATTTTGGGAATTCTGATTTCCCCTCCTCAATTGAGTGTTTCCGATCGACAATTCACTCCTACTTGACCGTATTAGGACACATAACTTATGCATGGAATAAGAGACATAGTCATTCTCTATAAGACTAGACCATATCAAAGAAAATTTGTAAGTTACAAACAACTTTTGATTGCCACTTTTACCAACTCTTATCTTGGTATTGAACTATCTGATTAGGTTGTGTAGACATTTTTTGTGGAGTTTGTTATGGGTTGCTTGGTTCAAAGTCTATATGCCTAGGAAGGAGGGTGATTTAGGGCTCATCGACATCAAGTGGTGGAACTTGGCATTCTTGTGTAAGTATTATTGGCACATCCATTTTAAGATGGGCAACTTGTGGGTGAGATGGATCCACCACATGTACTTTCAAGTGTTGGGGCTGAGTGAAGTGATGGTAGATCGATGGGATTTGCCTTTAGTAAAGAAAATCTTGGCTGTTGGAGACAAGGTTTTTACCTATATTGACCAAATGATGACCTTGATAAAGGTATTGGAGTTTTGTTCTCATGTTAAAAGATTCTTAGTAGCTAAGGGTTACGAGATGATCCAAGAGCATGGGAAAGAGGTTGAATAGCACATGGTGGCGTGGGACTTGGGAAACACGCCTAAGCATTGTTTCATCCTTTGGATGGGCGTCATTGGTCGTTTGTCCACCAATGATAGACTACCCTTCTTGGATATCGACCCAACTTGTACGTCATTGGTGTCGGAGAGTGAGTAACATGATCACTTGATTTTCGGGTGGACATATGTCAAGGAGGTATAAAGTAAGATTTGTGAGGGTTTCAGGATGCTAGGTTACCTTACCACTATGACGGTTGCATTGAACTAGTTAAGACACACAAGATTGGCTAAGCGTTGGATGATTAGGTTGTAGATCAATGCTTTATCATCCACGGTCTACTACCGTTGTCATGTCAAGAATCTCTTGGTGTTTGACTGTAACAGGATTCCTATTGGTATCCTTGTCAGATTGATCAACACCCATGTATATAGTTGTTGCATGAGGCCTTAACATCCATAGTTGATGAGAGAATTTTATAGTTTAGGTTTACTTTTCTTTTTTGGGTAAGGATAAATTCATAGAAAAAGGAGAAAATAGCATAACTAGGTTGTAAAATTTAGTTAAACTAAAGTAACAAAGTTTATGTACAAGCAACCTGATGTCTACGGCCCAAAAACAGACATACACGTACAGTATTCCAAATAAGCATGCAATCCTTCTGGACATACTAACAACCACAAAACCGATAAGTCATGATGATACATATAAACCCGGCACAACTCATGAGGCTCATTCACCTTCGGCAAAACCATCAACAAACATAAACACTCACACGCCAAACAAGTGCCCAAAAATGGCCAGTCCACCTTCGGTAAAGCATCAGCAACCTGGATCCATGCCCGGTACATATATAGCTAAAAACATCAAAGTATGGAACAACAAGTATGATGAGGGATCATCCGCAACACTACCTCAAGGACCAACTACTAGATCAAGGGCTAAGGCATTGAAGGACAAGACAACCACATCATCTTCAAGTCTCGCTATGGAAGGATCCATCACCAGAACAAGAGCAAAGACCATCCATGAGGAAGTTGCTAGCTTATTAGCAACATGTACATTCAAAGAGATCATATTCACACTTAGGTCTCCTATAGTGACATTGTTGACTACCATGGAAGGACCAAGCAAGGGCCAAGAAGATCCAACATGATACGCCCCTGGATGGCGATGCCATCCGTACCTCCGGCTTGATATGCCCTTGGCTAGCCCTATGAATGTAAGACTTTTTCATTATATTTATTTGAATTATATTTTATATTCTTAATAATTAAAGGAGATATTCTTATGAATATCTTCCTTTAAGAAGACAATGAATGCTTGAGATTATTCTTGAAAGATTCCATCAAATCCCTTCTTTAATGTCTAGAATATTTGTTTTTAATGCCTAGACTATTTGCTTTTAATTCTGTATTTAAGTCTTAGAAATTGCCACCATCCTCTCCTATATAAAGGATGCTTTGGCTCCTTTGTAAGATATGTCTAATTTTAATCTAAGTATATTGAGAAGTAGTTCCTCCTACTTGGTTTAGGCATCACCTCCTCTTTCAGCCTCTTTAATATCTATCTTGGATCTAGTCTTTGATCCAAACCTTTCATATTCGAGGATTCTTTTTAAGGATCAACTCTATCTACTCCACTTCGTGGATGATTTGATCTAACTAGATCGGATCGATCGTACGCATCCGCATCCATCTTCAAAGCTTCTGCAAAGTCATATTTCATACTTTGATCGACCCGCAAGGAGTAGTTGAAGCTAAGCTCGATCTAGATCCGCACTTTGTCCTTGAACGTACCCAAGGACTACATCATAACAAGCATAGAAGGTGGATAGCACGAAGAAAGAGCTCCACAAAAGAAATCTTGGCCCTGAGGACCAAAATCTCGCCCGAGATTATATAATATGGACCGAGATTTGGCTCTTGTCGAGAGTTATAAGATCTTGCCATGATCTTATTAGTTATAGATATTTTTTTTATTTTTTTAATACCTTTAAAGCTCTTAAAACATTATTAAAGGTATTTGTTGATCCTATCTTTTAGGATTATCTTTTAATTGTAGATTTTATCTTTTCTTAGAAACTCACCTATAAATAGCCTTAGAAGGTGAAATTATTATTTAGATTGAATTTGATTAATATTTCCACAATATTGTGTGAACTCGCATCTTCGCTTAAGAAGTTTGTGTTTTATTAAATTTTATTCAATCAAAGAGAGAGCCTTGATTGAATCGTTGTGAGTCCTTACTAGATTGTGCTTGTGTGTGTTAATCTTTTTAAAGGTTGGTGCTCCTGGTCAATTCTAGTCCTCCTTGTGCTTGTATTACTAGAAGGCTTGTGTAAGGTTAAAAAAGTGTTGGTTAAGGTAAGCTCTTCGTTAAGGGATTTTGACACATAATTGATCAAGGTTCTTTTCGGGAATATCTTGGTTCGTATCTTCCTATATTTCCATTATTTTCATTCCATTAACCATCTTCTTATCTTTCAATTATCAATCCATCAAACTCACGTTCTTTGTTCAAAGTTTCCATAAATCTCGGCCATACATAGAACTCGACTGAGATTCTTATCCGAGATTTTTTCTCTAAGACTGTCTACGAACTTACAATCTAGGCAATCGCGGCTTCAACCCCGCATCAATGTAGCTCCAGTATAGACCAACTAATGGAATGTAATCCTCTTTGTAGCTCTAGCTTGGTCTCCAACTACAGAGTTGTAGGTTGTTTCGTGTTATTAATGTATGTACCGGGCTTAGTTCTTATCTTCTGATGGTTTCCCGAAGGTAGACGGGCCTTGATCGTAGGTTTGATATTGTTTAGCTTGTATAGTTATAGTTTGTTGATGGCATAGCTAAATGTGGACGGACTATATGAGTATTGTGAGGTTAATGTATTCATGTATTTGTTTAGCTTGTATAGTTTTAGTTTGTGGATGGCATAACTAAATATGGACGGACTATATGAGTATTGTGAGGCTAATGTATGCATGTATTTGTTTTGTTTTTAAAGGGTAGTTGATACATCTTTGGGGCTTTTATGCCTTCTTAGAGTACATTGTGTTGTTGTAATCTAGCCAATGACGTATGTCATGGCCTTTATTTGTATAAACTTTGGTCCCACTTTCATAAACGCACACTCGACGGGTTCGTGCATGATTATTTTTTTCATGTATTAATTACCTTTACCCTCAAATACACTTCAATGTGAAGGACAATATACTAGTTTCAGCTAGGAAAGTATCACTCTCAATACCATTCTCACCATCACGCATATCATATTCATATATAAAAGTCAAAGCATCAAAAAGTTCAAGACCTTTATCCCAAGGGCATGTGTATAGCTCTCTCACATAAATGTATGTAGATATGCCAAAAAATCATTCAAACTGAACACATATATATGCAATGATTTAAATCATAAGATTACCAAAGTCATATCTCATCGCGCACTTTTCTACAAATACAAAGGTGAAGAGTTATTTTGGCTTTGTGGTGCAAAAAATCCGAGAACTAAGACATATTAAAGATCACAATCACTGATCAATCTACCTAGTCAGGTTGATCGGTTATCTTCAGTCGTGTTGACTAGTCTTTTTGATTTTGATTCGATAAACTCTCTTTTTGCACCAACCTGGTTTCTTCACACTTGAACTCATTACCATGTGTTACATTTTTCATTTTTTAGTACTTTGTGTTTTGTAAATCTTTCCCTTTTTATGGTTGTTGTCAAGCTGATACGGAGATAAGCCGTTAATGAGTTAAGATATTTCAACACCAACAGAGATAACGCCGAACCGATTCTTATAATAAGAATCGATTCAATGTATGAGATATGGTGGGTAAAAATGATAGTAGTAGGGATGATGAGGATAAAGGTAAGAGATGACCGATGGTTAAAAGGACAAATGATGGTGAATGATCCGATGAAGATGAATGGATTGGTAGATGAATAGATTAAGATGGAACCCTATTAAACAACATGTAGCACACTAGGGAAAAATACACTACAAAAAATAATTCAATTAGCCACGCTTGTTGGCGACGGCAATAAAGATAATTGCCGTCGCCAATCATCAACGGCGACGGCTTGGCGACGACGGACGGAGGTGATGCCAGAACAGGCGACGCGAATTTTTTCGCGACGGCAATCTGCCGTGGCTAAAAAAATTTGCGACGGCTAGGCGACGGTTACCATCCATCGCAACTATTTGGCGTCGGCAATAGCCGTCGCTGTCCTGGTGTCGCAAAAAATAAATTTGGTGCAAAATTTTGAGTTTTGGCGACAGCAATAGCCGTCACAAAAATTAAATTTGGTGGAAAAATTTAAATTTTGGCAACGAAAGAGAGCCGTCACAAACTATAAATTTGTGGGAAATTGTCTTTTAGCGACGGCAAAGAGACATCGTAAATTGTTAAAAAAGTGTACAATATTGATCTTCGGCAACGCTAACTTGCCGTCGCAAACTGTAAATTTGGGGAAAATTTTTTAGCACAACCTGTATTATTTAAAAACATCTAAATGACTACATTAAACTATACCACAAGTTGTAAAACTATACCACAATTGTGATATTGAGAATTTGCACATTTAACATGGAAGATGTGAAACCATACAAAACGTACAATGAAACCAAGCTTGAAATCATCTTATTGATCTTGTTTTCAATCAATGTTGCTAGACAGCTTTGATATTCACTAGGTATCACAACAACCAACAACTACAAAGAAATCTACTTGATAAATCAGTTGGTAGAAGCAATGTTGACCATTAGTCCCAGGTTCACCAAAATCAATTTCACCTGCCTCAAAAGGAAGAACTACTCCGTCGATTATTACCCCTTCCCATTACTCTCCATGCTCACCTATAAAAGATTCAGTTTAAGAATAAAAACAAGACTCAGAACATCTATTAATAAATTGGGTCAGAAGTGTAATATTGCATTAGGCAAAAGTGTTCACATGGGGGTTGTTGAACAAAAACACTACAAAAAGAGCAAATTCAACAACTAGTTATAGGTATGAACTTACATGTGGTAACTCGCTTTCTTTGTCCTCCAGATATCCCTCTTACCATCTCATCACCTATTATGGTATCTTGACATATATCAAGCCCTAGAATCTGATGGTATACATTTTAAGTTAGTTTAACAGACCATTAATGTAAATACAAAAATACTTGTGACAAAGAGAAGTTCACCAACCACGGTCCACATCCCACAATAATGTATGAATAAGACAAATTAAGAGCTTCAAGTTGAAGGTAAGTTAGACCAGACATTATGCTTAAATTTCAATGGAAGTTTGAAATTATTGTACCACTCTTTTGTTTAACGTCTAAAACAAGAATTCATTACAAGTTGAATAAGACTAATTACCCGAAGAGTATAATCGACAATCAAGCTGCTTTGAACACCTTCCATGACAGTTGCCTGCATAAATTATAAATTCATGTAAGTAACTGAAGTTGAAATGGTAGTAACGTAATTGTTAATGTATATAGATGTTACACCTTCATGAAAAGGTCCACTTCTGGATTTTGCATCAACCCAGCATCCTTCTCTCTCCTAGCAAGCTCAGTAAAAGGTCTATACCAAATCAAAGTAGTTACAAATCAATTTCTGGGTTATGTGTTAGTGTTAAAATTGATTTTGATCATTATTTGTACCATATCGAGTGTCAACTCCTTGGCACCTTGCAAAGACGTCCAAGGTTTCTTTGACTGTCATAGTTCCAATGTGAACAATCCCACTTTCTAGAAGGCTTACATTTCTAGAAGGCTGAATAATGCCAGACTCCCACTTTCTAGAAGGCTCTCGACACCAAATTTTAGGACAAAAAACTTCTACAGTGAATGCTCTCGACATTAACCCACATTCTGAATCACATACACCTAATTAACAAGTCCGAAATCACAAATAAATTTCCAATTAGATCTAGGGTTTAAATGAGAGGCAATAGGAACTCACTTTAGTGACTCGTGGCGGCTAAGGTGAACGGTGACAGGAACCGGACAGGAACGTTGGCAAACGGAATGGAGGGATGGCTGGACCTGCCTACACCAGGCTGCGAATCGGCCGACTGTGAAGCGGCTCCACCACTGCAGGTCGCCCTCCTCTGGTTCGTTATTGAGTTCGTTATTGAGGCTTGGTCATGACAGCTCTCTGGTGGCGTGGCGGTGTGACGACGGCGGCAACCCTGGGCATTGTTCTCCCTAGCGTCGGCTTGAGGAGAAACCAGGAGAGGCATGGCAACCTGAGACGAAGAAATAAGGAGAAAAATTGTTGCCCCATCCGGACTCGGCGGCGGACGACGGCGGGCCTCCCTAACGCGACTCCTCTGCTATGGCTGGGGTTTCGTTTCGCCGGAGGACTAGAGCTCATTGCTGGAAGTCAATCTGAGATCGTGACGGCCTTGACGGGAGGAAAAATCTGAGAGAGATTAGGTTTAAGAGAGAGGAGACGACTGCTCTCCCAAATGCGAAGGGGAAGGTTACGGGTTTTTTTTTGGTAGAGAAATAGGGTTTCAATTGTTGGTGGAGAAAAAATAAATTAAAATAAAAATGATTATGTTATTTAATAGGAAATGTATAAAGGTAAAAAAGAGGGATTAAAATAAATGTGAGTACTAGAAAAATATAAAGTTATCTAGAAATGTTAATTATCACATAAAATGATAAAAAGATGGATTATCTAGTATGTTACCTTTAAAGTAGCACTCATGACTTGAAATTAAAAAGGTAATCGACGTGTAGGAGAAATAATGCCCATATGCTACATCCATAATTATATACCTCCGACGGCAAGCACATACCTCCAACGGCAGGCACCACAACACAATATTAAAGGTTTTGAAACTCCTTTCAAGGACCTTGATGTCAATCTATGCTTCTCGTGAAACTTAAATTTCAAGGGCTTTGAAACTCTTTTCAAGGGCCTTGACTTCTTGCTCCTGCAAAAAAAAGTTAGTCACAATAAAGTATATATGGTGCGGAATTGAAAAGATTGACACGAGGATATGTTTACGAAGTTCGGCTCTAAATAGCCTACTCTCCATCCCAGGGTATATCCGTAGGATCTAACTATCTATTATCATCTTCAAAGAGTCCTAGATACAAACTAGAAGAAATCCCCTTCTTCTTTCAATGTAGCCAATGCTACGATCTAGCTCAAACTCTTAACCTAGCTATAATAGTCTAGTTACTTCGCAGAGTAACACACACTCTAGTATAACACTATTTAGATCTTCCATTGGAGCTCTAGTGTTTTCTCTCTCTAAGGGGATAAAGCTTTTGCATGAATGAGAGAAAGAAAAACAATGAATGAAGATGATTAGGTTACTTGAAGATGTGAAGATGTTTTCCTGTGTAAGCTTGTGTCTTTGCCTTCTTCGACCATCATCTTCATTTATACTCTTCTATGGAAAGGTCTTCTAGCCGTTGTAGAGATGACCGTTTTTAAGATGAATCTTCTTTTCCATGAAGATCGTTTCTTGTTTCGAGATAAGGTAGACGTTGCAAGTTTTCAGCTCCTGAGAACACGTCGAGTCCTTAACTCCTTGATCTTCTCGTCTTCTGTTGAATCGAGAGAGAGAAGATATTTTTGTCGTTTGTTGTTTAGAAAATCTCTGTAAGAAAAGATTCTCTATTCTTCGGTTGAGATCTTCCTTCGTTTAATAAGATCTTCGGTTGATAAGATCTTTGGTTGATGAGATCTTTCTGTTACAGAATCTTCCAAGAAAATCTTCAACTCATTTTGAATCCTTGTTCCGTGCATCTATATTTCCAAGGCCCTTGATTTCATCCTTTTGTACTTGCTATACTCCTTTGTCCTTGAATCATACTTCAAGGCCCTTGACATTTAGATAAAACCTGCACTGAATTCAAACCAACCAAAATATCTAGAAATATAATCAATACATTGTTAGTATATCCAACTACTACATTTGTGTGAAGTCTTTCATCATCAATACCTGTAAACCATTTTAATCAAGGTGGAGTTTTCAATATCTACGATAATATAAGATCTAGCTTACAATAAGAAAATATCTAAATAAAATCTACCTTCTATTAGATGATTTATAATAACATTAAAACATAGAATAGAATTTGGGCCGAAAATTCACATAAAAGGTCCAATACTTAAAAATATAATTCATAATTAAAGGTATTAATTATGGGTTGGAAAATAAGATCTAATATGATCCAATTTCACCTACAAAATTCGGTCATTCCCTTCTTTCCTTCCTAGTAGGGCTGAGCAGATTGCGGTTTGGTTCACCGAACCGCAAATTCGGTCCGAACCGCAGTTAATCGGTTCGGTTTGCGGCTTGTAAGTTTTTGTTTTGCGGTTCGGTTGATGAAGCAAACCGCAAATTGCGGTTTGGCCCGTAAAACCGCAAATATGCGTTTCACTAATAAAAATGACTAAGTGACTAACCGAGAGAAGGGAAAGGGAACAAATCGTCAAGTTTCCTTTGGCTTCTTGGTTTGGCAATTTCGCTTTCGCCCCGAGTCCCCAATGGCCGACGTTGAGTGTCTCAAGCCTCGCCGCCCAATCGCCTCCTCCACCTCCTCGCTAGTCCGGTCCAGTCACCACTCGTCACTCACCAGAAGGTATCACTTATTCACTTCACCATTTGTTATTAGGGCTGAGGATCTTTTGTTGGTCTTCTGCTGCTGAAGTGCTCAGTTTTTTGTCTTCTCTTCTCAATGTTTTCCGGTAGACTGCTCATTATTTTATGATTTGAATATGTTCTTCCTTGCTCAATGTTTTCATCGCTAGAAGGAATCTTCCCTGCTCAATGTTCTCATCGATGTTTTGAATGATTTGAATCCGTTCTTCTCTTCTCAATGTTTTTTGGTAGACTGCTCATTGTATATGTGTGTGCAAATCCTCAATCTGTTGATATGCTCTTCTCTTTGTATTGCAAATCTTGAATGTTCCTACAGTAGTAGACTAGTATGTTGATTTTTGAATGATGATATTGATTGTAGACTACTCATTTTTGTTCTTCAGTTTTGCGGAGTGATAATATTTATTGTAGTTCAGTTTTCTAGTAGACTGATCATTTTTGCTCATTTTTGTATGTTCCTTCAGTAGTTGACTAGTATGCTATTGTTTGATTGTTTCAATATAGTTTAGTCATTTTTACTATCAATAGAGTTTTCTGAGTTGCTTTGATTGCTTATGGTATGATTTTATACTATCAATAAAGTTTTTTTGATGTTCTCTGATAGACTGCTCATGTTGTTTTTGAATAGATGTCGAACTCCCAAGTACGAAGAGGAGGAAGAAAGAAATCTATCGCCAAAAGGATTCGATTATCTTCTCCAACCACTTCTACTTTGGATACATCAACAAGTTCTTATCATCCTCAAGATGATGATGAGAATGAAGAAGAGATGTTCCCTCCGTCAATAGGGTTGAGATTGCGGTTCGATTCACTGAACCGCAATTTGCGGTCCAAACCGTAGTTAATCGGTTCCGTTTGCAGTTTGTATATTTTTGTTTTGCGGTTTTTGGTTTGGTTGATGAACCAAACCGCAAATTGAGGTTTGGCCCATTAAACCGCAACAATGCGTTTCATTAAAAAAATGACTAAGCGACTAAATGAGAGAAGGGAAAGGGAACAAGTCGTCAAGTCTCATTCGGCTTCTATTTTGACAGTTTTGCTTTCGCCCCGAGTCCCCAACGCTGAGTGTCTCAAGCCTCGCCGCCCAGTCGCCTCCTCTTCCTACGCGCCAGTCCGGCCCAATCGCCACCCAATTACCACTCGCCAAAAGGTATCTCTTATTAACTTTGTCATTTGCTATTAGGGTTGAGCATCTTCTGTTCGTTATTTGTTACTCAAGTGCTTAGTTTTTTGTCTTCTCTTCTTAATGTTTTCTGGTAGACTGCTCATTGTTTTATGATTTGAATATGTTCTTCCTTGCTCATTTTTCTCTGCTCAATGTTATCATCGAAGTTCTCATTGCCAGAAGGAATATTCCCTGCTCAATGTTCTCATCGACGTGTTGAATGATTTGAATATGTTCTTCTCTTCTCAATGTTTTCTGGTAGGCTGCTCATTGTATATGTGTGTGAAAATCCTGAATCTATTGATCTATTCTTCTCTTTGTATTGCAAATCTTGAGTGTTCTTATAGTAGTAGACTAGTATGTTGATTGTTGAGTAATGATATTGATTGTAGACTGCTCATTTATGTTCTTCAGTTTTGTGGAGCAATATTATTGATTGTAGTTCAATATTCTGGTAGACTGCTCAATTCTACTCATTGTTGGATGTTCCTACAGTAATAGACTAGTATGCTGTTTTTGCTTGATTGTTTCAGTATAGTTTTGTAATTTGTACTATCAATAGAGTCTTTTGAGTTACTTCGATTGATTATGGTATGATTTTATACTGTCAATAGAGTTTTCTAATGTTCTCTGATTGACTGCTCATGGTGATTTTTGAACAGATGTCGAGCTCCCAAGTACGAAAAGGAGGAAGAAAGAAATATACCGTCAAAAGGATTTGATTATCTTCTCCAACCGCTTCTGCTTCGGATACATCAACAAGTTCTTATCATCCTCAGGATGATGATGAGAATGAAAAAGATATGTTCCCTTCGTCAACGAACCTACCACCACCGAGTACCGGTGCACCAACTCCATCGGCACCAAGTACCGTTGCACCAACTCCACCGACACCAAGTGATGATACTGTCAATAGAGTTAAGATCGATGTAATTAAGAGGAAGAAGAGAAAAGGGCTTTTTTGGGATCACTACAAAAAAAATACAGTGATGAGTACCAAAAATTAAGGGCCGAGTGCATCCATTGTCGCAAGATGTTTTCGACTGAACAAAGGACTAATGACACAACAAATCTAACTGGTCATCATTGGGAAATGTGTAGAAAATCTGGCCAACAAAAGTAAAGGTATCATATCTAAAATTGTCTTAGAAGAAATTGCTGAAAGTGGACAATGTAAAGTAAAGAGTTGAGTGCTGAATCAAGATGAGTCTAGGAAGTCTTTGGCTGAAATGATTATTATTGATGAATTGCATTTTAGGCAAATGGAATAATCTGGTTTTAAAAGATTTGTTTCTACTACTTTTCCTACTTTTAAAGTACCTTCTCGTCACACTACTTTTAGAGATTGTTTTGAGGTGTACTTGAATGAAAAAGTTGCATTGCATGGTTGGTTGAAGAAGAATTTTCAAAGAGTTAGTTTGACTACTAACGCATGGACTTTAGTTCAGAGAATTAATTACATGGTTGTAATTGCTCATTTTAATGATAATGAATGGAATTTGCAAAGGATGATATTGAAAATTTGTCACATAATTAGTCATAGGGGTGAATCACTTGCTAGAGGGATTGATGATTGTTTGATAGCATGAAGTTTAGATGCTAAGTTGTTTACCATCATTGTTGATAATGCTAGAGGGATTGAAGTTGCATATGACTTGTGTTGACATAGTGAGATACATTGTCCGGTATGTAAGATACTCTCCTACTAGACTACATGTGTGTAAAGAAGAAGCTAAAAGGTTGAAAATTGAATGCAAAAGGAAGATAGTCCTTGACGTAGCTACAAAATGGAACTCCACTTATATGATGCTTGATGTTGCTTTAAAATACAAGCTTGTTTTTTTTACCGGATTGATACTCCAAGAGGAGGTAATGATGATTGCTTAAGGGCTATTACTACATATCAGTGGAAAAAGATTGACATTCTTGTGAAGTTTTTAGCTGAGTTTTATGAGTTCACTAAAGATGTGTTAGGATCATCGTATGTGAGGATCAATAATGTTTTCTACCACATTGGTCACCTAATCGATGTGTTGAATCAGTTGTTGAGGAGTGATGATATTGATTGTAGTTCAATGGTTGTTCAGATGAAGGTAAAATGTGATATGTATTGGGGTAGTTTGGAGAAGATGAATATGTTGATCTTTGTTGCTATTGTTCAGAATCCGACACATAAATTGATTATGGTGGGAATGGCTCTTGATCAGATACATGGGGTAGAAAAAGGTAGAAAATTACACAACAAATCAAGGACTACACTTTTAGATTGTTTGAGCAGTATAAGGTTTTGTATACTACTCAACGTTCTCAAGACTCAGGTACTCAAGTTTCATCACTTCACGTGGAGGGAGAGGGGGTAAATTACTTCTTTTAACTTTTAAAATTATTATTATATTATTATTATTATTATTTATTATTTATTATTTATTAATTATTGTATTCTTATGACTATATGAAGACAATGAATTCATTACCTCAAGTAATACATTTTTTTTAAACTATTTGTTTAACTTGAGGACAAAGAAGGTTCTGATGGTGAATTTGCTACATTTGAGCTTGAGGGATATTTGATTGAGCAGAGGTCTTCATGTAAGATGACTGATCTATTAGGGTGGTGGAGAGTGAATGCAGGAAGATATCCTATCATTGCACGTATGACTCGTGATGTGCTAGCCATCCCGGTTAGTACCGTTTCATTTGAATTTGCATTCAATATCGGAGGACATACTCTAGATGACTATATAAGTTCCTTAAATCCCAAGGTATGGTTAGTTGCTTATAAGTAATAACATGTTGTTGTATTATGTTTTAACTTTTATTAATTATTATCTTCTTATAATAGACAATTGAATGTCTTATTTGTGCACAAGATTGACTACTTGAAAAAATTAGGTCTACCTCTAACATAAATAATGACACAATTGATGAGGAAAATTTAGAGGATGAAGATGAAGAGATGATGAAGATGTATCAAGTTAATACTTGAACTTTTAAACATTCATTTTCACTTAGTTATAATATTGTATAAAACGTTAGTTATTGGCAATGTTTGCTTATTGTTTTCATGTGTATAGAGTTGGAACAATTGAACTCATTAGTTAATATTGAAAAGGGAACTATTATTGTTTGTGAAGTCAAGCCAAAAGGTATGTTGCCATAACCATTGGTCTTTTTGGATTTGCTTGTTGTCTTGATTGATCAATGATCTTATTTTGCTTATTGTCTTGTTGAATTTGTTGATAGGTGGTGGATCATGGAGTTGGAGTTTTAGTGCATGATGGAATATGGACGAATCATGTCTTATTTTGGTCTTTTTGGATGTTGGCATGTTGCCTTGGTCTTTTGGGATGTTGGCATGTTGTCATTGGTCTTTTGGTATGTTAGCATGTACTTTATAAGACTATGCTTATTATTTTGGAACCAAACCGCAAAACCGCAACCAAACTGAAAAACCGCAAAAAAAAAATCCGAAAGCGCAAACAAACCGCAAAATGCGGCTCATTTGCGATCAAAACCACAACCGAACCGCAACCGTGCGGTTCACATTTTCTGGGATTGCAGTTTGCAGTTCGTTCCCGATGGCATGAAATATGACGTAGTTTAGATGTGCATATATATAGTTTTCCCGTCTTTTGAGTATAAGGACATGCATTCATAGCATTTATCGAGGTTATTAGCCTATTGTCTTAGAGTCGAAATCTACACAAGTTTTGTTGTGATATTAAGTGAATTGGAGCTGAAATGAAATGGAAAGGGGCCATTCACTGAGAATTGGTCGATGAGGATTTCATTGGGAAGTATTGGAACGCCATTGGAAGAAGTATAAAGTGAAGCAAATGTGAAAAGCGTCGAAAAGGAAGAACCACGGTCAAGAAAGAAGTTCCACAACCGGGGTTTTTATGATTAATTGAATTTTACACGTGGAAACGAAGGTCGAGAGTCGCCACAGGAGGAACCACGGCCATGGTTTTGTGATGTCACCTGTGGTTTTCTTCGGGAAAGACCTTTATGTTAATTTCCACGTCACCAAGAAAGGAAAGAAATCTTTTAACCTAATTTTATTTTATAAAAGGGGGTTGACGGCTGCATTTTGGATATCTCACTTTGGACGAAGATCACGCTTTAGGCCGGAAGGACGGAATTCTTGGATTCCATTTTCCATACATTGGAAAAGATTGCTTCACCATTAGAGGAGATTGAAGAAGTTCTTGGTTCTGCTTTAGAGATTTGTGATATTGCTCTAGTCTTTGATTTTTGTCTTTGAGAACACATTCTGGGATTATACATCATTTGATTGAGTAATTGATTCTTTGAAGATTGGTTTTATTCATATTTGTGTTCTTGATTGCATGTCCTTCTTGATTTCTTTTCTTAATCTTGATTTGATTTCTATGACGATTGTTGGCTAAACCCCGATTCTAGGGTGAAGGGTTGATTGTTGTGGTACAGATGATGATATATTGAGCCTTAACAGATCAGACCCTGAGAGTTGTGAGACGAAACCCTCGAACGAGGATTTCCACGGCATGTTCTTAAGGAACCACGACCGTGGTTTCCCAAGATCTGCCCGTGGTTTCCTTTATCTTGCACTTTTCGCTTTTGCCTTTATCCAAAGTTCAAGATTACTTAAATCCTACCTCTGTTAACCTTTTCTGGCCTTTGCTTTGCCGATTGTGAGTGTTTACGAGCTCTAGGTGATAGGGGATTCAAAACCCTCTATTAGGTGAGAAGAGTGTCAAAGCCTTTTCCTTTATCTTTCTTTTACTTGGGTTTTGGTTGGTATAA
The DNA here is from genome assembly GCA_033239045.1 of Fagopyrum esculentum. Classification (NCBI taxonomy): domain Eukaryota; kingdom Viridiplantae; phylum Streptophyta; class Magnoliopsida; order Caryophyllales; family Polygonaceae; genus Fagopyrum; species Fagopyrum esculentum. The sequence continues at coordinate 87,298,060 of BSUD01000008.1, read as the reverse complement.
GAGCTAAATCCTATCTTTGTGACCTCTTCTTGACGAGACTCAACATCCGTTAAGTAGAATCCTTTGGTTGGGATAAATGGAAGTCGGATCTTCACCCGACGACATCCTACCGAAAATATATATAACTTGCTATCCAGCTCTGTCCGTACACATCCTTATACATCTTGAATTGAAAACCGCAACCGGATACTTGGATCTTTAGAATCTGCATTCCCATTATTCTTGCTTCTATATTCTTTATTATGATCATTTCATTGCTTGCTACCTAAGTTGGATTACCTTTACTGTGTTCTCACCGATTCCCTGAGATCGACTCTGGAATACCATCCCATACTACGATTTATCCATACATTGCGGGTTTGTTGTCCTTAGGCTTAATTCTTGGATATGAATTTAAAGCTTATTTGCGCAGACACCTTTTGATGCGAACAATTTTTTGTCGCCGTTTCCGGTGAAGTGGTCAAGATCAATCCAGTGCACAGTTGTCTAGCTTGGTAGCTTCTGCCTTTGCTACTAATTACTCTTGCTTGAGTGTTCTTGTAGATCTTTTATAGGTTTATGCGAAGGACGCGAACCGGTAAAGAAATTGTTCCTTACGATCCTGAACCGGAAAAGACTTACAAAAAGAAGTTGAGAGAGGCTAAGAAAATGGCCGTTAACAACAACTAAGAGTTGGAGGATCTTAGAGCTGAATTACATGCAGCTCGAGATCAGATAAGGCAACAAGAAGAAGCCTTGAGGAAAGAGAGGGTTTATCAAGCTATTTACAAGACCCACTTCGAGCAGAAATGGCCGACATCATAGCACAAGCACAATTGGCAAACCTGGAGAGAGACGCAAATGCTAGAGTTGTGGTTAATCCACCTCCACAGCACCCGTTAACATCTTACCACCACCAGTTTATGTGCCACCACCACCTTCACCAAGAGTGGAGCCAGTCCAACAAGCCCGCCGTTCGGGCGTGCACTTAGGAGATCGAGCTGATCGTGACTACGAGTTTAGACCTCCGGTGATTACTATGATCCAGTAGAATCGCTTTGGAGGAATGAAGAGAGAGTCACCACACCAACACCTTCAGAATTATGAGATCTTGTTAGAAACATTGAGACCTTCAAGGTGCGAAAATAACAATTATAAGCTGCGTGTTTTCTTTTTCTCTTTGAAGGATAAAGCACTAGCATGGTACCAATCACTTCCCTCCGGAAGAGTGAACACGTGGGAAGAGATGACCGCGGAGTTCCTTACCAAATTCTTTTGGCTAAGATCAACGCATTTGTGATGAAGAATGGTGAAAGTCTCTTCACCGCATGGGAAAGGTTCAAGGACCTCTTATTGGATTGCCCACATCATGGGATTTTCGAAGATGTGATCTACTTTAAGGGCTTGGATGCGGAAGCGCAATTCAAGCTACAATCACTTTCAGGTGGAACTTTTATGGACAAGTCGGTGGATAAAGCATGGGAATTTGTTGAAAAACAAACTCTTACAATTGAGAAGTACTCACATAGAGGTCAAGATGCAGGAGCCATAGCTCAAGAGTCCCGGTGCTGAATCTTACCACCTCTAGTGTCAAAGAGCTGAATACTCTAAATAGTGAAATGAAGGCTTTGAAAGACCTTTTGACAGCTCATGTGAAGCAGCCCAAAGAGCAAGATGTGGGCTATGTTGGAAGAGAAAACCAACAAGGGAATAGGAACAACAATTGGAACAAAAACAAAAACAACCTGAACTACAACAACAATTGGAGATCCAATCAACAAAATCCCGGCAATCCTTATTCCCATGCTGAAAATTCACTAACCCCTCCTCCTCCTCCTCCTCCTCCTCCTCCTCCTTCTTCTTCTTCTTCTTCTTCTTCTTCTATTCCTTTGAAAAGTCAAGGGCAAGCTTCATCAAGTTCAAGCCATCCGGAGAAGGACAAGCTTGAAGCGATGATAGAAGCAATGATGGGGAAGATGCAAGGGTTAGAGAATTTCGTCACTTCACTTTCTAAGGCACAAAAAGCCTTGGAAAACCAAGTGTTTAGTAAGGCCGAAGAAGCTCTTATAGATCAAGAGAGACTTCCCGAAAAAACCGAAGATAACCCGAAAGGGCAAGTGATGTCGATCACTACAAGGAGTGGCGCGAAGACAACCAATCCTACACCAAAGGAGAGTGATAAGGGCAATCAACCAGTAGAAGTTGAGGTTCCGATTGAGAAAGAAAAGGAGAAGGTTCCCGTTTATGTTCTTCCTCCAACCTACAAACCTCCACTCCCGTTTCCACAAAAAAGAGAGAGAGCACATCATGATAGCCACTTTGGTAAGTTCATTGAGCTCATGAGCAAAGTGTATATTAACATACCTTTTATTGATGCAATTTTAGGAATGCCATCCTATGGGAAGTTCTTGGAGGAAATCCTCTCTAACAAGAGAAAGCTAGAGGATTTTGGTGAAGTGAAGATGACTTTCGAGTCATCGGAACTCATCAAAACCATGATGGAGAGTATGCCACCCAAGCTGAGGGATCCGGGTTCGTTTTGTGTTCCCCTTGGAATTGGAGAAGGCGTGTACAATGCACTTTGCGATCTTGGAGCAAGTGTAAGCGTCATCCCGCTTGAGCTATGTGAGAAGGTTGGTTTAGTAGTGATGTGATCAAACTCGATTCGAACACGAGGATCCACCGGCACAAGTTCACACTCGGATTAGAATCGGTGAAATGGAACTCCTTTTTTTTGGATTTTGTGTTTTTGGATATGAAGAGCAAATTCCCTCGGCCTCTCACTTTGGGAATCCCTCAACTCGAACGAACTACCCTCGGAATCTCACTTTGGGGTTCGAACCTTCGTCTCTCGGCCTCTCACCTTAGAACCACCTAAGCATCTCACCTAGATGTTTGAAAACTAAGCATCTCACCTAGAATTCGGGTTTTGTTTTTCTCAAAGTGAAAACACAACTTTTGATTGAACTCAACTCTATTTTCTCCTCTTAAAAAGGTTTGTGGGAGAGGCCTTATGTAGGCTGAAAATTCAGCACCTACTCCCAACATTAAAGGCTTACAAGTTCAAGAGTTGTGACATTAAACAAAGAGCAAACATAGGGACTTTCAACCACCTACTTTCTCACCTACTTTTCCACCTACTTTTCTCCACCAACTTTCACATAATTAATACATAAATTCATGCATAATATATGAATAATATGAGGATGATATGCTGCATAAAATATGTATTGGGTGGACGTGCATATGTTTGTATAACTATCTTCCATGCCTCCATGAGTGATCTTGGTCAAAAATCCACTCAAGTATAAACGCTGCTTCATTGTCGGATCATTTTCACCCTATTACTCTTGGAGTCTTGACTTCCCATAAACTAAAAAGTTGTAGATCTTGAAAATACCTTTGAAAGTATTATTTGTGGGTCTTCTAAATCCAGACGAAGCCTCAGATATAGGCATTTTACACAGAGTGCGTAAATTTGACAGCTTAGCCGGATCGAGCGGAATATGATTTAAGTTAACAACGCTTTGAGTGAGCATTTTCGACTTCATGTTGGGGCTCTCGGGGATCACATCATCCCCTTTCCCTTGAAAAGGATTCGTCCTCGAATCCGTCATGCCATTCTTGGGAAAGTGATTGTCGGATTTATTATCATGGTAACTACTTTTCTCGACTTCGCCGCCATCATGTCAAGATGCTTGACTACGATCCGGGTTCAAGGGAAGGGGAGGAAACCTTCTAAATATTTCAGCTAGTTGGGCTTCAATCCTATCCAAACGTTGGTCGATTCGATTACCACCGTTTCCATTGTCGTTGATTTTCGGTGGAGAAGTCGGTGGTGGTGGAGGCGGTGATATGTACTTTATTTTGCTGGTTGCTTTATCAACTCGGCTCGTTGGAAAGTAAGCTGCCTCCTTCATCCATTTTTCGACCACTCTACGGCGCTGATCTTCCTCTTCCTTTTTCCGATCCTCCTTTTCTCGACGACGACGTCGGTCGTCTTCCTCTTGTTTACGAGCTTCGTCTTCATGGCGACGAGCTTCTCTTCTCTTTCGTCGTCTTCGTAGTTCTTCATAGATGGCCTCGTAAAGATCGTCTTCCATTTCATTCAAACGAAGATAACCATCGTCATACTCTCGAATAGCCCATCGAACGTATTCTTCATTTATTGTTCTTTTTCGATCGCGTCTTGACATTCTCGAACAGTTCACAACCCGAAAGCTTGAGGAACTCGCACCGTTGGGCTCTGATACCACTTGATGTGATCGAACTTGATTCGAACACGAGGATCCACTGGCACAAGTTCACACTCGGATTGGAATCGGTAAAATGGAACTCCTTTTTTTTTTTTTACAATTCGATTGAACTCGAACTCGATTCGGGTTTGACAGCTTAGCCGGATCGAGCGGAATATGATTTAAGTTAACAACGCTTTGAGTGAGCATTTTCAACTTCATGTTGGGGCTCTCGGGGATCACATCAAGTAGAGCCTAGACCGGTAAAGATAAAAGTCCACATGGCTGATCGATCCACTACCGTACCCGTTGGCTTATTAGAAGACATTCCCGTGAGGCTTGGTAAGTATTACCTTCCAATAGATTTTGTGGTTTTGGACATTCTTGTAGATTATCCAATGTCAATCATCCTTGGGAGACCGTTCCTAGCAACGTCGGGTTGTCAAGTTGATTGCAAAAATGTCAAGCTATCTTTCAATATCGGCGGGAAAGATGTGGAGATTGCTATCCAAGAAGAAGAATTAAGGGAAACGGTGAATTCCATATCACCCGACATTCCAGCAAAAAGAGGCAAGGGAAGGAGCATCGTGAAGGAAGAACGGAGAAACTCAAAGGTTGGCCAAAACCACGGCCAAAACTAAGGTTCCACGGGTGCGGTTTTTACTAATTACCCCGTGGAAAGACAAGTCAAGAGCAGCCACGGTTGGTTCCACGACCGTAGAAGTAGCAGTGAACCAGTGGAATCCAAAATTCCGATGTTTCTTCCTCTCCTCTTAGAAACGTTCTTAAACAATGTTTCACTTTTTCTCCACCTTACAAACATCTAGAGATGACTCAAGAAGCCATAACATGGTGACGAGCGCATTGAAAAACGTCCAAGCTTCCAAACAAATGACGAAGAGGTGGCTCAACAAGCACATCGTTCCGAAGGATTTGAAAGAAGGCAATCATGTCCTTCTCTTCAACTCCCGTCTTCGTCTATTTCAAGGTCAATCGTTTTCTTTTCCCTTTTTCTTAGATTAGCTTAGTTAGTTTGTTTACGTCTTTTTGTTGGTTCGTTCCCGGTTTTTCTTGTGTCTTTGGATGACAAAAACTAGGAAATATCTAAAAAGATGTGAGAAAGAATCGCAAAGTCGGAATTGTCAAAAAATAACGCAAAAAGGGGATTCCACAGGCATAAATAGGTTTCCACGGCCGTGCTTTCTTATTTTGGCCGTGGAAGCACAAGTCGAGAGGCACCACGGTTGGTTCCACGCTCGTGGTTTTCCCAGGGGGTCGTAGTTTTCCAAAATTCAACGAAAGTATAAATAGCCGCATCCACTTTGATGATGATATTCGCTCTTTAGCCGTTCTATCGAATTTGTGAGTTTTTGTACTTTTACCTCTACCTTTATTACACGTTGGGGACAACGTGTGATTCAAGTATGGGGTGTTGAATACCTTTGGTCTGTAATAACTTTGAGATACTTGCTTGCTTTTACGACCATTGTACTTTGCATCTTTCCTTATCCTTGTTGCATTTTTCGTTATTGCATTGCATTCGATAGTTTTAAAAAAACCAAAAGAAATTGAAAATTTTAAAATTTTGTGCTTCTAGGATTGGAGATGACCTTGATGAAGAAAACTACTTGTGAATTGGATTTTTGATGGTTTTTATGTGTTTAAAATGAATTGTGATTTGTGAAGGATTTGGATGTTTTGCTGAATTTTCTTGCATGTTTTATAATTTGGAATTTGATTTAAATCATAGTGAGAAATTGAAGGTTGAAACCACTTTTATAAGTTCTTACGCTTCTTATTGATATGATTAAGGCGTTTTGTTATATTCCTTTTTTCTTCTTGATCACCTTTTAGCTCCTCATGTATATCTATATATTTTACCCCTTCTTACCTATCCGGAAATTAGGATGCAATTGTGTAAAAGTTGTGAAGTTTGAAGTTGAAAGTGGTGAAGTGTGTTACAAAATAGGTTTGGGGAAGTCAATCATGATGATGAGTAACTCGGCACCATTCACATAGCCGGGTGTTTGTGTCTTGCCAAAGTCGGATTGAGCGATATTCCTAACGAGTCATTGTATGTGCATTACGGTTTGAGGCAACTCGAAAAATAGAGTTAATGCTGATTCCTAGGCTTCGGTTATTGTGCACCTCTGCCCTTGATCTCAAAAAGTAAAGTCGAAAAATTATGGTGAAAAAGAAGAGCAAAGCTCCTATTGGTGGAAGTTGAAGTGTGCTTGAAAAAGTTGTGATGTTATTGTCCTCTATCCTTGATTTTGCACCACATATCCTATACATATCCCACCCTAACACGTTTCTTAGACCTTTATTTGAAAGACCTTAAGATCTTTGAGATTGTTGTTTGGCTTTGTGGTCCAAATTGGATTTTTTTCATGATTGGTTTTGATCTTGCTTCAGGTTATGATGCTTGTTTTGAAACTTTAGCAAGATGTGATTGTTCTTTTCAAGACATGAGTCTTTTTGTTCACATAACAATTTTTTGAAAGCTATGAAACAAATGAAAAAAGCGATCTTTGAATATAACCACTAATCCAAAAATATTGTGTTTTTATTTGTCTTTGCATTCATATTTCATACATCTTTGTATTCTAAGGTTTGGACCTTGCTTGGGGACAAGCAAGAGGCAAGCATGGGGTATTTTGATGGCATGAAATATGACGTAGTTTATATGTGCATATAGGTAGTTTTCCCCTTCTTTTGAGTATAAGGACATGCATTCATAGCATTTATCGAGGTTATTCACCTATTGTCTTAGAATCGAGATCTAGACAAGCTTTGTTGTGATTTTAGGTGAATTAGAGCTGAAATGAAGTGGAAAGGGGCCCTTCATTGAGCATTGGTCAATGACGATTTCATTGGGAAGCATTGGAACGTCATTGGAAGAAGTATGAAGTGAAGCAAAGGTCAAAAGCGTAGAAAAGGAAGAACCACGGCCAAGAAAGAAAATCCACGGCCGGAGTTTTAATAATTAATTGAATTTCACACGTGGAAACGAAGGTCGAGAGTCTCCACGAGAGGAACCACGAATGTGGTTTTGTGATGTCACCCGTGGTTTTCTTCAGAAAAGACCGTTACGTTAATTGTCCCGTCACCAAGAAAGGAAGGAGTCTTTTAACCTAATTTTATTTTATAAAAGGGGGTTGACGGCTGCATTTCGGATATCTCGCTTTGGATAAAGATCACACTTTAGGCCGGAAGGACGGCGTTCTTGGATTCCATTTTCTGTACATCGGAAATGATTGCTTTACCATTGGAGGAGATTGAAGAAGTTCTTGGTTCTACTTTAGTGATTTGTGAGATTGTTCTAGTCTTTGATTTTTGTCTTTGAGAACACATTTTGGGATTATACATCATTTGATTGAGTTATTGATTCTTTGAAGATTGGTTTTATTCATATTTGTGTTCTTGATTGCATGTCCTTCTTGATTTCTTTTCTGAATCTTAATTTGGTTTTTATGACGATTGTTGGCTAAACCCCCCTTGTGATTCTAGGGTGAAGGGTTGATTGTTGTGGAACAAATGATGATATATTGAGCCTTAACAGATAGGACCCTGAGAGTTGTGAGACGAAACCCTCGAACGAGGATTTCCACGACATGTTCTTAAGGAACCACGACCGTGGTTTCCCAAGATCTGCCCGTGGTTTCCTTTATCTTGCACGTTTCGCTTTTGCCTTTATCCAAAGTTCAAGATTGCTTAAATCCTACCTCTGTTAACCTTTTCTGGCCTTTGCTTTGCCGATTGCGTGTGTTTACGAGCTCTAGGTGATAGGGGATTCAAAACCCTCTATTAGGTGAGAAGAGTGTCAAAGCCTTTGCGTTTATCTTTCTTTTCCTTGGGTTTTGGTGGGTATAAGAGCTAAATCCTATCTTTGTGACCTCTTCTCGACGAGACTCAACATCCGTTGAGTAGAATCCTTTGGTTTGGATAAAGGGAAGTCGGATTTTCATCGGACGACATCCGACCGAAGATATATATACACCTTGCTATCCAGCTCTATCCGTATACATCCTTAGACATCTTTAATCGAAAACCGCAACCGGATACTTGGATCTTTAGAATCTGCATTCCCGTTACTCTTGCTTCTATATTTTGTATTGTGATCATTGCATTGCTTGCTACCTAAGTTGGATTACCTTTACTGCTTTGTTCTCACCGATTCCCTGAGATCAACTCCAGAATATCAGCCCATACTACGATTTATCCGTACACTGCGGGTTCTCTATCGTTAGGCTTAATTCTTGGATATAAATTTAAAGCTTATTTGCGCACACCTTTTGGAGCGAACAATTCCGGTTGCGGCTTTGCTGTTTTAAACCGATGCTCAACCCTACTTCCTAGTCGCGAGAAGCAAATCCAAAGTTGTCGTTGCTCTTCTTCGATGTATTCCTTACTTGTTATCGCCCTTCCCAGCCGTCGCCTTTCCTCACCGTCACCCTTGCAATCTTCCTCGCATGAATCGCCTCTCAGTCGTGAGAAGTAGAAAGAAGCGTTGTCTCCCTTCCTCATTTCTCCTTCCTTTTTGTACTTTCCTCGTTGTTCCCTTTCTTGTCGTCACTCTCGCCGGAATTGCCTCGAAGCCTCCCAAGCTCCCAGTTGTGAGAAGCGGAAGAAAGTGCTCTCAAAAGGCTTTGAGTCGCGACGAGAAGCAGAAGGAACAAAAGAATCTTTCCTTTTAATTTTTAAACTCTAACTCCTTTAGTATGAGTCCGGTTTTTATTTTTTACCTTGGTTTGAACCGAAAATCGAACCCTGAACAAAACCAAAAAACTGAAAGCTTAAAATATCCAAACCGATAACTGAAACTACATATGCGGTTTAAGGTTTTGTTTAAGTCGACTATTGCGGTTTTGGATCACGTGAACCGACCGAATGTTTCTCAGTCCTAGCATAAACTAGGTAAAAACCAATACTAAAACATCATTAGCAGGTATAAAGTCATAGAGTACTATATGATTTCCAAGAAACTCAATAACATCCTACTCAATCTACACTAGACAAAATATCCATGTTGACATAAAATGCTCGATCAATCCGATCCAGAGGAAGAGTCGGATTGTTCGGAAATTTACAAAGAGAAAAAGATAACAAAACAAAAAACAAACATGGATGGATAAGGTTTTGATCCAAGGGAAGAATCCATGAAAAAGCCCAAGTTCCTTGGCGGCTCAACAAACACAAACAACCCAATAGTGACATATCCGACCCGTTTTCCTTTTTTATAAGTAAACGCTCCAGCAGGCCCTGTTAGGCAAAAATATTACAAGAAAATAAAATTGCGTAACACATTTCATTTTAAATATGTTTAGTAAAGTTTGACCCTTATTCGTGACTTCTCACGATTCTAAAATAATATTGATACACTCTTGATGACCTCTTCAACTTTTCTTGAGTATTTGGGTTGCACCCGTCGGGTTGCCTACGTACCTTCCCTCAGAAGGATCAAACCTTACGTAGTTCATACATATATTTTTGCGGACTAAAATCATCATTTGTCACATGTCGGATCCAAACTCAACATTTTTAAGACGGGTTGTCTATAATCCGCACCAACTATCACTTGTATTTCTCCACTTTTATACGCATCACCGGAATCACTCGGACTCACCTTCTATGAAGGGTTTTTCAAATTATCCGACTATCATGTGCGCATGAGAAATTCTTAGTTGAGTATCTCCTTCTTTTCTTTTTTTTTCTTTGTTTGGGTATGACTGAACTTGACGAGTTTCCTACAATTCTATGTATCCGTTTCAACGGAATCAAGACAACGCAGTTCTCAATTAAGTGAATTAACAAATCCTGAGATTTTGGGTGTGACCGAACTCAAAGAGCGTATCGCTTTATACCGAGCTTCCTACGTATCCGTTTGAGACGGAATCAAGTCACCGTAGTTCATCAATTTTAACAAATCTTGAGATTTAGGGTATGACCGAATTTAATGAGCGTATCACTTTATACCGAGATTCATATGTATCCATTTGAGACGGAATCAAGTCACCGTAGTTCACCATAACTTAGAAAATCATTAGCTTGGTATCCACGAGTGAACTCGACGATTAATTTGGTCAAGTTTCCTACGTACCCTTTTGTAGGGATCAAATCATACGTAGTTCTTTTCTCCTCTTGAGTTTTTCTAATCTCTTTTTTGAATACCTTGCAAGTGAAGACCATCCAACCCCTTTTAACGCTTGATGTTGTGGTGTTGAGAGATATCCTCTTTTGAATCGATTATAGTCTCGAACGTAGGAAATATCTTGATTATCCAACTACAATTTGGGTATGCATTTCCCGCTCGACCATTGCAACACCTTCTTTGTTTTACTTTGAATTTGTGAACTTTGCATAACTGAAGACCATCTTTTTTGTTGTAATAATCGAGTTTATTTAACCTTATTCTTGTGATCTTGACATCCATCTTACTGTAGTGTTTGGGTCCATGCGGATTTTGTTTTCTTTGGTCTAACTCTCATTATGTGCTTTGTCTTAATATCATTCCTGATCACTTTGTGTCTTTTGGCTGAAGTCATTGTTTATCACCCTCGTTAAAATCCTCCCGGCTTCTATTTGATTGTACTTTCCCGTGGAATTTGACACATTTTTTACTGTCTCGCTTCTTTTCAATAAGTAGTGGGTTTCTTTTGTGAACTCAACAATACTTGTCTTGCACTTGCTTAGTTAAGTAAGTAATGTCTCACTTTACAAATCTTGCATTGCCTATAACTATAAATATAGGTGGTGTTATCGCCAACTCAAGAGTTGCTCTTGGCGAGAAACATGAACAAGAACATTTACGGTTGGTAGAAACAAGTAGACACCGCTTCATTAAACGGCACAAACCCGTCTTCTTCTAAATTCGATTAAAGTAATCTTTTGGGATTAACTTAACAAAACTTCACTAGCCTTCCTTTGAATTTGGCTTCACCCAAAGTTGCCGGGACTTTTCTCTCATGTATGGAATCCTCCGGACATAATTAATATTTATTCCGGATCACATTTTTTGACTTGGTGCTTCCATGTATTACAGATTCCACCGACTTGAAACAAGGGCTGATCGTCTCAATGTTGATTAAATAAGTCTTTTTTTCTTGCATATCTTATAATAGACTCTTACATGGCACTTATTGCTTCTTTATATTGGTTACAATTTTTTTCACTCTAGGTCTTCATATAGCGCATTAATCGACAATTCCAAATACCAAAAGGATCCACTTGAAATTTGAAGAAAAGGACTTTTGTGGGGCATTTGTTGCGCGTCCCATTAATTTGTAACCACCATTTGAAACTTTAGTCACCTATTTCAAGGTAAGGCTCGAATCCATTTTGAAATTTCTTGTTGTAAATTCGGCATCGAGCTTGCTACAACGTTTTTTTTGTCCATTAGCTTTTGATTTTTCTGTTCCCTTTGATGTTTGATTTTAGTATAGTTAAACTTCTTATTCCCTCTGATTTCTTTTTGTACAACCTTCTAAGCTTACCTTCTTTTTCCTTATAAGATATTCTCCACATCTCATTTGTACCTTTTGATTTGGATTGTATATAGCATTTGAAAAAAAATAATATGGATATATACCCATTTCTTTGATTCCCTTCATCTATGACACGGGCCCTAGATCGCAATTGTGAAGACATCGATAATGGTTTGACTGTTAAACCTCCTTTTCCTTTTCTCTTATGTTTTTACATTCAGCGTACTTGTCTTACTCTCACGCCAACTTTTTAAAGTTTTTGGAAACTAGGGTAGGACAATGACTATCCCATCTCGGAACCATTTTCCTATCTCTTGATTGAAATGTGTATATCCTTTGTATCTCCTCGCATCTGAACTCCAACATATCGAAGATGCTCTTGAACCTCATACTCTATATTTATGTAGCCTTCAACTCCACTTTCGATTTACACGACTTTTGGTGTAGTAGAGGGTAGAAGCTAACTTGTGATCTTAATTTTTGATTACAATCTTCAAATTTCTGGCGCTAATTGCTTCTTCGTTGTTTTTGTATTCCTTGAGATCTTTAGAATGTAAAAGCCCCTCGCCATTTCCTTTGCATTTCACTCTCGTTCTCGTCTTTACACTTTTTGTATTTGCCCAGCTTTTTTGGGTTCTTTTACAGAGAATTGGCCTCCATGGCTTAGCTTGGTGTTGTCTTCAAATGTTAGATCATTTTGTTGCCTTCTTTCCTCAACATTGACCTCCTTCTCTCATTTTAGCTTTTACCTTCTTATTTAAAATTGCTGGTATGGACGATGTGAGAATGTGAATAATATTCCCCTTGGGGTTTTCATTGTCAGATGGGTAATATTAATAGAGTAAACGTATTTATAATAATTACAAAGGCAGACCTCTATTTACGTTATTTACAATAATCTATCATACCCCCGCAGTCGAAATTGGTGGAGGATGAACAGTGAGACTGGACCGAAATTCTAAGAATAACTGTCGAGGCAGACCTTTTGTGAAGATATCAGCATATTGGAACGCAGAAGGCACGTGGAGAACCTTGATGTGACCTAGGGCAACCTTGTCGCAAACAAAATGGATGTCGAGTTCGATGTGCTTGGTCCGTTGATGTTGAACCGGATTGTTGGCAAGATATGTAGCTGAGATGTTGTCAGTGTAAACAACCGTGGCCTTGGATAAGGGACAATGTAGTTCCAACAACAGATTACGTAGCCAAGAACACTCAGAGACAACATTCGCAACCCCGCGATATTCAGCTTCAACACTAGACCGAGAGACCACAGATCGACGTTTTGCTGACCAGGAGATAAGTGTGTCATTAAAGAATACATAGTACCCAGAAGTAGAACGACGAGTATCGGGACAACCTTCCCAATTAGCATCTGTATAGGCAATAAGATCCGACTTGGGAGAAGGGGAAATGGTAATACCGAGGGTAGAAGTGCCGCAACATAGCGAATGATACGTTTGAGGGCAGCAGAGTGCGGTTCTCGGGGGTCATGCATGAAAAGGTAGACCTGCTGAACAGCAAAACTAATATCGGGGCGGGTGAAGATAAGATACTGAAGTGCACCAGCGAGACTTCTGTAAAGAGTGGGATCACTGACTGGTGGTCCAGAGGATGCGCTGAGCTTAACTGATGTTTCTGCAGGGGTGATAGCAGGTTTACAGTTCGTCATCTTTGCTCTGTCAACTATATCTCGAGCATATTTGTCCTGGGACAAGAACAATCCAGTGGAGCTGTGATGAATTGAGATGCCCAAAAAATAAGATAAAGTGCCCAAATCTTTGAGGGCAAATTCCTTGCTTAAAAGCACGGTTAGATGAGTTCTTAGCAAATCAGAAGATGCAGTTAATATGATATCATCAACATAAAGAAGCAGATACGCAATGTCAGTACCGTGTCGGTAAATAAAGAGAGAGGAGTCACTCTTACTGCCGATGAAGCCAATTCGAGTCAAGAAACCAGCAAAGCGTTGAATCCAAGCGCGGGGAGCTTGTTTGAGACCATAAAGAGACTTTTGAAGAAGACATACATGATCAGGGTGAGAGGAATCACGGAAGCCTGGAGGTTGAAACATGTACACCATTTCATTCAAATGTCCATGGAGAAAAGCATTTTGAACGTCGAGCTGGTGAATGGACCAGGAACGAGATACTGCAATGCTAAGGACCATGCGGATAGTTGTCGGTTTGACCACTGGACTAAAAGTCTCATCACAGTCCACTCCAACCTGTTGAGAGCACCCATTGGCAACCAAACGAGCCTTGTACCGTTCAAGAGAACCATTAGACATGTACTTATGTCGAAAAATCCACATACATCGCACAATATTAGCATCATTTGGACGAGGAACCAGAATCCATGTCTTGTTTTGCATAAGGGCTCGATATTCATCAAGCATGACATGGTTCCAATACGGGTCCTAGAGAGTGAGGTTGTGTGATTTTGGTATGGGTGAGATAAGACGGGAAGAAGGTGTAGTGGATACGGATAGGTCAAATATAGGTTTGGGTTTCACAATACCGGAGCGACTCCGGGTCTGAGGCCGAGTGGGCAAGGAAGCTGGTTGGTCGGAGGCCGAAGATATAGACTGGGAATTAGTAGCGGACACATTATTTAAGTGATGTGGGAGATTAATTGGACTAGGGAGATCAGGTGGGCCTGGTATAGGAAGTGGGCTGGAGGTAATAGGCGGGCCTGTGGAAGATTCGATTGGGTTGGAGGAAGCATGAGCAGGCTAGGGCAATACGGCAGATTGGTGGGGTGATGCGGCTGTCACAGGGAATGGGCCAGATGCAGGATGGGCTGGGCCAGACGCATGATCTGTTGGGCCGGGCGCAGTAGGGGATGGTGGAGAATGCTCCCTAACCAAAAACTTGAGGGTCTCTACTCCTCAATCGAAAGCCTCAAATCCACCCTCTTCACCACCTAAACAAAGCTTCAAGTTAACCTCCACGACCATGCCCTTTTGTTGATCGAGCGTAACACAACCTCTACGCTCAACTCAAGTTTGTATCAGCTCTGTGTAACCCTATCCCAACTTTACAAAGCCTCCTGGTCTAAACATGGAGACCATTGTATTGCGTTTTTCATTATAAGCATTACCACCATAGACATTGCAAATGAAATCAAGATCATCCATGATCCCTTAAATCTTGCTAATGGTCCCACCAATAACCCCGTGAATAGTGCCGCTATCCTTCTAAAACATTTCACTGATATCCTCAACCCACCATCAAACAATAACCCCCACGATTTATTCCCTGATTGCCCTTTTCCCTCCATCTCCTCTGAAGATAAAGCCTATCTTTGTAGTACCGTCACTAGCGAGAGCATAAGGAATGCCCTTTTCAACATGGGTGATCAAAAAGCCCCCGGACCTGATGGTTTTAACGCCAAATTCTTCAAGTCTTCTTGGCACATCACTCGTGACGACTTCACCAAATCCATTTTAGAATTGTTTAACAGTCGAAGGTTTCAAAGGCAGATTAATCACACCTCGATCTCTTTGATAGCCAAAAAGATAAATCCTATGCTCCCCACGGACTTTAGGCCCATCTCATGTTGTAATGCTCCATATAAAGTTATTGCCAAGATTCTTGCTTCTAGATTGAACGCCATTCTCCCTTCCATGCTTAACAACTATCAAGGGGCGTTCATCAAAAGCCAATCTATACAGCACAACGTGCTCATTTGTCAAGAAATCTTTAAGAAGTATAATCAATGCCGTATCTCTCTAACATGTGCTATTAAGGTTGACATATATCGAAGGCTTTTGATACTATCGACCACAAGTTCATTCTCTACTGTTTTAGAAGGATGAAGTTTCCTGAGAAGTTTATTGGCTTGATTGAAAGCTGCATCACCTCCCCTACTTACTGAATCAATCTAAATGGATCGCTAAATGGCTTCTTCAAAGAAACTCGATGGCTTAGACAAGTTTGTTCTCTTTCACCCCTCCTCCCTCTTTGTCATTGCCATGGAGGTGCTCTCCTCAATGATCCAAACCAACACATCAAATCCCGACTTCAACATCCACCCTAAGTGTGCCTCACCCCGCGCTCACCCACCTTTGTTTTGCTGACGATCTTATGTTGTTTTGCAGGGGTGACATTTCTTCCATTAATATCTTGATGAGCACTCTGAACTCTTTTGGAAATTACTCCGGACTTTGCTTAAATGTTACCAAATCTGCTCTCCATCTTGGCGGTATATCTTCTTAGGATATATAGTGACTTACTCTTTGGCTCTACTGGCTTACCTCTAGGTACTCTCCCCTTTATCTATCTGGGTATCCTAGTGGGTAGCAAAAGACTCAACACAAATGAGTACAAACCCCTTATCGCTAAGATCACAAACAAGATCAATTCATGGAGTGCTAGAAACCTTTCATACGCCGGACGGAAGCAAATTATCCCCTCCATTCTCATGTCCATACATTACTATTGGTCCTCCGTCTTGCTTATTCCCTCTAAGATCATCCTCAAGATTGAAAGTCTTCTTCGCTCCTTCTTATGGTCGGGCAAGGCTGATAGTTCAAGTGCCCTGGTTGCCTGGAAAGTGATTTGTAAACCCACTGTTGATGGGGGACTGGGCTTTAAAGAACTACTCTCCTGGAACAAGGCATATATCTCGAAACTCATTTTTGATCTCGACCAGCCTTGTCACAACGATTTGTGGTCTGACTGGATCAACAATAACATCCTCAAAGGCCAGTCTATCTAGAACTACCCGGCTTCCTATAAGCACAACTTTGTTTGGTGTATGATTATCAAAGTTAGAGATGAGATTCTCGAGTCCATGACCGGCCCTAACTTCATCAGTCAAGCTTCTGCTTCCCGGAACAGATTCTCCACTACTGCAGCTTACGACCTTGTTTGGAAGTCCTCTCCTTCCCCCACTCCCTACAAGTTGAACATAATCTGGAAGGGGTTAAATGTGCTAAAATGTAGTTTTATCTCTTGGATAGCCAGCCATCGCCGCCTTCCTACCCTTTCAAAGCTCGTCCAATGGAACCTCATCCAGAACGAACTTTGTAAGCTCTAGTTGCTCTTCTTGATCCGAGGATGAGGATCACCTCCTTCACCATTGCAGTTACTCAAATCTTGTCTTCGACCTCATCTCCAGGTGGTCGAGGACTCCTACTCCCTACCCTTACAATCACAACATTTGGAACTGGCTCCAATCCCTCAACCATCAAAAGCATGATTTGATTTCTCATGTCCGTATCTCTTCCATTACGAGTTTTATCTACTTCGTATGAAAAGCAAGGAATGGTCTAATTTATAACAATAGCTTCACCCACCACTCGATTTGTGCTCAAAAACTTCACGTCTAGCTTCTGGAAAGATAGATCTCCTAACTCTGTCTCATGGGCCAAGATTCACGGCATTCACTTGGATTAGTTTCCCCTCTATGCTCTAAATGTTTCTCTTCTGATTGTTACTCTTGTTCCTACTTGGTCTAGTTGACCCTTCATGTAAATCCTTATCCTTCTATTATATACATTAATCTTTTAAAAAAAAAAAAGCAGCCTACAAAAACAAAAAGGAAAGGTAGGAAAGGAAATAAATCCTAAAATCTCTCAAAATTTTCAAATGAAAATTTTGAAAATCACATCTTTATAAAATCATAATCTATTTTACAATATGCAATAAGTACCCCCCTCGTTTTCATGGGTACCTTCTAAAATAAAAAAATAAACTCCTAAAATTCAAATTAGAAACACCCTTAATAACCCTAACAAAAACTATGTTTAAATTTAAAAAATTTAATTTTGACATAGTGACAAAAATGAAAACTTGCAAATTTTTATAAGACAAAATAATTTAAAATGGATTGTAATTTGCAATTGCTATCATTAAACGTTTTCAATAAGACTTGTCTTCATTTAAAGCGGATTAAGAAGATTTGAGTTGGGTCAACTTGAACAGATTAGATTAGGTTCAGATGAGTTTCGGGTCGTGTCACTCTGTAGTGGGTCTGAATGGATTGGATATAGATTGGATCTAGTCGGATTGGGTTATGTATTTAATTTATTTTTTTTAGTATGATTGGACCTCGAAGAGGATCTGACCGGATTTTGCCAGCTCTACAACTTAATTCACATTTGCTTAACCTAAACAACAATTTCCTCAACTCTCTAATCATATAAATGTTGTACAATAAGATATGTAATTCCCAACTTTTCCCTAATGGTAAGGGATATATATCTGGGATTAGTGGCAGCCAACAAAGTTATCTAAAAGCACAATCTGGACCACCAAATAAAGCTTTTTTTTTTGCTTATTCAAATGAGAGAATAATAATAGTGGATTGTGGAAAACTTGATGGCTCATACTATTGACATCACTTAGCATGCAAGTATGAAGTTTGCAACAATATAAAAATGATAATGAGATTGTGGTCCAAATCTGATCCAGAAGAACATTTAAATTGAGAATACCTAACATAATTACCCTAATTTAAACTATATTATAGAGTCATGCATCTCGAGAGCAGTCCAGAAGTTATAAAGCCTTTATTGAATAGTAAATTTGGTGGCAAAATGCAAAATCTACCTGTATGAATCACCTTAAATCTTTTTTCTATAGGATCTTTCTTATATTATATGTTTTACTGTCAAGTGCCCACATGACCACTTACTCTCCTCCCTCCAGATTGCTTAAACTCGAGTAGATATGGCTCCTGCCAATTGGGGATTGTCTTCTTCAGCTTAGGATCCAAAGCGTCTTCTCCATAGGTCAGTTCAGTTGACTCGATCTCTCTCGGCTTAAGTTATATATTTCTTTCTTTTTCAATTCATGAGGATAATCAATGGAGTCCTTTCCTGTTTGGTGCTACTAATTTTCCATCAAAAGAAAGTCAGAGGTCGTGGGTGTTTTGCCCAATCAGTTTTGGGTCATTTTTACAGCTTTGGTTCCATTGGATAATATAAAACCTACTGGATAGTAGGTAGCCACGATTTGTTAGTAATTTGATGTGAAAATAACAGGCCGCAGATTGGAAATTAGTTGCAAAGTTAGAGGGTTGATCAAGCATGACAACTTACTCCAAGGAACATGACCCTGTGGGGCAGCTCGATTCGGGCGTGTCAATGCCGTGGTGGGGTTCCTTGACATTTTCGAATGGCGCAAGTGATGCTACTAAGCACATGGAAATGGAGCATGTCAAAGGGCTTCAGGCACACATCACTGTTTCATGGGGTAATATATACATGACATACCATTTTCAAGAAATTAAGATGTAGCCAATGTTCTAATTACACTTGCTTGTGTGGGTAACTCTCAGGAGATGAAGAAAAAGGTGGAGGGCGTGAGGCGCCACTTTCCGCTCTTCCGGATTATCACACTTGGTTGCAAATAGGATGTGCTCAATCTATGGTAAGGTTGCAAGACTAAGTTAAATTAGAAGAAAATTAGAAGCACTAATTTTGCACGACTTTCAATATTGTTTGTAGATGAGTGGAAAGTATCCAATTGCAGATGAAGGCTGCTACAGGGCGCAAATTGGGGTGATTATGTTTTTAACTGAAAACTTGTTTATTTTGTTAATTAAATATTATTTATATAAATAAGTATAAAGACTAACAAATGAAGTATAAAATAAAACAATAATGATAATATCATCAAATATACTAGATTTTGACATGTAATTTAGAAGCACTTATTCTTATATTTGGTTTGTGGGCGACAGGGACGTATTATGCTCCCTTTGAGCATGAGAGCAGATGAAGGACCTGTGTTTGTGAATGCAAAGCAGTACCACGGAATCCTCAGGCGCCGGCAATGTCGTGCAAGAGCTCAGCTCATCAAAAACCCCTTCCGAGCTCGTAAGGTAACAACCTTCCAAGATTAGATCTGACGTTTTTTGTTCAAACCTTGACTGAGTGAGTTGTTGGCAGCCATACCTGCATGAATCAAGACACCTGCACGCAAAGCGTCGTGCTAGAGGTGCTGGCGGCCGCTTTCTCAACACTAAGACCCCCAATTGTCCAAACGACAATGGGCGTCTTGCTTGGCCCACTGATTCGCAAAACTCCGAGGTCTTAGAATCAGACGGCGGAACAACGTTAGAAGCATGTAGCCTCTTCCCGGCACCGAACTTGGGGCTCTTCCACATCGGCATGACTTGTCAGTCTCACCTAAGGGTTTGACCAGCATCCTCTAATATGGGCCATTTGGTTGGTCTTAGAGAGGCAACTCGTCCTTGGCTTTCATTGGGGCCCTGCATTCGTCCACCCTTGCTGCGACATTGTACCCTCAATGATACTTGTATAATATTATCTTTAATATCTCTCACTTTAACATAATGTCTGCTATGGATAGGTTTTGGTGACTTGGGTATGGGCTTTCTTCTTTACAAGTCGTGCAAAACATGACACATGTTAAACTACTTATTAATAAAGGTTGATGTTTTTTATTTTTGAAATATTAATTTGTATTGAGAATGAATATACAAGATGGAGTTTGAACTCTAGTTCAGGATACAAAAACTAGTACAATAATCATGAACAGGAGCATGCAACAATCTAGGCATCAAGTCCAGCAGGCTTAGTCAAGTCGGAGCCGCAGCATCCCAGCAACTTGAAGAGATTGGGGGGATCTGTCCTTCCAGTTGGCTTCAAAGTGGCTCTTGATGGAGTTGATGATGTTAGCAGCACACTCGATAGCCCGTGTGAATTCATTATTATAGATCATGTTGTTA
Organism: Fagopyrum esculentum; assembly: GCA_033239045.1. NCBI lineage: Eukaryota > Viridiplantae > Streptophyta > Magnoliopsida > Caryophyllales > Polygonaceae > Fagopyrum > Fagopyrum esculentum. Next base: position 87,277,659 of record BSUD01000008.1, on the reverse strand, counting down.
CGAGTAATCCAAACATGATATATGAATGAGATGATAGAGGCAATCCTTAGACTGTGGATCAGCTTTATCTTTTGTGTGTTGCAGGAGCTCAGCCAGTTCCAAATGTTACCAAGGTAGGGGGCTGGGAAGGGCGTTCTAGTCCATCTTGAAACTATGTCCAGGACGAGGGAACCATAGCTACAATGAGACCATAGGTGATCATCATCTTCAGTCGTGCTCTTGCACAGCTTACATATGTCATTGTCTGTCATATTCCATGCTTTGATCCTTGCCAACGTGGGTAGTCTCTTGAGTGCTGCTAGCCAAGCAATATAGCTACATTTGGGAATATTGGAGCGGATCCAAACTGCATTGAGTGGGCTTGAGGTACCTGGGGGAGGGGTGGGCTTGAAGATGTCATAGACTTTTTTATGGGAGAAGGAGCCGTTCGGGTTGGCAAGCATGCTCCCATTCCCACCCGAGGCCAGAAAGTCATCACGGATATTGAGTAAGCTCTTCCAGAAAGCACTGTGGTGCGTTTTAGGCCTACAATTCCATATATTGCAGTTACCCTTGAACGTGTGTTTAGCAAGCCATTGGGTCCAGATGTTGTTGTCATCTCGATCAATGTCAAAGATAAGTCAAGTAAGGGTAACTTTGTTACGTGTATGCAAGTTAGGGAACCCAAGTCCACCATTGGATTTGGGGGAACAGATGACTCTCCAGGCGACCAAGGCTCTCTTGCTATTCTCAACTCCCGACCAGAAGTAACAACGAATGATCCCATTGATCATGCTAATGATCTTGGTAGGAAGCATAAACATGGTACTCCAGTAATAGTTGATGGAGAAGAAAACGGATTTCACCAGCTGAGCTCTACCAGCATAAGACAGGGCCTTAGCATTCCATGATTGGACCCGTTTAGTAACCGTGTGGATCAAGGGAAGATAGTCACGGATAAGGAGTCTGCTACTCCCTATCGGAACACCCAAGTAGAGGAAGGGCAGGGATCCAGTCTCCATACCTGTGATGTTGATAGCACGAGTGACTTCATCATCTTTCATACCACCAATAAAGAGGCGAGACTTAGTTGGGTTGATCATGAGTCCCGAGACTTCACCAAAAACATTCAGTGCATCTTTCAGTATCTTGATAGAACATAGATCACCCCGACATAGCAGCAATAGGTCGTCAGCAAATGTAAGATGGGTGATAGCTGGGGATGTGCACTTTGGGTGATGGTTGAACTCCGGATTAGAAGTTTTCAACTGAATCAGTTTGGTGAGAAATTCCATAGCAATCACAAACAGTGGTGGAGAGAGTGGGCAGCCCTGCCTTAACCCACGACCTCCAGCAAAATGCCCACAAAGAGTGCCATTCATGTTAACTAAATAAGTGACAGTTGTGATACATTCTTTTACCAGTCCAATAAAGTGATCCGGAAAGCCCATTTTGTGGAGACAATGGATGATGAATTCATGACTAACGGAGTCGAATGCTTTGGAGATGTCCACCTTCATGGCCGCCCTGGGTGAGATATGTTTTCTCCCATATTTGTTGAGTAGTTCCTGGCATACTAATACGTTGTGTTTGATAGATCTCTTGGATACAAACGCACTTTGGTTGAAGTTGGTGATTCTAGGGAGCAAGGCATTGATCCTTGCTGAGAGAATCTTGGATATCGTTTTGTATATGGTGTTGCAGCAAGAAATAGGCCTGAAGTCTGATGGGGCAATGGATCGATCATGTTTTGCAATTAATGAGATGGCAGCATGATTAACCTGCTTCAGTAATCTTCCATGAGTGAAGAAGTCCTGGACAGCACTGGTGACATTTGAGTTGACAATTTCCCATGTGGCTTTGAAAATTTTAGAGCTGTATCCATCAAGGCCGGGCGCCTTATTGTCCCCAATACTAAAGAGAGCCTTCCTAATCTCGTCAGGAGAGACTCCCAAATTTAATGAATCGATCTTCACAGGGGTAAGGGAGGAAAGGCCAACATCAGGGAAGGTGGCTTGATTTGGAGGTCTTTTACTGCTGAGTATTTGCTTGAAGTGATTTACAAAGGCCAGGTCGATGGATTTCTGATCATGAGTGATTGTCCCATCAGAAAGTTGCGCAGATTTTATGCTATTGGAGCATCGGCGTGATTTGATACTCCTGAAGAAGAGCGCGGAGCATTGATCACCATGGACTATCCATCTTGCCTTAGCAAGCTGGGCCAGTGTAGTGTGCAGGTTATTATAGCTTCCCTTAAGAGCTTCAGAATGAATCCTCTCTTCATCATGAAACACATCATCATGTGGATTTGATTGCAGTCTCTTTTGCAGGTCAGTGAGTTTCTTTTGATGATCTTGGATGCTGGAGTGAAGCTCTTCGAGTTTGGCACTTGGAAATCTTTTTAGGAGAGGCTTGAGCAACTTAAGCTTTCTCGTGAGCTTGAACATTGGGTTTCCATCAATTTCAACATCCCAAGCCTCCTTAACCGTGTCCAGGAATGCCACATGGTCAATCCAGGCATTGTTAAACCTGAACGGGGCGTTTCTAGTGGCCATAGTCTCCTCAGTGAAGAGCAGAGCTGGGGAGTGATCAGAAACCTGGGCAAGATCAAAGTGAGCCTTTGAGTGAGGAAAGAAGGCATGCCACGAGTCGTTGGTGATGATGCGATCCAGTTTATACCATATCCTAGAGCCAATCTGTTTATTATTCCATGTGAACTTGCATCCGGAGAAGTAATGGTCAGTGAGGGAGTTTTGCTCAAAGCAGTTAGCAAGTTCCTCCGAGGACTGTGAGATTGTTGGAAGGCCGTTTGAGATCTTTTCATCAGGAGCAAGTGTGACATTAAAGTCACCCATCACAGCCAAGGGATTGAGTGATTAAGCAGCTTGATGGTAGAGATTGCAGTCCATAGATCGGCACGTTCCTCAGGTGAATTATGTGCATAGACAAAGGAGATCTCAGCCTGAATAGATTGGTTGGGGTTTGATAAGGGGTTGGATATCTGACAATGGATGATTTGATCAGTTTTGATGATGGGTAAGAGATGAAGCTTTGCCGGGTTCCACCAGACCCAGATCCGGCAGTTGTGAGAGATTGATCCATTAGAGATATGGCTCTAGAAGGGGAAGAGGGACTTTGAGATACGCTTCTCATTGTTAGTACGAAGCCTGGTCTCAAGAATGGCCAGAAGATCAAGGTTTTGCATCTTAGCTAGGGTTTGAACAACTTTTTGTTTTATAGGGTCGTTTAGCCCCCTGATGTTCCAGGTACAAGACCTAATTATCATGGAGATTAGTGGTGTTGCCCATGGAAGCACTTGCATTCGGGGCTAGGTCAGGGAGGGAAATATTGATGTTAGAGTGTTGGGGAAGGGAGAGGATTCGACTCTAGGGGTTGGAGTCTTCTCCTTAGGAGGGCATGAAACAATGTGACTGGTTGGCACAGGAGTTGGGTTATCCACCCCATCAGGAGGGGAGTGGCCATTACTGGTATCCATTTGAGCGGTCAGATTGATGGATTGGCTTGATTCAGTATGGATAGCATGGGGTTTGGAGTAACCTTGCCCCACACCCGTAGTAACAGTCGATGTAGGGGGTCGATACATCGATTGATCTACCGGATTTGGATGGATTCTGAAGGAAGCATGTGGGGTTGGTAGTATGGGTGGAGAGTTAGTGTTAGGGTTTGGCATTTTCTTTTTGGAGGGGTAGTTTGTCTTTGTTTTCAGATCAGGCTGGCCTTCCGATCGCACGTTGGAGTCCTTGCAGCTGTGCCCAAAGATCAAGCAGGAATCACATCTAGGAGGCAGCCATTCATAAGTAATTTTTTGGGAGTACGAGACACCATTTGGTCCAGTCAGGGTGACCTCCCTCAACAATGGGCGTGAGGCTTGAATCTCAACCAGTAAGCGTGCAAAACCCAGCCGATCCTGGTTCGCTGAGCAGGTGTCCGTTAGAATAGGGTTGCCAATGGCCGAACCTATCTTAGCTAGCATGTTCGGAGACCAAAACCTATAGTCCAGTCCATGTAGGGTAATCCAGATTGGTACATAACTCATGCTAGAGTAGTCGAGCGGAAGGTCCGTAGTCCATCTCTTAAGCAGCATGGTTGAGGAGCCATTTATAACCCAAGGACTTCCCTATAGCATGCTTTGGATATTGTAAACGACAACATGTCAAATTTGTACCTGATAGATTTCGTATGTAAATAGAATAAACTAGAGGGCCTTAGCTTGTAACTGTTGTTTTCAAGCCTTGAAGGTCTCAAGGTCTCCATCAGGATCTCATAGTTTTGCAAATGCTGATGCGGAGACTCCCTATATAAACCTCCAAACTGGCATTGGCGGATCATGGATAGAACTTGCGGTCGAAGTTCGTAATCATGCTCCGCTGGATCACCTAGGTTGACTCCTGGACGCCTCACCTACTGGTTAGGGTCCATCCTCTGTCCTAGGGTTTGTAGAATTCATGCAAAAAGAACATCTCGGACAGGCATCCGAGGTGGATGTATCTCGGCCGCGGCAACTGGGACTGGGTCCTACCTCGGTCGAGGGTCTGGTCGATGCAGAATCTTGTCTCGTAGATCGGCCATATCTGCTTCAATATCTGCAGTACTGGTGCGAGTTTGCTCTCTTTCGCGTTGCAATTCTTCCTTATTGAGGCGCAGATATTCCAGCGCCTCCTTCAATTCAACCTCAAGATCGTGTCTGTCTTGGTTGGCCATTTTTGCTTCTTTCAAACGTCGTTTGTATGTCTTTTCTGGTTCGGGATCGTAAGAAACGATTTCTTTCCCAGCACGGGTTCATCGCATAAACCTAAGAAAAATATCTTGCGAAAGCACTCAAGTAAAGTGGTTAGTAGCAACAAGGGAAATTGCCCCGAAAGACAACCGCAACCGGCTTGGTCTAGACTAAGTCCCCGGCAACGGCGCCAAAAACTTGTTCGCTCCAAATGGTGTGTGCAAGTTTTAAATTTATATCCCAAGAAATATGCTTAAAACAAGGATGCGAACCCGCAGTGTACGGATCAATTATAGTAAAAAAGCAAGAATTACGGGGTGTCGATCTCAGAGACTTAGGTGAAACTAAGCAAGTATAGGTTGTCAATGCAACTAATAACCACAAAAGCGATTAAAGCAATCAAAGATGATAATAAGGTCAAATAAGGGGAAAATGCAAATTCTAGGGATTAAAGCATCTAGTTGTGGTTCCGACTCAAGATATCAAGATAAGCGGACAAAGCTGAGATTTTGCTAGGGGAAGGTGTTTCTAAAGTGGGAATAGATTACCGGGTAAGTCTCACTACTCACTATCCCAAACCAAAGTTCCTATCACCAGGTAAGTCTCAAGGTACTAAGAAAAATAACTATAATCTCAAACCAACACATCACCTAAGGGAATAGAATTAACCTTTACCGGGTAAGTGTCAGGCTAACTCACAAAGATGGGATGAAGACACACTCAAACCCCAATAAAGGATAAACCTTTATTACCTACACTTATGATCTTGGGTAAACAAACTAAGGAATTACCGGGTAAGTCTCATCCTAGGCTTGCATTGAACCAGGAAAGATGTAATAAGAATAGGATTTGGCAAACTATAACACTTAGCTCTCAGTTTTGGATCAGAAAAAGTCACCTCGGTCAGTCAAGTTCCATCCCGGCTGAGATGTTCATCGACTGAGCGAGATACTCTAGGGTTAAGGTTAAAGACTCGAGCTTTCAGGGTTCTATTGGGATTAAGATCATTCTATCATCGTCTTTCCCACAACTTTCATCCAATCACCCTAGAATCGCATAAGAAATTTAGCCACTCACCATCATGATAACAATAATCAAATATATGAGAAGACAATGAATATTTGAACACAAAAACCTTAAGAACAAGACTTCAATAACTGAATCAAATAATTCACAAATCAGCGTTCCTTGAATCACAAATCAAACAAGATAATAAACCAAAGAGAATCTAAGAAAATCTTACAAACTCTCTCAAAAGCTATCTCAAAACTATCAATCTTCCTTCCTTCAATCTTCAAAGTTTCCTTCAACTTCCCGAAAATCTCCTAACTGCTACGTTGATCCCAAAAGATTATGGAAAATTGGATGACTGAATTGTGGAAAATTCAACCCTTTATATAGGAGAATTATCTTCCAAAAATAATAATATCTTAAAAAGATAATTTCCTATAAAATATATTATATTTCTAAAATAGATCTCCCAAATATATGATCTTCCTTCCAAAAATCCAGCCCAAAAATATAAGATATCTTCTTTCCAAAAATAAAAGATCTCAGCCAAAAGATATGATCTCGCCGGCGCCAGGGTGTTCGCCTCGGTCGGGACGCTCATCAAGATCACCTTGGTCGAGGTGACACTGTAGCTGACCGAGGTGATTCTCAGCTGAATGTGAAATATCTCAAAACTGGTCCAAAGTAAATCTTCTTCATTAATTTCTTGCTTCTTGAGTTCTTCTTTTAAGCTTCAGAATGTAGCTCCTATGACTCCTTAGCATCCTTAGCTTCATTTTAATGCAAAACGTGTCATTTTACCTACCATTACAACGAAACTTGGTGTAGACCTCGATTCCCGTAAAGGTAGATGAAACAACAATATAATCACACAATATACATCCATACATGTAGATTATTGAAGATTAAATGTTTAAACAAGTCTCAAAATATAGACTATAATACATGCTATCATCCTCGATGATATCGATGAGAAGGTTCGCAAACCAACGGATATTGATGATTCGCTATGGCTCCAAGTCGATGCTTCGATTCTTCAATGGATTTACAGTACGGTCTCCCGGGATATTCTATTGCAAATCCTTGACTCCAATGATACTGCACTTCAGGCATGGAATCGAGTCAAAAAGTTGTATATATTATAGATTTATGTATGTTTAATTTTTTTAAATGAGATCAATGTGACTATTTGAGTACGTATAAAGTTATAAAAAAAATATTATCAATTTATTACTTTGATTAACTAAAATAGTTTGCAATGCATATTGTTATATATGTCAAATACAGATATTAATATAAAATTACATAGTGATACAAAGTAACTAAGTATGCACATTATTAATTCATTACTTTACCTAACTCAAATATTGTCCAATTTAATATATTTTTAAATATAAATATTAGTACGTAATTGTAATATACAATCTTGATTCATCCTTCCTAAAACTAATACATTTAAAATTATAATAAATTTTTTTTAATAGGCTGATATCGGGGAATATAGTGATCCGGGACTATCTGAATATCCGGAGTTATCCGGTGACCCGAGATGATCCGATGATCCGCGTATATCAGGTAATCCGTGAGTATCCGGATATCCGAATGCCTAAAACCCCGATCCGTATCCAATCCGATGATCCGGCAAAATCTCCCGGGTCGGATCAGATTCGGACCGGATCAAAACGGGTACTAAAATATCGGGTTTTCCGGATCGAGTCAACGGATTTTTCGGACCGGACCGACAGATCGGATTAGTTTTGCGCATCCCTAGTTCTACATTTGTTCTCCAGCCTTCCTACCTGTGTTCTTCCTTCGAAGATGAACTTTATTGTTCGTTGTCTCCTAGCTGAATCATCTTGTTTTTTTTGAAAACTTTTTGCTTTCGGGTTACTAATTTTTTGTATTTCTATTCATTTTGGTTGTGTAACCTTTCATGACGGTTAGTTCATTTGCCAATCTTTTTCAACTTTTCGATTTACCTGACGTCGTCTAATATTTTGAACCATTTTCCGTTTTTCAAAAAGAAATGGGGTCTCACAAAACTCAAAAAGAATATATTCAAAATACTCGCCTTGTTATACGAGGGTCACTTATTCCCGGGTCCAACTCGGGGGAAATTGATCCGGGTTATAAAAGAACAAGTCGGATCCAATCGCATTTCAAGTCTGATCGGGTCCATTGGTCGGTCAGTTTCGCGAAGGTCTATCCTTATCCGATGAACGGGCATAGCTTTCTGTAGACACCGTGTCACTCTCTACGGCTCTAAGCTGCGAGCCTGCAACAATGGCGGGATTGACGCCATCAGTAGCAACAGCATCTCCTCTCTTCTCCCTTCCACCCTCTTCGTATCGCATATTCGGCACCACATTTCCCCAATTCCGTCCGTTTCTGCTCTCTCCGAAGCCAAACCATACCAAACCTCTCAATATCACTTCCCGATCACTTTCTCTCCCTCTTGTCCGTCTCCTCTCTCATATCGACCTCTTACGCTCTTCCCGCGCTTCCGACTACCTCCAGACCTCCATTGAAGCTGACCAAGAGGGAGAATTAGAGGAGCTCTTCGAATCAGAAAGGGACCAGTTGCTGGAACAGGAACACGAGCAAGAACATGAAGAGGAGGAGGAGGATGATGATGAAGGAGACGGAGAGACAAAGAATCCAGCGCCTTCCGAGGATGGTAGGCTTTACGTTGGAAATTTGCCGTATTACATCACTTCTTTTCAATTGGCCGACATTTTCGTCGAGGCTGGTGCTGTTCGGTCCGCTGAGGTCTGTTTCATTGTTCCATATGTAGGCTGATTTTTTACAATATAGTTGAGATGATTGAAATTGTGATCTTGTTTCTGCCAATTTCACTAGATCATATGCAATAGAGTGACTGGTAAGAGTAGGGGATTTGCCTTTGTCACAATGGGGAGCGTTGAAGATGCTAAAAAGGCCATTCGGATGTTTGATTCATCTGTAAGTTCCCTCTTTTCGATCACTAAACTGCAAACTATACTTTCAAGTATAATGTTTCTATGTCTAGTGATTGCGAAATCCAGCTAGTCTTGATGAGTGATAATAACAGTGGAACTTCTGTCTCTACCTCTCTGGTTATGTAACACTAATTCTTAGTATATAACAGCTTAAACTTTTTGCATTTGAATTTAGAAGCAAGAAGCAACCGGGAGGAGAACAATTTTGAGCATCAGACAGCAGTATTTATGGGTTGGGAAACCCTACATCTTATGCCAAATGATGGCTGCGATGAAACATTAGATTCAGCTAAAGAAAGAAATGGATGTGTGATATCAAAGATGGAAGGGCTCTCACTATCTGTTCCCTCCTAGTCTTTTTCTTTGTCAGTGCTATTATGGTCATGTGTAGGAAAGTTTGGAAGCTCAAGCTTATACTTGATATTTCATTTGATATCCTACTTATGGTTGTATTTCTTGTAATAGTGAGAATAATAAGTATTTATTGACAGCAAATTGGTGGCCGGACAGTGAAGGTGAACTTCCCAGAGGTGCCAATGGGAGGTGAGCAGAAGGTGCTGGAGACCAAAAATAAGACGAGCTATCAGAGTTTCATGGAAACGCCCAACAAGATATATGCTGGTAACCTTAGCTGGGGTGTATCCTCACAAGTGCTTAGGCAGGCCTTTTCAGGCCAATCAGGGTTCTTGAGTGCTAAGGTCACATTTGAGAGAGAGACTGGAAAATCTCGAGGATTTGGGTTTGTGTCATTTTCATCTGCTGAGGAAGCGAGAGCTGCTATTACTGAGATGAATGGAGTGGTCAGTATAAACCCGACATTCATTACTTGAATTTGTAATATCGTTTTGTACAATCTGTACTGATGTTAAAACCATAGTTACTTTGCAATTGCAAGGCATAAAACTCAAATCTTTTTCTTGGTTTCAGGAGTTGGATGGACGGCCTTTGAGATTGAATATGGCTTCAGAAAAAGCTCGCCCTTTCCGTCCTTCAACAGTGAGTTTAAACTCGGAGGAGCCAAAGGATCAGAGTGAAATTCTTTCGGGAGTGAAGTCTTGAGAGGCAATGGAGCTTTGGAGACAATTACAACACAACCTCGCGGGCTACCTCTATCATTTCAGGTGATACTATAGAGTCTGATTATCAGTAAAAGAGCTTTGAAATGACAAATATCTAGATAAGTGACATCATTTTGTATTGTTCTCTTTGAAACCAAGATTGTCAACTTGAGGCAAGCATGCTATGAGTTTAGGTCATAGATTTAGAATCCCTCATATTTGAACTGTATCTACACAGAAAATGGCATAAAGTGAACAAATCATTTCACATATACCCTTTATTATTGTCCTCACACCATTGCACTGGCTCTTAGTTCTGTGAACTATATCCCAACACAACAAGCTATAATACAATCAAACCAATGCTACACACTAAAATAAATGAAGGATGATAAATAAGGCGCAAGTGTATCATCTGAAGCATATTTCTCAAGATATAGCTTTCAGAGGAATTACAACTGCTAAGGTGATGATAATGGCCAGTAGAATTATAGCATAGCAAGTCCATTTTCTCGTGTTCTTTTGATGCTTCTTCGCTATGACTAATTGTTGGTTCCCTCTATCCACCATTGACCTGGCTCTTCCGACATTAGCCTCTATATCGTTTAAGTGCTCACCTTGGTTCTCAATCAGTAAAGCCATGTCGACAAAAACCTGGTGCAGCTCCTTCAAGTTCCTCTCTATATCCTGAACAGCATCATGCCTCTCTTGGATCTCCGAGATCGTGTCCAATATCCTTCCTTTACCCTAGAATGTAACAAAAAGGCAAAAACGCAAACTAAGTAACTAACAAACAAACCAAACAACAATTTAAAAGTATTTTTTGTAAATTTGGAGGTAAGTCTGGATTTACCTGTTCTTGGATAGCCTTTTGCAAGAAAGATTCACTCTCTCCTGTCCTGATAAGCAAATCCAGGGTTTTATCATCAGGATTCTCACCAGTGACAGTGAAATACCTCCTTTGAACAGTCTCTTTGTATTCTTCATCAATTTTCTGCCTTAGCTGCTGAAACTCATCCATCTCTGCCTTCAGCTTCTTCTTCAGTCCATGCAGGGTTCCCGTCCTCATTCGCTCGTCTGAGCTACCTGGTCCGCACCCCGTCTCGCTCAGGCTAGCCTCGTTGGCTCGTTCGAGATCTTGTATCCTCAGCTTCATCATCTTTGCCTTTGTAATTGTCTGTAATGAAAATACATATAAGATTCAACCCGTTTGCTCAATTATGGTCTATTTGTTTATTGATTGCTTTTCTTGGACAGACGAATAGTATATTGTGGAAATTAGAAACGAAAATAGGTGAGGAAGAGATGTGCCTGAGTAATATTGCGGTCCATGCTGGAGCGGAGTTCCTTGACAGCCTTGGCGGTGTGAAGGGTCTTGCTGTGCTCATTCTCCTCCTTGAGCTTTAGGAGAAGCTCTTCAACTTCCTTCATGTCTGCCTTGACTGCATCGACATCTTTGAAGAACCTGTCGAGGTTGAGGTTGCCGGCTGGGGCGGTGGAGGATGAGGTGGTCCCTGTCATCTGGGTCTCACGTTGGGAGGATGAGCTGAAGAGAGACAAGGGTCCTGAGAGGAGATTGTTCATGGCTGTAGGAGGAGTTGGTTTCTTCTCAGAGGGATGATGGAGTATGAGGATTTGAGTAATTTTTATTCAACTGTATTGACCGATAAAGAGTTGGAAAGTTTCAAAGATGTTGGTTTAGTCTTTTGACAGACCTGAACAAATGAGACCCGATGCATAAAAATCTAGAATACATGAAATCCAAAATGAGTTGAATTTATAACTATTTAAATAGGGTGGTCAAAATGGAAAAGTTGAACGATGAAGAAATGGAAATGGGAAGTGCCAAGCTGCTGGAGTTTGTAGACTAATATCAGAAATGGTAAGAGAGACTCAAATGGAAGCTTCGTTCGATGACCAATTCTGAGTTTAGGTTCACCACCGGACTGTTACTACATCTATAGCTAATGTCAGTGGCAGCCGCGGGATGAAGACAAAAATCCGCATGATTTCTAAGAAGACAAAAATAAATTATCGATAGAAATGTCTATGAAAACAAAATATCGATAAAAACAAATGCTACACGTTGTCAATGGGAATGTTTTCATGTTATAAAACATGACCAATATCAACTCAAACAAATTAATGAATAATTATGGCTTGGATTATTTTTGTACGATCTTTAATTTTGAGTTTCTTTTGTTTTTTACAATCTTGTCAAAACAAGCCCTTTGAATTTCACAAAGTGAAAAGAAAACATCCAACAAAATTTGATACAAAAAAAATAACACGGACCCAAGAAATTTCCAAGTAATCTACATATTAAGTATAATACTGTAATACCAAGAATAGGCTTGATTGCTTAGAATTATAGTTTAATATGGAATATTGTTCTTCTAAACACTTAAAAAATTGAAGTCCACTTCAATTATTGTGAGAAGCAATCAAAGATACTCGGAAATGTAAAGAATGGTAATAGTATTTGTTGTTTTAATTCAATTAATTGTCTAAAAATAAACAATAAAATGAGGATATTTTGTTTTCATGGACAAAATCAACCACTACGCATTACATTTGATTATAATCATACAAATAGGGTTGTAATATGAGACAAGCTACTCAGACTCGGCTCGTCAAAAGCTCGGCTCAAGCTCCTTCACTTTTTAAACGAGTCAAGCTTGAGCACATTTTAAAGCTCGTATAAATTTTAGGCTCAGCTTGGACTCGGCTCGCGAGCCGAGCTTGAGCATGTCAATGCTCGGCTCGTTCGGGTAAAATAGCACTTTAGGAGCATTATTTTGGTGGCTCGGCTCGTCAAAAGCTCGCTCGAACTCGTTCACTTTCTAAACGAGCCAAGCTTGAGCACATTTTAAAGCTCGTATAAATTTTAGGCTCGACTCGTTTATAAACGAGTCAAGGTTGAGCATGCCGATGCTCGGCTCGTTCGGCTCAAACTCGTTCACTTTCTAAACGAGCCAAGCTTGAGCACATTTTAAAGCTCGTATAAATTTTAGGCTCGACTCGTTTATAAACGAGTCAAGGTTGAGCATGCCGATGCTCGGCTCGTTCGGCTCGTATTACACCCCTACATACAAAGTATCACACTTTTTTTTTTTGTGGGTGCGGCAGCTGCCCCACCCTACCCCCAAGGGCCGCCTCTGGCTAGTGGTCTGTGGACCGGACCGTTACCAACGATATTTCTGAATTTATTATTTTACAAGGAATTATATTTTATATGGGTTTGGTATGGTCCGGTTCAGGTTTGAACTAGATCGAAATATTAGAGTTCAAGATCGGACTAGACTATAATATTTTGGCTCATTACTAGACTTTATTGGAACCGATAATTATGGTCTAGGATCGGTCCAGATTTGATCTGATTAGAATTTGTACGGTCCTAGGCATTCGTAAACATAATTAAAATCTATATTTTTGTACCTTGCATTTTGGGATCCTAGTGTAAAATTTAATTTAATACAGCTATGGATTTCCTATATGAACATAGACTTCAAATGGGTACATCCGGAGAGTTAGTTTTAATGATACTAGGTGGTACGGCGCGCACGTTGTATCTTTTCTTGCGAGACGATAATATGTACGGTAATACTTTAGTAACTGCAGACGGTTATACTAATTGGAAAATACAGTGCCGCGTGTAATTACGAGTGGTCATTTGACGATATACAAATTCCTCCGATTACATTTTTTCCTGGTAAAACAGAAAAAAAAGGCATAGTTGTCTGTAGGCATTCCCATTTCGTCTTTGAGTGCAGTAAGTTGTTTCACCAATGTTGTACCTATATGAAGGAAATTGTGAGTTTAAAGGTGTAAAAAAAAGAATGTAAATTGTTACTTTATAATGTACGTGTCTTACCGGACAATGAAGTTATTGTGAACGTTGCGATGATTTATTTTTAAATTTTTTTTCTGCTTGACATTAATTTCTTGCACGCTGTAATAAGATGAAGCCACAAATCATGAAATTAAGCTCTCTTATAAGATGAAGCCACAAATCACGAAACTAAGCTAAAAGCGATATTTAAATTAGTGTCATGCATACTAAGAAATATAGGATAATGGAAAGTAGGTAAAACAATTCAAACTTCATCGCACTCTGCAGCATAGCAAATTGTCTTGCAATGGGAGCCACCTGTAGGAAAACAGGTCAATATAGGCATACCACCTAGAGGATGGATTTAGAATAGCTAAACTGAATTGACGTTTTTTTAATAAGAATGGATCTATACAATGATATTAACCAAGTAGATTACTAAAAGCCTTATATCTAGACTGAGGCATACTTCTGTTGAGTAGCAATTGATGTGTCATTCAGAGTGCCTTCGAAAATATCAATAAAGTGAGTTTCAGAGAAATCTCCAGCGAATGAGAACCTACAAAAAAAAAGTGGAAGCATGTCTTCAGATGTAGAGATATCACAACAGTGAAAGTATGGCTTTAGTTGTTAGCATATATATTCAGTGACCTTCTAGTTCATATATGTTTCATACCCTCCCATATCCTATTTATTCTCATATTGGTACAATAAAATGCTAAGCTAAGTTCGAAAAGGAATTAGATAGGTGCATTTTAATTAGGGGGATCGTGATTACCATGAGGCAGAGTAGGAATCTGTTTAGCTAAAACCTTCAGCGCTCCAGCTTCATACAAAACACAGAGAGGCAAAATCATAGGTAAAGGACAACCAAAAAGTAAGTAAACCAGATTAATGTAATAAATGAATTGAGAACAACAATGATTATAAACAGAACATAGACAAACACATAAAAAATGATTAACATAAACCTACTCATTCATTAAAATTTCCAAAATCAATGGTATTTTCTCCACCATATCCTTTTATGCCGCAATATCGGGAATTCGGCAAAATGCCAATAGAACTGTAACAGAAAGCTGTAATTATGCGTCCTGATTCTCGTTCTTGGCAGGAGTAACAATTTCTCTACCCATACCTGAGAATTAAGTTGTAAGACAAGTCAGAAAAAATAAGTATTGTAAGCAAACATAGTGTCAAAGCAACTGTTGGCAACTACAATAACAATAACTAACTCTAATAGACCATTACAATTGAAAGGACAATCTTCACAATTAGCAAGAGCAACAAGCTAAAAGAAAATGATAAACTCACTAATTGAAGATGAATGAACTAAAAGGAACCACTACCGGTGTCAGCAAATGAGACATATACAGTGGATACATCATTTCCTCAATAGGCTCCTGGTTCTTCCACATGTTCTGATCAATCTCATGAGGAGGTTGGACATCAAGTTCTTGTACCACAAGCTCTTCATCTACGAAGACCATATAATTTAGGACACCTTGAGGAAATGATTGACCAAAGTGCAAATCACTTAACGGCCAAATTTAGATCAAATGGACATAGCAATAGGCTAAACACAAAGAGCAATAGAACTAAAACAAGAGAATAAGGGGATATCAATACAAGAGCTAAAATTGGATTAGTGGACAACACTATTCCAGATGTTGATCTAAGACCTGATCCGGAATGACGTCTTGGGCACATCCTAATCTCTCACTCTCAGTTGGTGATATCTTGACCTCAAGTCGATCCGGGAGAACATGGTCACTCCATGCAACTGGTATAACAAGTCATCAATGCGAGACAGTGGATACTTGTTCTTGATCATCACTTTATTCAACTTTCGGTAGTCGATGCACAACATCATCAACCCGTCTTTCTTTCTCACAAATAGGATTGGTGCTCCCCAAGGTGAAACACTAGGGCAAATGAAGCCCTTCTCTGCCAGATCCTCGAACTGCTTCTTCAGCTTCAACATCTCGATAGGCGCCAAATGGTAAGGTGTCTTCGAGATTGGTCTCGTCCCTGGCTCCATCTCGATACTGAAATCTACATCCCTTTGTGATGGAAACCCTAGTGGCTCACCAAACAAATCCGTGAACTCACTCACAACTGGGATCTCCTCTACAATCGGGCTCTTATTCTCCTTCATAACACTAGAAGGCTTCACAGCCCTACCGGATCAATCTCACCGCTCGCTGATAGATGTGCCAGTCTTTCTGAGGTCTCAACCTTGGAATATCTCAACTTGCTCGGTCTCGGTAGTGACCTTCCCGGTCCTCCTATCTATGTCCAGAACTACAACATGCTTTTCCATCCAGTCCATCCCTAGAATAACTTTCTCATCTGCTAAGTACATGACGAAGAAGTCTACTAACCAGTCACGATTTCCTAAGTGGATAGGACAATCGTGGATCTCCCAGTTTCCCCATACCTTTCCCCCATCGGGTAATCCGATGTAAAATGTACTTCCTTTACTATCTCTAGCGATAACCGCTCCACACAAGCATCGGATATAAACGAGTGTGTAGCACCCGCATTAAATTAAAATTCTAACAGGCATGCCATGAATCTGAATGATACGTATAGTCGTCGGTGCTGCCAGATCCTCCATGTTCCTTATCTCGAATACTCGAGCCTATGAACTCCCAACCTCCGAGGTGCCTTCACCTCGACCTCGGCCCTGACTTGAGCCTTGTGCTGAACCCTGCGGAGTAGAATGCCCAAGGGCTTTATACTGTTGTTGTCCTTGGGACGAATACTGTGATGACCTATGTCCACCACTCTGTGCTCCCGTAGGGGAGGATCCTTATTGTGACGGAGCCCTGCCCTAGCGGCAAAAGCTAGCTAGGTGACCAATCTTGCCGCAAGTGAAACAAGTCACAACAGCCTCTTACAAGTGGCTTTAATATGACCCTGCTCTCCATGGTTAAAGCATTGTCTCTTAACCTCGGGAAGCGGTGCTGACGATCTAGAACTTTGTCTATTCTGGGCCCGGACTCGTCCATACCCTGATACTCCAACTCCTGCACTAGTTTGTCCGGTCTTCTGCCTCTTCTCAGGTCCGCCTGACTGTGCAACCCTCCTAGGACCCGGTCGGTTCCTCTCATACACTGAATCTCGGTCCTGTTAATCTTTCAGGGAGTCACAACGGAAACCCACAAGATATGCGCGGATGGGATCCCTCAACCTCCGTGAGAACAAGTACATGTGTTGGTCCACCGGAGGTGTGGCGGGACACAACAGTGTCAACTCCTCTCTAAACCTCCTGATCGCTTCCACCACTGGGACGTCCTCGAACCCAGCCTCTAAGAAATCCTGCACTCCATCGCTCCTCAATGATGCAGGACGAAAACTCTCCCGAACGAGGCTCAACATCTTATCAAACCTAGTAACTCCTCTCTGGATTGTCCTCCACTAGTATTGTGCCTGATCTCGGAACAAAGTTTCTACTAGCTCCACCGTCGATCCTCAGGACAATGGATCAATTTTAACGAAGACTCCATATGGCATATCAAGTGCTCCACCTCTAGTCCCACTTTCCCGTCGAAAGTGGGTACACGTAGGTGGTTGAAAGCCTTCAACCAAGAGTCCGGTCTCGGCGATCTCAGCTTGTCTCGCCCTCTATCGCCCTCAACCACTATCACCGGTGCAACGCTCTCCGGTGCATCTATAACCTGTGTAACCCTCAGCGAGACCTCAACTGATCGCGTATAGACTGGTGGTGTCGGGGGTGGTACTCTAATCCTATATGCCTCCTCAACCCACTGCACGTACTCTCAGTACAAAGACGCTCCTATTGACACTCGACCAAACTCGGGCGACGGTGAACTCCGTACTCCAGACCTAGCAACGGTCCCCTCCTAACCTCGAGAATAACACTCTGAGTAACCTCCTTAGAGAGAGCATCAATAGCTGGCGGATCCACAACTGACGGGTCCTCAATGGGGGCACGTCCCCGACCTCTTGCTAGCGGAGGTCTACCTCCCCGTCCTCGACCTCGGACGGCTGGAGTCCTATCAGCACCACCACGTCCAATTGGAGGAAGGGGTGGATGACCTATTCCCCGTCTCGCAGTTGTCCCTGTTCTAGTACGTGTCATTTGTACTAGATACACATCCTCTAATCAAGCCAAGCTAACGTATACATAACTATCATATAAGTCCAAAACTATCATGCAAAGGTCAATTAAGCTATGCTGTCGAGATCTGCGGAGGTGGTGGCGGTTCCCGTACTTCTATCCCAATCCAACTATGCACATGAATTTTGAAAACAAAATCCTTTTAGAAACTCAAACCCCTTTCGGGTTCTATTTTTAATCTATTAGAAGATTGTGAGTGCCATTGTTGTCAACCCAAAGCTTTGATACCATATTGTAACACCCCAAATCTTGGACTCGGGGCGCTTAGGACCTCACAATGGGTTCCGACCCTTGCTCGACAACAATATTATTGGATCTTACAACAAGGAACAAACTATAAAACACTAAAATCCAAATACTGAAATATGCAATGTCAAATAAATAAACAGACTCTCAGCCGAGGTACAAAAGTCATAAACGTAATCCGCAAAAAAAACTGTCAAAGTCAACTATAACAAAAATACATAAGACCCACACCCGCCCTATCACGTACGGGAACCCCGGCTGACCACCTTCTCCGAATCACTCGGCAACTACCCTATCCTACAAGGCATCTAACAACACGGATAAACCGTAGCTAACTATAACAGAGAGGAAAACGCCGAAGCACAAACACATATAAAGCAAGAGGTAAACACAGATCATGCTATCACGGGAAACCCTTTATTATTATCTTAGTTAAAGTTGTGCACATTATTCATTTATAAGTGTGACACAAGAAGTCTTCGACTCTCGCCTTCGGTCCTTTATCCACCTGGAGTGGTTCAGCGTACCTCCCCCGTATACACAATGGAGTGGTTCGGTACCCTCCCCGCATACCAAGTCTTGCCTAGTCGCGAAGTACCTCCCACACTTCCTCGGGAGAACTGGACAAGTGACCACCACCCGTTACCCTGGGCCAAATAATAAGTCGGTGATATTAAAATAACAATATGCCACAGTACATAAACATACACAACTTAAGCATTCACCAATACATCATAGAAGATAAGTAAGTCCTAAGGACTTACCTGTAACAAAATACGCTCAGTTATCCACACAAACCAGATCTGTAATCAACTCGTCAACGCCTGATATAAGTCAAGGCAAAGGTATTATAATCAATCCACGTCAATATGAAATTGCGTCCATACAGTTTCCTACCTTACACATAACTCAACTAGATCAACAACTAACCAAACCCTAACCCACTACATGGGATTTGCTCTAGTTCTATTATGTCACCTATCATGATGCTACAACATGATCAAAGGGTACAAAGAAGGAAGGTCGTCATGCCAAGAGAACACTCTTAAGTCATAAGAACGACTTAAGAGTCCCACTAGAGAAAAACCGCGGCCGCGGAGGTGAAGAGGTGTGGGGGCGGAAGGATCCCAGAGGTCGCGCCCGTGGAAAACGAAAGGCGCGGGGGGAGGTGAGGCACAATCGCGGAATTGGCGACTGCAATCTCCGACTTGTCCTTCTTCGTGCAAGGTCTTTCTTCTTCAAAACTTCTTGTAACTCTTTGTAGTTTCAGTCAAGCCCTCAAGTATCCACTTTGTAACCAAAGGAGTAAAAGGAAGGAACAACATACCCTTACCCTTCAATGAAATCGAAGGAGAGGGATGGTTTCTTTGGGAATCCACAAAGACGGTCTTCTTCGTAAATCTTGTTGCAGTCCGACGAATATGAACGACACAACTTTGAAGGTGACGGAAGCAACAAGAGAGAGGGAGAGAGAGTGAGGCAAGGAAGAAGAAGGAATCACTGAAGAAAGGGAAGAAGAAAAGGGGAAGAGGAGAGAACACTTTCGTAAATCTCCAAGGCAGTCAAGAGCTATTGAGAGAATGACAAATGACGTTTAGGGCAAAGAGGAAGTAAGGGTTCGGGATTAAAAAAGGGAAATGTAGCCTACGACGGTTACGAAATAGAAAACACGTGGTCCACTGTTTACCCGCACCCGCAAAAAACAGTGGCCGCCCCCGCGGGTCGGCGCACCCGGGGCCCACTATAGCCGCCTCTGCGGGTAACCTACCCGAAGGCAATCCTAAAGGAGCCTCTAAAAAACCGAGTGTTACAGGAACCACTCATCCCAACACCTTGTGTTGGTAATACCTAAAATGTAGAATGAAAATTATTACACAAAATAACTCTTACAATATATTGAGGATCGAAACTTTTAGTAGGATGGATGTACATACAGTTTAAATTTTTTTTATTGGTCATTGTGTATTTAAAATGTAAAAAATAGTTTAACATTTTTTTAATATTAAAATTAGCTATATTATGGTATATTACTTACACGTTGAAGTCATTCTCACGAAATAAAGCTTATATAAACGGTATATTCATTGCCATATTTAAAAAGATTTACAAAAAAGGAGGAAATTAATTGAAAAAAATACTAATTTGAGATAAATTTATTTTTCTATGAATGTGAACATATCTTTGACAAAGTATTAAATTTTTATTTGAATGTAAATTACTTTTGATTTGAAAACTAAAGTCAAATAAAATAAGTAGAAGATTTTAGACTAGTTGGTAAGAGTTGATACAATATAAAATAGGGTAAAATGGGGGAATATGTATGTTTTATAACCATGAGCATATAAAGGGCCCCAAGTTAATAATGGGTACAAAATAGGTCCCTCTAAATTATATAAAAAAAAATTATTAAAATAAAAAGAGGATATTAAGGAAATCAGAATATCTTTCTCTCTCCATTTATTAAGTAACTAAATATTACAAAGTGGGAAAGTAAATATTTTTCTCTCTCCATCTATTAAGGAAATCAAAATATCTCTATTTATTAAGAAAATCAAAATAATTTCCGGAATATTCGTCCTTTCCAACTTGCGATCATCCATGGCGACGATATTGAATCAATCCTGGTAAGATTTCTGCAGCAACATATGTACATAATCGAAAAGACTGCAAACTTATGTACATATATACTTAGTCAGTAATATTTTCGCAACAAAATATGTACATAATCACCAGAGACTGTAAACATATGTACATGCAAACACAAAACTATACATATTCTAATCGACATCATGTTATATGTACACACAAAATATGTCTATGTATCATCAAATCCCTATCCAAATGTACACAAACTACATATTTGGTACATATATAGTTAGTCAGTAATATTTTCGCAGCAACATATGTACATAATCAACAACATATGTACATAATCAGTCTTTAACTTATACCTGTTGAAGACGACCGTTGTATATTCGATTGAACTTCATCATTCTCAACTGAATACTGCCGATTAATCCTCAATTCCGTCACAAAAGCCTAAAAAAAGGACTCTCCAAACAGATTGCGCAGATTGCATTCATTGAACATCATCATTCTCAACTGAATCTTGCTGATAATATATGGGTACGAAAGAGTGGTTTTCTTCAACAACTAGAGCATAATCGTCGAAGCAATCTTACCTGGTTATGGGGACTGAAGTTAATCGATTCAAGATTGAGAATAATCCCTTGAAGCAATTTGTAACTTATACCTGTTGATGATGAGCGAATATTAGGTGATTGAAGTAGAATATTGAGGACGATGGTTGGGAGGACGATGAGACCTCGAGAGCACCAGCTATGGCGAACTGCTTCCGTCTTCGTTGAGAAATTTTTTTATTTGGTTTTGGTTAGTAATTAAAATCCGAAGATGGCGGATATTTATTAATGAAGAATATCACGGACGGTTACCATATTTAACTAGTTACCTATATTTTTGCTTAATTAATAAATATTACCAAATAGGTATCCTCCATTAAGATAATAAATGCCTATTAAATATATCCTTAATTAATAATTTATCTTTTTCTATAAATTATAAAATACTTGAGACCTTGTTTGTATTCTAGAAAAATAAGTTACCCTATTAGCTTAATCTTATCTATAAAATATATAATCTAAACTTGGGACCATATAGACTTTGGAAATATCTTCAAACAACCGAAAGAAGTGGAATCACAACTGTTAAAAATTCAAGGGCTCCCACATATCAACACTAACCAAAGAATTGTAAATCTTCAAAAAAATCTCCTAAACAAACAAAACCGTCTCATCCATTTTCATCAAAGATATTGGAGACAAAGAACTAAGAACAAAATTTTGAAAAACATTGACACAAATTCCAAATACTTTCACTGCATTGCCACCGGAAGAAGAAATAGAAAATATTTAAAGGAATTAACAACCACGAATGGGACAATTCTGTCCTCATAAAATAAAATCCGTCGGGAAGTTAAAAAAGAATTTGTTTGCAAATTCGCGAGAACCCCACTAAATAAAAATCTTTTGGAAGAAAAGCTTCAACTCATTAAGAATAAAGTTAGTATCGAAGACAATGAAAGTCTAACGAATCCGCCAACAATTGAGGAAATTAAAAATGCTATCTTTGACATCGGGTGTGATAAATCACCGGGACCAGATGATATGCTTGCCGGGTTTTACTAGAAATATTGGCACATTGTGGGAACTGATGTTTCAAAAGTAGTTAAAAACTTCTTCAGAAGTGGAAAACTAATCAAACAAATAAATCATTCTTTTATAACACTGATCCCAAAAAAAGACAACCCCACGACATTTAACCATTTCAGACCTCTTATTTTGTGCTCAACAATATACAAAATCATTGCAAAAATCATCACAAATAGAATGGAACCCATCATGCCAAAACTTATCCACCCTCTCCAAGGAGTTTTCGTAACCAAAAGGTCAATTCATGATAATATTCTTATAGCACACGAAATCTTCCATTCCTTTCGATCTAAGAAGGGTATGGAAGGATGGACCGCCATTAAACTCGGTATGGAAAAAGCGTACGACCAAGTCAACTGGAATTTATTATTTGTATACTCAACAAGTTTGATTTTAATGATAAATTTGTGGGATGGATCATGAAATGCATCTCCACAATATCATTCTCGGTCATTGTAAATAATGGACCAACTGGCCAATTCTTTCCCGAAAAAGGTCTTTGACAAGGTGATCCTTTATCCCCATACTTATTTATTTTAGGAGCAGAAATTTTTACACAAATGCTTCAAAATGATTGTAATAATTACGACAATCATATTGGATTCTCCGTTTGCAGAAATGCAACGCCAATCCCATTTTTATCATTTGCTGATGATATGATTATTTTCACTAAAGCAAACACAAACTCGTGTCTTAAAACGAAAGAAATCCTCGAAACATATTGCTCTATCTCTGGACAAAAGATCAATTATCTCAAATCTGCTTTCCAAACAACTAAAAACAAAAGCGATAGATGCATTACATAATTAAAAAATATACTAAATATGGATCACACCACCACTCTTGACTACTATCTTGGGTGCCCAATTATCAACGGAAGAGTTAATAAAGAGACATTTAGTAACATAAACAATAAAACCAAGCAACAACTCTGCAAATGGAAAGCAAACTCCTTATCACAAGAAGGCAGAAACATACTTATAAAGCATAACTTAGCAACCAAACCAGCCTTTACAATGTAAAGCTTTATGTTACCAATGCACAATTTGGACGAACTTGATAAAACGTATAAAAAATACTTTTGGAACAAAGGCGACAACCATATATCAATGATTAGTTGGACGCAATTTGTAAACCAAAAAACAACGGAGGTTTGGGACTAAGAAAATCCCTCACAACAAATAAAGCTCTCCAAATGAAGCTCCTTTGAAAAATTCTTGCTCAACCAAACAATATTTGGGTCAAAATTGTGAATGAGAAATACTTAAAAAAAATATCAATTTACTACATTATCATCTTAAAGGTCAAGCGCCTTGGCAATTGATAGCATGTATTATAGTCTATATTTTAGGACTGGTTTAGACGTTTTATCTTCAATAAACTGCATGTATGGATGTATATTATGTGATTATATTGTTGTTTTATCTACCTTTACGGGAATTGAGATCTACACCAAGTTTCGTTGTAATCATAGGTAAAATGGCACATTTTGGATCGAAATGGAGTTAAGGAGTCATAGGAGCTACATTTTGGAGCACAAAAGAGAACTCAGGAAGCAAGGGATTAATGAAGAAGATTTACTTTGGACCAGAATTGAGAGATTTCACACTCAGCTGAGATTCACCTTGGTCAGCTACAGTGTCACCTCGACCGAGGTGATCTTGAGGAGCGTCCCGACCGAGGCGAACACCCTGACGTCGGCGAGATCATATCTTATGGCTGAGATCTTTTATTTTTGGAAGGAAGATATCTTATATTTTTGGGCTGGATTTCTGGAAGGAAGATCATATATTTGGAAGATCTAATTTAGAGACATAATATATTTTATAGGAAATTATCTTCTTAAGATATTATTATCTTTGGAAGATAATTCTCCTATATAAAGGGTTTGATTTTCCACAATTCAACCATCTTTGGATCATCGGATTTTCTGGATCAACGCAGCAATTAGGAGATTTTCTGGAAGTTTGAAGAAAGTTTTGAAGATTGAAGGAAGGAAGATTCATTATTTTGAGATAGCTTTTGAGTGAGTTTGTAAGAATTTCTTAGATTCCCTTTGGTTTATTGTCTTGTTTGATTTGCGATATGAGGAATGCTGATTTGTGAACTATTTGATTCAGTTATTGAAGCCTTGTTCTTAAGGTTTTTGTGTTCAAATATTCATTCCTTCTCATATATTCGATTATTGTTTTCATGATGATAAGTGGCTAAATTCTTTGTGCGATTTTAGGGTGATTGGCTGAAAGTTGTGGGAAAGACGATGAT
The DNA here is from genome assembly GCA_033239045.1 of Fagopyrum esculentum. Lineage (NCBI taxonomy): Eukaryota > Viridiplantae > Streptophyta > Magnoliopsida > Caryophyllales > Polygonaceae > Fagopyrum > Fagopyrum esculentum. The sequence goes on along the minus strand of BSUD01000008.1, from coordinate 87,253,176 downwards.
AGAATGATCTTAATCCCAGCAGGACCCTGAAAGCTCGAGTCTTTAACCTTAACCCTAGAGTTCCTCACTCAGTCGATGAACATCTCGGCCGGGGTGGAACTTGACTGACCAAGGTGACCTTTTCTGATCCGAAACTGAGAGTTAAGTGTTCTAGTTTGCCAAATCCTATTCTTATTACACCTTTTATGGTTCAATGCAAGCCTAGGATGAGACTTACCCGGTGATTCCTTAGTTTGTTTACCCAAGATCATAAGTGTAGGTAATAAAGGTTTATCCTTTATTGGGGTTTGAGTGTGCTTTCATCCCACCTTTGTGAGTTAGCGTGAGACTTACCCGGTAAAGGTTAATACTATTCCCTTAGGTGGTGTGTTGGTTTGAAATTATAGTTCTTTTCCTTAGTACCTTGAGACTTACCCGGTAATAGGAACTTTGGTTTGGGATAGTGAGTAGTGAGACTTACCCGGTAATCTATTCCCACTTTAGAAACACCTTCTCTTTGCAAAATCTCAACTTTGTCCACTTTATCTTGAGATCTTGAGTCGGAACCACAATTGGATGCTTTAATCCCTAGAATTTGTATTTTCCCTTTATTTGACCTTATTATCATCTTTTGATTGCTTTAATCGCTTTTGTGGTTATTAGTTGCATTGACAACCTATACTTGCTTAGTTTCACCTAAGTCCCTGAGATCGACACCCCGGAATTCTTGCTTTTTACTATAATTGATCTGTACACTGCGGGTTCGCATCCTTGTTTTAAGCATATTTCTTGGGATATAAATTTAAAGCTTGCACACACCATTTGGAGCGAACAAGTTTTTGGCACCGTTGTCGGGGACTTGGTCTAGACCAAGCCGGTTGCGGTTGTCTTTCGGGGCAATTGCCCTTGTTGCTACTAACCTTTCTACTTGAGGGCTTTCGTAGAATCTTTTTCTTAGGTTTATGCGAAGAACCCGTGTTGGGAAGGAAATCGTTCCTTACGATCCCAAACCAGAAAAGACATACAAACGACGCTTGAAAGAAGCTAAGATGGTCAAGCAAGACAATCGCGATCTTGAGGCCGATTTGAAGGAGGCACTAGAGCAGTTGCGCCTCAATAAGGAAGAACTGCAGCTCAAAGAGAGCAAACTCGCACCAGAACTGTAGAAATTGAAGCAGATATGGCCGATATACAAGCCCAGATTCTGCATCGACCAGACCATCGACCGGGGCATGACCTAGTTCCAGTTGCCGCGGCCGAGATACATCCACCTCGGATGCCTGTCCGAGATGTTCTTTTTGCAGGAATTCCACAAACCCTAGGACAGAGGATGGACCCAAACCAGCAAGTGAGGCGTCCAGGAGTCAACCTAGGTGATCCAGCGGAGCATGCTTACGAACTTCGACCGCAAGTTCTATCAATGATCCGCCAATGCCAGTTTGGAGGTTTAGAGAGGGAGTCTCCGCATCAGCATTTGCAAAACTATGAGATCCTGATGGAGACCTTGAGACCTTCAAGGCTGGAAAACAACAACTACAAGCTAGGACCTTTTTACTTTTCTTTGAAGGGCAAGGTGCTTACTTGGTAACAATCTCTTCCACCCGGAAAGGTCAACACTTGGGAAGAGATGACGACGGAGTTTTTAACAAAGTTCTTTCCCCCCTCCAAGACCGCTGAAATGAGAGGGAAGATTAATGCATTCATCATGAAGGACAAGGAGAGTTTGTCCAAGTCATGGGAAAGATTTAAAGATGTTCTACTGGATTGCCCACATCATGGGATTCCAAAGATAGAGTTGTTGGAGATATACTTCAAGGGATTGGATGGAGCTACCCAATTCAATGTTCAACTACTTTCCGCCGGCACATTCATGGACATGCCGATAGACGAAGCTTGGGAGTTCATTGAGAAGCAAGCTTTGCACATGGAAAAGTACTCCCACCAAGGAGCCGAAAATGGAGTTAAGAGAGTTAATTTTCAGGAAGCTCCATCAAATGATAATCAACTCATCTCCCTCAAGAACGATGTGAAGCAATTGAAGGACCTTTTGGTTGCTCACACAAAGAAGGAAGAAGGAGGATATCAAGGGAGAAACAACAACCAAGGGCCTAGGAACAACAATTACAACAACAATAGAGGCTCCAACAACAACAATTGGAGATCTAATCAACAAAATTCGGGTAACTCTTATTCTAACTTCAATTCTAATAATTCTTTTAACCCCTTTTCTTCTACTCCATTGAAGAGCCAAGAGCCTGGATCAAGTTTGTCCCAGCCAAGGAAGAAAGATGTAGTGCTGGAGGCCATCTTGATTAAGCTCAACGCTATGGAGACATCCATGACTTCATTTTCAAAGGCACAAAAAGCCTTAGAGTAACAATTCTTTGATAAGGCGAATGAAGCGCCAAGAGATCCAGGGAAGCTCCCAGCAAGGACAGAGAGCAATCTCAAAGGACAGATCATGGCAATAACGACGAGAAGTGGACTGAAAACTGCAGATTTAGTACCTCGGACGATGCAGTGCAGACGAAGGACACCTCGGTCCAGGTACAGACGAGGAATACTTCGGTCGAGGTGGCACCCGAGGTGGAGTCCCAGAAAAAGATGGATAAATATGAAGTTTATGTCCCACCTCCTGCATATAAACCACCACTTCCATTCTCTCAATTAAGAGTTAGAGCACATCTAGACAAGCACTTTGGTAAGTTCCCTGACTTGATGAATAAACTACATATTAATATCCCTTTCCTTGATGCTATTCTAGGGATTCCCGCCCATGGAAAGTTCTTAAAAGAGATTCTATCAAAAAAAGGAAACTGGAAGATTTTGGTGAAGTAAGGATGACATCTAAATCCTCAAAGCTCATTCAAATCATGAAGGAGAAGATGCCACCCAAGTTGAGAGATCCCGGCTCATTTTGCATTCCCATTCTAGTTGGGGATGTAACTTGTGAGGCGTTATGTGATCTAGGAGCCAGAATGAGCATCATCCCGCTGGAGCTATGTGTGAAGATCGGACTTGGAGAGCCCAAGCCGGTGAAGATAAGGTTATACATGGCGGACCGCTCCATTACCCATCCCGTGGGTATTTTGGAAGACGTTCCGGTTAAGTTAGGTAACTTCTATTTACCTATAGACTTTGATGTCCTTGATATACCCGTAGATTATCCCGTCCCTATCATTCTCGGGAGACCATTTCTAGCAACTTCGGGTTGCAATGTGGATTGTAAGAACGCCAAGTTGAAATTCAATATTGGCGGAGATCAAGTGGAGTTTGCATTGCTTCCTGCAATGGAAGGAGAGCTGCTGGAGGATGATATCTTCAACATCTATGATGAAGAAGAATCAAGAGAATTGGTGAGCTCTATCCTTATTAATGACCCTCTTGAAAGAGTTATTAGTTTTAGCTTAATGGAGGAAGGTATAGATGCTTCTTGTGATGCAGATATACGGAGCTTAAAGGCACTGGAAGAAGATCCATGAGCTAAGATTGAGAAACTGATTCAGGAGAGGAGAAATTCCAATTTCGGTCCCAGTTCCAATACCTCGACCGAGGCACTTTCTGGACCAAGCGAGGTGTTCATATCTGAAGAACATCTCGGTCACCTACTTTTGACCTCGACCGAGGTCACAAGCGAGATGATGTCAACTGAGACTTTTGAAAGTCCAATTCTTCGATCTAAGGCTACTCCACTGGAAGGAGGAAGCAAGGATCCCCCTTAGAAAGCACCCCCAGTTGTGGAGCTTAAACCGCTTCCAAGTCACTTGAGGTATGTTTTCCTTGGACCGGATTCTACATATCCCGTTAGCTTAAGCGCTTTCCTTTCAAAAACTGAATTGTCTAAATTGATGCATATCCTGAGAAAATATCAATAGGCTTTGGGTTATACTATTGATGATCTTATTGGTATTAAGCCTTCTTTCTGCATGCGTAGAATACTAATGGAAGACGATCATAAGACTTCACGGGAACCTCAAAGACGGTTAAATCCGATCATGAAAGAGGTTGTGAAGAAGGAGATTCTTAAATTGTTGGATGCAGGTATCATATTTCCTATCTCGGACAGCAAGTGGGTGAGCCCGGTGCATGTAGTTCCGAAGAAAGGAGGGATGACCGTTGTGACGAATAAGAATAACGAGTTAATTCCAACTAGGACCGTTACGGGCTGGAGGATGTGCATCGATTACAGGAAGCTGAACGTGGCCACTCGGAAGGATCATTTTCCACTTCCCTTCACCGACCAAATGCTCAAACGGTTAGCCCAACATTTACATTTTTGCTATTTAGATGGTTATAGTGGCTTCTTTCAGATTCCTATCCATCCGGATGATCAAGAGAAGACCACTTTCACTTGTCCATGGGGGACATTCGTTGATATGAGGATGCCATTTGGATTATGTAATGCACCCGCTACCTTCCAGCGCTGCATGATGACTATCTTTTCCGAGTACATAGAGGAGATCATGGAGGTATTTATGGATGATTTTTCAGTATATGGTTCCTCTTTTGATGATTGCTTATCTAACCTATCTCTAGTGCTACAACGATGTGAAGGCACTAATCTCGTTTTGAATTGGGAGAAGTGTCATTTTATGGTTAATTAAGGAATTGTGCTAGGACACCTCGTTTCTAACAAAGGTATAGAGGTCGATCGAGCTAAGATCAAGACTATTGAGAAACTCCCTCCCCCTTGTTCTATTAAGGGTGTGAGGAGTTTTCTCGGGCATGCAGGTTTCTACAAGAGGTTCATCAAGGATTTCTCAAAGATTTCTAAACCACTCGCTAAACTCTTGAATAAGGATGTTGTTTTTGAGTTTTCGCAGGAATGTCTTGATGCATTTTACAGGATAAAGGAAGCATTGATCTCCGCTCCCATTATTCAACCTCCGGATTGGATCTTTCCCTTTGAGATCATGTGTGATGCGAGTGATGTGGCGGTAGCAGCGGTTCGTGGACAAAAGAAGGATGGCAGGACCAACGCCATTTATTATGCTAGCAAGACGCTAGATGAAGTTCAACTAAACTACGCCACCACCGAAAAGGAGCTTTTGGCGGTGGTATATGTTTTTGAGAAATTTCGCTCTTACTTAGTAGGAGCGAAAGTTATTGTTTACACTGACCATGCAGCTATTCGTTACTTGCTTGCTAAGAAAGATGCAAAGCCGCGCCTTATTCGATGGATTCTCTTGCTTCAAGAGTTTGATCTAGAGATTCGTGATAAGAAGGGGTCCAAAAATTCTGTTGCGGATCACCTCATCCGGCTACCTCCCTCTTCATGCGAGAAGGATGATCCACCCATAGACGACTCATTCTCCGATGAGCACTTGCATTTGCTGGAACGTTTGATAGACTTCTTTATCTCACCCCATGATGAAGGTGAAGTATGGGGTGAGGATACCATCCAGCATGTCTAGGGATGCCGTACGGCCCAACTAGCGACCTTAAAATCAAGCGCTTCTTGGGAGGCAACCCAAGGTATTGCTTCTTTTCCCTTTTTCTAGTTTAGTTTTAGATAGTTTGCTTTTGCTTTGCTTTGTTTTGTTTTTGGCGTCCTAGACAGAAACCAGGTAATTTCTAAGGAAGGATTACAACTCAGGAGCAACACTAGAATGACAAAAGTTCGAGAAATTGAGAAGACGGAGTTTGACTGAGACACATCTCGGTTGTTGTCACAGCACCTCGACCGAGATGATTCTTGAGCGACCGAGGCGACTAGGTCTGACAATCCAGTCAGCTAGCGACCTTAAAATCAAGCGATTTCTCTCTCTTCCCTCCCAACTCCTTCTCGACCGCGGCGCTCCTTTACCTCGTTTCCTCATTTCTCGATCGTTTTCCACAATTTTTGCTCTGATCTCGCAAGGAAAAGCACGAGGATCAGATTGTAAGCGAGAAACTGCAAGAAAAACGCCTCGAATCTGTGTAATTTGGGGTAAATTGTCAAAAACCCTAACTTTCATTCCCCTTACTGATTTTAGAGATTAGTGGCTTTGGTTGCCATAGGTTTGTGCTGAAAAGAGTATAAGTACCCCATAGAAAGAAATTGGTAGTGATTTTGGGGGAAAAGAACTGAAAATCAGAGAGGAGAAATCAAACAGCGCTTCGCCTCGGTCTAGTCGAGCTGTGTCTCGGCCGAGGTGTTCTTGAGGCTGTCAAACCGACCGAGGTGCTTTCTTGTCAGCAGAAATTATGAGTCACAGATATGATTTTCAGCTTGTTCTGAGGGATAACCCCAGTGGTTCTTCTCCCTCCCCTTCCTCTAGACCGTCCATTTTGGTGATCCATGAGCGTCACCAGGCAGATTTTGACCGTATATGCGCGCGTCCTGTCATTGCCCCGCGCTTCTTAGATGTTCCAGCCTTCGAGTGCCTCCACGTTGTGGAGGACTTGAAGAAGATGATATCCATGGGGGCTGGGGAGTTTTATTGAGATCAAAGCTCCAGCTTACCTTGAGCCGACCTTGGAGTTTGTGAGCTCTGTCACTCATATTTCAGAGAGGAACAACATAAAGTACCGGTTGATGAGAACTACATTGTACCCATGGACCAATTCCGAGAGATATTTGGCTTCCCGACTCCTACAGTCCCCGACTTTCCTTCTCGAGCCGTGGCTCAACAGTTCTGGGGACAGATTGCCCACGTAGTAGAGCATGTAGACAAATGGAGACCTGGAGACTCCAGGAGCGCATCATATTTCACTTAGCTTTCCGTCTTGCCCACCGTATATTCAGTGAGACCCTTCTGGCGCGTATTGAGACGCCCCAAAAGATTAGACAGGGAGAGTTGCTGAGTCTCTTATGCATGGTGACTGGAGGAGTGCCTGATTTTGGGGCCATGTTAGCTGAGGATCTGCACATGATCAAGGGCAAGGCGAAGGGAGATATCTGTTGTGAAGGACTGGTGACTCATATCGCTACAGTTGTTGATCTTGATTTGACTGCATGTACACTGGTGGCGGCTGCAAAGCCGCTTGGACTTCAGGAGATGATCACGAGGAGGATACTGGTTCCTCGTGGCCTTACCACACCGTACGTAGCGATGCCGTGGGAGCAAACTGCTCCTCAGGGTATCCCATGGTTAGACTAGTTTACAGTCTTTGATCCACAATACTGGTCTTCCGCGTGGCTGCCCTACATAGAGGATGCTAGAGATGCTGCACCAGCTCAGGTGGGGGAGGAGTATGATGGTGGCAGTGCTGCCATGAAGACAGGTACAGATACAGCCGGCCCTAGTGTGATAGTTGTCGATTTATACGACGAGGCGACAGAGGAGGAGGCTGTTGCAGCACCATCACGACCTGCCAGGCGTAGGGTCTGCAGACAAAGAGATCCCGTAGCTCACCGACGGATTGACGAGCTGACGGACCAGATGATCGACTCTTATGCCGCCTTATCATTGGAGATGATGGAGCTGAGGGAGAGCCATCACTACCAGCAACGGATGATCGAGATCCAGTTCCAGCATACTATGGGTTATCTGTTTGACCCATCTCAGTATCCCTTCATCCCGTATCCACCACCACCACCAGCGGATCAGGACTAGAGCTTGCATGGATTTTCTTTCTTTATTTATTACGCAGCTCAGCATGTCCGGTGAGTTCTCTTGTTTGTAGACTTATTTGACCCATTGGGACAATGTGTCCCAAGTATGGGGTATTTATGTGTATTATTCAACATTATGTATACTTGTATGACTCGACTTGATTTTTATGGTCTTTCTTTATGCTCTATGTGTTTATCTGAGATTACATGCATGCATACACGTTATTTGATTGAGAAAAACGTCAAAAACTGGTTTAAGAAAAAAAATTTTTATGACCTCGACCGGGATGATTTTGGCCAAACGAGGTCAAGTACCTCGGTTGACTTAGATATGTTTAAAAATCTTTATATTCTTGAAAGGTTTTATGATATGTTTAAGTTGCTAAATGCTTTGTTGGAATTTTTGGCATGTTTAATACTTTGTTTTTATCCAAATTATGTTGAATTTGAAGGTTGACACCACATGATGAGTTCTCTCACTTTCTTCCTGTGATGATTAAGGCAATTCATTCTCTTCTCTTCTTCTTCTTGATCATGCTTAGCCCCTCATATACATATTTTTCTCCCTTTACCTATCCGGGAATTTTAGAAGCAAGCAAAGAAAAGCAAGTGAAAGAAAAATTGAGATGTTGGCTAGAAGTTTAGAAAGAAACAAATAGGTTTTGGAAAGTCAATCATGATGATGAGTAACTCGGCACCATTCACATAGCCGGGTGTTTGTGTCTTGCCAAAGATGGATTGAGTGATATTCCTAACGGGTCATGTATGTGCATCAAGAGTTTGAGGCATCTCGAGAAATTGATGATTGCTGATCTTCTAGGCTTCGGTTATTGTGCACCTCTGTCCATGCATCCCAAAAAGTAAAGTAAAAATAAGCAAGGCTTATTGGTGGAAGATATTGTGTTTCAAAGAAAGTGAAGTAAGATCCTTTTCCCGGATTCTAGCACCATATTCCCTATATACATCCCACCCTCACACGTTTCTTGACCTCTTTTGAAAGCCCTTGAGACCTCGATCTTGTTGATTGACTTGGTGGTTTAAACTGGATTATACATGATTAATTTCGATAATTATGATTTATTATGCATTCTATGATTTTATGCAAAGATGAACAACTTTCTTATATTTATACAATGTTTTGATCATGTTTTGATTTTATTTGCCATGAAGCATTCTCTTAGAGTGATCTATGAGTGGAGCACACCACCAAAAATGTTTTGAAATACTTTTCATTGATCTTTATGACTTATAATCCATTCTATCTTGTACTTAAGATTTGGAACTTGCTTGGGGACAAGCAAGGGAGAAGTATGGGGTATTTTGATAACATGTATTATAGTCTATATTTTAGGACTAGTTTAGACGTTTTATCTTCAACAAACTGCATGTATGGATGTATATTATGTGATTATATTGTTGTTTCATCTACCTTTACGGGAATCGAGGTCTACACCAAGTTTTGTTGTAATCATAGGTAAAATGGCACATTTTGGATCGAAATGGAGCTAAGGAGCTAACGAGTCATAGGAGCTACATTTTGGAGCACAAAAGAGAACTCAGGAAGCAAGGAATTAATGAAGAAGATTTACTTTGGACCAAAATTGAGAGATTTCACATTCAGCTGAAATTCATCTCAATCAGTTGCAGTGTCACCTCGACCGACGTGATCTTGAGGAGCGTCCCGACCGAGGCGAACACCCTGGCGCCGGCGAGATCATATCTTTTGGCTGAGATCTTTTATTTTTGGAAGGAAGATATCTTATATTTTTGGGCTGGATTTCTGGAAGGAAGATCATATATTTGGGAGATCTATTTTAGAGATATAATATATTTTATAGGAAATTATCTTTTTAAGATATTATTATCTTTGGATCATCGGATTTTCTGGATCAACGCAGCAGTTAGGAGATTTTTTGGAAGTTTGAAGGAAGTTTTGAATATTGAAGGAAGGAAGATTCATTATTTCGAGATAGCTTTTGAGGGAGTTTGTAAGATTTTCTTAGATTCCCTTTGGTTTATTGTCTTGTTTGATTTGTGATGTGAGGAACGCTGATTTGTGAACTATTTGATTCAGTTATTGAAGCCTTGTTCTTAAGGTTTTTGTGTTCAAATATTCATTCCTTCTCATATATTCGATTATTGTTTTCATGATGATGAGTGGCTAAATTCTTTGTGCGATTCTAGGGTGATTGGCTGAAAGTTGTTGGAAAGACGATGATAGAATGATCTTAATCCCAGCAGGATCCTGAAAGCTCGAGTCTTTAACCTTAACCCTAGAGTACCTCGCTCAGTCGATGAACATCTCGGCCGGGGTGAAACTTGACTGACCGAGGTGACCTTTTCTGATCCGAAACTGAGAGTTAAGTATTCTAGTTTGCCAAATCCTATTCTTATTACACCTTTCCTGGTTCAATGCAAGCCTAGGATGAGAGTTACCCGGTGATTCCTTAGTTTGTTTACCCAAGATCATAAGTGTAGGTAATAAAGGTTTATCCTTTATTGGGGTTTGAGTGTGCTTTCATCCCACCTTTGTGAGTTAGCTTGAGACTTACCCGGAAAAGGTTAATTTTATTCCCTTAGGTGGTGTGTTGGTTTGAAATTATAGTTCCTTTCCTTAGTACCTTGAGACTTACACGGTAATAGGAACTTTGGTTTGGGATAGTGAGTAGTGAGACTTACCCAGTAATCTATTCCCACTTTAGAAACACCTTCCCTTTGCAAAATCTCAACTTTGTCCGCTTGATCTTGAGATCTTGAGTCGGAACCACAATTGGATGCTTTAATCCCTAGAATTTGCATTTTCCCCTTATTTGACCTTATTATCATCTTTTGATTGCTTTAATCGCTTTTGTGGTTATTAGTTGCATTGACAACCTATACTTGCTTAGTTTCACCTAAGTCCGTGAGATCAACACCCCGGAATTCTTGCTTTTTATTATAATTGATCCGTACACTGCGGGTTCACATCCTTGTTTTAAGCATATTTCTCGGGATATAAATTTAAAGCTTGCACACACCATTTGGAGCAAACAGCAATGGAAAAACTAATAAAACTAAAACCCGAATTTAAAAACGGTATTATATGACAGGTGGGTAATGGAAAAACCATTAATTTCTGGTAAGATAAATGGGTCATAACGACTCCTCTCATTAAAATGGTCCAAAACATCAATTTAATCAACACTCATACTAAAGTTAGTCATTTCATTAATATAACGAATAGGATGTCACCAAAACTGAAAATGAACTTCAGAACATTATTAACCCATCAATTAGGAAAAGAATTAAGGAAACAATTATCCCGAAAAATGAAATCCAAGAAAGATTATATTGGAGAAGTAGTAAGAATGGATGGTTCTCTACCAAATCTGCAGCGGAAATGATCGAGAAGAAGTCTTGTTGGCTTCCTGAGTACTCATGCGACTAGATTTGGAAAATGGATACCCATCCGAAAATTAAAATTTTCATTTGGAGAATCTCAAGAAACGGTATCCCTACAAAAGAAAAACTTAACGAAAGAAGAATTGTGGTTACAAAACACTGTGAATTCTGCAACCATCATGTAGATGATCTGGAACATCTTTTTTTTGAGTGCCCATACAATAAAAATGTGATTGGTAAAAATGACAATACTATATTAAACAATCTTAATACCATTAATACGGAAAACAAAAAAGCACCCGATATCTTGCTAGAAATCAAAAATAAGATTGGGAGAAAAAAAAATTTACACGCCTTGCAACAATATGGTGGAATATGTGGTACTTCAGGACGAAAATCGTTTTCAACAATGATGACATTGGATTAGATCACAACATCTTAAACTTCATCAAAAGTCAATTTCTTAACTAGAATTCTTGCTTTAAGGATGAGGATGATTACGAATTCAAACATGTTCAAAAAAACAACATTTCCATAACAAGGAAGAAAAGTAACATCAAATGGGATAGATCAAAACCTGGATTCCACAAACTCAACTTTGATGGATCAAAACTTGATTCGGGTATAACATCTATTGACTTTGTTATACGAAATCATAATGATGATGTTATTAGCTTGGACGCTAGGAAAAACAACATTAACTCAGTAATTAAAGCAGAAGCTGTCGCGCTAAAAACTGGTCTTAAAGAAGCAATCAGGTTAAATATTAAAATGATTGAAATTGAGTGTGATAACCTATCTGTTATCAAAGCACTTCAAGGACTTTAGAGTTGTCCTTGGGAGGTCGAGATGATCATATCCGACTCCAGACTGCATCTTCGCTTCTTTGAAGTAGTCCAGGTCAGGCATGTGTTCAGAGAAATCAACTGTGTTGCTGAACGACTGAGCCGTTTGGGAATTTCGACCCCCAACACATCCTTTTCTGACGAGCCCGAACTTCGTGTTCTCATCCTCAATGATGCTTTAGGATGGACTATCTCTAGAAAATAGTCTTTCTTAACCGCTTTCCATTTTTAAAAAAAATGTAAAAAAACAAAGCTAGTAGAATTATAGTAAGCTTTGATACAGAGACCAAGTGGTTTTTTTTCCTCGCTCAAACCCCGATACCATTATACCACCATAGTTCATTTAAAACAATTTTTCTCTCATCATTTCACAAAGTACCATTTACTTTAAAAAGCTATTATTTTCTAAAATAATTATAATTAAAAAATAAATATTAATAAAATGGCCTATTTTCCAATCAGATATTTAAAATGCCTACTTTTCTCATTTAGCCCTATTAAAAAGGTATTATTTGCCAATCTACTTTTAGAAAACACTAATAACACAAGTATTAATTCCATAATATATTTAAAATAAAATATTTTATGAACTTTCATTTCAATAACATACTAAAAAAACTTGTAAAAAAAGATGAGAAAATTGGTGTAGAAGGGGCCTTTTTGTATCCATGATACAAAATAGGCCCCTCGATTTTTTCTTCCAAAAAATAAAGCTAAAAGAAATTATAAATCATGGGTAATAAGGTAGCTATTTAAGGGCAAATTAGTAATGTAGCATAATAACTGCCTAAAAGTTAAAGATATATTAAATAAAAAAAACGGCAACAGCATGATACGGTATCTTCGGTTCGTCTTCTTTCCTAAACATTTCATCTCAAAAATTAAGCGCCATTCGGAACCTCCATTGGATCGTGAGATTCTCCATTCGCAACCTCCATCTTCAAATCGTGAACTTCGACCGTCTTCAACCTCCTGTCTGATCTATTCTTTGTGAAACAACAATCAATCCTTGTAAGTATTCCAAATTCTCTCAACAATATACCATTTTAATGGCTTCGATTTTGGTTCAAACCGGAAACAATTGATGAAAGTTTTCCCTAAAATCCATACTCAAAACCGCCATTGTTGATCTTTAACTACATGGCCTTAATTTTGAAATTATCCATTTCTGTGAAATTTATGTATTCGAATCAACAGTGATGAAAGATTATGTACATAATTTTAAGCAGATACATAAACCGAACTATGTACATAAAAGATTATGTACATAATTTTGAAATTATCCATTTATGTTCGTCACCTTCATCATTACCGACACTCAGCACATAAAAATCAACGACACATAAATTTAACAACTACATAATTTTAAGCAGATACATAAACCGAACTTATGTACACATACACACATAAGATTATGTTCGTCACCTTCATCATTACTGACACTCAGCACATAAAAATCAACGCCACATAAATTTAACAACTACATAATATTAGCAGATACATAAAATACGCAGGCATATCACAATACCTTCTCAACGACAGTGGTTTAAACTTAAACATATACAAACTTATGTACACATACAGACATAAAATTATGCTCGTCCCCTTCATCATTACCAACAGTCAGCACATAAAAAATAACCAACATATAAATATACGAAATACATAATATTAACAATATACATAAATTACGCAGAGCAAATTGAAGAAACAGATCATCAAAACGAAATAAATCGGCAGTAATCGCAAAAAAAATAGAGAAAATGTTTTTGACAGTAAACAAATAACTCTGTAGCATGGTGGTTATGGCTTCAGAAATGGGGAATTTTGTGATTCTGGGATCACGTTTACAAAGAAAGTATATTTGTCATCCTAACAATATCCTGATTTGTAGGGGACCATACTAAATAAGCATATTTATTTAAAAAACTGCCACATCAGCATTTTTTATTTCCAGCAGAGGTATCAATTTATTTGAGAATTAATTTTTATCATAAAATTACTAGGGGCCTACTTTATCTACATTTTTACAAAAGAGACTAGTTAATCTACATTAATACATAATTAGCCTACTTCCCCTTTTGTCTCAAAAAAGATTGATTCTAGTTCTTTATGGGCTAATCAGCTAAGTAGGCTGTTTTGAGTTTCTTAGGTAGTAAATAGGCTTTTTCTTATTTTTTATTAAGTAAGTGTTCCCCTAATTATTTTTTTACTGTTAAATAATAAAAAAATTATCTGTGTTGTTCTCCAAACGAAAGCCCTAATTTCTCAGTCCATTACAACACCACACTCGGTTCATCAAAAACACATGTTTCCACCGCCATATCCACCGTTTCGCCGACCTTCCTTTCAGGTCCATCCCTCCTCTTTTCTCCAACCTCCGTGCCTCCGAAAACGCTTCCAGGAGGTGCTTCACAGCTGACGGCGTTTCTCCCACGGACTCCGAACGGATCTCTACGGTTGATTTTTGTCACCGATGATCTCAGAAACCAGAAGCTCGATGGTTCCGCCGAGTCTAACTTGACTCTCGAGGAGCTTAATTGGGACCACTCCTTTGTTCGAAAATTGCCCGCCGATCCTAGGTGCGACAACATTCCCATACAGGTTACTTTTTCTTCTCACATGCATTTCGCCCTCTCGTTCATCCTTCATTTTTATTGTAATATCCGGAATTTTTATTCCGTTGATTTCCGTAACAAACTGGATATCGATCAGTTGATCCATATCCGTCTAGTTAGTTAGATACAGTATTTCAAAATTTTATCATTTTATGTAGGTTCCCTTCGCATAAAATGATAGGATCCTTATAACAAATCCTAAACTATAAGATGACCATGACAAATCTGTGACGAAGCTGTGACAAGGCCAGACAAGTCTGTGACGAAGCTGTGACAAGGCCAGACAAGTCTGTGACGAAGCTGTGACAAGGCTGTGACGAATCTGTGACAAGGCCCAGACAAGTTGTTAACAGCACATATCCTTACCTTCTGTTGCCCAGCTCGTGCTCAGCCTTGTTTCAGCCAAGATCTGCGTCGGCCCAACAACAGCTTCAGCCCAACGTGCCCAGCGCCAGCTTCAGCCCAGCGTGCCCAGTGTCCATCTTCAGCCCATCTTCAGCCCATCGTCAGCACGCAGCAGCTACAACCTTCTTCAGCCCGAAACAACCGTTACAGATCTTTTCCTTCTGTAACCGTCTCTCTTTTCTATCGTATTCCCCGAATCACTCTCTTCCCTTACCTGCGTTACTCCTCCTTCTCTCCTATCTTCATACGTCCTGGTTCGAGTTGGAAGACGAATGCCCACTAGCCGACTGCCTATCCAGCCTTCGTCTGCACACATCCAGCCGCTCCAAGCACATACGATCACCTCCTGATCTCGCGACTGAACCAAGGTTAGTGCAGTGATCCTTGTTTCCGTCTTCACCTTAATCTCTCTACCGACCCTCCTGCGTACATCACTCACCACCATCCTCTACTGTGTTCCTCGACCAACGCTGTTTGTGTCTCGAACTACAGCCATCTTCTGAGCCAAAGAGACTGAGTACATCGAATCACAGCAAACGCAACAAGTCTCGACGTTGCCTAAGCCGGAGTAGAACCTTTCGGGTACCTTCTGCATACACCTCCGGTAGGCTTCTTCTCTATTCTTCTTGCCTCATTTTTTTCCAATTCGGAGTAATGATCTCCCTCTTGTTGTACTTCAGCAACGCAGTCCAGCCCTATCCGTTACGAGTCAAGTACACCAAGAACTACAGAAGAATCCTTAGCCAGTGGTGAGCCCTCTTATCCCTTCATTCTTATCTCTTTTGTCTCATCCAAGTGAGAGTGTGGTTGGATGACGTTGAATGTATCCTACTCAGTGTAGTTCCCTTCGAGCCATCACCCCGCTGAAATCAATAAAAAACGCCTTTGTCCAGTAGCTGCTGAAGGAGGTGAGCCATCTCTCTTCTGCAGTCCAGTCTTTGCCTTCTAGATGTTATGTTTGTAAAGATTATAAATGTTTTTGGTTTTGTTGTGAATGGAGATCAAGCCAGGGAAGTGGAGGGGTAGTAAGTGAGCTTTGTTGAAGCCTCCTATAGTTCCAATTTATGATCACTGGATGACAATGAGAGTAGGTCAGGTTGCCCTAGAAATGGAAGTGAAAAACTCCTTTTTAGAACTCAGCTTTGTAAGTGGGTAATGGTCACTGTTGTAGATTAATGTTTAAGAGTTAGGTTGAAGATCCACTGTTGAAATTTTAATAGATGATAGGTAGATGTATGTAGTTTACTAAATTAAAATTTGAGAAGAAATGAACGGTCGGATTAGAAGTTATTAGCTTCCAAAGTAGGGTAGTTAAGCAGTTTTTGTAAACATTGGAATTTTGGTTAACTATAGAAAATGTAAGTGTTGTAGCCAACTTTGAGAATTTTTATAAAAATGATGGATGAACAGTTTTGAGAAATTCTTGCTCCTAAGGGTAGATGGAACATCATAGATGATCTAGAGAATTATTTCGGAATTTTTATAAGCTTCTACGAATTTTATATTTGAAACCGAAGTTGGAGCATTACGATCTTTCGGAAAATAGGAAAATAGGAAAAGTGCCAGTTTGTAACCAAACTAAACTTTAGGACTTAGAATATGACTTTATAGTCTCAAATAAGAGTTTAGACAAGAATTGTGGAAATTTTGGGAGTTTCGGGACTAAGGGTAAAATAGTCATTTTACCATAAATTAGTACTGTAATCAGTTTTGTCCTATTACGATCTTCCATCTTAGAAGTCTTAAACTTCTAATTACGTTGGAGTGTGCTAATGCACTTATCTCCTTTGGCAGGCAACTGAGTTGCTACAGTTTACAGAGCGAGTTTGGTTTACAAAGAATTGAGATTTATAACAGGTAAGTCCTTTGGGCTTACATAGCTGACTTCTGAATATGAGCATGAATGATGATAGTGGTGTGTGATTGAGATGTTTAGAGTTATAGGTTGTGATAGATATTTACCGAACTATACTTGGCCTAAGAGTAATGGGCGGTGGCATTCTACTCAGTTAGCTTAAGGGCGCTGGAGGTTTCTTTAGGGACTAGTCCATACTCGGTTTGTAGTGATGCTACCGGCGGAGGTCAGCTAGACCTACACCCAGTTGGATAAGGAACGGAGGCGAGAACTGTTAAGAGTTCTCGTGCCACAACTGTAAAATTGAATAAGATGAATCACCTAAGTAATAGATAATAAACGATTGTGTGCCAGCATGATGTTTGTTTATATTATTCTACGTGTGTTTGTGCTGTTAGTATTCTACTTATATTTTGATGGTTAGGTAACTGTTGTTATGTTGTGTAGACGTACCACAGGTTAGAGCAGATGCCGAGTGATCCGGATGGTAGTGGTCAGCCGGTGTGTCGTACTTTTAGGACGTGTTGCAGTTTCTTTATTTGTGGGATTTCCAGTTAGACCTTGGTTCTTTTCTTTCTATCCGTAGTTGTTATCTTATGTTTTCCGGCTGTTGGTTGTTCTGGTCACATTCATACGTTGTTAAAACTTAATTGATAATTTTCGGTTTTTCCTTATCTGTGCCTTGTTGTAAGATCTTGTTAAGTTGTTGTCAAACTAAGGTCGGGACCCACTGTGAGGTCCTAACTAGTAACTCTCCAAGTTGTAAAATTTGGGGTGTTACAACATGGTATTAGAGCTCTAGGTGTGCAACAATGGCACTTGAAATCCTCTAAAAAAGGTCATATAAGTAAATAAACAGAACCCAAAAGGGGTCTGAGTTTTCCAAAGAAGATTTTTGGTTTTAAAATGCATGCATAGTCGGGATGGGATAGAAAGTACGGATGACCACCACTACCTCCGCGGATCTCGGCATTCTTAGTATTATTATTGTTATAGACTTTTGCTGCTTATGATAGATTAGTTAGATGTTAACTGTAGTTGTTACCGTTCGTACAGATGGCACGTACTAGGGCTACATCAGCGACTGACCGAGGTAGGGGTCGTCCCCCCTTCCCCCAGTTAGACAGGATCGAGCTGATAGGACCCTTGCTGTTAGAGGGCGTGGTCGTGGGGGTAGACCTCCACTAGAGAGAGGTCGAGGACGAGTTCCTTGAGAGGATCCACCTGCAGCAAACATGGCAGAGGCTGCTGTGGAAGAGGTAGCTGAGAGTGTAGGTCCTGAGGTCAGGCAGGAGACCGCCGCTAGGTCTGGAGCGCAGGGAGCACGTTCGACTGAGTCAGGACGTGTTTCTATTGGAGCATCTGAGTATAGAGAGTACAGAGCATACGTTGAGCGTGTGGAGGAGGCTGACAGAGTTGAGAGGCTTAACCAGGTACCGCCGGTGGTACCGGCCCGGTCAGTTCAGGTGACACAGGGAGTGTCTTAGGTACCGGCTGTACCTGAGAGGAGAGTTAATGTTGATAGAGCGCCTACTGGGTCTAGAGCACCGAGACCGGATGAGTGGTTGAAGGCTTTCAACTCTCAGAAGGTTCCCTCATTCAGTGGAGAATTAGGGCTAGAGGTGGAGCACTGGATAGGGAAGATAGAGACTGCTTTAGAGGCGATACGTTGCCCCGAGGATCAACAGGTGGATTTGGTGCAGACCTGTTTCACAAATGATGCTCATTCATGGTGGCGGACCATTCGTAGCCGAGTCACCAGTTGGGAGCAGATGAGGAACATTGTTAGGGACAGGTACTGTCTTGTCTCGCTGAGGAGGGAGAGATTCCAGGATTTCATTGAGGCGGGATCTGAGGATATCCCAATTGTTGTTGTCATAAAGAAGTTTCAAAAGGAGTTGACCCTACTTGGACCAGCTGCACCTCCGGAAGAGCAGCATGTTTACCTTTTCTCCAGGAGATTGAGAGAGAGTACCCGATCATATCTGGCAGGATTCCGCTGTGAAACTTTATCTGACTATCAGGATAGGGCCTCTGCTTATGAGAGAGATAGGCCAGCTTCGAGGAAAGCAGTTCAGTCTAGTGGGCCGGATAAGCGGCAGAGGACAGGACATGCTGGTAGAAGTGCAGTAGTAGCAGGTTATGGTCGAGGACAGACTCAAGGGAGGTCCAGCTACCACCCTACAGTTCAGACTTCATGTAGAGATCGACAATGCTTTAACTGTGGTAGCCGCGATCACATTAAGACGGACTGCCAAAGGCCACCTACTACTTGCTTCACTTGTGGGAAGCCGGGACACAGGGCTACTTTCTGCCGTCAGAGTAGGGCCCCTTCACAGCAGGGATCTTCTCCTGCAGGTGCTGAGAAGAGTGGACAGAGACCTCCTCAGTACCGAGCACCGAGTCAGCAACAGCAACAATACCGGGCTCCAGGACATCCTGCTTCATACAGTACGACACAGGGATCAGGTCGTGGCAGAGGACGTGGTAGTACCACTGACACCAGAGGAGGACCATCGAGAGTGTTCGAGCTGAGGAGCACTGAGCAGCCTACACCACCCGCGACCACAGGTACGATTTGGATCCATGACTTACCTGTGCGAGTTTTATTTGATACGGGTGCTACGCACTCCTTTATATCAGATGCATGCGTAGATAGGTTGTCCTTAGCTACAGTAGAGGGTGTACCTTTTGTGGTTGGGTTACCAGATGGGGGTAAGGTTAGAGGATCCCGAGAGATTTATGACTGCCCTATTCATCTGGGAGGCCGGATTTGGTTAGTAAATTTTCTAGTCATGCCCTTAGCACATGAGGACGTGATATTGGGGATAGATTGGATGACTAGACATGGAGCAGTCTTAGATATTGGTAGGAGAACTGTGATTGTCGCCACTGAGGAGGGTCACAGAGTGATATTCCGAGGTTGGGACCTCGGAAAGTCCGGCACAATTATCAGCGCAGTGAGAGCAGCCAGACTGATAGCACAAGGTTGCGAGGCCTTCTGGTGTTATGCCATGAAGGAGCGCAAGAGCCTGACAGTAGAGGAGATACCAGTTGCATGCGAGTTTGCAGAAGTATTCAGTGACGACTTGCCAAGGCTACCTCCACAAAGGAGTGTTGATTTCAGCATTGAGTTAGAGCCGGGCACGAGACCGATCTCGAAGGCCCCGTACCGTATGGCACCTATAGAGCTGCTTGAGCTGAAGAAGCAGTTAGAGGAGTTAGCAGAGAAGGGCTTCATACGCCCTAGTGTTTCTCCTTGGGGAGCACCAGTATTATTTGTGAGGAAGAAGGATGGATCGATGAGGTTGTGCATTGATTACAAGGAGTTGAACAAGGTCACCATCAAGAATAAGTATCCACTGCCTCGCATAGATGATCTGCTGGACCAGCTGCATGGAGCGTCAGTGCTCTCGAGGATAGACTTGAGATCGGGTCATCACCAGCTGAGAGTGAGAGACCATGACATACCTAAGACGGCATTCCGGACTAGATATGGCCACCATTAGTTCGTAGTGATGCCATTCGGGCTCACTAATGCGCCAGCAGTATTTATGGAGTTGATGAATGGGATTTTCATCGACTTCTTAGACCAGTTTGTAGTGGTCTTCATTGACGACATTCTAGTTTACTCTAGAAGTCGAGAGGAGCATGCCGGACACTTGAGGACAGTATTATAGATTCTACAGGATAGCCAGCTATATGCTAAGCTATCCAAGTGCGAGTTCTGGATGTCAGAGGTGGCTTTCCTAGGCCATGTAGTGACTGCTGAGGGGATTAAGGTCGACCCGGCGAAGATTGAGTCAGTGTCTTCTTGGCAACCTCCGAAGAATGTTAAGGAGGTTCGCAGCTTTCTTGGATTGGCAGGTTATTACCGCCGGTTTGTGGAAGGGTTTTTCCTGATTGCCCGACCACTTACTTGTCTCCTGAGGAAGACTACTCGGTTCGTCTGGTCTGAGCCGTGTCAGCAGAGTTTTGAGGAGCTGAAGAGGAGATTGACGTCTGCTCCAATTTTAGCACAGCCTGAGGGTACAGAGGACTTTGTAGTGTACAGTGACGGATCCAAGCTGGGCTTGGGGTGCGTCTTGATGTAGAGGGGGTAAGGTCATAGCGTATGCGTCTCGATAGATGAAGACGTATGAGGAGAACTACCCCACCCATGACCTGGAGTTGGCCGCGGTAGTACATGCTCTTAAGATCTGGCGTCATTATCTCTACGGGGCGACCTGTCAGATCTTCACAGACCATAAGAGTTTGAAGTACATATTCACTCAGCGGGAGTTGAATAACCGCCAGAGGCGGTGGATAGAGTTGATCAAGGATTTCGATCTTGAGATTCTCTACCACCCCGGGAAGGCGAATGTAGTGGCTGACGCTTTGAGTCAGAAGACGCCTCGGGAGAAGGCGATAGCCCGGTTGACAGTACAGCCACAGTTACAGAGAGACTTAGCTTGGTTGGAGGTAGAGATCCAGTTCCCCGATACAGCTCATCAGTTAGCCACCTTAGAGTTACTTCCTGATCTGTTGGGTGAGATCCGACAGAAGCAGAAGACCTGTCCGACTTTGACCCGGATCCGAGACCGGATGTCACGAGATGAGGCACCTCAGTTCACTATTGGTGCCGATGGAGTGATGAGACGTCAGGACCGTATCTGTGTGCCATCAGACAGTGAGTTGAGACAGAGGATACTAGGTGAGGCTCATGTTACCCCTTACTCAGTACATCCAGGAGCGAAAGATGTATAAGGACGTGAGACGCTCCTTCTGGTGGGGTGGTTTGAAGCCTGATTTGGCTCGGTATGTAGCCCAGTGTGCGACCTGTCAATAGGTCAAGATTGAGCATCGCAGGTCCGGAGGAGAGCTCCACCCACTTCCAGTACCACATTGGAAGTGAGAGGATATATCTATGGATTTTGTTACAGGGTTGAGGCTCAGCAGAGGTTTTGATGCCATTTGGGTAGTGGTAGACCGTCTGACGAAGACCGCACGTTTCATTCCGATTAAGAAAACGTGGCCGGTAAGTCGTCTAGTTGAGGAGTTCACCAGACACATTGTGAGACTCCATGGAGTACCGAGGACTATCGTCTCCGACATGGATGGACATTTCACCTCGAGATTTTGGCAGCAAGTACATACTGCTTTGGGGACGAGTCTCCACTTTACCACTGCCTATCACCCACAGACAGACGGTCAGTCTGAGAGGACCATTTAGACCTTAGAGGACATGCTGCGGGCATGTGTACTAGATTGGGGGCAGGTATGGCCAGATCACCTCCCACTGGTGGAGTTTTCATATAATAACAGTTGGCACGCGTCTATTGGGATGGCACCTTATGAGGCTTTGTACGGGCGGAGATGTCGTACACCGTTGTGCTGGGATGAGCCTAGCAAGGCTGATGGGGTAGTACCAGACCAGATACAGGATGACATCAACCGGATTGCCTTAGTCCGGGAGAGGATGTTAGCAGCTCAGAGTCGTCAGAAATCCTACGCCGATAAACGGCGTCAACCTTTGGAGTTTAGAGTAGGTGCACAGGTGTGGTTGAGAGTGTCACCGACGAGAGGAGTCCGGCATTTCGGCATTAAGGGGAAGCTGAGTCCCCGATATGTCGGTCCATTTGAGATTTTAGAGGGAATCGGAGAGGTTGCCTACCGATTAGCACTGCCACCTAGATTGGAGGGAGTCCATCTAGTTTTTCATGTATCTCAGCTGAGAGAGTACATACCGGATCCTAGACACGTCATCAGTCATGAGGATCTGCTAGTCGAGCCAGACCACACTTTTGTAGAGTACCTAGTAGCCGTCCTAGAGCGTAGTACTAGGCGTCTGCGTTCTAAGGAGATACCGATGTTGAGGATCCAATGGTCTAGACGAGGAGCTGATGAGGCTACCTGGGAGACAGATGAGAGTATTAGACGTAACTATCCTGAGTTCTTTGCGGAGTTAGCCGCTACCCCAGTACCGACGGGTTAGTACTGAGACGATACTTTATATGATTTATGTGATTATCTGTTTAAATGAGTGTTTATGTTACATGATTGATAGCATGAGTAGTTTGCATACTAGAAAAACGAGATTAAAAAAATTGGAGTGAGACTAGAATATACCTTTTGAGGGGAAATTGTTTGGGTAGATACCTTATTCTAAGTTTCGGGACGAAACTTATTTTAAGGGGGTACTGATGTAATATCCAGAATTTTTATTCCGTTGATTTCCGTAACAAACCGGATTTCGATCAGTTGATCCATATCCGTCTACTTAGTTAGATACAGTATTTCAAAATTTTATCATTTTATGTAGCTTCCCTTCACATAAAATGATAGGATACTTATAACAAATCCTAAACTATAAGATGACCATGACAAATCTGTGACGAAGCTGTGACAAGGCCAAACAAGTCTGTGACGAAGCTGTGATAAGGCCAGACAAGTCTGTGACGAAGCTGTGACAAGGCCAGACAAATTTGTGACGAAGCTGTGACAAGGCCAGACAAGGCTGTGACGAATCTGTGACAAGGCCCAGACAAGTTGTTAACAACCCATATCCTTACCTTCTGTTGCCCAGCTCGTGCTCAGCCTTGTTTCATCCAAGATCTGCGTCGGCCCAGCAACAGCTTCAGCCCAACGTGCCCAGCGCCAGCTTCAGCCCAGCGTGCCCAGCGTCCATCTTCAGCCCATCGTCAACACGCAACAGCTACCACCTCCTTCAGCCCGAAACAGCCGTTACAGATCCTTTCCTTCTGTAACCGTCTCTCTTTCCTATCGTATTCCCCAAATCTCGCTCTTCTCTTACCTGCGTTACTCCTCCTTCTCTCCTATCTTCATACGTCCTGGTTCGAGTTGGAAGACGAATGCCCACTAGCCGACTGCCTATCCAGCCTTCGTCTGCACACATCCAGCCGCTCCAAGCACATACGATCACCTCCTGATCTCGCGACTGAACCAAGGTTAGTGCAGTGATCCTTGTTTCCGTCTTCACCTTAATCTCTCTACCGACCCTCCTACGTACATCACTCACCACCATCCTCTACTGTGTTCCTCGACCAACACTGTTTGTGTCTCGAACTACAGCCATCTTCTGAGCCAAAGAGACTGAGTACATCGAATCACAGCAAACGCAACAAGTCTCGACGTTACCTAAGCCGGAATAGAACCTTTCGGGTACCTTCTGCATACACCTCCGGTAGGCTTCTTCTCTATTCTTCTTGCCTCATTTTTTTTCCAATTCGGAGTAATGATCTCCCTCCTGTTGTACTTCAGCAACGTAGTCCAACCCTATCCGTTACGAGTCAAGTACACCAGGAACTACAGAAGAATCCTTAGCCAGTGGTGAGCCCTCTTATCCCTTCATTCTTATCTCTTTTGTCTCATCCAAGTGAGAGTGTGGTTGGATGACGTTGAATGTATCCTCCTCAGTGCAGTTCCCTTCGAGCCATCACCCCGCTGAAATCAATCAAAAACGCCTTTGTCCAGTAGCTGCTGAAGGAGGTGAGCCAACTCTCTTCTACAGTCCAGTCTTTGCCTTCTAGATGTTATATTTGTAAAGATTATAAATGTTTTTGGTTTTGTTGTGAATGGAGATCAAGCCAGGGAAGTGGAGGGGTAGTAAGTGAGCTTTGTTGAAGCCTCCTATAGTTCCAATTTATGATCACTGGATGACGATGAGAGTAGGTCAAGTTGCCCACGAAATGGAAGTGAAAAACTCCTTTTTAGAACTCAGCTTTGTAAGTGGGTAATGGTCACTGTTGTAGATCAATGTTTAAGAGTTAGGTTGAAGATTCACCGTTAAAATTTTAATAGATGATAGGTAGATGTATGTAGTTTACTATATTAAAATTTGAGAAGAAATGAACGGTCGGATTAGAAGTTATAAGCTTCCAAAGTAGGGTAGTTAAGCAGTTTTTGTAAACATTGGAATTTTGGTTAAGTATAGAAAATGTAAGTGTTGTAGCCAACTTTGAGAATTTTTATAAAAATGATGGATGAACAGTTTTGAAAAATTTTTGCTCCTATGGGTAGATGGAACATCATAGATGATCTAGAGAATTATTTCGGAATTTTTATAAGCTTCTACGAATTTTATATTTGAAACCGAAGTTGGACCTTTACGATCTTTCGGAAAATAGGAAAATAGGAAAAGTGCCAGTTTGTAACCAAACTAAACTTTAGGACTTAGAATATGACTTTATAGTCTCAAATAAGAGTTTAGACAAGAATTGTGGAAATTCTGGGAGTTTCGGGACTAAGGGTAAAATAGTCATTTTACCATAAATTAGTACTGTAATCAGTTCTGTCCTATTACGATCTTCCATCTTAGAAGTCTTAAACTTCTAATTACGTTGGAGTGTGCTAATGCACTTATCTCCTTTGGCAGGCAACTGAGTTGCTACAGTTTACAGAGCGAGTTTGGTTTACAAAGAATCGAGATTTATAACAGGTAAGTCCTTTGGGCTTACTTAGCTGACTTCTGAATATGAGCATGAATGATGATAGTGGTGTGTGATTGAGATGTTTAGAGTTATAGGTTGTGATAGATATTTACCGACCTATACTTGGCCTAAGAGTAACGGGTGGTGGCATTCTGATCAGTTAGCTTGAGGGCGCTGGGGGTTTCTTTAGGGACTAGTCCATACTCGGTTTGTAGTGATGCTACCGGCGGAGGTCAGCTAGACCTATACCCAGTTGGATAAGGAACGGAGGCGAGAACTGTTAAGAGTTCTCGTGCCACAACTGTAAAATTGAATAAGATGAATCACCTAAGTAATAGATAATAAACGATTGTGTGCCAGCATGATGTTTGTTTATATTATTCTACGTGTGTTTGTGTTGTTAGTATTCTACTTATATTTGGATGGTTAGCTAACAGTTGTTATGTTGTGTAGACGTACCACAGGTTAGAGCAGATGCCGAGTGATCCGGATGGTAGTGGTCAGCCGGGGTGTCGTACTTTTAGGACGTGTTGCAGTTTCTTTATTTGTGGGATTTCCAGTTGGACCTTGGTTCTTTTCTTTCTATCCGTAGTTGTTATCTTATGTTTTCCGGCTGTTGGTTGTTTTGGTCACATTCATACGTTGTTAAGACTTAATTGATGATTTTCGGTTTTTCCTTATCTGTGCCTTGTTGTAAGATCTTGGTAAGTTGTTGTCAAACTAAGGTCGGGACCCACTGTGAGGTCCTAACCAGTAACTCTCCAAGTTGTAAAATTTGGGGTGTTACATTTATATGCATATTTTCTATTCTGATTATGGATGGGTTTAGGGATTCCTGTGCAGTTTAACAATTTATCCAATTATACATGTAATTTGGCGACGAAGTTGGATTTAGGATGCATGATTTGTTGCGATTTCTTTTCAAATTCATTCCCCAGGTATATGTTTTGTTCAATCGTAGTAACACCAGCAAAACATGTCCTTACTTGAACAATTGACCTCAAAGTTGGAGTTGATGCCTACGCATTGTTCCTCATCCTTGTTTCCCAAATCTATTCACGCCCTAGTTCCCGGTATTGATGTCATTGCTGCTTTCAAATTGGAGTCCTGGGCTGGGGCTAAATCATCAACACATCTCATGAAATGAATGAAGAAAGTACTTTTTAAAACACAATTTATGATGATTGAGTTGTATTTGAAATTGGTTAAAGATTGGTTAGTGTGACAAGGCTTATGATGCATTCTTCATTACTTATTTGAGCAGAAAGGTGAAAATGGCCAAAGCAGGTGATAACGAGCTCCAAAAGGTAGCTTAAGTTGCTTCATTCTATCTGCTGTTGTTAAAGCATTTCCATGGGTAATTTTGCGCTTTTCTTATTATGATTATCCTAATAGTTAAACAATGTCCGGTATGTAAATTTTGCGCTTTTCTTACATTTCTGGTATGTAAATGTCCGGTATGTAAATGTTTTGTATGTAAAATGTCCGGTATGTAAATGTCCGGTATGAAAATCCGGTATGAAAACAGAAAATAAAAAGGCAAATAAAATAAAATAATTTTGTATGATTATATAATTTTAACGATGCCTTTTGCTTCGAGTGATTCAATTCTGGTATGAGTTTAATAAGTAATTTGTATGATTATATAATTTTAGCATATAAAAAAGGACAAAAAAAACAAATTCTGGTATGAGTTTCGTACCAGAAACTCATACCAGAAAATTATAAAATATAAAAAAGGATAAAAAACAAAAAAAAACTTTTGGTATGATAACCTTAACTTCTGGTATAAAAAAAATTCTGGTATGAAAAAATTCTGGTATGAAAAGAATTCTGGTATGAAAAAATTTTGGTATGAACTTTTGGTACGAAAACTTTAACTTCTGGTATGATAAATTTTGGTATGAAAAAATTTTGATATGAACTTCTGGTACGAAAACTTTCTAGTATGAGAAATAAAAAAAATAATAAAGAAAATAAAGAAGGAAAAAAAAACAAAAATAAATTCAGTAAGTAAATTTTTAAACTTACACTAATATAGCAAATAAGAAAAATCAATTATTATTTTTTTAAAATAGAAGGGTTAATTATTTTTTTTGAAACAATTTGGTTTATTAGGCTTTTTCTAGTTTTGTGTTTAGTATATGTACTCCTTTAGAGAAGAGTGTATAGAATTTGAGAATAAATACAAAAGGTTGGGGTATATTTACTTAATTGAAACATTAAAAAGCCTAATTACTACTATAGTTTTTCAAAAAGGCTTATTTACCAAAATTATCCTTTATTTTTACCTATCATTAAATGAAAATGGTAAAAAATTATGAAGTATAGTTTCTTTAACAAAAACCAAAAAGAATCTAGTAGGCCAAATTCTTTCATTCTTTATCGCAATTCAATTATTGATTCAAACTTCACTTTCACATTCATATCAAACGATCTCTTAGCTGTTACGGCTAACTAGTTATATTTTGTTATTAACATTTAGTATTAACATAATCTAAAACATGGTAATACCATAAATTTCGTTATATACTTAGGATTTATTTTATAAAACTTTGAATTACCATTTTTATACATCTTAGTTTGTACATATCGGTTCAGGTGCGGAGTAATATTTCACGTATGAAGTTACAAATATTTTCCACCGTTGATACACTTGATCCAACAGTTCAGATTAGTCCACGTCATTTAATGATTATTGGGCAATGCACTAGTATTTTTTGTAATTATATAGTTCAGTAGGTAATTTTGTTCTTTTGAAAATCTATTTTTGAAAAGTTGATGAGGTGACAATTTTGTAAATTTTAAAAGAGGTATTGAAAATCTGTTTTGTTTAATTCAAATTATTTATTTCAATGATTCATACTTTGTTATATTAGTTCAAACTGTTCATTCTAACATTTCTTATCTATTAACATCTTTTTAAGTTCAAATTTATGTGAACACTTTATTAGTTTAATTTTTTCCCCAATTTCTTGTCCTTCCTTTCTTTCTAAAGGTGACTTTTTTTTCGTAAAAAATATTTGTACATTTCGTTTATATTATATTATACTAATGATTCATAAATTTTTTGAACTTATAGCATAAAATTTTGGGCTAATTTAGTTAATAGACTTTTTTGAGTTTTAAACCTTTTCTCTACCAATTTTTTTCCTCTTCTTTTTCTAACGGACATTCCTTCGCACAAATTATTTGTTAAGTTAGTTAAAAGTTTTGTTTTCCAATGTCATTATGGGATTGATATAAAAATATTTAGCTCAAACTTTTTCCCCAATTTTAAACCTTTTCTCAACCCGATCCTTTTAAAAACCACGTACGAAAGACCTAAACAGCACAACATCATTATGCAAAACCCGTTCCACCATCAACGGTTTAGCACAACCCTACACCAATATGTCGGGAGCCTTGGATAGTTTCATCATATGCTGCTCTCTCATCTTCGCCATTGCTTGGGTCCTAATTGCAGATCGATGTTTACAAATGAATCTTTGCAACTAAATAGTACACGTATTTCACTTCTATCTGTAAAATTGCATGTCTTGATTCAACCATAGATATAACTCATAACTCATAAGATATGCTGATTGGTGAAATGCGATTGATGCAAATTTAAACCAAACCCAATGATATATAAGCTCACCAATACTATGTACAACATAAACAATCGTCGAATAACATACCACAAAACAAATCGAAAGGAGCTAATACTATGGCAGCAAGGGGGAGATAAACACTGCAATATGTACTATAAACATAAAAATTAATCTCAAGTCCATCTCTGCAGCCGGTAAATGCTCAATTATTTTTTGTTCCAGTTCCAAGGTTTAAGTGAGAGGATGACTATCAAGATGATGACTAACAGTAAGATTATGGCATAGCAAGTCCATTTTCGGGTGTTCTTCTGGAGCACCCTTGCATTTTGCAACTGTTGTGTCCCTCCCCTTACGAATGAACTGGCCCTCAGTACTTGAGCTTCTATGTCATCTAGCTGTTCACCTTGCTGTTGCACCAACACTGCCATGTCCATGAATACCTGGTGCAGCTCTCTCAAGTTCCTCTCCAGGTCTTTAACCGCGTCATGCCTCTCTTGGATCTCTGATATTGTGTCCAGTATTCTGCCTCTACCCTGCAAATGATAGATAGGTGGTGTTATGTTGAGTACAAGTGTTTATTGTATTCTTCTTAAACCAATCAAATTATAAGATGGAATGGATATGGCCTTGAATCAACCATGAAATCGAAATTTCAGGGTTTCTCCACATTCATGGCTAGTCATGTATGCACTTTGCATAGATGTGAAAGTATAGTGGTTCTTCTGTGTCACTTTAGATTAGATCTGCTTCATTGACAGTTCATTATAGCAAATGGTAGTTGTCAACTAGTGCAGAAGCGTAAAAACTGAATCATGGTTCTTTAATTTTTAAGCATTTAAAGATGGAAGGTATGCTATTATTCAAAGCAAAGCAAGAAAATCATATTGTAAAGTCTTCCCTGCAATCTAGGCTGGCAAAGGTAATGACAGCAAACAGTTGAAGATAGGAAAATTGGATTATTGGAATATAATATGAAGATTAAGCATAATACCTGTTCTTGGATGGCCTTTTGCAGGAAGGTCTCACTTTCTCCAGTACTAATCAACAAATCCACTGTCTTCTCGTCCGGATTCTCGCCTGTCACCGTGAAATATCTCCTCTGAACCGTCTCTCTATATTCTGCGTTAGTCTTCTCCCTCAATTCCTGAAAATCGTCCATCTTCTCCTTGAGCTTTTTCCTCAGCCCGCTTACGACGGACGTCCTTGTCCGGTCAGCCGAGCTCCCCGGGCCACAACCTGGAACACTCCTATTGGCGGCATTTGCCCTGTCCAATGCCTCCAACCTAACCTGTTGACATGATTAACGATTATAATGATTTGTCATAGAGTACACACCAGAAGCTTTGAACTAGTCCATATTCAAAAAAATTCGTAAACAATAACTAGGTTTTTCATGGAGAAGGCAAACACCAGAGCTTATTCTGACAACTGAATACCTGGAAAATCTCAGAAATAGGCAATCGAACATCCAATTTGATGTAAAAACAAATAAATTGGAGGTAGAAGATGAATGACCTTGATGAGCTTAGCCTTCTTGAGAGCAAGGGAGACATCGCGATCCATTTTGGAACGGAGATCCTTAACAGTCTTAGCGTTGTGAGCAGTCTTGCTCTCTTCGTGAGCGTCTCTAAGACGGGTGAGAAGTTGGTCGGTCTCCTTAAGATCCTCCTTGACAGTCTCGACGTCCTCGAAGAACTTATCGAGGTTGACACCACCGGTGGAAGGTGGAGCAGCTGTGGTCGCCGCCGCCATCTCGACATCGACCGCCTGAGACGACCTGAACCTTGAGAAGGAGCCGGAGAACAAATCGTTCATCGTCGGTTGCTATGCACTTTCTGATTGAACTCCGAGCGGGAGAGATGGTGAAATTTCCGGTCGACGAAAGTCGGAATTGATTTAGCGATAGTTAATGGCTGTTTGGAAAGGCGGAAATGGTCAATTGAGAAATCCTGGTATAGAATAAATAATGAACCTAGAGAGGGAAAGTCAAAGTAGAAAGGGTAACTTGAATTAACGCGTAAGGTTTGCGAGGAAAGGTCATAGGAAAGTGATACCAACTTAAGGAAATGAGAAGCTGTGCTTCTCATCTCAACTTTGAACTTTCGATACTATATTGAAAGACAGTTGCTAGTTATACACCCAACGCGTACAAGCATTCCTATTATTAGATTCTTTTTACCTTTTTCTTATTTTATTATGCTTTCTTATATCAAACTAGCGTAATACTCGGGTTATATATGGACTGTATCAAGAGATAATTAATATAAGAATTAATTTGTATAAAATATATACGCTCAATTTTAAAAATATTAATCATTTAAATGTGACATGGTTATGAGCTTGGTTAGAAATAATATTTAAACTAAATTAAATAGTATTTTTTAACTATTTATAAAAAAAAGGAAAAATAACCAAAAATAATACAAACTATAACATTTGAACCAAAAATAATACGAACTTTAAAAATTACTAATTCATATATAAACTATGACCTATTAAACCAATTTTGATACGGTTTTTTTTCCGGCCAAAATTCTGGCAGTTTTGATGACGTGGCAGTCGGGAAAGAAGTTTGGGGCTAAAAATGTAAATAATAACTAAATTAGGGATAAAGTTAATTTATTTGCAAATGACTATCCACCATTCATCTTCATCAAGCATCATCTTCTTCCGTGCTCCGTCTCTAATGGAGTTCAAGGTCAATCACTGACTCCGGTGCTCCCGCAACGCACCAAATACCGTCGTGAGCCGCCGCCGCCAAGAAGCACATATGCACAACCAAAATCACAACCAAAACTTTGATTTGAAAACCCTAAGTTTCAAGAACCCTAATGTCCTAAATGTGAATACTATTCCAAGATTCAAAATCAAATGTAAAACCAAAAGAATACACGATTCGTATCAAGACACAATATAATTACTTTTAATCCGATTCGAATTTGAATGTTCAAACATAAACAAGTTATCGAGAGTAAGGAAACAATAGAGGCAAAATTATCTGAATTTGGGCTAATGAATTGAGTAAGGGCTTCGAGCGAGGTTGTGGTGGTAGACTATGTGTGAGGCAACGAACAAATGTTCCATTAATTTTGCCCAAAAGTTATGACAAAAGTGAACAGATGTTTGTCCTTGTTGAAGATTTAATGTGTTTACTTGGAGATGAACACTATAGAACATCTAGTTTCATCATTTTACATTTGCTTCCTAAATATACTATTAATGCAAAAAAAGCATATATATTGCACATATCTCTCAATCAATTGCATAAAACTCATCAATTTATAGGTTCAATATGTGAATCCACTAGCCATTGAAGTGTGATGATGAAGAACGCAGTGAGAATGGAGAAGAAGGCGCCTAATTGACAAATGTAACCACAATTTTACTCAAATTACATTTTGACCTAAATTTGTCTCTAAATACATTTTTTGTCCAAATATTTTTTTGTGTAGCCAAATTAACATTTGTGACCGGAATTTTGCCCGGAGAGATGCTTGTATCGAAATTGGTTTAATAGGTAATAGTATGTATATGAGTTGGTAATTTTTAAAGTTCAGATTATTTTTGGTTCACAAGTGATAGTTCGTATTATTTTTGGTCATTTTTCCTAAAAAAAAATTAAAATAATAAGGGGATCAACATGAAATCTTATTTACTTTTGGTGCATCTTCTATGACAATAATATGTACATAAAAAATGTATATCAACGTTACACACATATTACATAAATAAAATTGCATATCTATATAAGTTATTATTTTATTAATTACATAATTTTGACATATATAGTATAATATGTATTTAAAGTAGGTATCTCTTATGTATTATGAGATGATTATTTTAATAGGTAAGATGTCAACTATATATGCATATATTTTTTCAAAACCCAAAATTATGTGAAAATGACACGGGACAGTCAAAAGGTGTGTAACGCCCCCAAAAGCGGGTCATACATTACAGCGTTAGGAGACCCAGACGAGGGTCCCCCAAAGGATTTTAGATGAAATAAAAAGA
The DNA here is from genome assembly GCA_033239045.1 of Fagopyrum esculentum. Lineage (NCBI taxonomy): Eukaryota > Viridiplantae > Streptophyta > Magnoliopsida > Caryophyllales > Polygonaceae > Fagopyrum > Fagopyrum esculentum. The sequence goes on along the minus strand of BSUD01000008.1, from coordinate 87,220,520 downwards.
AGTGATAACGGAAATAAAATAAATTACAACAAACACGAGAGGTCTTGAGTCTCTTGACTTGCCAAATAATGAAAGACATGAAATCTGAAAGACGACCCGCGACGTTAACCAAAAAGGGTTCCAAAACCCAATAAAGAAACAACCGTACACGATCAACAACACACCAGACTTATAAAAGTAAACCGACCCATAAGGTATAATTCAAAGTTAAGAATTAGTCTTAACGAAACAAGACCGCCCTAAATCCAACCGACACGACTCACACTAGTGTCCATGACCTTTATGCTCTTGAGATGGTCTTGTATGTGATTATGTCAAAACCAAACATAATCAGCCCCACCGTGGTGGAGTTAGTCTTCCACATAGATTTCGTCGATACATAAGCGGGGTAAATTATATGAACTAGACATGGGAGTAAGTATATATGATATTACATGATCTTAAGAAAATATCAACGGAATCTAAAATAGACAATCATTCTCTTAAAAATCATCAAATATATCATAAGCTCATGATAACATATTTTGGAATCTCAAATACTCGCAATCAAATATATGCTAACGTTCAAGTCCAAAATTCTCATAATCAAAACTTCATCAATATTCATGATCAAATTCAAATAATCATAAATCATTTCAAAAGAAGTTTAACCCAATATAATCTCAAGTAATTTATAAATGTCTCAAATCATAAATCATGAATCACAATCAAAGTTTATTGAAATTATCATCCATATTTAAATACTCAAAACCGAAAACGATATCTCATAAATCCAAATCAAATTTCATAAATCGAAACCATAGCTCATAAATCCATCTCAACATTCTTATAAATCCAAAATCATATCTCATAATCCAAAACAATACTCATAGCCCAAAATAATAATTCATGAATCAAATCGATAACCTAAAATCAAATCCAAGAAATTCGTAATCACCTCAATACTCATAACTCAATCCAAATACTTGTAATTCAATCAATACTCACAAATCAACACAAAATCATCCAAATAAAAATATCAAAACATGCTCGAGCATTTTTACTTTTGCAACCGTAATTCAAGCAAGTCCAAAACCAGTGTTGGACACGAAGGTACCTCCTGAATCCCGAACCAGAGGATGAGCACGATAGTCACTAATCGAGTGAATGCACACCATCCTCCAAAGTTAGGCACAACCCCGGCCCGCTCAACCCAAGACCTTCTCTACTAAGTGGGCATGGATCTCCCCTAGTTGAGGAGCGAAAAGAATCATGAAAACAAAATATATGGCATAGACCGAATCTACATGGTCATAAACCGAATCAATCATAAAAAATGAACACATGGTCAAAGACCGAATCTACATGGTCATAAATCGGATAAACACGCCGCTGCCAAAAATGGCAAAACAATACAAGACAACATTTTCTAAGTCTTTCCAATATCAATTCATTAAGTCTCATCGAAATCTTAAAACTGAAAGAAATACCCATGTATGTAAATAATAATGCAATCATCATGTCAACATGTTATAAAATGCCAAAGCATGCATGAAATAACATAATAACTTAATCATAGTCATGCTCGTATAAAAACGCTCACAAGTACTTGCCTCAATAAAAAAGTATTACGTAACGGCTTTTAAGCCAAATCGACCACGTCAACTAAAACTCGTCAAACAACCTAGTCCTGAATTCAGTTCGGGTTTTTACTTCTCTTAAGGTGTTGAGAAAAAAAATGTGTATAAATTCCCAAAATATTATTTCATTTAATTTTCATGATATTTTAGTTCGACCCTATTTTTTTATCCTCTTGATTCGAAATAATATTAATACAATATAGTAAGGGGTTTTTATTATTTGGGATGCACTCGGATTTTTAAGGGTTGCCTACATATTTTTTTAAAGAGAATCAAGCCTTACGTAGTTCAGTCGGTTTCATGCATCAGAGGATGTAATCTAGACCCACCTTCTATGAAGGGTTGCCTAAATATAACCCAACTATCATTTTCATGATTTAGATTTCCGTTCATGCATCAAAGGAGTGAGATTAAACCCACCTTCTATGAAGAGTTGCTTAGCTCTCCTAACATCATGTGCATGATCAGAAAGTTTATTTTTATTCTTTATGAGATTGAACTTAACCAATTTCGAGTCAAACGACTTTAGTTTTGTATGAAAGTCATTTTGGTTTAGCGGTTGAACTCGACAATTTATTAATCGAGTTTCCTACATACTCTTTTACAAGAGATCAAACCACCCGTAGTTCTTAAAGACATACATTTTATTTTATTTTTATTTTGACGATTGAATTCGATACATTTTTATTTCGTATCAAATTTTTTACGCATCTCTAAATACGGAATCAAATCATTACGTAGTTCTTTTTTAGTTTTATGGACTTTTTGAGTGAATATTTATATTAACATATCATTATGTAATTCATTGTATTAAGGGTTGCTTAAGTAAATAAACCTAATCCTACTTTTGAAGGCTAAATACCCACTATTTCTTCACATGACAAGTAGTACAAAAGTAGTACTTTTTAAATACTTTTAGATTTATTTTGGTGATTGAATTGACAAGAATTGAGCAAATGCATTTAACGTGAAGCCTTAGTGGTATACATTTGAATAGGTTGTAAATAGGCCCAAACCCAAATTAAATTCTATAAGCCCTATTTCATTTCATTAATCTGATTCACCATTCTCCACTTTCACTGTAAACCATCGACACCTTCTTTTTTCAGTTGATAGGGTTTTCACAAGTTCAGTGGCCGTGACGGCTCGGTTTTGACGGTAGCAAATGGTAAGGTTTCTAGTCAAAGCGATAATCCAAAGAGATTGAAAGAGTAAACCACAAGTCAAAGAGCTCATGAGAAGCGAAGATTCGAAGTCAATTTCACGGTGCTGTGAAGGACCAATTTCGAACAGAATGAAAGGTTCCTAGGAGGAATTGTCAATTTCCACCATGTATGAAGAACTTCGGGTAAGTTTGAGTTCCAATCGGTTTAAGATTTTCATTTCCATTCTATTTTTTTTTTTGTTTTGGATTTCTCGAGATTACTATCCATGAAGCGATCCCTAAGAATCTTCATAAACATGCTCAATATAATAATATTTAAACGAACAGATCTTAGACCTATGATTTTATTCTATATTTAGAATTTAGATTATGTTCATGGAGCTGATTTTGGCTTATGTAGCTTTTGTCAGGTCTTAATTTACAGACATTCTCGAGTTGAACGAATGAACACGAGATTTTTTGTAACTGTTAACAACATTGACCCAAATCTCCCAATTTTGACAAACTTCATTTTGTAGGATTATTCCAAGAGAGGATGTAGACGTCTTCTCTGGCCATACATCTCGTTCTCAATCGTTTTGTTAATCTGGAAGATGAGCAAGGTAATATCCTCTCCTTATGTTCATGTTGGTTTGAAACTTAAAAATCACAAGGATAGGGTGTGTAGATGTGTCCATTAGAACCAAATACAATGCTGAATTTCCGTCTTATTGTGGAGTGATCATTGTCTTGATATGTAGTCATTTACTTGGTTCCAGTAGTTAGAGTTTTGAGTTTGTAGTAGTCACAGTTTGACTTGGTTTTAGTGGTCAGAATTTGAGTTTGTAGCAGAGGAATCCATCGATTCCATCGGTCTACGGGTTTAAAGCGGTGAAATCCATCGATTTCCTCCGACTACGGATTTGGTGTAGCGGAGGAATCCATCGATTCCACCCGTCTACGGTTTTGTAGCGGTGAAATCCATCGATTCCCTCCGACAACGGGTTTCTAGCGGTGGAATCCATCGATTCCCTCTGACTACGGGCTTGTAGAGGCGGAATCCATCAATTCCCTCCATCTACGGGTTTGGTTTCATGGTGGAAGTCAAATTGCGTCCATCCTCACTATGTCTTCACTATGTCTTTGGTGTAGCAGTCGAATTTGGTTTGGAGTCAAAACGACTTGTCTTCAGAAACCGTAGTTTTCCAAAAGCATCTTAAGAGGGAACAAATTGCTTTCTGGGTGCCATTCCTGTGTGTCAAAACTTTGCAAAAGATCAAGCTATACAATTTTCCCACATAGAACATCTTTTTATCACAACATTTAGAGATGAATTTTGTATATCTAAACCAAATTGTAGATCATTGAACATCATAGCAATCTGGAAGTGCAATCTACAATAAATTATTTTCTTTAAAATGGTACTAAAATTTGTGTCAAGTTTATTCTTTTTTGACAATATAGACATAAGAAACTATTCCATAGTGCTTACAATTCAGTTACAGATTCAGAAGATAGAAGAAACATTGTTTCTTTATTTGACTTTCTTTTTTGTGTCACTTTATGTTGCACTTCTTTTACTCTTCTTTCAAGCGTTTCTTAATTGTTTTACAAATGAAAAGACAAAGGAGGGAGGACACTTACAAAAGACTTTTGCTGATGGTGACAAGAAAAGATGATGCTTTCTTATGCACGGAGTCTATTGTAGGATGCAGATTGTTGTATTAATGCCTCTACACTTTTCTTTAGATAGTTTTGTACGTAGTGTTTGTCTTTCTTGCAGTTTTTTCCTTCTGTAGTTTTATCCTTCCTCCTTTTTTGTCCCAGGAACTCTTTATTTATGAAGACCATCTAGAAACGCGTAAAAAACTGTCTAATGACTACAGTTACTATAATTAACTGTTAGTCAGTTTTAATAGCAGATTTCAGATAGTTTTAATAACAGTTTTCTTTTTGGCAGAGGGTATTCTTTCCTTTTTTATATTTATTTCTTCATCCTTCATCTGTATTACCATAACAGGGATATATTTTATATTGTAATAATATAGAATCTTCATGGAACAAGCATTTGTATGTAGACCATACTATCAATATATTTTTTTTGTCCAATAATATAGCCTACTTTATATTTGGAAGATAATGAAATAACTTAGTTAAATTCATTTCATGAAATAAATAAACTTAATCTTGTAATTTTTTATTTTATGAAATTTCATGGCCAAACAATTGCCCTCAAACATTGGACGTGTGAATTCTTGAACGCATTCAAAGTTTGTCCTATATATTGAGCATTTTGTTTCTCATTATACCTTTCGGGGTTGCATCTAGCACATAAAATAACTAGACAACCTACAGAATTTCTTTGTGAAGGTCATACCAACCCTAGTTCACTTGTCCATTTGTGTATGCATCACTGAAAATAACTTAAGTCCACCTTCTAGGAACGGTTGCACAAGTTACTCTACTATCATTTGTATAAAAGTGGGTTTTCACCTTGAAAGAAGTTCCTTTTTTTTTTGTTATTGTTATTGTGGCCGCACCTAGCATTTCAACCAGCTAGACTGCCTACGTATCCTCTTTTTGAAGGATCAAGCCGTCCGTAGTTCTTTATGAACTGATTTTTTTTTTGGCAATTGGATCCGACACATACATTTTTCGTATCGAATTTCCTACGTACCCTTGTTGGGATCAAGTCTTGACGTAGTTCCCGAGGCAAAGGATGAGATCAATTGATTCTTCAAGTATCCTGGACTGTGATGCACGTCGGTATGAGAACATTGACGATTTTAGCCTTTCCCATTTATTGAGGACATCACATTTATCTCCTCGCTGTCAACATCTAAAGGAGCGCATGCCCTCTATTCTTTGTGTGTTTTGACATTTTATTCCCTTTCACACAATTTTTCTTGTGTGTAGACTCAACAATATTTTCAAGCCTTCGGAACACTGAGATTTGATGTGCCCCAGTTATGGGATTTTCATGGAGTCTATCAAATACCGACACTCCACGAGTTGCCTCCATATCTTCCGAAAACACTTGTTGTTCTTCTAGTGTCAATATTTCCGGCTCTATATCCTTGCTGTCAAGAGCTCTTCTTCTTGAGAGATTTGTAAATTATTACAATTGTCCTCATCCAAATCCTTTTGTACAGTTTTCCTTTTTGGAAAGGAAAACCGCCTGTGTACTTTTATTTTATGATTTTTGTATATTTTTGAGGACGAGGCCTTGTAGCAAGGACTTGAGACTTTTCCTTTCAAAACCACTCTTTTATTCACAGCTTTATAATCTCTAAAATATTTACGGATGGCCATAGATTTTCTTGGGATGGACTGATTAATCTTCCGGATGGGGCAAGTATAACTTGTCATCAGAGACTGCATGATTTCCTCGACAAAGGTTAAAGCCATTTTCCCCACCTTCCTCTTATCTTTTGGCTGACACCTTAGGCTGCGTGTTTTCACCGTTTCTCCCTCTTGAAGTCACATTGGATATTTGCGCAACTTTTTGAAGTGAATTTTCTTTGGAAAACTCCACACTTTTACTGCTTTTGTACAACGGTGTATTTGACTCAAAGCTTATGCCATTGTTGAACTTAACATCGACATAGTTGATATTTTTCCCATGAAAAGGGTTTGAGTCTCCTCGGATTATTCTTTCATTTCCCTCTTCATCTGTATATTTCAGACATGGATGAAGGGTGGAAACAATTGATTTACTTGTATGTAACCAGGGTCGTCCGAGTAAAGCATTATATAAAGTATTTGCATCAATTACATGAAAAAGGGCGTCTTTCTAAAGCTCATCTAACATCACCTTTAGAGCTATAGTACCCATTGATTTTTGCCCCACTTGGTTAAAACCCTAAATAGTGATCAAAGTAGGGGTTAATTGGTTGGAGATCAACCCCATTGCTTTCGAAGTCTTAAACGGATGGAGATTTACTGTTGATCCACAATCAAGCAAAATGCGATTGATCTTGGTATCTCCGATTAATCCCTTGATATACAAAGGCCTATTATGATGCTCTTCACCTAATTGCAAATCTTCGTCGGAGAATGTTATGCAGTCCATGCATGAAGCACATTGGATTAATGGAGCTAATGATACTTCGTCAATCTCAATTGGGTCAACTTGTTCCTTATAGTCTTTTGGGTCTGTAAGGGCTTGGATGAGTGCCTTTCTCAAATCCTGTGACATTTGTAATGCATCATACACACTTAAACGTGCTGGGATGCGTTTTAGAGATTTAACACATCATATTTGACTCCCTCTCTTTTAGGTACTTTTCGAGTTAAATCCGATCCCTTAGGAGTAGGGTCTTTTTTTGTGTTCTTCCTTATTGTCTTTGTAACGACCGAATTTTATCATTACGCTTTGATAGTGTTAGAGGAGTTTGGAAGCCATGCACAAGGGATCACACCCTTGCGGCTTAGGTGGCGCAGTCGAGCAGGCCGTAGGTGCGACTAGGATTCCCGCAGGGGCGGTGACACGCGAGGGCGGGATTGTAGTGTTTTCGAGCAACCTTTAGCCTTCCTATCTTTTAATCCCTCTTTAATTGTTTGGGGAGTTGGTGGCTGAGGGTCCTTTGATATTCCCCCTCCTTTATGCATCCCATTCTCCTCCTCCCCTCATTTTTTTTCACGTTACATTGTTTCCCTCCTCCAAACCTCACCCTCTTGTATTCTTCTTCTCCATCCTTCTCCTCCATTTTTCTCTTTACTTGCTCCAGCTTAGATCCACCTTCCTTGAGGCCGGAACTGCAGCGACATGACAAGGGTAAGGCTTTTTCCTCTTTCTCTTTCCTTCTTCTTCCTTCCTTCCTCTTCCATAGCTTATTTGGAGGATCTTTAAGAATCTTGCTCAACGTTCTATCGTTGTCTTGATGGGTTGTGATGAAGATAGACCTTGGAGGGAGGCTAAGACCTAGTGTGAGAGGTGGGAAGACGTCCACAACACCAAATGAGACTTGAAGAGACCGGCTGCACAATAAAAAAACTCAACAGACAAACGTTCTGCACAGTTAGGCGTAAGGGCGGATTCATAGAGGCGCAGGGGCGGGTTCAGTCCGGCGTAGGGGCGGACCCAGTCAGGCGCAGGGGCAGACCCAGATAGGCACGGGGGCGGCTCAGTCAGGCGCGGGGGTGGTTTTGCACCAGTGAGTCCCGAATCTTGTTCCTTCCTTTCCTTCTTCCATTCCTTAGGTTTGTTATAACTTAGAAGCATGCTAGGCTGGCTTAGAGTAGTTGAACTAGAATGGCATATAGTGGCTGGACCTTAGAGGTCTCGTGTGAGTTGTGTAAGTCTCGTTGATGGTATGTTGTTGTGGTGTTCGCTTAGAGCTTTGTGGAAGCAACCCTTGTGTGAATCTTTATGTTGAGAGTTGGAAAGGTCGTGGACTGAGAGTGTAGCCTTCTTAGACTAGGTTGTTGAGGAGGTTGAGCCTAGAAGTCTAAAGACTTCTAGTGGACTAGAGTGTGGTTTGATTTGTGTGCCTTGTCTTGAATATGAGTTGCGCGTTTTCCCGAGGGAGCTTGAGAGTGAGGTGATCGTTTGCGCTTCAGAGACTGGTAAGTCCACAGACTTACATAGATGGCTTCTTGTACGAGTGTAATGTGTATGAATGGCTTCTTGCTAGTTAAAATAACAACGAAACCGGATTAGGCCGACTTTATTATATTACGTAATTGCCCCAAATGTATGATAACGGGTCATAACATCACTTCCTAGCTCTTGCGAGAGCTAGGAGGTTCCCTACGACCAGCCCAGACAGGTAGACAGTCAGATGCATTAGTACCATTTCTCGTTGGTAAACGGGGACAGGGGCGAGGTTTGGGAATCCCTCGTGCCACAAAATAAGTATCATTAGTAATGGCTTATTACCTAACTAAAGATAATAAACGGATTGAATGTTGCATGTTGGTTGTATATGTTGTGTGTGTTTGTGCTTTTACCTTTATACTTATGCATAAAATGTTAGCTAACGGTTTTATACCGCCTTGTAGATGCCTTGTAGGTTAGAGAGGCCGTCGAGTGATCCGGCAGTAGTGGGCAGCCGGGGTTCCGTGCATTATAGGACGGGACTGTTTATCTATCATCATCTATGCCACAACTATCAACCCTTCACCTTAGAATCGCTTAAGGGTTTTAGCCAACAAATATCATAATCAAATCAATAATCAAAATCAAAGGTAAGAAAAGGTGAAACCTTGAAATCTCAATAAAAATCACAAAACCAATGTTGAATAAACACAATAATCATAGCTTTGCGTTCAATGAATGTAGAACAAGGTAAGAATCTCTCACAAATCTCAAGGAGCAAAGAAGAACGGGATGTCAATCCGCCTTCAAGATGAAACTCTAAGATATTTTCCAAGTACGCAATCTTCAAGTGCGTACTTCTCCAAATCTTCCTTCTACGCAATAAAATCTTCCGAAATCTCTCTAAACAATGACTCGAAATGCAAATGGATGCAAGACGTCCGTTTTCCTCCTTTCTTCAGCCCTCTTATAGGAGAGAAGTAGGGTTACAAAAGCCCAATAACCACTGATGACGTGACAAATATGATACGTGGCGATTGTTACAAGAACCACGGCCAAGAGCAACTTTCCACGCCCGTGGAACCACCGTGGAATGGCTTCCTTGCTCTCGACATGAATTTCCACGACCCTAATAAGTAAACCACGGCCGTGGTTCCCTTGTATTTGGCCGTGGATGCCTCAATCCTTCGTGAAAGCTTTTGTTTCGTAAAGCTTTCTAATCATGCTCCCTCATAGATTTTCCAATGCATCCTCTTGATGCCTAGCATGATAAAATACTCCTACTTACTCCATTTATGCTCCAATCCAAGCCTTTATTCACCTAAAAATACAACAAAGCTTGCGTAGATCTCTATACCAACATAATAGGTAAATGTGCTCATAATGCTTCAAACTCATATCCATTTACACAAAAGAAGGGAAAAAACAACCAAAACATATGCCTAAAATATGGTCATATTTTATGCTATCAAAATACCCCATACTTGCCTCTTGCTTGTCCCCAAGCAAGGTTTTTAAAAGCTAGAACACAAGGTAGAATGAAATATGAATGCAAAACAAGGTAAAACAATCTTTTTAGTATTGTGCTTCTAACCAATAGATCACCCTCAAATCTTGCTTCATGTTTCCTTGAAAACTTCTATATGCATAAATCAAATCATGTCAAGCAAAAGAGACATCATATATTGCAAAATCTCCAAAACAAACATCATAACCCAAAGCAATGTCAAAATCAATCATGTGAAATTCCAATATAGATCACCAAGCCAAACAACATTCCATAGATCTTTTCTTTTTCAACTTGAATCAACCACCATTGAGAGCTTTGCTCTCCCTTTTCAGCACAAAATTCTTTTTCGACCTTACTTTTGGAAGTATGAACAGCGGTGCACAAAAACCAAAGCCTAGGAGATCGGCGATTCTCAATTTCGAGATGCCTCAAACCCTTGATGCACATACCATAATCCGTTAGGAATATCGCTCAATCCGACTTTGGCAAGACATATGAATGGTGCCGAGTTACTCATCATCATGATTAACTTCCCCAAACCTATTTTCTATACTTTGAATGCACAAATTTCTTTCATTGTCCTCCCGCATCAAGCATGCCAAAATTACACTCTTCCTAATTCCCGGATAGGTAAAGGAGGCAAACATTTTCATTGAGGAGCTAATGAATAAAGAAGAAGCAAGAAAAATCGAGGTTCCTTAATCATTTCTTAAAGAAGCGCAAGAACTTATAATGTGATTTCAACCTTCATTCCTCAATATGATTTAAATAAAAACTTTCACATTATGAAACTTGCAAGAAGATCAAACAACACATTCAATTTCTTCACAATTCATAACTCAATTCAAGCACATATACGTCATCAAAAATTCAATCCACAAGTAGATTCATCATAGAGGTCATTTCCAATCCTAGAAGCACAATAATTTTCAAAATTTTTCAAATTTTAATGGTTTTTTCAAAGGTTAAAAATGCAATGCAATAAGGAAACGTGTGACAATAAAAAGAAAGATGCAAGTGTTCATGGATAAAGCGAAGCAAATGTACCGAGTTATTACATCAACGAGAGTCATACCTCACCCCATACTTAGAATGCACATTGTCCTCAATGTAAGAAAAAAAAAGAAGAAAAAGAACTAAGAAAACTCACAAAGATGGTGGTCTAGCTCGAACCATGCAAATTATCTCATCACATAGGAGGCGGTGGGGGATAGGGGAAGAAGTTGGGGTCGAATGGATGCCCAAACTGCTGCCAGTAGACGTCGCGGAGGATCCTTGCATGTTCCTTGCGCTCTTCTTCTTGATTGTCAAAGCGGGTCTCAAGAGCGTCCATCCTCTGCGTAAGTCCGGTAACCCACTCCGGCTGTTGGTCCATCCATGCTGGCCGCTGCTGCATCCACTCCGGTGGTGCTCCCATCCAAGCTGGAGGAGCATCCATCCATGCCGGCGGATTCTCCATCCAAGCTGGTGGACCCTCCATCCACGTAGGACGCAGAGGTGTCAAACGGGGCCAACAGGTCGGGTTCAGGTCGGGTCACAACAAGTTCGGGTTGAAACGGGTCGGGTAAAAAAAAGGCTTGGTTAATAACCAGATTGGTTCGGGTCGGTTTGGGCCTGGTATCGATTATTCGGGTTATAATGGGTTATCGGGTAGCCTCGGTTCTCGGGTCATAACGGGTCGTTTTAGCTCGGTTCTTGATAGCGGTGTCAAACGGGGCCAACGGGTCAGTTCTGGTCGGTGACAACAAGATCGGGTTCAAACGGGTCGGGTCAAAACAGTCTCTCTCTTTTTAGCGGTTTGTTTTTGGTCGGGTCGGTTTAGATCGGGTATCCATTGTTCGGGTTCAAATGGGCCGGGTCAAAACAATCTCTCTTTTTAACGGTTTGTTTTGGGTCAAGTGGGTTTAGATCGGGTATCAATTTAGGTTAATACCGGTTTGGATTGTGTATCAATTAATTTGATTATGATCAAAAACTGGCATATCGTTAATATAATTTTATATTAATCAACTTTTACTTTCTTAAACTAGTGGGAAACACTATATATATATATACACCTTATTTGAAAGTAACATTTTATTCGAATGTAACTATTTATCACTTTTCCCAGAATTAGATAATAATCCGTAGATATTTGGTTGATCTATTTGATCCAAATTATAAAATATTGTATTTGAAAGCGATTCTAGCCAGATCGGATAATTATCTACAAATACTTGGGTCATTTGTTTGATCGGAATGATTTAACTGTGATCCGTTTGATTGAAAATGTCTTTAACCGGATCTGGATATCCGACTGATCCATTCGATCCATATATCTAATGTGACTGATCCATTTGATCCATATACCTAATGTGACATATCCATTTGATCCATATATGTTTTTTTTTCCTATTTAGTTTGTTATAAAGTGTACAATAAAATATAATATATTATAGTCAATTAGTCACATAACTTAATTCAATTGAAAGTAAAAACCGTATAATTGATACAATTTTTTGTTAAAGAAACTTATTTTTAACACTTTAAGACATCTTTTCTTCAACACGGTAAAAAACTTAATACTTCAAAAATGTCATCATATATACTTATACAATTATACTATGTATTATGTAATATATATATTTTAATACTTGTATAGGAAATAGAAAATTAAAGTTGGAAAATAATTCTAATAAGTAATTAGTAAACCATAAGTTAAAATCAAAATTTATTGTAATGAGTTAAAAACATTGTTACCTTACATTTATCGTGTCGGAGTTGCAGAATGTCATTATAGACTTATAGTTATACCATGGAATATGTATTTATGTATATATAGACAATATAATGAATAAAAAAATATCTTTAAAATTCCAATTCTTAAAAATTATAGTATGAATTATGTATTTATGTGAAAACGATTTTAGTCGGTTTGAATAATTATCCGCAAATATTTGGGTGATTTGTTGATCGAAATGATCTTTAAACAAATTTGGATATCCGACTTATAGAATGGATTATGTAATATGTATTTAATATGTCATTATAGACTTATAATATAAGCTTATAGCATGGATTATGCCATTATATACTTCGGGTCATGTTACTTCGGGCCAGATTACTTCGGGCTATTGGGTCAATTTGGGTCGGATTACTTTAGGTCGGGTTACTTCAGTTTGGGTTATTTTGGGCTATTGGGTCACTCGGGTCAGACCACTTCGGGCTATCGGGTTACTTTGGGTCGGGTTATTCGGGTAATCGGGTCATTCGGGCCGGGTTACTTTGGGTAATATATTACTTCGGGTTAAATCGGTTTCAAGCGGGTCGGTTCCGGGCATTCTTTTTTTCAAAATTTCCGGGGAGGTCGGGTTCGGATTAGGGTTCGGAATCGGGTTCATCGGGCCGGGTTCACGGGTCGGGTCAACTTTTGACAGCTCTGAGGACGCTCACTCACACTAGCACGTCTGGAAGAAGAAGAAGCTGAAGGCCGCTGGTGGTAGGTGGATCTCCTAGCAGGCTCTTGGAAATCCGCCGGCTGACCCGGAAGATCTCCAAAAGCTCCCTCAGCACCTCCAACGTCCGGGAACTCATCACCTCCCATCTCTACATCAACAGCATCATCATCAGCCTCCTCAATAGTTATATCCTCGGGAATGTAAGGTGGGGCTCTTAAGAGGTTGGCATGCATCGGAACAAAGGTAGCCTTCCAATTCTGCCGGCTCCTAATAGAATAAACAGTGCTCCATGGGATACATCTACCTCCCTTGTCCTCCCAAAGCATGGAAACAATGGGTGGACCTCGGTGGCGGGGAATCAAGAGCCCCCTAGTCATAAATCCTTGAAGTCCCAAAGGCCTCGCAACAGCAACCATCTCACAAGCTGAAAAATCTACTCCAAACTGCTTAGCTATGTATGTTACAATCCCTCCATAACCAATGTTTCCCGCTGATTTGTTCTTAATCTTGCTAAGGGTGGAGGCAAGCATAGTGGCACAATCCGGAGAGTGACAGGCGGCCATACAATAGAGAATGAAAAGCTCATCAGCCTTGAGCTTTTGGGGAGTCTCGGTCCTAGGGAATAGGCACTCGGAAAGGATCCTATGGGCTATCTTGAAGGTAAGGTTGTAGATCAACTTTCCTTCGAGTCGGCCGGTTGCCAACGGTCCTCATGGCCTACAATCATAGCAATCTCTCCCCAAAACTCTTTAGCTCTAACACCTCTAGGGAATGTCCCATTGAACGTATCAACAAACCCAAACAATGCTCCAAACTGAGCAATAGACAAATGGTAAGTATGATCCATCAATCGGAAGGATACCGTTCGGTTAACGACACTATGCTCAAAGGAAGTGATGGACTCCCTCGTAATCTCCTCATATGCATCTTCTCTAATGCTAGAAAACAAAGTCAGTCTAGCCCTATCTAACATCCATCTAAAATCTTCAACAATATGCAACTCCTCAAGTTCTTCAAGCACAATATACCTAGGAGCTATCACCTTGCGCTTGTGGATCTTTTCAAAAGCTCCTAAATGGTTCTCATGGATGGTAAGAACTCTAGGGGTAGGTGGGACAATAGGAGGGGGTTGGGAAGATAAGGACTCCACCTTTCTGTTTCTTGTTTATGTTCAACTTTCTTGTTCCAAACATTTTCAACCAAAACCACGGCTTGTTCTTTAATTTCCACGCCGTGGAACTATACGGCCACCCGTGGAAATCCTCGATTTCACTCAAAAACTCAATAAATCAACAACAAACACAACAACAACAGTCCTAAACTACTTCTAAGTTCAATTTCGTTCAGTTCTCCTAAAAATCTTCAAGAAAAATGAATGAAATCAACCAAAGAGAAGATTGAGAGAAAACCTAGGGTTTGGATTTTAAGAAATCCAAATTCACGCCCGGTTGCTGAATGTTTGTGCAGTTTGTTGCTACAATCCGTTGTAGAATCAGATTTGCTTCAATTTAGGCCAAAGAATTGTGCAAAACGATTGCCGAACGAAGGAATACGGGATTGAGGATTTGGCGTGGTTTTGGGCGTGGAGGAGAAGTGTAAGTTGTGAGAAATTGGGAAGAAGAAGAAGAAGAACTTATATAGCCCCGTAAAATTCTTGAAAACCACGGCCCATCGGGCAGTTCCACGGCCGTGGAAGTAGCAGTATGGCCGTGGAAAGTGGTCCTTTTATTTAGCTGCTCTCGACCTAGTTTTCCACGGCTGAAATTAGGCAATCCACGGCCGTGGTTGTGCCTTTTTTTACGTGGAATCCTCTGTTCTTGCCAAAAATACAAGTTTCGTTGTTCTTTCGGCTTTCTTCACTCCTTTAGCTCGTTTCTTAACCCTGACATCCAAAGACACAAGCATACCGGAAGGTATCGACGAAAAACAAACAAAAGCAACTAATCTAAATTAATCTAAGAAAAACGAAAGAACAAAAGCGAGAATGTTATACCTTGGGTTGCCTCCCAAGAAGCGCTTTGTTTTAGGTACGTAGCTAGACCAATCCTTTTTGCTTATGTGAGGACAATCGGTACGATTTCTTCAGTTTGGAGTTCCGGTGAGTACTTCTTGAGTCGTTGGCCGTTCACCTTGAAACTTCAGCCCTTCTCACCCCATACTTCAACTGCATCATGGGGAAAAACGTGTTTAATTACATAAGGTCTTGTCCAACGAGATTTAAGCTTACCGGGAAAGAGTCAAAGTCTAGAATTGAAGAGAAGAACAAGGTCTCCTTCTTTGAAGTCCTTTGGAATGATATGCGTATCATGCCAACGCTTCACCTGTAACACCCCGAATCCGCGGGACTCGGGATGCCACATTGAGCTAGGATCTCACAATGGATCCTGACCCTAGCCTGACAACAAGTTCATTGGACCTTACAACATGACATTGAAAGATATAAAACAAATACATAAAACTGTATAAACGGTACAATCAAAAGGTAAATAAAATCATAGCCGAGTATCAAACACGCCCTCACACAGGAGGTAAACAAAAACATCCTCACGCAGGAGGGGAACATAAACAAACCCATAACCATAACCCCTATGCACGAGAGTCCTGCGCCTGTTACCCTGCCAGATCACTCAGCAGCACACCTATCCTACAAGACAACTACAACATGGTATGAAACCATTAGCTAACTATACATATATAAGGTAATACATAAGCACAAACACAATTAGGAATGATAAACACATCAACATGCTATCACACATTTACCCATTTTATCATCTTTATATAATAGTCATTCACTCAAATCGTGTATCTATAGATAGATGAAAGTATGTGACAAGAGGACCGATACATCCTTGCCTCTGACCCTGATAGACAGTTGTACGAGTATCGGTCACACAATCCATGTACCCTATGGGAGTGGATTGTACCCTTCCTGTAAACCACTCTGGCCTGACATCAGAGAACCTCCCAAACTCCACGGCGGGATGAACGGGAAAGGTTATCACAGCCACGCAATGGGGAAGTCAATAAAACATAGGTCGGTATAAACGACATCTCATGCTATCATAGCAAACATATATCACACACACCACTCATGCAAACACCCAATATAGGGATGGTAGCTAAGTAAGTCCTACGGACTTACCTCAACTTCGTACAACACTCAACCACGATCAACCACCAATCTTGAGAGAGGGGCATTGCCTAATATCAAGGCTTAGAAAGATATCAACTCTATTCATCAAAGGGGTCACACCTAGACCCAAGGGATCCATAGGATCATCCTCAACCTAAACCTCACAACCTAATAAACCTCAAAGGCCAAATAGGGCACAACATGATCATAACCTCATCAAAACACTCTCCTCTAACCCTAGCATGGTACTAAACTCTCATACTAGGAAAAGAAGAGGCAATGCCATCCATAGGCAAGCCTAGAAGCAAGACACACCTGCAGAACCAAGTGCAACACAAAGCTAATACAGGTGGCCGCAGGGGTGGATTTCAGCCAGCGCAGGGGCGGTCTAGAAGTGGCGCAGGGGCGGCTGGTGTGCAAAAGGTGCACCTCCGACTGTCCTTTGCTTCTTCACGATCTTCTGCACTCCTTCTTCATCCAACAACCATTCATATTCATACACATACATATATACATCGATTAAAGCCAACCAAGGCTGCCACAAGATCAACTTATGGAACCTAAGCTATAGATGAAGAAAAGGAGGAAAGAAGCAAGAAAGAAAGAAGCTAGGAAGAGATGGGAGATAAACTCACGAAGCTAAACCCAAACAAAATCAGGACACCATCAACCCTCAAGGCTGGCTATCAACAAGCACAGCAACATCAGCAAGCATTAACCTCGAGCAAAGCCAAGCTCATAAACTATCCAACTCAAACAAGGATCAAGAAGAGATCCAAAGGAAGAAGAGAGGAGAAGATGAACGTAGGGAGAGAGATGGAGCTGTAAATGGAGAACCCTCATCAGAAGGAAAGAAAAGAGACTTATAAAGGAAGGAAAAGAGTAAAGCACGGGTCAAGGGGTCAACAAAGACTGCTGCAGCCACACAGAGCCGCAGGGGCCGACCCTGTGAGGCGTAGGTGCGGCCCAGGCAACCCGTAGGGGCGACCTCTGGGTCACGGAAGGGCGGTTTATGCTAGATCCAGGTCCTCAGGATACACTCTGAGCAACTCAGCAACTAGGCTCTTACATATGACCCCCCTAAAAACAAGTTTCATCCCGAAACTTGCAAAATCCCATATCCTCTCGGACCCACAAGCCGAGGTATAACTCTCTCTCTCTCTCTCTCTATCGGAGGTATCACATCTCCGTTTAGAAGATCATAACCTATAACAATCTATAACCTCAAACACCAACATGGAGGAATCATCAACTCTAGAAGACAGGGCCATAACACTACCCAAAGGCGTAGATGAATCACATCTCTCGCCATACCACATCACAAGGCATAGATGAAGCACATCTCCTGCCAAATCATACTCATATATAACGAATGGAGGGATAACATCTCCAATAAAATATGTCCATCAAGATAGCATGGAGGAAAGAACCATCCCTAGCTATAAACATAAATCATACTCAGATAGCGTGGAAGAAATAATCATCTCCAGCTATAACATAAATCGTGCTAGCACATCAAGTTCTACTAAGATCATATATCACATCATAGCTAGCATGAAAATAAACACATCGAGGCATATAAACACATAAGCACACATTCATCCGGATAGCACTAAGATCTACTCGGTGCTTCTACAAGTGCATCTATCTCAACACAAAACTTTGGATAGTTCCTTTGGATACTATCCTCAGTCGTCCATATAGCCTTCTCAAATCCTCATCTCGACTACTGTGCCCTTAATATGGGAATATCCTTCCAATGCATGCGTCTCATATCTCGCCCTAGGAATGTAATCGAATGTTCAGCCAAGAGGGGGTCTGACTCAACCACCAAATCCTCATAACTCATAATGTGCCTCAGATCTGGTATGTAATCCCTCAGTTAAGGCACATGAAACACAGGGTATCCTCTAAATTCGGAGGCAAAGCTAATCGTTATGCTGCCTTCACAATTCTGTTCAAGATCTCAAGTAAACCGACATATTGGAAACTTAGTTTCTCTTTCATGCCTAACGTCTGACGTCTCGTATCGGAGATACTCTGAGCCAGACATGAGCTTCGACTCTGATCTCTAGAGGTCAATGCCTCTTGTCTTCATGTAACCTCTGGCGACTTTGTACAGTCAACATGCTTTCTTTAATCAGCGTGACTCGAATTATATAATCCTAAATCTAATCAGGTGTTATCCCACTGATAATGCTAGGCTCATTCTAGCATAAAGGTATATGGCATCTACGTCTATGTAGTGCTTCATATGGGGTCATGCCAATAAATGTACATCAATCATGGTTATATAATAATTCAATTAAGGGAAGGTGATTTAACCATCCATGTTTCCAGTCCAACACACAAGCTCATAGAATATCCTCAAGGGTCTAGATGGTCCTCTCTGTGTGACCATATGTCTGGGGTGAAATGCAGTCATAGAGTGTAGACTCGTCCCCAAAGCAGTCTGAATCTACTGCCAAAACCTCGAGGTAATCGTCCATCTCGATCAGAGACAATCGTCCTTGGTACACCATGGAGTCTCACTATCTGTCTAGTGTACTCCTCAGTCAATCTACTCACTGGCCACGTCTCTCTGATAGAAATGAAACGTGTCGTCTTGGTCAATCGGTCAACCATAACCCAGATAGCATTGGAACTCCTACTGGGCCTCAATCTAGTTACAAAGTCCATAGAGATGTTCTCCAACTTCAACTACAATACTGGTAGTGGATGGAGCTCACCTCCAGGTCGGTAATGCTTTATCTTGACCTACTAATAGGTCACACACTGTGCCATCATTCTAGCTACGTCGGCTTTAATCTTCTCCACCAATATGAGCGTCTCATATCATGGTACATATTACTGGTACCTGAATGTACCGAGTAAGGTGTACGGTGAGCCTCCTGTAAGATCCGTTGTCTAAGCTCTGCATCAGTAGGTACACAGATACGGTCATGACACTTTATCACTTCATCTGCTCCAATGGAGAACTGTGGTGCCTCTCCACGAGGCATCCTCTCTCTAATCCTCATCAAGATCGAGCAGGTCCCCTGATTCTGTTGGATTTCATCCAATAGACCATGTAAAACCTTTAAGCATACATCTAGGCATCCTCATCAGGAAACTGGATGTCTGGCTCTGGCCAAGCTAGATCTCTCTGAAGTTGAGGCTGAATAGTCAGTCTCACAATTGTCTTCTCTTGAGGTGTCTTTCTGTTCAGGTTGTCAACGACAACGTTCAACTTCTGTGAATGATATAGAATCTCCAGGTTAAAGTCTTTGATCACTCGAGCCATCGATACTGGCGGTTATTCAACTCTTATGGTACATAATTTATACTTCGGACTCCTATGGTCTGGGGAGATCTGACATGAAATATCACATAAGTACTGTCTTCAAATCTTCAAGGCTTGAACTGCCTTTGCTAACTCTAGATCATGAGTCGGGTAGTTCTCTTCATACGTTTTCAACTGTAGACACACATATCAATAACTCTACTCCTCTATATTAACACACGTCTTAAGCTTAGCTGGGTGCATCGCCGTAAATTACGGGATCCCCAAAACCTTCTGATTATAACAGAATAGAAGTAGAGGTCAAGTGCCTCCTCAACTCTTCAAAGCTCTGGCAGACTATCTTAACCACGCAATTCTGGTGGTATTCTTCAGAAGACTCGTAAGTGGATACGCTATCACATAAAATCTATCCACAAAGTGTCGGAAATGATCGGCTAAGCCGAGAAAGCTATGTACTTCCATACTGTTCGTCAATATTGTCCATGTTGTAACATACTGTTCGCTCCAAACGGTGTGTGCAAGCTTTAAATTTATAACCCTAGACTTAAGCTTAAAACAAGGATGCGAACCCGCAGTGTACGGGTCAATCGTAGTAAAAGCAAGAAAATTCCAGGGGTCGATCACAGGGACTTGGTGAAACAAAGTCAACACGGTATGCTAACGTTAATGCTAACCACAAGAGCAAATTAACACAATCAAAGATGAATAAGATGTCAAATAAAGCAAACATGCAATTCTAGGGATTAAAGCATCTAGTTGTGGTTCCAACTCAAGATCTATAGATAAGCGGACAAAGCTGAGATTTTTGCGTGGGGAAGATGTTTCTAAAGTGGAGTAGATCACCGGGTAAGTCTCACTACACACTAATCCTAAACCGTAACTCCTATTACCGGGTAAGTCTCAAGGAATTAAGATAAAGAACTATAACCTCAAACTAACACACCATCTAAGGGAATAGAATCAACCTTTACCGGGTAAGTCTCAGGCTAACTCACAAAGATGGGATGGAAGCACACTCAAACCCCAATAAAGGATAAACCTTTATTACCTACACTTATGATCGTCGGTACACAAACTAAGGAATTACCGGGTAAGTCTCATCCTAAGCTTGCTTTGAACCAGAAAGGTATAATAAGAATAGGATTTGGCAAACTCTAACACTTAACTCTCAGTTTAGGAAAGGATAAGTCACCTCGGTCAGAAGAATTCCACCCCGGCCGAGATGTTCATCAACCGAACGAGGTGCTTAGGGTTAAGGTTAAAGACTCGAACTTTCAGGATCCTGCTGGAATCTAAGATTATTCTATCATTGTTTTTCCCACAACCTTCAGCCAATCACCCTAGAATCACACAAGGAAATTAGCCACTCATCATCATAATGAAAGTATTAAATATATGGGAAGAAGGTGAATATTTGAACAAAGAAGAATTTAATGAAAACACTTCAATAACTAAATCAAATATCACACACGAAAGCGTTCCTTGGATAGCAATCCAACAAGACAAGACAATCAATGAGGGAATTGAAGACAATCTTACAAAACCCTCCAAAAAGCTATAAAAGCTATGGTCTTCAACCTTCCTTCAACCTTCAAAAAGGTTCTTCAACTCTCTCCCAAATTGGGGTGGATGCGGTTGCTGCGTCGTATGCGAGGTTTTCAGCCGTAAGCGGGGTGTTGGATTTGTGGAAAACCAACCCTTTTTATAGGAAAAATAACCCTCCAAAGATAAGAAATCTTAGAAAGATATCATCCCATAAATATAGGTAAAATATATGATTTTGCATATCTCCTTCCTTCCAGAAGCTCAGCCCAAAAATATAAGATCACTTTCCAATTTTAAAAGATCTCAGCCAAGAATAAAATATTCTCGCCGCGTCCTAGGTAATCGCCTCGGTCGAGTCGGCGTCTCTGGATCGCCTCGGTCGAGATGAATCTCTAGTCAACCGAGGTGACTCATAACTAAATGTAGAATCTCTCAAAACTGGTCCAAAGTAAATCTTTAATCCATGGTTGTGCTTCCTGAATGTAGCTCCAAATGACTCTTGACTCCTTTTGCTCCTTTTTGATGCAAAAACGTACCATATTACCTGCAATTACAACGAAACTAGGTGTAGACCTCGATTCTTGCAAAGGTAGATGAAATGGTAGTAAAATCACATAATGTACATACAAACATGCAGATTATGAAAGATAAAACGTCCAAACAAACCCCAAAATATAGACTATAATTCATGCTATCAAAATACCCCATACTTAGCCCTTGCTTGTCCCTAAGCAAGTTCCTCATATAGAAATCAAGATAGAATGGATTATAAGTCAAGAAAATCAATGAGAAGTCCTTCAAAAATATTTTTATGGTGTGCAACTATCATAGATCACTCTAAGAGAGTACTTCCTGGAAATTAAAAACTCAATATGATCAAAACATTTTATAAATATAGGAAAGTTGTTCATCTTTGCATAAAATCATAGAATGCATAATAAATCATATTTATCAAAATTAATCATGTATAATCCGATTTAAACCGCTAAGTCAATCAACAAGCTCGAGGTCTCAAGGGCTTCCCAAAAAGAAAAAGTTTAAGAAACGTGTAGGGTAGGGATGCATGTAAGGTAATGTGGTGCTAGAATCCGGGAAAAGGATGAACTTCACTTTCACTTTGACTTGCAACATCTTCCACCAATAAGCTTTGCTTATTTCACACTTTTTTCTCTTTTACTTTACTTTTTGGGATGCATGGATAGAGGTGCACAATAACCGAAGCCTAGGAAATCCGCAATCATCAATTTCTTGAGATGCGTCAAACCCTTGATGCACATACCATGACCCGTTAGGAATATCGCTCAATCCGACTTTGGCAAGACACAAACACCCGGCTATGTGAATGGTGCCGAGTTACTCATCTTCATGATTGACTTCCCCAAACCTATTATTGCTTTCTAACACTTTCACTTTCAGCCACTTCTCAACTTTTGACTTGCTTTCACCACTTCGCTTGCTTCCAAATTCCCGGATAGGTAAAGGGAGGCAAAATGTATATGAGGGGCTAAGCATGATCAAGAAGAAGAAGAAGAAGAGAATGAATTGCCTTGGTCTTTCCAAGAAGAAAGTGAGAGAACTTATCCTGCGGTGTCAACCTTCAAATTCAACATAATTTGGATAAAACAAAGTATTAAACATGCTAATAATTTCAAACAAAGCATTTAGCAACTTAAACATATCATAAAACATTTCAAACATATAAAGAATTTAAAACCAGTCAGTAAACAAGATCTTCACTGAGATCATATCCAGATAAGTAACACAAAAATCGTTTTCGAAAACTCTCAGTTACGCCACCTCGGTCGAGATGTTCTTGGTTCAACCGAGGTGAAATGCCTCGTTTGGCCAATACTGACTCGGTCGAGGTCAAAAAATTTTTTTAAAAAACCATTTTTTTTTCGACGTTTTTCTTAATCAAATAACCTGTATGTATGCATGTAATATCAGATAAACATGTAGAAGCAACTGAAGCATAAAATATCAAATAATACATAAACACCCCACACTTGGGACACACTGTCCCAGTGGGTCGAAATAAGTCTAAGGACAGGATACGCACCGAACATAGCTAAACTGCATGAAGAAGTAAGAAACAGCTCCCAGATAAGACCATCTCGGTTGGCGAAGTACATCTCGGTCGAGGTGTTCTGACAGTCCCCGAGATGTATCTCAGTAAAGCTCGTTTCCTCAACTTCTCGAAACTTCGTTCTTCTAGTGTAGCTCCTGAACTGTGATCCTTCCTTTTGGAATACCTGGTTGTTGTCTAGAGGAAAACAAAAACAAAGCAACTATCTAAACTAAACTAGAAAGGGGAGAAGAAAGCAATACCTTGGGTTGCCTCCCAAGAAGCGCTTGGTTTAAGGTCGCTAGCTGGACCCTTCTCCATAGAATTACTCAATGTACCTTGAACACCATGGAGTGCTCATCACATCCATCATAAAATTCTTCCAAAAAGGTTCTGGTTCCTAATTTCACCGGCAAATGGTAAGATCTCCCACGTACAAGCTTGTACGGTTTGATTCTCACCGGAATCCTTCTAGCCTTCCTGCACTTCAATGGGACATAATCTAGCCTTGCGTCCCATCCTTTCCTTGATCGAGAAAATAGTTTCTCGAGAATCATAGCAGCTTCCCCATCTATAGCTTGGGGATGGTACAGGGTCCTGAGCATGCGAGGGACCCCATACTTGAACAAATAACACTTCGTTGCCTTAGCGGTGAAGCGCTTGTTAACTTCACTCCTTATAATCCAAGGAGCATCTTCCTCCAACAATTTCAAGAGAGATTTCATCTTGATCTTAGGAGGTTCTTTCGGAAGAGACCTCCAACTCTCCGGTGCTTTCCTGAAAAATTCAGAAATTTTAATAGGGAATTCGAATGGAGTAAGAGAATGTACCTTGTAAAGTTCTCCAAAGCTTGAGACAAGTTTCGTGTTGGGTTGATAATCCACCCACGAAATCTCTCTTAGTTCTGCTGGTCTTTCTTCCACCTTGACCACAATCTCAGTAATTTGGTCAAGGTTCTCTGCATCTTCCACTTCTGATTTTGCAGATTCTTCTTCCATCTCGGCCGAAATTTCTTCCACCTCGGCCGAGGTCTCAACAGTCGGATCGAGATCCTCCACATCCTCCTCTTCCACAAAAACTTCAGGAGAAGCTTCCGGTCTGACCAGAGGAATGCTTGGAACGTGCAACACTTCCTTATGCTCCTCTTCCGGCTTAGCATAGGATATGGTGCTTTCCTTGAGCTCCTCCACCTTCTTCATCAACTTCTCCAATCTTGATTCGAGAGAGTCTTCGAAAGGTTGCTCATAAATGTTTTTAGGGACATTCTTCTCATCCCATATCGCAAGTTCATGTTGAATGGCCTCTTCTCTTTCCCATTCATTGTTGAACCAATAGAAGGAGTACTTCTCCTCCAAGTATTCATAATGGTCCGCCCTAGCACTTTGTCTTGCTATCCAGGCTGGATCAAACATAGCCATCAGAAATCCTGAAAACTACAAAACTCATAGAAAGAGTAGTTAGTAGCAACAGGGGCAAGTGCCCCGAAAGCAAACCGTAACCGGCTAGGTCTAGACCAAGTCCCCGGCAACGGCGCCAAAAACTTGTTCGCTCCAAACGGTGTGTGCAAGCTTTAAATTTATAACCCTAGACTTAAGCTTAAAACAAGGATGCGAACCCGCAGTGTACGGGTCAATCGTAGTAAAAGCAAGAAAATTCCAGGGGTCGATCACAGGGACTTGGTGAAACAAAGTCAACACGGTATGCTAACGTTAATGCTAACCACAAGAGCAGATTAACACAATCAAAGATGAATAAGATGTCAAATAAAGCAAACATGCAATTCTAGGGATTAAAGCATCTAGTTGTGGTTCCAACTCAAGATCTATAGATAAGCGGACAAAGCTGAGATTTTTGCGTGGGGAAGATGTTTCTAAAGTGGAGTAGATCACCGGGTAAGTCTCACTACACACTAATCCTAAACCGTAACTCCTATTACCGGGTAAGTCTCAAGGAATTAAGATAAAGAACTATAACCTCAAACTAACACACCATCTAAGGGAATAGAATCAACCTTTACCGGGTAAGTCTCAGGCTAACTCACAAAGATGGGATGGAAGCACACTCAAACCCCAATAAAGGATAAACCTTTATTACCTACACTTATGATCGTCGGTACACAAACTAAGGAATTACCGGGTAAGTCTCATCCTAAGCTTGCTTTGAACCAGAAAGGTATAATAAGAATAGGATTTGGCAAACTCTAACACTTAACTCTCAGTTTAGGAAAGGATAAGTCACCTCGGTCAGAAGAATTCCACCCCGGCCGAGATGTTCATCAACCGAACGAGGTGCTTAGGGTTAAGGTTAAAGACTCGAACTTTCAGGATCCTGCTGGAATCTAAGATTATTCTATCATTGTTTTTCCCACAACCTTCAGCCAATCACCCTAGAATCACACAAGGAAATTAGCCACTCATCATCATAATGAAAGTATTAAATATATGGGAAGAAGGTGAATATTTGAACAAAGAAGAATTTAATGAAAACACTTCAATAACTAAATCAAATATCACACACGAAAGCGTTCCTTGGATAGCAATCCAACAAGACAAGACAATCAATGAGGGAATTGAAGACAATCTTACAAAACCCTCCAAAAAGCTATAAAAGCTATGGTCTTCAACCTTCCTTCAACCTTCAAAAAGGTTCTTCAACTCTCTCCCAAATTGGGGTGGATGCGGCTGCTGCGTCGTATGCGAGGTTTTCAGCCGTAAGCGGGGTGTTGGATTTGTGGAAAACCAACCCTTTTTATAGGAAAAATAACCCTCCAAAGATAAGAAATCTTAGAAAGATATCATCCCATAAATATAGGTAAAATATATGATTTTGCATATCTCCTTCCTTCCAGAAGCTCAGCCCAAAAATATAAGATCACTTTCCAATTTTAAAAGATCTCAGCCAAGAATAAAATATTCTCGCCGCGTCCTAGGTAATCGCCTCGGTCGAGTCGGCGTCTCTGGATCGCCTCGGTCGAGATGAATCTCTAGTCAACCGAGGTGACTCATAACTAAATGTAGAATCTCTCAAAACTGGTCCAAAGTAAATCTTTAATCCATGGTTGTGCTTCCTGAATGTAGCTCCAAATGACTCTTGACTCCTTTTGCTCCTTTTTGATGCAAAAACGTACCATATTACCTGCAATTACAACGAAACTAGGTGTAGACCTCGATTCTTGCAAAGGTAGATGAAATGGTAGTAAAATCACATAATGTACATACAAACATGCAGATTATGAAAGATAAAACGTCCAAACAAACCCCAAAATATAGACTATAATTCATGCTATCACATACTCAATCTTCGCCAGATCAATCTTGATCCCACTAGCGGAGACAATATGCCCAAGCAAAGCAATCTCAGACATTCAGAACTCACACTTAGAGAATTTAGCATACAACTCTCTATTCCTCAGAATCTGTAAAACTGTCCTTAGATGAACGGTATGCTCCTATCTGCTACGAGAGTATACCAAAATGTCGTCATGGAAAACCATCATAACTGATCAAGGAAGTCGATGAAAATACTATTCATCAACTTCATGAAGATAGATGGGCATTCGTCAACCCAAATAGCGTTACTACAACTCGTAGTGCCCATAACGGGTACAAAATGCCATTCTATGGACATCCTGCTCTCTCACCCCCAACTAGTGATATCCTGAGTGCAAGAAAATCCTGTAAAACACAATTGCTTCTTGAAGTTAACCCAACAAGTTGTCAATACGAAACAATAAATACACTAGGGTAAATGAACCCTTCTCTACCAACTCATCGAGTTGTTTCTTCAGCTCTAATATCTCAGCAGGCGTCATACGATATGGGGCCTTCCAAATCAATCTCCTACCATACTTCAACTTGATACCAAAGTCCACACTCCGTTGTGGCGGTAAATCAGACGATTCAGTGACACGTGTATAAGCTCATAAACCTTTATAATATCCTCCAATGTTAAACCATCTCTCTTCTACAGGGCATAACACTAGAAAGTATCACCTCCTTGTGCTATCAACCTCGCTGCTCGCACGGCATTAATGACAGAACCCATCTCTTCAAAGGTCTTAATCTCAGAAGACCTCTATCTAATCTATCTCAGTAGAGACTATAACAACCTTCCAACTGACATCTAACACCGCATGATATCTATCCGTCCAATCCATACACATAATGACCTCCTCATGCACCTATGGCATGACAAAGAAGTCTACAAGCAACACACAAGACCCTGAATAAATGGGACAATCACATATCTCGCGGTAGCTCAAACCTCTAACATCTAGGTAACTCTATCAAAGAAAGTCTACCCTCTATTGTATCTAAAGTCAATCTATACATACATCAAAATCGAATAGTGCATAGTACCCCTATCAAACAACACTTCACTAGGTAAACCATTAACGAGAATGGTACCTGTAACAGCTAATGCCAACAACTCCATTGCATATCATTACTCAACCTCGGACCTATGCTCCTCAGGTATCACTGAGGTCATCATCATAGCCTCCACTTCTACTCTTTCTGCCCCGGAAAGAGGAAGGTCTTGTTGAGAAGAAGCACTACCTTGCTGACAGAAAGGGGCCACATGGCCTAATTCACCACAGGTGAAGCAAGCTATCGGTGCCAAGGGGCACTTAGAGCGCAAATGATCTAGATAGCCACAGTTGAGACAGAAGCATCCCATCTCTACAACTGGTACGGGTGACTCCTCTGCACTGCTCAGCTCAAAGGCTCTACCTTGAGCTCTTCTGGTGTCCGTGGTACTCCCACCATGACCTCTACCTCTACTCGGCCCGGGAACGGCTCCTTGATTAGAAGGACGACCCGGAACTCTCTATTGTCCCTATGTCTGCTGTTGAGGTGTCCTCTGACCACCTCCTACCACACTGGCAGAGAAAGAACCCTACAGAGATGCAACTCCAACCTGCCTTTAGAAGGCAACTCTATGGTCTGGTTTACCACAAGTGTAGCAAGTCACTGGAAATCTTGGACACTGTTGTCGTATATGTCCAAACTTCCCACAATTATAACAAGTTCTCATCTCACCAGAAGTTTGTGTAGAGCGGGGATTACTCAAACATCCACAAGCCGGACTCGGTTCCCCACCTGAAGGCCCTACCTTATCTTTCACTAGTTCGACCCGTTGTTTATTCTTTGATCTCGAAGCTTCAATTGGTCCCACAGACATTGGTAAACCCGGTGTAGGTTTACCCGCTCTTACAACCTCATATACTTGGCGTATGTATTCTTGAAACTCGAATCCACTCATTGAGACATGATCAGCCTCTTCAGACTCATTCTGTGCCATATGTGAAACAACAACGGAAACTGGTGTAACGCCCCGAATCCGCGGGACTCGGGATGCTACATTGGGCTAGGATCTCACAATGGATCCTGACCCTAGCCAGACAACAAGTTCACTGGATCTTACAACAAGGCATAAGTAAAGTAAAAACAAATACATAAAAACTGTATGATACATCAAAAGAGTTTACAAACTCAAAGCCGAGTACAAAACCATAACAACCACATCACTGATACAAAAGATCCCAACCCATGCATCCTAATGTACAGAAGTCCTCGGCTAGTCACACCATCTGGCTCACTCTGCAGTCTTCCTAACCTGCAGATCAACTACAACACGGTACACACCGTTAGCTACATCAATAGATAAGCATGAAGTAATAGTACAAACACAATACAACATCCCATACATGCAATGCCACACACATTCATTTATTATCTTTAATTACGTTATACCATTACTAATTCAACTTCTTTTGTAACACGAGGAGCTTCAAGAACCCCGCCCGATCCAACATAACACAGGAGTTTTGCATGGGGGTGACCGTCACTCGTCCCCTCCTGTGAGATCATCTTCAGGGCACCTCCTAACCCGCAGGCGGAGACCGGTGGTTACCGCCCGTTATAATACACTTGGGCCATATAAATGTAATGAATGGTCGTCCTAGTCCGGTTTAAGTTATAAATGCACAAACATATGAACACACACAACCATCACAATCATACAATCCACCACTGTACGCTAAGTAAGTCCTATGGACTTACCTGATACACTCGTATCCTCTACCACGTCACAGCTTCCCCTCGAGGAAGAAACCAACGCCTGCAAGAGCAAGGCACACCACATCACAACCTGAAAGGGTTAGGAGACTCGTCTCCATAACCAGAACCAACCTACAACCTAAAGATCAACACAAGCTCAAATAGGCCTATAACATACTCTCAACATCAACACAAGTGCCTAAGGTACATCTCTATCATACAACTCATCCTAACCACCCTAACCTAGCTATCAACTAAGCCAAGGTCAAAGGAAAGGAAGGTAGGAAGACGTACCGACAAGGTATGCACCAACAGAAGCAAGAACACACCAGCAAGCCCAGTGAGGCGCAAGGGCGGCTCACGAGAGGCGCAAGGGCGGTCCACACCAGGCGCAGGTGCGGCTCAGGTCAGGCGCAGGGGTAGCCAACTGTGCAAAGAGTTGGTCCCGACTTCTCCTCGACTCCTTTCTCGATTCTCTTCACGTCTTCAATACATCACAACAACATATATGCATACATACACACATATGATCATCAAAACATCCAGAAAGGATCCAATCACAAGTTCAACTTGTGATCCTAGGCTAGAAAGAAGAAGAAAGAAGAAAGGAAGAAGAGAGAAGAAGAGAAAGGCTTACCACTCCACCCTAGGCTGCATCTAAGGAGCATCCACACTCCTCATCACTTCAACACATCAACAAAAACACACATCAACAACTCCAAGAGCATCCAAGGCCAAAGAACACTTCAAACTCTCAAGAACTCACTTACAAGATCAAAAAGAAGTAAAGAAGATCAAAGGAGAAGAAGAAGGAGATGAAGGACGTGAGGAGGAAGAGAGAGGCTGGAGAGATGAAGAAACCCCTCATCTGAAGGTTGAGAAGACTTATAAGAGATGCCAGCCGCAAAGCATAAGTCAAGAGTCAACAAAAACGGCTGCACCAACCACAAAACCGCAGGGGCGACCAGCCTAGGCGCAGGGGCGGCTCCTCTGTGACGCAGGGGTGGCTCAAGGGCTGCGCAAGGGCGGCTGACTGGTCAAGGCTAACTCAGCTAAGGCTCAGCAAGGTTCCTAGGCTCCAAAAGCTCAAGCTCTTACATCTCACCCCCCTTAAAACAAGTTTCATCCCGAAACTTGCAAAAACCCAAAGTCTCTCGGACCCAAAGGCCGAGGTAAACTTTCTCATCAAAACGTCAGGTCAAAACCTATAACATTCTATATCCTCAACACAACATGGAGGTATCACAACTCTAGCATCACAACTCTGCCAAGGCCTAGAGGAAGATCATCTCTAGCCAACCACTAACAACAACACACTGGCATGGAGGGAAACCGTCTCCAGCCACCACGTACATATAACACTACTACGTGGAGGAAAACCATCTCCACTCACACTATGTCCATCAAAGGTAGCATGGAGGAAAGAACCATCTCCTGCTAATCCTAACACATACACCATAGCATGGAGGAAAGAACCATCTCCAACTATACCTATCTCGTGCTAGCAAACAGGATCTAACAAATCATATGCACACATAACTAGCACGGAAACATAACATATCACATAAGCACATAACATACAAGCACTCACCCAGAAGACGCTAAGATCTACTCATGGACCCTACTGGTGCCTCTAAATCTGCATAAAACTCTGGATAGTTCCTCTCGATACTATCCTCTGTCTCCAAGGTAGCCTCATCTGGTCCTCGTCTAGACCACTATATCCTCAACATAGGAATGTCCTTCGAACGCAGGCGTCTCACACCTCGCTCTAGGACTGCGATAGGGTGCTCTGCAAATGTGTGGTCCGGCTCAACCTCCAGATCATCATAACTCACGATGTGCCTCAGATCTGGTATGTACTCCCTCAGCTGAGACACATGAAACACAAGGTGAACACCCTCTAACCTCGGAGGCAAAGCTAATCTGTAAGCTGCTCGCCCAACTCTATCTAGTATTTCGAAAGGGCCTACATATCGGGGGCTCAGCTTCCCCTTTATGCCAAAACGTCTGACACCTCACGTCGGAGATACTCTCAACCAGACATGAGCTCCTACCCTGAACTCTAGAGGTTGACGCCTCTTGTCTGCATACGACTTCTGGCGACTCTGTGCAGCCAACATCTTCTCTCTGATCAGCGTTACTCGAGCCATATCATCCTGAATCTGCTTTGGCGCTATCCCACTGATACTGCTAGGCTCATCCCAGCCTAAAGGTGTACGACATCTACGTCCATACAGTGCCTCATAGGGAGCCATCCCTATATATACATGCCAACTGTTGTTGTATGAGAACTCAACGAATGAGAGGTAATCAGACCATCCCTGTCCCTAATCCAACACACAAGCTCGCAACATGTCCTCTAAGGTCTGGATGGTCCTCTTTGACTGACCATCTGTCTGGGGGTGAAACGCAGTCGTGAAGTGTAGACTCGTCCCCAAAGCAGTTTGAATCTACTGCTAAAATCTCGATGTGAATCGTCCGTCACGATCAAAAACAATCGTCCTCAGTACCCCATGGAGTCTCACTATCTGTCTATTGTACTCCTCCGCTAACCTGCTCATGGGCCACGTCTCTCTAATAGGGATGAAACGTGCCGTCTTCATCAATCTATCAACGATCACCCAGATGGCATCAAAGCTCCTACTAGTGCTCAACCCAGTCACAAAATCCATGGAGACGTCCTCCCACTTCCATTGTGGTACTGGTAGTGGATGGAGTTCACTTCCAGGTCTAAAATGCTCTATCTTGATCTGTTGACAGGTCGCACACTGAGCCACAAATCTGGCTACGTCAGGCTTCAGCCCTCCCCACCAAAATGAACGTCTCACATCATGGTACATCTTACTCGTACTAGGGTGTACTGAGCAAGGTGTACAGTGAGCCTCCTGTAAAATCCGCTGTCTTAGATCTGTATCTACAGAGACACATATACGATCATGTCGTCTCATAACTCCATCTGCCCCAATAGTGAACTGGGGTGCCTCTCCACGAGACATCCTATCTCTAATCCTCGCCAAGGTCGGGCAGGTCCCCTGCTTCTGTTGGATCTCATCCAACAGACCAGGTAGAACCTCTAAGGTAAACAACTGGGCATCCTCATCAGGGAACTGGATGTCCATCTCTAGCCAAGCTAGATCCCTCTGAAGTTGGGGCTGTATAGTAAGTCTGGCAATTGCCTTCTCTCGAGGCGTCTTCCTACTCAAGGCGTCAGCTACCACATTCGCCTTGCCAAGATGATACAAAATCTCAAGATCAAAGTCCTTCAGCCATCTACGCTGGAGGTTATTCAATTCCCGCTGCATGAAAATATACTTCAGACTCTTATGGTCTGTGAAGATTTGGCATGTATCACCGTACAGGTAATGTCTCCAGATCTTCAAAGCATGAACTACCGCTGCTAACTCCAGATCATGAGTCGGGTAGTTCTTCTCATATGTCTTTAGCTACCTAGATGCATATGCAATCACTCTGCCTCTCTGCATCAACACACATCCTAAGCCTAGCTTTGATGCATCACTGTAGACCACAAAATCCTCAGAACCCTCTGGCTATGCTAAGACAGGAGCAAATGTCAAACGTCTCTTCAACTCTTCAAAACTCTGAGCACATTGGTCGGTCCATACAAATCTAGTAGTCTTCCTCAAAAAACTAGTCAGTGGACGGGCAATCACAGAAAATCCCTCCACAAAGCGTCTGTAATAACCGGCTAAGCCAAGAAAAACAACCTCTGACATCCAAAACTTGCACTTAAAGAGCTTGGCGTACAACTCTCTATCCCTCAAAATCTGCAATACCGTCCTCAGGTGTCCCGCATGCTCCTCTCTACTACGAGAGTATACCATAATATCATTAATGAAAACCACCACAAACTGATCCAGGAAGTCGATGAAGATGTTGTTCATCAACTCCATGAATACTGCTCGGGCATTCGTCAGCCCAAATGACATCACTATAAACTCGTAGTGTCCATAACGGGTACGAAATGTCGTCCTCTGCACATCCTCCTCTCTCACCCTCAGCTGGTGATACCAGAACGCAAGTCGATCCTGGAGAAAACTGTCGCTCCCTGCAACTGATCAAGTAGATCATCAATACGAGGTAGTGGATACCTGTTCTTGTTGGTCACCTTGTTCAGCTCCCTGTAATCTATGCACAGTCTCAACGATCCACCCTTCTTCTACACGAAGAGGACCGGTGCAACCCATGGTAAAACACTAGGGCGTATGAAGCCCTTATCAGCCAACTCCTCGAGTTGCTTCTTCAGTTCCAATATCTCGATAGGTGCCATACGGTATGGGGCCTTCGAGATGGATCTTGTGCCAGGCTCTAAATCAATGCCGAAATCTACGCTCCTCTGAGGTGGCAAGCTAGACGGCTCTGTAAATACGTCTGTAAACTCACAAACCACCGGTATGTCCTCCAAAGCTGGACTCTCTCCATCCTTCATGGCGTAGCACCAAAAGGCATCACATCCCTGTGCAATCAATCTGGCTGCTCGTACAACACTGATGACAGATCCTGTCTTCCCAAGGTCCCAACCCCGGAAGACCTCTATCGGACCTAAATCGGTAGAGACTGTAATAATCCTCTTACCCATATCTAACACCGCACGGTGTCTACACATCCAGTCCATACCTAATATGACTTCTTCATGCATCAAGGGCATGACAAAGAAGTCAACAAGTAGTACACGAGTCCCTAAACGTAGGGGACTACTACGTATCTCCTGGGTACCTCTGACCCTACTACTATCAGGTAACCCTATAGTAAAGGGTGCCCCCTCTATGGTAGATAACCTCCAACGCTCAACACAAGAAGCAGAAATAAATGAATACGTAGCACTAGTATCAAATAAAACTTTAACAGGTAAACCATGTAACAAAATGGTACTTGTAGCAGCTGGTGCTGGCGGCTCCTCAACACTCCTCAACTCAAAAGCACGGCCTCGAACTCCTCGGGCATCACCTAGTACTAGCCTCTCTACCTCTACCCCTACTCGGTCTAGAAGCTGAAACCTGAGTAGCAGGTGTCCCTGAAACCCTCTGTTGTCCCTGATGTTGAGGCGGTCTCTGCCCACCTCCTGCTGCACCTGCAGGGGAAGAACCCTGCTGTGATGGCGCCTTGCCCTGACGGCAAAACGTAGCTATATGTCCTGGCTTCCCGCACGAGAAGCAAGTCAACGGTACTCTAGGGCAATCAACCCTCATATGTCCATAGGCCCCGCAGTTGTAACACTGCCGGCCTCTATCAGTAGTCTGTACAGACACTGGAATACTCGAGCGGCCTTGAGTCTGACCTCGCCCGAATCTAGATGCTCCTGCACCAGTCGGTGTTGTACGCTGTCTCTTCTCAGACCGTCCGGTTTGAGAAGTCCTCCTCTGGCTAGCCCTCTCTCTCTCTCTCATAAGAAAAGGCCCGATCCTAGTAGTATGCCAATGAGTCACAATGAAATCCCTCCATATATGAACGCGTACTCTCCCTCAGACGTCGGGAGAATAGGTATACGTGCTGGTCCTCAGAAGGTGCAGCTGGACCCAGTAACACTAACTCAGTCCGGAAGCGGCGAATAGCATCTGTAATGGGCACATCCTCAAAGCCTGCTTCCACAAAATCCTACAGCTTCTCCCTCCTCAATGAGGCAGGGCAGAACTACTCCCTCAGCAAAGTCCTCATCTGCTCATAGGTGGTGACCCGTGCTCTAACTGTCCTCCACCACTGATGTGCCGGGTCACGGAATAGAGACTGTACTAGCTCTATCCGTCTGTCCTTTGGGCAATGAATAGACTCTAAAGCTGAGTCTACATGCCCAATCCACACCTCAGTCTCTAGGCCGATCTCCCCAAAGAAGTGTGGTACTCCCTGCTGGTGGAATGCCTTCAACCAGGTATCTAGTCGAGGCCCTCTAGTCTCCTCCACAAGTCGAGCTGGCTCAACTACACGAACTGGTGCAGCTGGCACCTGCGTAGCTCCATGGGACTCCTCAGATAATCCCTCTTGCCCTGGTAAATCTGGGGCTCGTCGACCCGCTCTGATGGCCTCCTCAAACTGCCTGAGATACTCCCTAAACTCTAATCCACCCATGGAGACACGATTTGAGCCATCAGACTGGCCTGGATGGGTCTATTGTCTCCTGGACCCACCACTCCTCGTAGCTGGAACAAAGCTCTCAACAACCTCTTCATGAGCCTCCTCCACCACTGGTGGATCTGCAGCGGGAGCTGGTCCTTGTCTCCTCTGTCCTGGAGGAAGAGGTGGTCTACCTCTACCTCTGCCTGCAGCAGTAGCTCTGGTCCGAGCCATCTGCGGGGTATGCACACCTAACGCATAAGGCTCTATATAGGACACATGTATAGATATATATATATATATATATATATATATATATATATATATATATATATATATATATATATATATATATATATATATATAGGGTGTGGTTCCCATGAGAACACCCCTAACGTGAGAACATGAGAACAATCATACACCGTTGGATGGTGAGTATTAAGGGTTGAGATCTAGAGTAGATATCATATTTAATAATAACTACGAATAATAATAATTAGGAATCCAACAATAACTACTAATAATCCACTCAACCAACAATAACTATGAATAATACATTAAATGATATGACACCTTCGTAACAAAACTACTAATAATTACGAATCTGTTCTCATGTTCTCATGTTAGGGGGATGTTCTCATAGGATCTATACTCTATATATATATATATATATATATATATATATATATATATATATATATATATATATATATATATATATATATATATATATATATATATATATATATATATATATATATATATATATATATATATATATATATATATATATATATACTGTGGAGATCCTCGGATGGGTGACGACTTCTGTACACACTATCCCAAAACCATCTGTACTCGCTTTAAAATCAAAACTCTTTAAAACGTCAGACCCCATGTGGGTTCTGTTTATTTATCCACTCTACCTTTATTGTAGATAGCAAGTGCCATTTTTGTCAACCTAAGGCTCCGATACCAACTTTGTAACACTCCGAATCCGCGGGACTCGGGATGTTACATTGGGCTAGGATCTCACAATGGATCCTGACCCTAGCCTGACAACAAGTTCACTGGATCTTACAACAAGGCACACGTAGAGTAAAAACAAATACATAAATACTGTATGATACATCAAAAGAGTTTACAAACTCAAAGCTGAGTACAAAACCATAACAACCACATCACTGATACAAAAGATCCCCAACCCACGCATCCAAATGTACAGAAGTCCTCAGCTAGTCACACAATCTGGCTCACTCTACAGTCTTCCTAACCTGCAGATCAACTACAACAATAGATAAGCATGAACTAATAGCACAAACACAATACAAGATCCCATACATGCAATGCCACACACATTCATTTATTATCTTTAATTACGTTATACCATTACTAATTCAACTTCTTTTGTAACACGACGAGCCTCAAGAACCCCGCCCCATCCAACGTAACACAAGAGTTTTGCATGGGGGTGACCGTCACTCGTCCCCTCCTGTGAGATCATCTTCAGGGCACCTCCTCCTAACCCGCAGGCAGAGACCGCTGGTTACCGCCCGTTATAATACACTTAGGCCATATAAATGTAATGAATGGTCGTCCTAATCCGGTTTAAGATTTAAATGTAGAAACATATGAACACACATAACCATCACAATCATACAATCCACCGCCGTACACTAAGTAAGTCCTATGGACTTACCTGATACACTTGTATCCTCTACCACGTCACAACTTCCCCTCGAGGAAGAAACCAATGCCTGCAAGAGCAAGGCACACCACATCACAACCTGAAAGGGTTAGGAGACTCGTCTCCATAACCAGAACCAACCTACAACCTAAAGATCAACACAAGCTCACATAGGCCTACAACATACTCTCAACATCAACACAAGTGCCTAAGGCACATCTCTATCATACAACTCATCCTAATCATCCTAACCTAGCTATCAACTAAGCCAAGGTCAAAGAAAAGGAAGGGAGGAAGACATACCGACAAGGTATGCACCAATAGAAGCAAGAACACACCAGCCAGCCTAGTGAGGCGCAGGGGGGATCACCAGAGGTGCAAGGG
Source organism: Fagopyrum esculentum (assembly GCA_033239045.1). Classification (NCBI taxonomy): domain Eukaryota; kingdom Viridiplantae; phylum Streptophyta; class Magnoliopsida; order Caryophyllales; family Polygonaceae; genus Fagopyrum; species Fagopyrum esculentum. The sequence goes on along the minus strand of BSUD01000008.1, from coordinate 87,183,043 downwards.
CGGCTCCACACCAAGCACAGGTGTGACTCAGGTCAGGCGCAGGGGCGGCCAACTGTGCAGAGAGTTGGTCCCGACTTCTCCTCGACTCCTTTCTCGATTCTCTTCACGTCTTCAACACATCATAGCAACATATATGCATATATACACACATATGATCATCAAAACATCCAGGAAGGATCCAATCACAAGTTCAACTTGTGATCCTAGGCTAGAAAGAAGAAGATAGAAGCAAGGAAGAAGAGAGAAGAAGAGAAAGGCTTACTATTCTACCCTAGGCTGCATCTAAGGAGCATCCACACTCCTCACCACTTTAGCACATCAACAAAAACACACAGCAACAGCTCCAAGAGCATCCAAGGCCAAAGAACTCTTCAAACTCTCAAGAACTCACTTACAAGATCAAAAAGAAGTAAAGAAGATCAAAGGAGAAGAAGAAGGAGATGAAGGACGTGAGGAGGAAGAGAGAGGCTGGAGAGATGAAGAAACCCCTCATCTGAAGGCTGAGAAGACTTATAAGAGAAGCCAACCGCAAAGCATAAGTCAATAGTCAACAAAAACGGTTGCACCAGCCACAGAACCGCAGGGGCGGCCAGCCTAGGTACAAGGGCGGCTCCTCTGTGACGCATGGGCGGCTCAAGGGCTGCGCAAGGGCGGATGACTGGTCAAGGCTAACTTAGCTAAGGATCAGCAAGGTTCCTAGGCTCCAAAAGCTCAGGCTCTTACAACTGGTCCCTGACTAATCACCACTGGTGGAAGAGAGGATGTATCCCTACCTCGTTCCACTACAGATATTGCTCTAGTCTGAGTCATATGTAGGATATACGTACCTAATCTTATAAGGCTATATATATGCCATATGTATCGATATATATATATATATATATATACACACATCTACACATAGTCCATAATACACATATATATACATATCTAGGCTGTAGAGATCCATAGCAGAGGTGACGACTTCTTGTACTAACTAACACAAAACCACACTTAAAACCAAAAACTTTTTAAAACGTCAAACCCCTTTCGGGTTTTGTTTATTTTACCTATCAAACCTCATTGCAGGTAGCAAGTGCCATTGTTGTCAACCTAAGGCTCTGATACCAACTGTGTAACACCCCAAATTCGCGGGACTCGGGATGCCATATTGGGCTAGGATCTCACAATGGATCCTGACCCTAGCCTGACAACAAGTTCATTGGACCTTACAACACGGCACTGACAGATATAAAACAAATACATAAAACTGTATAAACGGTACAATCAAAAGGTAAATAAAATCATAGCCGAGTATCAAACACGCCCTCACAAAGGAGGTAAACAAAAACATCCTCACGTAGGAGGGGAACATAAACAAACCCATAACCATAACCCCTATGCACGAGAGTCCTCCGCCTGTCACCCTGCCAGATCACTCAGCAGCACACCTATCCTGCAAGACAACTACAACATCGTATGAAACCATTAGCTAACCATACATATATAAGGTAATACATAAGCACTAACACAATCAGGAATGATAAACAAATCAGCATGCTATCACACATGTACCCATTTTATCATCTTTATATAATATTCATTCACTTAAACCGTGTATAGATAGATAGATGAAAGTATGTGACCCGAGGACCGATACATCCTTGCCTCTGACCCTGATAGCCGTTTGTACGAGTATCGGTCACACAATCCGTGTCTCTATGGGAGTGGATTGCGCCCTTCTTATAAACCACTATGGCTTGACATCAAAGAACCTCCCAGACTTCATGACAGGATGAAAAGGAAAGGTTATCACAACCACGTAATGGGGTAGTCAATATAACATAGGTTGGTATAAACGACATCTCATGCTATCATAGCAAACATATATCACACACACCACTCATGCAAACACCCAATATAGGGATGGTAGCTAAGTAAGTCCTACGGACTTACCTCAACCTCGTACAACAGTCAACCACGATCAACCATCAATCTTGAGAGAGGGGCACTGCCTAATATCAAGGTATAGAAAGATATCAACCTCTATTCATCAAAGGGGTCACACCTAGACCCACGGGATCCATAACATCATCCTCAACCTAAACATCACAACCTAATAAACCTCAAAGGCCATACAAGGCATAACATGATCATAACCTCATCAAATCACTCTCCTCTAACCCTAGCATGGTACTAAACTCTCATACTAGGAAAGGAAGAGGCAATGCCATCCATAGGCAAGCCTAGAAGCAAGACACACGTGCAGAACCAAGTGCAACACCAAGCTAATGCAGGTGGCCGCAGGGGCGGATTTCAGCCGGTGCAGGGGCGGTCCCAAAGTGGCACAGGGGCGGATGGTGTGTAGAAGGTGCACCTCCGGCTGTCCTTTGCTTCTTCACTCGATCTTCTGTACTCCTTTTTCATCCAACAATAATACATATCCATACACATACATACAATGATTAAATCCAATCAAGGCTGCCACAATATCAACTTGTGGAATCTAAGCTATAGATGAAGAAAAGGAGGAAACAAGCAAGAAAGAAAGAAGCTAGGAAGGGATGGAAGATAAACTCACCAAGCTGAACCAAAACGAGATCAAGACACCATCAACCATCAAGGCTGGCTATCAACAAGCACAACAATATCAGCAAGCATCAACCTCGGGCAAAACCAAGCTCATGAACTATCCAACTCAAACAAGGATCAAGAAGAGATCCAAAGGAAGAAGAGAGGAGAAGATAAACATAGGGAGAGAGATAGAGCTGTAAATGGAGAACCCTCACCAGAAGGAAAGAGAAGAGGCTTATAAAGGAAGGAAAAGAGTAAAGCACGGGTCAAGGGGTCAATGATAGCATGTATTATTGTCTATATTTTGGGATTAGTTTAGATGTTTTATCTTCATAAATCTGCATGTATTGATGTATATTCTTTGATTATATTGTTGTTTTGTCTACCTTTGCGGGAATCCAGATCTACACCTAGTTTCATTGTAATTGTAGGTAAAATGGCATGTTTTGGACCGAAATGGAGTTAAAGAAACTAAGGAGTCATTGGAGTTGCATTATGGAGCTTTGAGAAGATCTCAGGAAGCATGGAAATGATTAAGAAGATTTATTTTGGACCAGATTCGAGATGATTCACATTCAGTTGAGATTCACCTCAGTCAGCTACAGTACCACCTCCACCGAGGTGATCTTGAGGAGTGTCCCGACCAAGGCGAACACCCTGCCTCCGGCGAGATCTTTATTTTTGGTTGATATCTTCTATTTTTGGAAGGAGAATATCATATATTTTTGGCTGGATTTCTGGAAGGAAGATATTATATTGGGCTGATTTATTTTGAGAGATATGAATATATTTTCTAGCAAATTATCTTTTTAAGATATTTTATCTTTGGAAGATTATTCTCCTATATATATGGGCTGGTTTTCTACAATTCAGCCATCCTAAAATCTACTGATCACATCTTTGGATCATTGATTTCTGAAGGAATTTCTAAAGTTTTGAAGGCAAGTTGAAGGAAGTTTTGAAGGTTGAAGTTCAAGGAAGGAAGGAATCATAGTTGGAGTTGGCTTTTTGAAAAAGTTTGTAAGATCTTCTTAGATTGCTTTTGGTTAGTTGTCTTTTCTGATTGTGACTTGAGGAACGCTGATTTGTTGTTTGATTCATTCAATTATTGAGACCTTTGTGTTAAGGTTTTCTTGTTCGAATATTGATTCCTTCTTTTATAAATTTGAATATTGTTATCATCATGATTGTTGGCTAAGTTTCTTATGCGATTCTAGGGTGATTGACTGAAAGTTGTGGGAAAGACGATGATAAAATGATCTTAATCCCAGCAGGACCCTGAAAGCTTGAGCCTTTACCTTAACCGTAGAACACCTCGGTTAGTCATTGAACATCTCAGCCGGGATGGAATATAAATGAACGAGGTGAACCTTTCCTAAATCTTATATGAGTTAAGAGTTTAAGTTTGCCAAATCCTATTCTTATTATACCTTTCCTAGTTCAACGCAAGCCTAGGATGAGACTTACCCGGTGGTTCCTTTGTTTGTTTACCCAAGATCATGAGTGTAGGTAATAAAGGTTTGTCCTTTATTGGGGTTTGAGTGTGCCTTCATCCCATCTTTGAGAGTTAGCCTGAGACTTACCCGGTAAAGGTTGTTTCTATCCCCTTGGGTGGTGTGTTGGTTTGAGATTATAGTTCCTTTCCTTAGTACTTGAGACTTATCCGGTAATAGGAACTTTGGTTTGGGATAGTGAGTAGTGAGACTTACCCGATGATCTATTCCAACCTTAGAAACACCTTCCCTTTGCAAATCTCAGCTTTGTCCGCGTTATCCTTTGAGATCTTGAGTCGGAACCACAACTGGATGCTTTAATCCCTAGAATCCGCATTCCCTTTATCTGACTTTATATCATCTTTGATTACTTTAATTCGTGGTCATTAGTTATTTGACAACCTGATTTCCGTGCTTTGTTTCACCATAGTCCTTGTGTTCGACCCTTGGAATTCTTGCTTTTATTACAATTGATCCGGACACTGCGGGTTCGCATATTGTTCAAGCATACTTCTTGGGTTATAAATATTAAAGCTTGCACACACCTTTTGGAGCGAATAAGTTTTTTGCGCCGTTGCCAAAGACATAGTCTAGACCAAGCCGGTTTCGGTTGTCTTTCGGGGATATTGCCCTTGTTGCTTTTGACTACTCTACTTGAGTGTTTTCGCAGGATCTTTTCTTAGGTTTATGCGAAGAACTCGTGCTGGAAAGGAAATCGTTCCCTACGATCCCGAACCAGAAAAGACCTACAAGAGAAGATCGAAAGAAGCTAAGATGGCCAATCAAGACAATCGCGATCTTGAAGCCGAATTGAAGGAGGCATTGGAACAACTATGTCTCAGTAAGGAAGAACTGCAGCGAGAGAAAGACGAGACTCGCGCCAGAACAGAAGGAATTGAAGCAGATATAGCTACTCTAAGGGCCTAGTTTCTGCCTCGAACGATCCCAGATCCTCAACCGATGCAAGACCCAATTCATGTTGCCCCGGCCAAGGTACATGATAACACGATTTATGACTTAGGTTTAGGTAATCATTTAGATAGATTTCTCACTCATTCATGCACGTTTTGGCATTGGTTCATGACGTCTTCGCTCAATTCATGCATATTTCTAGAAAAGACGTCTACATGACCTTTTATCGGTTTTGTAGGTAATTCGGGGATCTATTGGACATTAATCGAGACATATGAGGGTCAAGCCTCATGGTGTTACACATGCAAAGCTTTGAAGGAGCATAATTGGAGCAACAAAGGACACAAAGACCACTATTGGTGCAAGCAATGGAGCAACTCATGGCTAGACGATCATAGTATGCTTCTGCTGAAGAAAATCGGACCAACTGCCAGGAAAATCGGCCGATTTATTCCTCTGGGTCAATTTTCCTGCCTTTGACAGCTTAAGCCAAGTGTCCCACGATCTCTTGATCCGGCCTTGCTCTTGGTGGAGAATATAAGTGGTCCTGCAGGTTGTTGCTGGGGATCTCTCCTCTCCCACATTCTCATTCACAACTCATCCATTGGAGGCAAGGCTTGGAGGAGAAGAAAAACTCTCAAGGATTGAAGGAAGAAGAAGAACACCATTCTAGGAGTGATAGTGAGGTTTTGAGTGATTTTGAGTTATTTTCGTAGTCTTGGATTGAAGAACTATTGCAAGGATTGTTAGGAACATTTTGGATCTTCATTTAAGAGTTGGTAAGTCTTGCTACAACTTAGATTCAACTGAGATTTATTGATTTTACTTGCTTATCTCTCATTATTCATCTATGAGAACCATGTATGCTTGTATGATGATTTTGGATCTTGATATGCATACTATTGGCTAGTTTATTGTGATTCTGGAGTGATGGATTGATGGTTATGGCTAGGGTGATGATAGAATGGACTTATATGTTAGTTTAGGATGATTTGACTTCACAAAACCTTAACCAGAGAGAAAAATCGGGCTGTTCATCATGCTAGATCGGCCGATTTTTATAAGATCCACCCGATTTTCTTCTCTGTTGATCCTTAATTGATGAATCTGTATGTTAGGGTGTTTGGTTGTTTAAATCCTAGTGTTTATTAAGCCTAATTTAGCTTAGGATCACCTAATGCTATCAATCTAAGTGAGGAAAGAGATCTACCCGATGATTTCCGATCTTAGATACCTAAGATAATGAATACTAGGTAGTAGTGAGCCTCATAAGCCGCTATTGGATCGAGTGTGCTAGGATTATTGCTTGAGACTTCCCTATTCCGAAACTTACCCGGTAAGGAGATGGTTACCCCTTAAGTAGTATCCAATTTGTGTAGAATTCCCTACTTTAACCCCTTGAGACCTACCCGGTAATAGGAGTTTGATGTGGGATTAGTGAAGTGAGAGACCTACCCGGTAATTACTTCCATTAGTGAAACACTCTTCCCCAACACCGCAGCTTGTCCTTAGAATCCTTAGAACCTTGAGTCCAATGCCATAACCGGAAATCTTGACCTCTAGAATCCACTTTTCTCTCTTTGATCACACATCTTGAGCTTGTGTTACTTGTTTGTTTGCTAGTTGAGTTGTTAGATTGTTTTATTGTCTTGCTTGATTTGTGATCCTTGCTTGATCACCACAAAAACCAACCAAAAATATCGAGATTTTCATTTCTTTGTTCCTTGACCTTTTCTTTGATTAGATCCACACTATCTATGACCATTGTTTGACTCGATTTCACCTTAGTCTTTGTGTTCGACCTCGGAATACTATCCCTACTACAAACGTCCCGTACACTGCGGGTTCGCTAGGAGTTAGGATAAATATAACGAGTATAAATTTAAAGCTTATTGCGATTCACATCACACGATCTTAGCGTAACAAGTTTTTGGCGCCGTTGCCGGGGACTAGGTCTAGATTGAGTCATTTTGTGATTGTTTATAGAGTAGATCTTTCTTGTTGCTTTTGATCTCTCTTTGGTTTGTGTCTTTTCTTTTCAGGACATCTCTCACTCTTTAGGTGTATGCGAAGATCTCGTGGCAAGGATTTAGCTCCATTCGATCCCGAACCGGAGAAAACCCTTAGATCTAGATCCAAGAGCATCGAAGAGGGAAAAGAGATGGCCGGAAGAGATCTCCAAGCTGAATTGGATGAAGCCTTAGAGCAAATAAGGCTAAGACATGAGCTCTTGGAGGAAGAAAGGAGACTTGCCAATGAGAGGCAAGAAGCAACTACGAGGGAGATTGATGAGATTAGGCAAGCCCTTGTACAAGGAGAGCTTAATCGTCAACAACCTCCACCTCCTCCACCACAACCGCAGCCGGCGGCGAATGTTAGGGTTGTACCCATTGCTATTGAAGAGCCACAAACATTAGGGAGACGTATGGATCCGGCACAAAGAGCACACCGTCCGGGTGTGAACTTAGGAGATCCCGCAGCCCACAACTACGAACTCCGCCCTCAAGTTCTACAAATGATCCGGCACAATCAATTTGGAGGGATGGAAGGAGAGTCTCCTCATCAACACTTGATGAACTATGAGATTTTGATGGAGACTCTTAGACCGCCAAGATTGGAGAGCAACAACCATAAGCTTAGGGCTTTCTCCTTCTCTCTTAAGGACAAAGCCTTAGCTTGGTATCAATCTATTCCACAAGGGCGAGTAGGTACTTGGGAGGAAATGACAACCGAGTTCTTGACTAAGTTCTTCCCATCTTCCAAGACTACCGAGTTAAGAGGGAAGATCAATGGCTTCGTGATGAAGGATAGAGAGAGTTTGTTCAAGTCTTGGGAAAGATTCAAAGATCTTCTCCTAGATTGTCCACACCATGGCATACCGAAAATTGAGCTATTGGAGATCTACTTCAAGGGACTTGATGAAGATAGCCAATTCAAGCTTCAATCTCTTTCCGGTGGGACTTTCATGGAGAAGCATGTGAATGATGCTTGGGAGTTTGTAGAGAAACAATCTCTAGTGATTGAGAAATACTCCCATAGGAAGAGTAAAGGGAGAAAGGCGGGAGCATATGAGGTGAGTGAGGTCACCATGAGCAATTTCAAGCTTGACGCCATCAACAACGAGCTAAAGTCCTTGAGGGAGTTGTGTGCTACAACTTTGAAGAACCAAGCAACTCCTCAAGTGCTTCCACAAGCTAACTTATCTTCCAAGGAGGAGGATGTGAATTACATGGGAAGGGGAAATTACAACAACTATCAAGGCCCAAGGAACTTCAACAACAACCGGCAATTCAACAATTACCGGCCCAACCACAACCATCCCGGGTTTTTCTACTCTAACCCGGATGGAGCCTTGAACCCTCCCGCTTCCACAACCACAACTCCACCATCAAAAGCTTCACAAGAACCTCCACCCGGATTTACTCAACCTCCAAAGGATAGGACCGAAATGATGTTTGAGCAATTGCTTGGAAGGTTGAGTGGTCTTGAGAGCACCGTGACTTCAATTTCCAAAGCTCAAAAAGTGTTGGAAGCACAAGTGTTCCAAAAAGCGGGTGAAGCCCATAGAGACCCGGGAAAGCTTCCCGGAAGGACCGAAGACAACCCAAGAGGCCAAGTGTTGGCCATTACAACGAGAAGCGGGTTGAGTATGAAAGATCCTTTGCCCAATGACAATGCTAAAGGGAAACAAGTGGTAATAGAGGAAGAGACCTTGCAAGGAGATGGAGGCAAGAGCAAGGATGTTGATCCAACATATGTGGCACCACCTCCATACAAACCACCACTACCGTTTCCACAATCACGAGCAAGAGCTCGCTTGGACAATCATTTTAGTAAGTTCCTTGAACTAATGAATAAATTGCATATTAACATTCCGTTCATGGATGATATCTTAGGTATGCCGGCATATGGCAAGTTCTTGAAGGAGATACTCTCCAACAAAAGGAAGTTGGAGGAGTATGGGGAGATAAGGATGACAAAGAGATCCTCGGAGTTGATTCAAACAATGAAGGAGGAGATGCCTCCTAAGCTAAGGGATCTGGGATCCTTTTGTGTGCCAATCGGAGTAGGAGAAGTGAAGTATGACGCCCTATGTGATCTTGGGGCAAGTGTAAGCATCATTCCGCTTGCACTTTGCAACAAGGTTGGGCTAGGGGAGCCAAAGCCGGTCAAGATGACTCTTTACATGGCGGACCGCTCAATCACTCATCCGGTTGGAATCTTGGAAGACATTCCGGTGCAACTAGGGAAGTTCTATGTGCCCATAGACTTTGTTGTTTTGGACATCCCGGCGGACTATCCGGTTCCTATCATCTTGGGGAGACCTTTCCTAGATACTTCCGGATGTCTAGTAGATTGCAAGAATGGGACCCTCTCCTTCAACATTGGAGAAGAGAACATCAAGTTCAAGCTATCCACAATGATGAAAGGGACAACCCTTGATGAAGATGTATTCAACATAGTTGAAGAAGAGGAGTCTAGAGAGGTTGTGAGCTCAATCTTGCTCAAGGATCCACTTGAGAGGGTTCTTAGCTCAAGCTTGATGGAGGAAGGAGTTGAGGAGAGTAGCAATGAAGTAATCAAGGCCTTGAATGCATTGGAAGAGCTACCAAGTGTTGGATTTGAAGTGCTAAAAGAAGAGAAAAACAGCCAGAAAAATCGGACTGGAAGGATCAGATCGGCCGATTTTTGGCCTTGTGCTGAAATTTCATCCAGTTCTGCAAAAACAGAAACTCAGATCGACCCACCCTCAGGAAAATCGGCCGATTTTTCCTCCTGGGTCGATTTTCCTGAGTCTTTTCAGCACCAACCACTTGAATGTGAGCAATCATCAAGGGACTTCAAGGAGGCTTCCATGGCTTTGCAATCATCTCAACCTACATTGTATGGATCGTCTCCAACCGAAAAAGGTCCTCCTCAACTTGATCTTAAACCCCTCCCCTCTCATTTGAAGTATGCTTTTCTTGGTGATAATTCAACATATCCGGTGATTGTTAATGCATGCTTGAGCGGTGATGAACTTGCTAAGTTGTTGCATGAACTAAGATTGCATAGGAAAGCCATTGGCTATACTATTGATGATTTGGTTGGCATAAAACCCTCTTTGTGCATGCATAAGATAATGATGGAAGATAATCATAAACCCTCTATTGAACATCAAAGAAGACTAAATCCTATAATGAAAGAGGTAGTCAAAAAGGAAATCATTAAGTTGCTAGATGCGGGAATTATCTACCCTATCTCGGATAGTAAGTGGGTTAGTCCCGTTCATGTAGTTCCTAAGAAGGGTGGAATGACCGTAGCGACCAATGAGAACAATGATCTAATCCCGACTAGGACGGTTACAGGGTGGAGAATGTGTATTGACTATAGAAACATCAAGAATCCACTTTTCTCTCTTCCCCAACACCGCAGCTGAGATTCACTAAGCTTAGGTAATTACTACCTAAGCCTAACATAAAATAGCGAAACACTCTTTCAAAGCCTATCTGAGATAATTCACTAAGCTAAATTATCGGATAGTAAGGATTCTAAGGATTCTAAGGTACACTTACCACCTTGGATGCCTATCCGAGATGTTCTTTTTGCTGGAGTTCCACAAACCTTAGGACAGAGGATGGAACCCAATCAGCAAGTCAGGCATCCAGGAGTCAACCTAGGTGATCCAGCTGAGCATGATTATGAACTTCGACCGCAAGTTCTAACCATGATCCGACAATGTCAATTTGGAGGTTTGGAGAGAGAGTCTCCGCATCAGCATTTGTAAAACTATGAGATTCTGATGGAGACCTTGAGACCTTCAAGAGTGGAGAATAACAACTACAAGTTGAGGCCTTTCTATTTCTCTTTCAAAGACAAGGCGCTTGCTTGGTATCAATCTCTTCCGGCCGGAAAAATCAACACTCGGGAAGAGATGACGATGGAGTTTCTAACTAAGTTCATTCCTCCCTCTAAGACCGCTGAATTGAGGGGAAATATCAATGCTTTTATTATGAAGGACAAGGATAGTTTGTCCAAGTCATGGGAAAGATTCAAGGATCTTCTATTCGATTGCCCACATCATGGGATTTCAAAGATCGAGTTGCTAGAAATTTATTTCAAAGGTTTGGATGGAGCTACTCAATTCAATCTCCAACTACTTTCAGCCGGCACATTCATGGATATGCAAATAGATGAAGTTTGGGATTTCATTGAAAAACAAGCTTTACACATGGAGAAGTACTCCCATCAAGGAACTGAAAATGGAGCAAGGAGAGTTAGCTTCCAAGACACATCATCAAATGGAGCTCAACTCACCTCGCTTACCAACGAGGTAAAAGCATTGAAGGAGCTTTTAGTAGCTCAAACAAAAAAGGAGCAAGATGGAGGATATCAAGGAAGAAACAACTATCAAGGGCCGCGGAACAACAATTACAACAAAAATAAAAACTCCAACAACAACAATTGGAGATCTAATCAACAAAATCCCGGTAACCCTTATTCTCATGCTAATAATGCTTTTAACGCCCTCTCTTCTTCTTCTACTCCATTGAGAAGCCAGGAGCCTGGATCGAGTTTGTCCCAGCCAGAAAAGAAGGATGATGTGCTGGAGGCAATTTTGATCAAGCTCAACGCTATGGAGACATCGATGAATTCATTCTCAAAGGCACAAAAAGCCTTAGAGCAACAATTCTTCAACAAGGCGAATGAAGCGCCAAGATATCCAGGGAAGCTCCCATCAAGGACAGAGAGAAAACCTAAGGGACAAATTATGTCAATCACAACACGCAGTGGGTTGAAAACTACAGATCCAGTACCTCGGTCGAGCCACGACCAAACGAACACTTTGGTCGAGGTGCCAACCGAGGTGGATGAAGTTTATGTTCCACCTCCTGCATATAAACCACCACTTTCATTCCCTCAATCAAGGGCGAGAGCACATCTAGACAAGCATTTTGGTAAGTTTCTAGACCTAGTGAATAAACTACATATTAACATCCCTTTCCTTGATGCCATTCTAGGGATGCCCGCCTATGGGAAATTTCTGAAAGAGATTCTATCAAGGAAGAGGAAGCTGAAAGATTTTGAGGAAGTAAGGATGACATCTAAGTCTTCGGAGCTCATTCAAATCATGAAGGAAAAGATGCCCCCAAAATTAAGAGATCCCGGTTCATTTTGCATTCCCATTCAAGTTGGGGATGTAAGTTATGATGCATTTTGTGATCTAGGAGCCAATGTGAGTATAATTCCGCTGGAGTTATGTGAGAAGGTCAGACTTGGAGAGCCCAAGCCGGTGAAGATGACGCTATACATGGCGGATCGCTCCATTACCCATCTCGTGGGCATTTTGGAAGACGTTCCCATCAAGTTAGGTAATTTCTACGTACCTATAGACTTTGTTTTAGTTGACATTCCGCAGATTATCCCGTTTGTAACGACCAGATTTTCGTCACGCTTGGATAGGGTTAGAGGAGGGTAGAAGCCGGGCACAAGGGCTCATGCCCTTGTGGCCTAGACGACACATTCGAGTAGGCTGCAGGTGCGGCTAGGATTCCCGCAGGGGCGGTGACACGCGAGGGCGGGGTAGTAGCGTTTTGGGCAACCGTTCACCTTCTGATCCTTTTAACTCCTCTCTTTAATTCCATGGGGAGTTGTTGGCGGAAGACCTTTGGTATCCTCCCTCCTTTATGCATCCAATCCTTCTCCTCCCCTCATTTCATTCACGTTACTTTCTTTCCTCCTCCAAACATCATCCTCTTGCATTCTTCTTCTCCATCCTTCTCATCCATCCTTCTCTTGGATTGCTCAGCTTGGATCCACCTTCCTTGAGGCCGGGACTGCAGTGACGGGACGAGGGTAAGGCTCCTTCCTCTCTTCTTCTTCTTCTTCTTCTTCTTCTTCTTCTTCTTCTTCTTCTTCTTCTTCTTCTTCTTCTTCTTCTTCCTCTTCTTCTTCTTCTTCTTCTTCTTCTTCTTCTTCTTCTTCTTCTTCTTCTTCTTCTTCTTCTTCTTCTTCTTCTTCTTCTTCTTCTTCTTCCTCTTCTTTCTTCCTTTCCCTTCCATGGATTGAATGGAAGATCTTCAAGAATCCTTGCTCAACGATCTATCATTGTTTTGTGGTTTGATAACGAAGCTAGACCTCAAAGGGAGGCTAAGACCAAGTCTGAGAAGTGGAAGACGTTCATAGCACCAAAGGAGACCCTAAAGGACCAGCTGCACAATCGAAGAACTCGACAAACGGACTTTCTACACAGATAGGCGCAGGGGCGGATTCACAGACGCGCAGGGGCGGTTTTTGTCAGGCATAGGGGCGGACCCAGATCGGCACATGGGCGGACCTAGATAGGCGCATGGGCGGACTTAGATAGGCGTAGGGGCGGTTTTGCTCCAATGAGTCCCGAATCTTGTTCTTTCCATTCCTTCTTTCATTCCATAGATTCGTTATACCTTAGAAGCATGCTAGGCCGGCTTAGGGTAGTTGAACAAGAATGCATTAGAGTGGTTGGACCTTAAAGGACTAGAGTGAGTTACGTAAGGCTCGTTGGTGGTTTGTTGTGGAGGGTTTGTTTCGAGCTTTGTGGAAGCAACATTTGTGTATATCGTTATGTTGAGAGTTGGATAGGTCATGGACTGAGAGTGTAGTCTTCTTGGACTAGGTGGTTGAGGAAGTTGAGTCTAGAAGTCTAAAGACTTCTAGTGGACTAGAGTGTGGTTTGATTGTGTGCCTTGTCTTAAACAAGCGTTGTACGTTTTCCCAAGGGAACTTACGAGTGAGGTGTTTGTGTGCGCTTCAAAGGCTAGTAAGTCTACGGACTTACTTAGCTGACTTTTTGTATGAGTGTGATGTGTATGAGTGATGTTTGTTAGTTATGATAAACAACGAAACCGGATTAGGCCGACTCTATTATATTACGTAATTGACCCAAGTGTATGATAACGGGTCGTGACATCACTGCGTAGTTCTTGCGAGAGCTAGGAGGTTCCTTGTACCAGCCCAGGCAGGTGGACGGTCAGATGAATTAGCACGATTCTTCGTTGGTAAACGGGATCAGGGGTGAGGTTCTTGCGAGAGCTAGGAGGTTCCTCGTTGCATGTTTATTGTGTATGTTGTGTGTTTGTACTTTTACCTTTATACTTATGCATAGATTGTTAGCTAACGGTTTTATACGGCTTGTAGATGCCTTGCAGGTTAAAGAGACTATCGAGTGATCCAGCGGTAGTGGGCAGCCGGGGTTCCGTGCATTATAGGACGGGATTGTTTATTTTATTTCACGTCTGTTGAGACTTATGTTATTTACTTTTGTTTTGAGACTTGGCTGGATTGTTTTGATTCTTGTACGTTTGCTTTGGCTCATGATATAAAACTATGTGTTTTGCCTTTTTATTTGTGCCGTATTGTAAGGTCCGATGATGTTGTTGCCAGGCTAAGGACCGGGACCCATTGGATAGGTCCCAGCTCGTAGCATTCCAAGTCCTCCAGGATTTCGGGTGTTACAATATGGTATCAGAGCCCTAGGTTGGCAACAACGGCGCTCGCTATCTTCAAAAAGGCCGAATAAACAAATAAACGGAAACCGCAAGGTTTCCAAACTTTTAAAATGAATTTTGTTTTCAAAACCATGAGCATAAACGGGTTGGGATAGAATGCACGGACCGCCACTACCTCCGTTGAACTCGATGGCATAGTTTATTGGACTTTTGTTATAACTTGTGTTTATTAGTTACGTTGCGACCTTTAGAAGTGACCTAGAGTAATAAGATAGTTATGTCCTTACTAGCAATTAAAGTAGTCTTACATCGATCACATCTCTACCCGATGGCACGCACGAGAGCGACAACTTACGTTGGACGAGGAGGGGGCCGACCTCCCCTTCTTCCTGGAGCTCTGAGAAAGGGATGTGTGGGTAGGCCTCAGAGGTGGAGAGGCCGGGGACATGCTCCCGTTGTGGCTCCACCAGCTGTGGATGTTCCTGTTGAGGAGATGGCTGAGAGTATTGTTCCCAAGGTTAGGGATGAGACCGCTGCTAGGTCCGGAGTACGGAGTGCAGGGCCTGCTGATTCTGGCCGTGTATCGATTGGAGCATCGGAGTATCGAGCGTATGTCTAGCAGACGCTAGAGGCATACAGGGCCGGAGCACCACCTCCAGCACCGCCGGTGCAAGCTAAGTCTGTAGAGGTCTCTCAGAGGGTGACTCAGGTGGTAGTTCCACCGGTGGTGGCTGCACCAGTGAGGGTTGTTGAGGATGACCGAGTGAGAGATGAGCTGAGGGTACCGAGGCCGGACAAATGGTTAAAGATTTTCAACCATCAACGAGTTCCCACATTCGACGGGAATGTTGGACTTGAGGTAGAGCATCGGATAGTCATGTGGAGTCCGCACTAGAGGTGATCCGCTGTCCTAAGAGTCGTAAGGTGGAGTTGGTTCAGACCTTGTTTAGAGACCAGGCACAGTTTTGGTGGAGGACTGTGCGGGGCGGAGTGTCCTGATTTGAGCAGTTACTAAGTCTTGTGCGGGAGACTTTTTGCCTACCTCACTGAGGAGAGACCGAGTGCAGGACTTCATGGAGGCAGGATTTGAGGATTATCCGATAGCTTAGACGATCAGGAGGTTCCGGGAGGAGCTGTCACTGTTGGGTCCTGCTGCACCACCTGTGGACCAGCACATGTACTTGTTCTCCCGGAAACTAAGGGAGACTACACGCTCCTATCTGGCAGGGTCAGTCTCAAGGCCGTTCTAGTTACCAGGTTGTACCGCCGACTGTTTCTAGGGGACGCCAGTGCTACAACTGCGGGGACTATGGACACATTAAGCCGGAGTGTAGGAAGCCACCAATTACATGTTTACTTGCGGCCAGCTGGGCCATAGAGCTACTTTCTGCCGACAAGGAAAGGTAACATCACAACAGGGGTCCTCGCCTGCTGGTACCTCAGGAGGAGGACAAAGGCAGTCTCAATATCAGGCTCGGGGTCAGCAGTAGCGAGCCCCTGGTCAGGCATATTCACAAGGGTCTACTCAGATTCCAGGTAGAGGTAGAGGGCGTGGTGGAGGCACTTCAGAGACTAGGGGTACTCAGGCTCGAGTCTTTGAGTTGAGGAGCGCCGTAGAGCCAGCAGCGCCCGCAGCCACAAGTACTATTACGATTCATGGCTTTCCAGTCCGAGTACTTTTTGATACGGGTGCGACGCACTCATTCATATCTGATGATTGCATAGATAGGTTGACCTTAGATACAGTAGACGGGGAACCTTTCCTTATAAGTGAAAACTCCACCTTGATTGAAATGGTTTACAGGTGTTGATGATGGAAGACTTCACACATATATAGGAGTTGGATATACTAACAATGTACTTGATTATATTTCTAGATATTTGGTTGAATTGAATTCAGTGCAGGTTGTATATCTACATGTCAAGGGTTTGAAGTTGGATTCAAGAACAAGTTGAAAAGGACAAAATCAAGGGCATTGGAATCTAAGCTGCACGGTAAAAGGATTCAAATAAATTGAAGATCTTTGTTGAAGATTCTGTAACAAGAAGATCTCATCAACCAAGGATTTTGTCAACCGAAGGAAGATCTCAACCGAAGAATAGAGAATCTTTTCTTGAAGATTTTCTAAACAAGAAAACGGAAAAAAATATATTCTCCTTTATCCAACAGAAAGACGAGAAGATCAAGGAATAAAAGACTCAACGTGTTCGTAGGGACTTTAGACTTACGACGTCTACCTTACGATCTTCATGGAAAAGAAGATTGATCTTTAAACGGTCATCTCTACAACAGCTAGAAGATCTTTCCATAGAAGATATAAATGAAGATGATGGTCGAAGAAAAATGAACACAAGTTTACACCGGAAAACATCTTTGCATCATCAAGCAACCTAATCATCTGGATTTGTTGCTTTTCTTTCTCACATTCACGTAAAAGTTTTATCCCCTTAGAGAGAGAAAACACAAGAGCTCCATTGGTAGATCTAAAAAGTGTTATACTAGAGTGTGTTACTCTGCGAAGTAACTAGGCTATTATAGCTAGGTTAAGAGTTGGAGCTAGATCGTAACATTGGCTATAAGTGAGAGAAGAACGGGATTTCTTCTAGTTTGTATCAAGGACTCTTTGAAGCTGATAATAGATAGTTAGATCCTACGGATATACCCTGGCACGGAGAGTAGGCTATTTAGAGCCGAACTTCGTAAACATATCCTCGTGTCAATCTTTTCAATTTCACGCCATATAAACTTTACTGTGACTAACTTTGTTTTGCAAGAGCAAGAAGTCAAGGCCCTTGAAATAGAGTTTAAAGTCCTTGAAATCAAAGTTTCACTAGTAGCACAGATTGACATCAAGGCCCTTGGAAGGAGTTTCAAGGCCTTGAGATTTGGTTTGCGAAAAGTTCCCATTCTCTATTCAACCCCCCTTCTAGAATATTATCTATCTTATTTATAACACCTATCGGTTCTTCAATAAGGTTACCCGAGGGGAGTAAGGTTCGCGGTACTCGAGAGATTCACGGTTGTCCCATCCGCTTGGGAGGTCGTGACTGGCTAGCCGAGTTCCACGTCAAGCGCTTAGTGCATGAAGAGGTCATACTTGGGGTGGACTGCCATCGAGCTGTTCTGAACGTCGGTAAGAGGATAGTGACGGTCACTACGAAGTCTGGGCAGGAGGAGGTCTTTCGAGGGTGGGACCTTGGAAAGATCGGGACAGTCATTAGTGCGGTCCAAGCTGCAAAGCTCATAGGTCAGGGATGCGAGGCCTTCTGGTGTTACGCCATGAAGGAGGAGACGAGATCATCTTTAGCAGAGACCCCGGTAGCTTGTGAGTTCGAGGACGTTTTTGGCGAGCTGCCTCGATTACCACCGCAGAGGAGCATAGATTTTGGGATTGAGTTGGAGCCCGACACGAGGCCGTTCTCCAAGGCTCCATACCGCATGGCACTAGTCGAGATACTTGAGCTTAAGAAGCAACTCGAGGATTTGGCAAATAGGGGATTCATCCGACCTAGTGTGTCTCCCTGGGGTGCACCAGTCCTCTTTGTCGGGAAGAAGGACAGATCAATGAGGCTTTGTATCGACTGTCGAGAGTTGAACAAAGTCACCGTCAAGAACAAGTACCCGTTACCACGTATTGATGATTTGTTGGATCCGTTACAGGGAGCTACAATGTTTTAACGTATTGACTTGAGGTCAGGATACCATCAATTGAGAGTACGAGAGGAGGACGTACCGAAGACGGCATTTCGGACCAGATACGTTCATTATGAGTTCGTGGTGATGCCTTTCGGGCACACCAATGCTCTGTCTGTCTTCATGGAGTTGATGAATGGCATCTTCGTTGACTTCTTAGACTAGGTTGTGGTAGTTTTCATTGACGACATCTTGGTATACTCCCGGAGTAGGGAGGAGCACGCCGGATACCTGAGGACGATGTTGCGGGTTTTACAAGATAGGGAGTTTTATGCTAAGCTCTCTAAGTATGAGTTCTGGATGCCAGAGGTTGCCTTCCTTGGCCACATTGTCTCCGCCAAGGGTGTCAAGGTAAACCCGGCAAAGATAGAGTAAGTTGCATCATGGCCGCTTCCTAAGACGGTCAAGGAGGTACGCAGTCTTTTAGGTCTGGCAGGATACTACCGCAGGTTCGTGAAGGGTTTTTCTGTGATTGTCAGGCCACTCACTTCCTTGTTAAGGAAGTCCATCAGATTTACATGGTCCGAGTCCTGTCAGTGGAGTTTTGAGGAGCTCAAGGAGAGATTGACTTCCACACCTGTGTTAGCACAACCAGACGGCGTTGAGGACTTCGTCGTTTACAGTGATACATCCAAGCTAGGCTTGTGATTCGTCCTGATGTAGAGGGGTAGGGTCATTACTACGCATCTCGACAGCTGAAGACGTATGAGGAGAATTACCCTACTCACGACCTTGAGCTAGTTGTAGTCATTCATGTATTGAAGATCAGGCGTCATAACCTCTACGGGGCCACCTGTCAGATCTTCACAGACCACAAGAGTCTAAAGTACATATTCACTCAACGGGAGTTGAATAACCGCCAGAGGAAATGGCTAGAGCTGATTAAGGATTTTGACTTAGAGATCCTTTATCATCCAGGGAAGGAAAATATGGTCGCCGATGCCCTTAGTAGGAGGACTCCCCGCGAGGCTGCTATAGCTAGATTAACAGTTCAGACACAGTTGCAGAGATATTTGATTTGGTTGGAGGTAGACATCCGGTTCCCGGATACTGACGATCATTTGTCAACGTTAGAGGTTTCACCGGATCTAACGGAGGAGATCCGGAAAAAACAAGAGGGTTGTCCCGCACTGGCGAGGATCAGGGATAGGATGTCTAGAGGGGAGACACCACAGTTTATTTGGGTGTAGACGGGATTTTGAGGCGCCAGGAGCGCATATGTGTACTCTCTGACAGAGAGTTGAGGCAGCGTATACTGCAGGAGGCCCATTCTACATCTTACTCCGTCCACCCGGGCGCGAGTAAGATATATCAGGATATACGACGATCTTATTGGTGGGGCGGGCTCAATCCCGATGTGGCTAGATATGTAGCCCAGTGTGCGACTTGTCAGCAGGTCAAGATCGAGCACTACAGGCCCGGAGGAGAGCTCCAACCACTTCCGATTCCACAGTGGAAGTGGGAGGACATTTTTATGGATTTCGTTACCGGCTTGAGGTTGAGTAGAGGCTTTGATGTGATATGGGTTATAGTAAATCGGTTGACGAAGACGGCACGATTTATTCCTATTGAAGAAAAGTGGTTGGTGTCTCGTTTAGCCGAGGAGTTTATCCAACAACAAATAGTAAGGTTCCATGGAGTGCCGAGGACGATCATTTCAGATAGGAATGGGCGTTTTACCTCGAGGTTCTAGCAGCAAGTACACGCCGCCTTAGGCACGAGCTTACAATTCACCATGGCATACCATCCTCAGACGTACGGGCATATAGAGAGGACTATTCAGACCCTCGAGGACATGTTGAGGGCATGTGTGCTTGATTGGGGTCAGGTATGGCCCGACCACCTCCCTTTGGTGGAGTTCTCTTATAACAATAGTTGGCATGCCACTATTGGGATGGCTCCTTATGAGGCGCTATATGGACGGAGGTGCCGTACACCCTTGTGTTGGGATGAGCTTGGGAGGATGAGTGGCGTGGCACCGAGCAGGTGCAGGATGATATGGCTCGGGTAGCATTGATCCGAGAGCGGATGTTGACCGCGTAGAGCCTTCAAAGATCTTATGCTGATAAGAGGCGTAGGCCTTTGGAGTTCAGGGTTGGAGCCCAAGTATGGTTGAGAGTGTCACCGACGAGGGGTTTTAGACGCTTCGGCATTAAGGGGAAGTTAAGTTCCTGATATGTCAGGCCCTTTGAGATCCTTGAGCGGAAAGGAGAGGTAGCGTATAGATAGGCATTGCCACCCCGATTGTAGGGAGTTCATCCAGTGTTTCATGTGTCGCAGCTGAGAGAGTATGTGCATGACCTGAGACACATAGTGAGCCATGACGACCTAGTGGTCGAGCCAGATCATACATTTGCAGAGCACCCGATAGCGGTTTTGGAGAGAGGCACAAGACGCCTTCGATCGAAGGTAATACCCATGATGAGAGTGCAGTGATCGAGACGAGGGATTGACGAGGCCACATGGGAGACGGAGGATAATATCCGGCGGAATTATCCTGAGTTTTATGCGGGTCTAGAGACGTCTATAGGGCTGTCAGGTAGTCTACACTCTTTTGTTGGTTGCTTTCAGTGTAGTATGTGTGATATATTTGATGTGCTTGTGTGTGACCCTTAGGTGGTCTTGATGTAGTAACTTGTTAGTCATAGGCGCAGGGGCGGGCTCAAGCAGGCGCGGGGGCGGTTTTGCTCCAGTGAGTCCCGAATCTTGTTCTTTCCTTTCCTTCTTTCATTCCTTAGATTCGTTATACCTTAGAAGCATGCTAGGCTAGCTTAGGGTAGTTCAACTAGAATGCGTTAGAGTGGTTGGACCTTAGAGGTCTAGAGTGAATTACGTAAGGCTCGTTGGTGGTTTGTTGTGGAGGGTTCGTTTCGAGCTTTGTGGAAGCAACCTTTGTGTATATCGTTATGTTGAGAGTTGGATAGGTCATGGACTGAGAGTGGAGTCTTCTTGGACTAGGTGGTTGAGGAAGTTGAGTCTAGAAGTCTAAAGGCTTCTAGTGGACTAGAGTATGGTTTGATTGTGTGTCTTGTCTTGAACAGTCGTTGTACGTTTTCCCGAGGGAACTTACGAGTTAGGTGTTTGTGTGCGCTTCGGATACTGGTAAGTCTACGGACTTACTTAGCTGACTTCTTGTATGAGTGTGATGTGTATGAGTGGTGTTTGTTAGTTATGATAAACAACGAAACCGGATTAGGCTGACTCTAATATATTACGTAATTGACCCAAGTGTATGATCACGGGTCGTGACATCACTGCCTAGTTCTTTCGAGATCTAGGAGGTTCCCTGTACCAGCCCAGGCAGGTGGACGGTCAAACGCATTAGCACGATTCCTCGTTGGTAAACGGGATCAGGGCTGAGGTTTGGGAATCCCTCGTGTCACAAAATAAGTATCATTAGTAATGACATATCACCTAATTAAAGATAAAAAAAGGATTGAGTGTTGCATGTTTATTGTGTATGTTGTGTGTTTGTGCTTTTACCTTTATACTTATGCATAGATTGTTTGCTAACGGTTTTATACGGCTTGTAGATGCCTTGCAGGTTAAAGAGGCGATCGAGTGATCCGGCGGTAGTGGGCAGCCGGGGTTCCGTGCATTATAGGACGGGACTGTTTATTTTATTTCACGTCTGTTGAGACTTATTTTGTTTACTTTGGTTTGGAGACTTGGTTGGATTGTTTTGATTCTTGTACGCCTGTTTTCGCTCATTATATAAAACTATGTGTTTTGCCTTTTTATTTGTGCCGTGTTGTAAGGTCCGATGAAGTTGTAGTTAGGCTAAGGGTCGGGAGCCATTGTGAGATCCCAGCTCGTAGCATTCCGAGTCCTCCAGGATTTGGGGTGTTACACCGTTCCTATTATTCTCGGGAGACCATTTCTAGCAACTTCGGGTTGCAACGTGGATTGTAAGAACACCAAGTTGAAATTCAACATTGGCGGTGATCATGTGGAGTTTGCATTGCTTGCTGCAATGAAGGGAGAGCCGCTGGAGGAATATATCTTCAACATCTATGATGAAGAAGAATCAAGAGAATTGGTGAGCTCTATCCTTATTAACGATCCTCTTGAAAAAGTTCTTAATTTTAGTTTAATGGAGGAAGGTATAGATGTCTCTTATGATGTAGATATACGGAGCTTAAAAGCATTGGAAATAGATCCAAGAGCTAAGATTGAAAAACTAATCTAGGAGAAGAAAAGCAATTTAGGTTTCAGTCCCAGTTCCAGTACCTCGACCGAGGCACTTCCTGAACCAAGCGAGGTGTTCTTATCTGAAGAACATCTCGGTCACCCACCTCGGGCCTCGACCGAGGTCGCAAGCGAGATGATGTCAACTGAGACTTCTGAAAGTCCAAATCTTCGATCTAAATCCACTTCACTGGAAGGAGGAAGCACAAATCCACCTCAAAAAGCCCCCCAGTCGTGGAGCTTAAACCACTTCCTAGTCACTTGAGGTATGCTTTCCTTGGTCCAGATTCTACTTATCCCGTTATCGTTAGTTCTTCCCTTTCTGAAACTGAGTTGTCTAAACTGATGCATGTTTTAAGGAAACTTCGAAAGGCTTTGGGTTATACTATTGATGATCTTGTTGGTATTAAGCCTTCTTTTTGCATGCATAAGATACTAATTAAAGATGATCATAAGACTTCACGGGAACCTCAAAGACGGTTAAATCCGATCATGAAAGAGGTTGTGAAGAAGGAGATTCTTAAGTTGTTGGATGCAGGTATCATATTTCCCATATCGGATAGCAAGTGGGTGAGCCCGGTTCATGTAGTTCCAAAGAAAAGAGGGATGACTGTTGTGACGAATAAGAACAACGAGTTGATTCGAACTAGGACCGTTATGGGTTGGAGGATGTGCATCGATTATAGGAAGCTGAACATAGCCACTCGGAAGGACCACTTCCCGCTTCCCTTCATCGACCAAATGCTTGAACGGTTAGCTCAACACTCCCATTTTTGCTATCCAGATGGTTATAGTGGCTTCTTTCCGATTCCTATCCATCTGGATGATCAAGAGAAGACCACTTTCACTTTTCCATGGGAGACATTCGCTTATAGGAGGATGTCATTCGGATTGTATAACGCACCTGCTACTTTCCAGTGTTGTATGATGGCTATCTTTTCCGACTACATTGAGGAAATCATGGAGGTATTCATGGATGACTTTTCGGTATATGGTTCCTCTTTTGATGATTGTTTAGCTAACCTTTCTCTAGTGTTACAATGTTGTGAAGACACTAATCTTGTTCTGAATTGGGAGAAGTGTCACTTTATGATTAGCGAAGGAATTGTTCTAAGACACCTCGTTTCCAACCGAGGTATTGAGGTCGATCGAGCTAAGATTGAGACTACTGAGAAACTTCCTCCCCCTTGTTCTGTTAAGAGTGTGCGGAGTTTTCTCGGGCATGTAGGTTTCTACAGGAGGTTCATCAAGAATTTCTCAAAAATCTCTAAACCGCTCACTAATCTTTTGAATAAGGATGTTGTTTTTGAGTTTTCGCAGGAATGCCTTGATGCTTTTTATAGGATAAAGAAAGCGTTGATCACCGCTCCCATCACTCAACCTCCCGATTGGACCTTGCCCTTTGAGATCATGTGTGATGCTAGTGATGTGGCCGTAGGAGCGGTTCTTGGACAAAAGAAGGATGGCCGGACCAACGACATTTACTATGCTAGCAAAACACTAGATGAAGCTCAACTAAACTACGCCACCACCGAAAAAGAGCTCTTGGCGGTTGTATATGCTTTTGAGAAGTTTCACTCTTACTTAGTGGGAGCGAAAGTTATTATTTACACTAACCGTGCAGCTATTCGTTACTTGCTTGCTAAGAAAGATGCAAAGCCTCGCCTCATTTGTTGGATTCTCTTGCTTCAAGAGTTTGACCTAGAGATTCGCAATAAAAAGGGATCCGAAAATTCTATAGCGGATCACCTCAGCCAGCTACCTCCCTCCTCGCTCAAGAAGGATGACCTACCCATAGATGATTCATTTCCCGATGAACACTTCCATTTATTGGAACGTTGGATAGAGTCCTTTGTTTCACCCCATGATGAAGGTGAAGTATGGGGTGAGGACACCTTCCAGCATGTTTGAGGATGATGTACGGTCCAGCTAGCGACCTTAAACCAAGCGCTTCTTGGGAGGCAACCCAAGGTATTGCTTTCTTTTCCCTTTTCTAGCTAAGTTTTAGATAGTTTGCTTCGCTTTGTTTTTGCATCTTCTAGACAGGAACCAAGAACTTTCTAAGGGAGGATTACAGCTTAGGAGCTACACTGGAAGGACAAAAGTTCGAGAAATTGAGAAGACGAAGCTTGACTAAGATACATCTCGGTTGTTCTCATAGCACCTCGACCGAGATGTTCTTGGGGCAACCGAGGCGACTAGGTCTGACATCCAGTCAAACACCTTGGTCCGGTCGGGACCACCTCGACCGAGGTGAAATCAAAATCAGCGAGGGGTATAAAAGGTGAGACGGTTTTCTCTCTCTTCATTTTCCCCTCCCAACACCGAACCTTGACCGCGGCGGTTCAAACCCATCACATCTTCGATTCTTGCTCGTTTTCCAGGATTCTCGGCTTGATTACACCGGAGGAAGCAAGAGTATCGGTTTCCAAGCACCAAACTACAAGGAAAACGCTCCAAATCTGCAAAATCTGGGTATTTCGTTCCAAAACCCTAACCTCTTCTTCTTTTCCTGATTTTGCACAAATTTGGCTTTGGTTGCCACTGTTTGTTGTTGAAAAGGATATAAGTACCCCTTAGGAAGCCTTTGGTATTGATTTGGGGGAAAAGAACTTACAAATTCAGAGAGTGAATACGAACAGCCCTTCGGCTCGGTCTAGTCGGTTGAGTCTCGGCCGAGGTGTTCTTGAGGCAACCGAGGTGACCTTGTCAGAAATCATGAGTAGTAGATCTGATCGACAGTTGGTCTTGAGAGATAGACCTAGTAATTTCCACCAGTCCTCTCCTTCTTCTGCTTCACAGTATTCGATTCCGGTGATCCACGAACGACACCAGACTAATTATGACCGTATTTACGGGCGTCCTATCGTTGCACCACGTTTTGTTGACATTGTTGCCTTCGAGTGCCTCCATGTGGCAGATAAATTGTGGAAGATGATCTCCATGGTAGGGCTGGAGGAATTCATGGAGATTAGAGTGCCGGATTATCTGGAGCCGACTACGGAGTTTGTGAGTTCTGGCACTTACGTGCCGGAACGTAGTGGAATCAAGTACCTGTTGCTAAACCGGAATTATGTGGTGCCTATGGATCAGTTCAGGGATATTTTCGGCTTTCCTACCCCCACAGTTTCTTACTTTCCTTTCCGACCTGTAGCTCGAGATTTCTGGGACGAGATAACCCATGTGACTGAGCATAGTGATAGGTGGAGACCCGGAGATTCCCGGGAGCGCATCATATTCCACCTTGCCTTCCGCCTAGCTCACAGGATTTTAGTGAGACTCTTCTGTCGCGTAATGAGATGCCCCAGAAGGTCCGACAAGGGGAGTTGCTAAGCCTATTCTGTATGGTCACAAGGGGGGTTCCGATTTTGATGGTATGCTAGCGGAGGACTTTCATAAGTTCAAGGGCAAGTCTAGAGGAGATATCTGTATTGGAGGGCTGCTGACCCACATTGCTACTTCCATGGGTCTGGATCTTTCTGCGTGTACATTGGTTGCGGCTACGAAGCCGCTGGGATTGTAGGATGTGATTACCAGACGTATTCTCGTTCCTTGTGGTCTTAGCACGCCTTACGTTGTCATGCCATGGGAGACGATGGCTCCACAAGGCATTTTGTGGTCATCATAGTTCTTTGTCTTTGACCGTCAATATTGGTCTGATGTCTGGTTTCCTTACATACAGGATGCCAGAGACGCTACTGTTGATGATGAGGAGTATGATGGAGGAGCTGTCATGGAGACCAGTACTGATACCGGCGGCCCTAGTGTTCCCGTTGTCGATCTAGATTTATGAGGCGGTGGAGGAGGAGACAGCACCAGCACCACCACCTCAGCGCAGATATCGCAAACGCAGAGATCCTAAGGCCCACCGACGGATGGATGAGCTGGCTGAGCAGATGATTGACTCTTATATGGATATAACGGTACACATGTCCCAGCGCTTTGATGATGAGCGTAGACACACTGATGGATGGATGCATCAGATAGGGGAGAGCCAGCATTACTATCGTCGGATGATGGAGATTCAGTTCCAGCAGATGATGGGTTATCCTTTTGACCCGACCCAACACCCCTACATTCCATATCCACCACCACCAACTACCGAGGACTAGAGCTTTATGGATTTCTTTATTTATTTATTATTATGCAGTTCAGCTAGGTCTGGTGAGTATTTTGTTTCTTAGACTTATATTTGACCCATTGGGACAATGTGTCTCAAGTATGGGGTATTTGGATGTACTTTATGTGACTTATGTGTATGACTCCCTCAGATATTTATGATCTTATTTTGTTTACTTGGCTCTATGTGTTTATCTGCCATTACATGCATACATACAGGTTTTTGTTTGAGAAAAACGTCGAAAACTGGTTTGAGAAAAAAAAAATTTATGACCTCGACCAGGACGTTCATGGCCGATCGAGGATGAACACCTCGGATGACGCCAGAACACCTCGACCGAGGTGGGTTTTTAACTGAGAGTTTTAGAAACGTTTTGTGCTTCTTCTCTGGATATGACCTCAATGATGATTCTGGTTGCACATTGGTTTTGAAATCTATATATGCTCGAAAGGTTTTATGATATGTTTAAGTTGAAAAATGCTTTGTTTGAAGTTTTGGCATGTTTAATACTTTGTTTTTATCAAAATTATGTTGGATTTGAAGGTTGACACCACATGATGAGTTCTATCACATTCTTCCTGGGATGACTAAGGCAATTAATTATCTTCTCTTCTTCTTCTTGACCATGCATAAGCCCCTCATATACATATTTGCCTTCCTTTACCTATCCGGAAATTTGGAAGCAAGTGAAGAAACGCAAGTGAAAGTGAAGTTGAGATGTTGGCTGAAAGTGTTAGAAAGAAACAATTAGGTTTGGGGAAGTCAATCATGATGATGAGTAACTCGGCACCATTCACATAGCCGGCTGTTTGTGTCTTGCCAAAGTCGGATTGAGCGATTCCTAACGGTTCATAGTATGTGCATCAAGGGTTTGAGGCATCTCGAGAAACTGATGATTGCTGATCTCCTAGGCTCCGGTTATTGTGCACCTCTGTCCATGCATCCCAAAAAGTAAAGTAAAGTGAAAATAAGCAAAGCTTATTGGTGAATGATGTTGAGATTCAAAGAAAGTGAAGAAAAGATTATATTCCCAGATTCTAACACCACATACCCTATATACATCCCACCCTAACACGTTTCTTGACCTCTTTTGGAAGCCCTTGAGACCTCGAGCTTGTTGATTGACTTGGTGGTTTAAACTAGATTATACATGATTAATTTCGATACATATGATTTATTATGCATTCTATGATTTTATGCAAAGATGAACAACTTTCCAACATTTATATA
Source organism: Fagopyrum esculentum (assembly GCA_033239045.1). Classification (NCBI taxonomy): domain Eukaryota; kingdom Viridiplantae; phylum Streptophyta; class Magnoliopsida; order Caryophyllales; family Polygonaceae; genus Fagopyrum; species Fagopyrum esculentum. The sequence goes on along the minus strand of BSUD01000008.1, from coordinate 87,155,386 downwards.
ATGTTTTGATCATATCTTGATTTTATTTTCCATGAAGCATTCTCTTAGAGTGATCTATGAGTGGAGTGCACCACAAAAGGTTTTGAAATGTTTTTCATTGATCTTTCTGACTTATTATCTATTTTATCTTGTATTCAAGATTTGGAACTTGCTCGGGGACAAGCAAGGGACAAGTATGGGGTATTTTGATAGCATGTATTATAGTCTATATTTTGGGATTGATTTAAACGTTTTATCTTCATAGTTGGAGTTGGCTTTTTTAAGGAGTTTGTAAGATCTTCTTAGATTGCTTTTGGTTTGTTGTCTTTTCTGATTGTGACTTGAGGAACGCTGATTTGTTGTTTGATTCATTCAGTTATTGAGACCTTTGTGTTAAGGTTTTCTTGTTCGAATATTGATTCCTTTCTTATAAATTTGAATATTGTTATCATCATGATTGTTGGCTAAGTTTCTTATGCGATTCTAGGGTGATTGACTGAAAGTTGTGGGAAAGACGATGATAGAATGATCTTAATCCCAGTAGGACCCTGAAAGCTTGAGCCTTTACCTTAACCCTAGAACACCTCGGTCAGTCATTGAACATCTCGGCCGGGATGGAATATAACTGAACGAGGTGAACCTTTCATGAACCTTATCTGAGTTAAGAGTTTAAGTTTGTCAAATCCTATTCTTATTATACCTTTCCTGGTTCAAGGCAAGCCTAGGATGAGACTTGCCCGGTGATTCCTTTGTTTGTTTACCCAAGATCACGAGTGTAGGTAATAAAGGTTTATCCTTTATTGGGGTTTGAGTGTGTGACTGGAGGTATTTCGATGGTCTTCTATACCCAATCAAAAGTAAGCATTACTGAATGAAAACTTATATTAAAAAGAACTTACAACCAAAGTAACAACGCAGCTTCAAACCAACCCAATGTAGCAAGGGAGTTAGCAACTCATTACAAAGGTAGCAAGATAATCTAAGTGGATAATCTAAAGGTGGTGTAAACAGCCGGAGTAAAGCTTCTGATGTTAAACCGCAGGGGCGGCCTTCAGTTCCGCAGGGGCGGTGAAGGCAAAAACGCTTGATCTTCTTCATGGCCGCAGGTGCGGCTAGGCAATTCCGCGGGGGCGGATCTTCAATGCTCTTCCCACGGCTGACCCTTCGACTTCCGGGCATTTCTGATGCCAAGCCGCCGGAGCGTCCCTATGTCAACGCAGGGACGGTGACACAGCCTCTTCGTCTTCCAGCTCCTAGGTTGAGGCGCAGGCAGGGGGCGCAGTGGAAGGTGCAGGGGAGCTGGTCTTCGTTTTTTCAAGGCAAGTCACCGCAGGGGCGCCAGGGAGTGGCGTAGGGGCGGTGACACACTTCATGGCCGGCGTTGGCGAAGGCGCAAGGGGCGCTCCGGTGACAGGCGTCACCCGCACGGGCGGTGACAAGGCTCCACTGGGGCGGTGGGGCAATAGAAGCTTTGCTTCGTGAACGATTTTTACTCCTAAGTGCTTATAACTCCATCCTTAGCTTCTTTTAGTCTTCTTCTTCTGGACCAAGGAGTTAGTAGCATAAACCGACACAAATGCAATAAAAAAAAGACTCTAAAAACTATCCTAAATGATAGTGATTCCATCACCTATCAAACTCCCTCTTACTTAGACCTTTTACTCGTCCCGAGTAAAACAAATGACAGCAACTAGGCTCAAAGGCCTCAGGAAGCATGGGTAAGCAAGAAAGACAATGAAAACAAGAGAAAAGCCAAAAAAGAAAGAAGGAAAAGAGAGGAAATGTGAGAAAAAGGGACAAACTACCATCCTTATTGCTCCAAGAGTGGCCTACCCGGACATCCTCCTTATGACTCCCCTTCTTATGTCGCCAAACGCCGGAAGGGAAACCTACACTCGATGTCGCTCATTTTGCCAAGGCGCCCTTTCGGGTTTTCACCTTGCCACTCTTCTTCTTTTGATGATCTCACTTTAACTCAGATCCCTCAAGTCCAATTTTGCACCAACCTAAGGTTGGTCGGACTACCTTCTTTTTGCCTAAACCGCCCTTTCGGGTTTTCGGTTTATCCAAGGATTTTCATGCCTTTTTTTCATTTTCTTTGGCTTTTTTTTTGTTTTTTTGTTTTTTGTGAATTTCAATCCGAATTCAAAATGAAAAACAACAAAACAACTCAAAAACTCAAATGAACTGTACAAGCAATGATAATGTCCTCCCCCCATACTTGAAGTACACTGATAACACGGTTTATGACGTTAGTCTAGGCATCCATTTAGATAGATTTTCCCGCTATTCATGCATAGTTTAGCATTGGTTCGTGACATTTACATTCAATTCATGTATATTTGAAGAGATAGACGTCTACGCGGACTTTTACATGTTTTATATGTACTTTGGGAGCTTTTGGAGCCTAATCGATACATCCGAGGATCGTTCCTCATGATGACACGTATCCGAGGTCATTGGGAAGCAAGTTAGGAGCAAAGGAGAACACATGGGACCATGTTGGTGCATGCCTTGCACCAACTCGCGGCTCAACAATCAAAAGAAGGCTGAAACACAAGAATCACGGCCATTGGGAGATCCACGGACGTGGAAACTGCCCGTGATTCCCTTTGCACAGCTGGAACAGCTGTCCCACGATCTCCATAACCGACTCTTGCAAATGGTGAAGGCTATAAGTACTCTTGCACGCTGAGAGGAAAGAGGATCCACTATCCACTACACACCTTACCTCACACATATTCTCTCATTGGAAGATCCACTATCCACATGCATGGTTTAGCACTAATTCACGACGTTTGCACTCAATTCACGTATTTTGTCGAGATAGACGTCTACACGGACTTGTGCGTTGCTTTGTAGGTATTTCGGGGGTCTTTTGGACAATAACCGATACATTCGAGGGCCAAGCCTCATGGTGGTACACATCCAAGGCTAAGGAGGAGCATAAATGGAGCAACAAGGGACACAAAGACCACTATTGGTGCAAGCAATGGATCAACTCATGGCTAAACGATCGTGGCATGTTTCTGCTGAAGAAAATCGGACCAACTAGCAGCTAAATCGTCCGATTTAATCCTACTGGGTCGATTTTTGGGGCTTTGACAGCTTAAGCCACGTGTCCCACGATCTCTTGTCCATCCTTGCTCTTGGTGGAGAATATAAGTAGTCCTGCAGGTGGTTGCTGGGCATCTCTCCTCTCCCACACTCTCATTCACAGCTCACCAATTTGAGAAAAAGATTGGAGGAGAAGAAAAGCTCTCAAGGATTGAAGGAAGAAGAAGAACACCATTGTAGGAGTGATAGTGAGGTTTTGAGTAACCTTTGAGTGATTTTTGTAATCTTGGCTTGAAGAACCATTACAAGGATTGTTAGGAACGTTTTGAATCTTCATTTAAGAGTTTGTAAGTCTTGCTACAACTTGGATTCAGTTGAGATTTATTAATTTTGCTTGCCTATCTTTCATTATCCATCTATGAACACCATGTATGCTTGTTTGATGATTTTGGATTTTGATATGCATACTATTGGCTAGTTTATTGTGATTCCGGAGTGATGGATTGATGGTTATGGCAAGGACTATGATAGGATGGACTTATATGTTAGTTTAAGATGAATTAATTGAACCAAACCTTAACTAGAGAGGAAAATCAGCCTGTTCATCGGGTAAATCGGCCGATTTCCCTATGATCCACCCGATTTCCTTCTCTGTTGCTCTTTAAATGATAAATTTGTATGATTGGGGTGTTAGGTTGTTAAATCCTAGGGTTTATTAAGCCTAATCTAGCTTAGGATCACCTAATGCTATCAACCTAAGTGAGGGAAGAGATCTACCCGATGATTTCCGATCTTAGATACCTTAGAAGATGAATTCTAGGTAGTAGTGAGCCTCATAAGCCGCTATTGGATCGAGTGTGCTAGGATTAGTACTTGAGACTTCCCTATTCCGAGACTTACCCGGTAAGGAGAGGGTTGTACCCTTAAGTAGTATCCGGTTTGTGTAGAATTCCCTATTTAACCACCTTGAGACCTACCCGGTAATAGGAGTTAGATGCGGGACTAGTGAAGTGAGAGACCTACCCGGTGATTGCTTCCATTAGTGAAACACTTTTCCCCAACACCGCAGCTTGTCCTTAGAATCCTTAGAACCTTGAGTCCTATGCCATAACCGGAAATCTTGACCTCTAGAATCCACTTTTCTCTCTTGATCATACACTTGTGTGTTTTGTGTTACTTGCTTGTTTTGCTAGCTTGAGTTGTTGGTTTGTTTCGTTATCTTGTTTGATTTGTTATCTTTGCTTGATCGCCACAAAAACTCAACCAAAAATATCTTCATTTTCCTTTCTTTATTTCTTTCTCTTCTCTTAGATTAGATCCACACTATCTATGACCATTGTTTGACTCGATTTCACCTTAGTCTTTGTGTTCGACCTCGGAATACTATCCCTACTACGAACGTCCCGTACACTGCGGGTTCGCTAGGAGTCAGGATAAATATAACGAGTATAAATTTAAAGCTTATTGCGTGCATCTATTCCTGAGCGTAACAAGTTTTTGGCGCCGTTGCCGGGGACTAGGTCTAGATTGAGTCATTTTGTGATTGTTTATAGTGTAGATCTTTCTTGTTGCTTTTGATCTCTCTTTGGTGTGTGTCTTTGCTTTTCAGGACATCTCTTACTCTTTAGGTGTATGCGAAGATCTCGTGGCAAGGATTTAGCTCCATTTTATCCCGAACCGGAGAAAACCCTTAGATCTAGATCCAAGAGCATTAAAAAAGGGAAAGAGATGGCCGGAAGAGACCTCCAAGCTGAATTAGATGAGGCCTTAGAGCAAATAAGGCTAAGAGATGAGCTCTTGGAGGAAGAAAGGAGACTTGCCAATGAGAGGCAAGAATCAACTAGGAGGGAGATTGATGAGATTAGGCAAGCCCTTGTACAAGGAGAGCTTAATCGTCAACAACCTCCACCTCCACCGCCACAACCGCAGCCGGCGGTGAATATTAGGGTTGTGCCCATTGCTATGGAAGAGCCACAAACTTTGGGGAGACGTATGGATCCGGCACAAAGAGCACACCGTCCGGGTGTGAACTTAGGAGATCCCGCAACCCACAACTATGAGCTCCGCCCTCAAGTTCTACAAATTATCCGGCACAATCAATTTGGAGGGATGGAAGGAGAGTCTCCTCATCAACACTTGATGAACTACGAGATTTTGATGGAGACTCTTAGACCGCGAAGATTGGAGAGCAACAACCATAAGCTAAGGGCTTTCTCCTTCTCTCTTAAGGACAAGGCCTTGGCTTGGTATCAATCTATTCCACAAGGGCGAGTGAGTACTTGAGAGGAGATGACAGCCGAGTTTTTGACTAAGTTCTTCCCCCCTTCCAAGACTACCGAATTAAGAGGGAAGATCAATGCCTTCGTGATGAAGGATAGAGAGAGTTTGTTCAAGTCTTGAGAGAGATTCAAGGACCTTCTCCTAGATTGTTCACACCATGGCATACCGAAAATTGAGCTATTGGAGATCTACTTCAAGGGACTTGATGAAGATAGCCAATTCAAGCTCCAATCTCTTTCCGGTGGGACTTTCATGGAGAAGCATGTGGATGATGCTTGGGAGTTTGTAGAGAAACAAGCTCTAGTGATTGAGAAATACTCCCATAGGAAGAGTGAAGGGAGAAAGGCGGGAGCATATGAGGTGAGTGAAGTCACCATGAGCAATTTCAAGCTTGACGCCATAAACAACGAGTTAAAGTCCTTGAGGGAGTTGTGTGCTACAACTTTGAAGAACCAAGCGACTCCTCAAGTACTCCCACAAGCTAACTTATCTTCCAAGGAGGAGGATGTGAACTATATGGGAAGGGGCAACTACAACAACTACCAAGGCCCAAGGAACTTCAACAACAACCGGCAATTCAACAATTACCGGCCCAATCATAACCATCCCGGGTTTTCTTACTCTAACCCGGATGGAGCCTTGAACCCTCCCGCTTCTACAAGCACAACTCCACTACCAAAAGCTTCACAAGAACCTCCACCCGGATTTACTCAGCCTCCAAAGGATAGAGCCGAAATGATGTTTGAGCAATTGCTTGGAAGGTTGAGTGGTCTTGAGAGCACGGTGATTTCTATCTCAAAGGCTCAAAAGGTTTTGGAAGCACAAGTGTTCCAAAAGGCGGGTGAGGCACATAGAGATCTGGGAAAGCTTCCCGGAAGAACCGAAGAAAACCCAAGAGGCCAAGTGTTGGCTATTACAACAAGAAGTGGGTTAAGCATGAAGGATCCTTTCCCCAAGGAGAATGCTAAAGGGCAGCAAGTGGTGAATGAAGAAGAGCCATTGCAAGGAGATGGAGGCAAGAGCAAGGATGTAGAGCCAACCTATGTGGCACCGCCTCCATACAAGCCACCACTACCGTTCCCTCAGTCATGAGCAAGAGCCCGCTTGGACAATCACTTTGGTAAGTTCCTTGAACTAATGTCTAAATTGCATATTAACATTCCGTTCATAGATGCTATTTTAGGAATGCCGGCATATGGCAAGTTCTTGAAGGAAATACTCTCCAACAAAAGGAAGTTGGAGGAGTATGGGGAGATAAGAATGACAAAGAGATCCTCAGAGTTGATTCAAACGATGAAGGAGGAGATGCCTCCTAAGCTAAGGGATCCGGGATCCTTTTGTGTGCCAATCGGAGTAGGAGAAGTGAAGTATGACACCCTATGTGATCTTGGGGCAAGTGTAAGCATCATTCAGCTTGCACTTTGCAACAAGGTTGGGCTAGGATAGCCAAAACCGGTCAAGATGACTCTTTACATGGCGGACCACTCAATCACTCATCCGGTTGGAATCTTGGAAGACATTCCGGTGCAACTAGGGAAGTTCTATGTGCCCATAGACTTCGTTGTTTTGGACATCCCGGCGGACTATCCGGTTCCTATCATCTTGGGAAGACCTTTCCTAGCTACTTCCGGGTGTCTAGTAGATTGCAAGAATGGAACCCTCTCCTTCAACATTGGAGAAGAAAGCATCAAGTTCAAGTTGTCCACAATGATGAAAGGACCAACCCTTGATGAAGATGTATTCAATATAGTTGAAGAAGAGGAGTCTAGAGAGGTTGTGAGCTCAATCTTGCTCAAGGATCCACTTGAGAGGGTTCTTAGCTCAAGCTTGATGGAGGAAGGTGTTGAGGAGAGTAGCAATGAAGTAATCAAGGCCTTGAATGCATTGGACGAGCTACCATGTGTTGGGTTTGAAGTGCTAGAAGAAGAGGAAAACAGACAAAAATCGGCCGATTTTTGTCCTTGTGCTGAAATTTCAGCCAGTTCAGTAAAAACAGAAACTCAGATCGACCCACTGCCAGAAAAATCGTCCGATTTTTTCTCTTGGGTCGATTTTCCTGAGTCTTTTCAGCACCAACCACTTGAATGTGAGCAATCATCAAGGGACTTCAAGGAGGCTTCCATGGCTTTGCAATCATCTCAACCTACATTGTATGGATCGTCTCCAACTGAAAAAGGTCCTCCTCAACTTGATCTTAAACCTCTTCCTTCTCATTTAAAGTATGCTTTCCTTGGTTCAAATTCTACTTATCCGGTGATTGTGAATGCATCTTTGAATGATGATGAGCTTAATAGACTGCTGAATGAATTGAAACTGCATAGAAAGGCAATAGGATACACCATTGATGATCTTGTTGGCATCAAGCCCTCTTTGTGCATGCATAGGATAATGATGGAAGATAATCATAAACCCTCTATTGAATATCAAAGAAGATTGAATCCCATAATGAAAGAGGTAGTCAAAAAGGAAATCATTAAGTTGCTAGATGCGGGAATTATCTACCCTATCTCGGATAGTAAGTGGGTTAGTCCCGTTCATGTAGTTCCTAAGAAGGGTGGGATGACCGTAGTGACCAATGAGAACAATGAACTAATCCCGACTAGGACGGTTACGGGATGGAGGATGTGCATTGATTATAGAAAGTTGAACATGGCCTCTAGGAAAGATCACTTCCCTCTCCCTTTCATTGACCAAATGCTAGAAAGGTTAGCTCAACATTCTCATTTTTGCTACCTAGATGGCTATAGTGGATTCTTCCAAATCCCCATCCACCCCGATGACCAAGAGAAAACAACCTTTACATGTCCATGGGGTACTTTTGCATATAGGAGGATGCCATTTGGGTTGTGTAATGCACCCGCCACCTTCCAAAGGTGTATGATGGCTATCTTTTTGGAATACATAGAAAATATCATGGAAGTGTTCATGGATGATTTCTCTGTTTATGGTTCTTCCTTTGATAATTGCTTGGCTAACTGTTCGCTCCAAACGGTGTGTGCAAGCTTTAAATTTATAACCCTAGACTTAAGCTTAAAACAAGGATGCGAACCCGTAGTGTACGGGTTAATCGTAGTAAAAGCAAGAAAATTCCAGGGGTCGATCACAGGGACTCGGTGAAACAGAGTCAATACGGTATGCTAACGTCAATACTAACCACAAGAGCAATTAACACAATCAAAGATGAATAAGAAGTCAATAAAGCAAACATGCAATTCTAGGGATTAAAGCATCAAGTTGTGGTTCCAACTCAAGATCTATAGATAAGCGGACAAAGCTGAGATTTTTGCGTGGGGAAGGTGTTACTAAAGTGGAGTAGATCACCGGGTAAGTCTCACTACACACTAATCCTAAACCGTAATTCCTATTACCGGGTAAGTCTCAAGGAATCAAGATAAAGAACTATAACCTCAAACTAACACACCATCTAAGGGAATAGAATCAACCTTTACCGGGTAAGTCTCAGGCTAACTCACAAAGATGGGATGGAAGCACACTCAAACCCCAATAAAGGATAAACCTTTATTACCTACACTTATGATCGTTAATACACAAACTAAGGAATTACCGGGTAAGTCTCATCCTAAGCTTGCATTGAACCAGAAAGGTATAATAAGAATAGGATTTAGCAAACTCTAACACTTAACTCTCAGTTACGGATCAAATAAGTCACCTCGGTCAGAAGAATTCCACCCCGGCCAAGATGTTCATCAACCGAGCGAGATGCTTAGGGTTAAGGTTAAAGACTCGAACTTTCAGGATCCTACTGGAATCTAAGATTATTCTATCATTGTTTTTCTCACAACCTTCAGCCAATCACCCTAGAATCACACAAGGGAATTATCCACTCATCATCATAATGAAAGTATTAAATGTAAGGGAAGAAGGTGAATATTTGAACAAAGAAGAATTTAATGAAAAAGACTTCAATAACTGAATCAAATATCACAACAAAAAGCGTTCCTTGGATAGCAATCCAAAAAGACAAGACAACAATTGAGGGAATTGAAGATAATCTTACAAAACCCTTCAATAAAGCTATAAAAGCTATGGACTTCAATCTTCCTTCAACCTTCAAAAAGGTTCTTCAACTCTCTCCAAAATTGGAGTATGCTGCTGTTGTTCCTTCGGTGTAGGCGGAATACTTGCGCTGATAGCGGGTGTTGGAATTGTGGAAAATCCGACCCTTTTTATAGGAAAATAACCCTCCAAAGATAATAAATCTTAGAAAGATATTCTCCCATAAATATAGGTAAAATATATATTCTGCATATCTCCTTCCATCCAGGAGCCAAGCCCAAAAATATAAGATCACTTTCCAATTTTAAAAGATCTCTTCCAAGAATAAAATATTCTCGCCGCGTCCTAGGTGTTCGCCTCGGTCGAGTCGGTGTCTTAGGATCGCCTCGGTCGAGATGAATCTCTAGTCAACCGAGGTGATTCAAAACAGAATGTGAAATCTCTCGAATCTGCTCTAAAGTAAATCTTTAATCCATGGCTATGCTCCCTGGATGTAGCTCCAAATGACTCATGACTCCTTTTGCTCCTTTTTTATGCAAAACGTACCATATTACCTGCAATTACAACGAAACTAGGTGTAGACCTCGATTCTCGCAAAGGCAGATGAAATGGTAGTAAAAACACATAATGCACATACAAACATGCAGATTATGAAAGATAAAACGTCCAAACAAACCCCAAAATATAGACCATAATTCATGCTATCAAAATACCCCATACTTAGCCCTTGCTTATCCCCAAGCAAGTTCCTCATATAGAAAACAAGATAGAATGGATTATAAGTCAAGAAAATCATGAAAAAGCCTTTCAAAAACATTTTATGGTGTGCAACTATCGTAGATCACTCTAAGAGAATACTTCCTGGAATTTAAAAACTCAATATGCTCAAAACATTTTATAAATATAGGAAAGTTGTTCATCTTTGCATAAAATCATAGAATGCATAATAAATCATAATTATCAAAATTAATCTTGTATAATCCAGTTTAAACCGCTAAGTCAATCAACAAGCTCAAGGTCTCAAGGGCTTCCCAAAAGAAAAGGTCAAGAAACGTGAAGGGTAGGGATGTATGTAAGGTAATGTGGTGCTAGGATCCGGGAAAAGGATGAACTTCACTTTCACTTTGACTTTGACTTGCAACATCTTCCACCAATAAGCTTTGCTTATTTCACACTTTTTCTTTTTACTTTACTTTTTGGGATGCATGGACAGAGGTGCACAATAACCGAAGCCTAGGAAATCAGCAATCATCAATTTCTTGAGATGCATCAAACCCTTGATGCACATACCATGACCCGTTAGGAATATCGCTCAATCCGACTTTGGCAAGACACAAACACCCGGCTATGTGAATGGTGCCGAGTTACTCATATTCATGATTGACTTCCCCAAACCTATTATTGCTTTCTAACACTTTCACTTCCAGCCCACTTCTCAACTTTAACTTGCTTTCACCACTTCGCTTGCTTCCAAATTCCCGGATAGGTAAAGGGAGGCAAAATGTATATGAGGGGCTAAGCATGATCAAGAAGAAGAAGAAGAAGAGAATGAATTGCCTTGGTCTTTCCAAGAAGAACGTGAGAGAACTTAACCTGCGGTGTCAACCTTCAAATTCAACATAATTTGGATAAAAACAAAGTATTAAACATGCCACTAATTTCAAACAAAGCATTTAGCAACTTAAACATATCATAAAACCTTTTAAACACATAAAGAATTTAAAACCAGTGGGTAAACAAGATTTTCACTGAGATCATATCCATATAACTAACACAAAATCGTTCTCGAAAACTTTCTGTTACGCACCTCGGTCGAGGTGTTCTTGGTTCAACCGAGGTGAAATACCTCGTTCGGCCAGAATCTCCCCGGTCGAGGTCAAAAAAATTTTTTTTTTTTTTTAAAACCAATTTTTTTTTTTTCAGTTTCGACGTTTTTCTCAATCAAATAACCTGTAGGTATGCATGCAATATCAGATAATCATATAAAGGCAAATGAAGCATAAATATGAAAATATCCGATAAATATAATACATCAAAAGTAGTCGAATACATCAAAGGTAGCCACATAGTCAAATAACAAACACCCCATACTTGAGACACATTGTCCCAGTGGGTATAATAAAAGTCTAAACAAGAGAGAACTCACCGGATAAAAGCCGAACTGCATAAAAAATATGATAATAAAATCCTGCAGCTCCTCAGTAGTCTCGATCCGGTGGTGGTGGTGGTATGTAGGGATACTGAGTAGGATCGTAAGGATGGCCCATGATCCGCTCGAACTACAGCTGAGCCATCATGTGCTGATAATGCTACCGCTCCTGCATCTCGCGGATATCCAGCGAAAGTGCAGCATATGAGTCGATAACCTGATCCGTCAGGTCATCGATCCGTCGGTGTGCAGCTCTATCTCTCACTCCACGCCTCCTACGTCTAGCAGGTCTGACTGGAGAAGTCTCAGCTGGCGCCGGCTCAGTGTCCTCCTCGTCATCATCCAGATCAATAATAGGTGGTGCGCTCGTCCCAGCTGTATATGTCCCTGTGTCCATCGGGACGCCACCTCCTCTCTCATCTACTGTGTCATCATCGTCGTCCTCATCCTCAGCCTCCTCCTCAGCCTCAGCAGGGGCAGCTGCTCCCTCTCTGTAATCCTCCATAAGTGGACCCCAAGCGGTCTGCCAGAAATGTGGATCAAAGACAGAGAACTGTGCAGACCATCTGATGCCCTGAGGTGCAGTCAGCTCCCATGGCATAGCGACGTAGGGTGTAGTCAGTCCTCGGGGAACCAGAATCCTCCGAGTAATCATCTCCTGAAGTCCGAGCGGCTTGGCAGCCGCCACCATGGTACACCTACTCAGATCCATATCCTGATACCTAGCGATATGGGTCACTATCCCTCCGCAGCATATATCTCCCTTCCCTTTGGCCTTGATCCTGTGCAGATTCTCTGCCAGCATCAATCCAAAGTCAGGGTATCCACCTGTGACCATGCAGTATAAAGCAAACAGCTCCCCCTGTCGGACCTTCTGGGGCGTCTCAGTACGCGCCAGAAGCTTCTCGCTGAAGATCTTGTGTACCAATCGAAAGGCTAGATGAAAAATAAGCTTCGCCCTGGAATCACCAGGGCGCCACCTATCTGCGTGCTCTGTAATGTGGGCGATCTGACCCCAGAACTCTCTAGCTACAGCTCGGGTCGGGAAGTCTACAGCAGTGGGGGCAAGGAAGCCAAAAATGTCTCTCCAGTGGTCTAGAGGTACTAAGTAGTTCCGGTTCATCAACCGGTACTTCACAGCCCTCTTTGTGGGGAGGTAAGTGAAGGAGCTGACAAACTCGAGGGTCGGCTCTAGGTAGGCTGGGGCTCGGATCTCAGTAAACTGATCCAGCCCGACGGTGGTGATCATCCTCCTAAGATCTCCATCAACGTGGAGACAGTCAAAGGCAGAAATGTCCAGAAATCTAGGAGCGATGACTAGACGACTAGCAATACGCTCATAATCTACCTGGTGTCTCTCGTGGATCACCGGGATAGAAGGTTGGGATGAGGAAGAAGAAGGGGAAGGAGAGGATCTATCTCTAAGGGCTAACAATCTGTCAGAACTCATCTTCAAACAGCACTGTCAGACTACCTCGGTCGACTGACAAACTCCAAGAATCACCTCGACCGAGGTGCAGGTCGACTGGACCGAGGCGAAGACAGTCGCGATTTCAACTCTCTGAATTTCAGTTCTTTTCCCCCAAAAATCACTACCGATGCTTCCTAAGGGGTACTTAAGGTTTTCCTCAACAGAATCAAGGGCAACCAAAGCCCAAATTGCAGTAAACGAACGAGTTTAGGGTTTCGATCGTTTTTACCTCTTTCCGGCCGAGTTGCTCAAATTTCTCGCAGATCTGTAGTTGCAATCGATTCCTCTACCCTTCAATCTCGGTTTGGAAGCAGAAAACGTCGAAAACGAGCAAGATTTGGGAGTGAGCGAAATGGATCTGTCGCCGCGGTCGAGGTAGGTAAAAAAAATGTGAAAAGTAATTTTTCCCCTTTTTATACTGTTACTGGATCTGCTGTCACCTCGGTCGAGATGGTCTCGACTGGACCGAGGTGGTATGGACCGAGGCGGTTTTGCATATACCCTAGTCACCTCGGTTGTGCAAGAATCAACTCGGTCGAGGTGCTCTGACAGTAACCGAGGTGCTTCTGTCTTCTCATAATCTCGAACTTCTGTCCTTCCAGATGTGCTCCTTCCTGTTGTCTGTCCAGAACGCCAAAAACAAAGCAAAGCAAAGCAAAAACAAAGACTATCTAAGCTAGACTAGAAAACGGAAAAGAAGGCAATACCTTGGGTTGCCTCCCAAGAAGCGCTTGATTTAAGGTCGCTAGCTGGACCATAATGCGTCTCAAACGAGGTAGATCGGTGCAACCTCCTCAACCGGCATTTCCGGTTGGTACTTCTTAAGTCTATGACCGTTGACCTTGAAATTTCCGCTAGTTTCGCCCCATATCTCAACTGCACCATGAGGGAAAACATGTTTCACAACGTAAGGCCCGGTCCATCTAGATTTCAACTTACCTGGAAAAAGACGGAGGCGGGAGTTGAAGAGTAGAACTAAATCTCCCTCGTTAAGCTCCTTTGGAACGATACGCTTGTCATGCCATCTCTTCGTCCTTTCCTTGTAGATTTTGGCATTCTCATAGGCGTTCAAACGCAGCTCTTCCAGCTCGTTAAGTTCCAATAATCGCTTCTCACCAGCCTCCTTGATGTCAAAGTTCAACCATTTGATAGCCCAATACGCCTTGTGCTCCAATTCAACGGGCAAATGGCAAGACTTCCTATATACCAGATTATAAGGGGTGGTTCCTATGGGAGTCTTGAATGCGGTCCTGTACGCCCAAAGAGCATCGTCCAACTTCATGGACCAATCCTTCCTTGTTCTAGAGACGGTCTTTTCCAGAATTGCCTTGATTTCTCTATTCGAGATCTCGACATGTCCACTAGTTTGAGGGTGATAAGCGGTTGATACCTTGTGGGTTACCCCATACTTCGATAGAAGTGCTTTAAACTTCCGGTTGATGAAATGCGTTCCTCCATCGCTAATGATGATGCGTGGAGTTCCAAACCGTGGAAAGATAGTTCTATTCAAGAACTTCACAACCACCTTGGCATCGTTAGTGGGAGAAGCAATGGCTTCAGCCCATCTAGAGACGTAATCAACCGCAAGGAGAATGTAGAGGTTTCCCCCGGAGGATGGGAAAGGTCCCATGAAGTCAATCCCCCATACATCAAAGATTTCCACTTCTTGGATGTTATTAAGTGGCATTTCGTTCCTTCTTGATAAGTTCCCTGTTCTTTGGCATGCATCACAAGAGACAACAAAAGATTGCACGTCTTTAAATAATGTAGGCCAAAAGAAACCGGAACGTAATACCTTAGCGCATGTTTTATCAGTGCTGGCATGCCCTCCACAAGGAAGTGAATGACAATGCCTTATGACGCTATTAACTTCATCTTCCGGGATGCACCTTCGAAGCATCCCATCCGGTCCGCGCTTGAATAGCAGCGGCTCATCCCAGTAGTAATGTCGTACTTCCTTGAAGAATCTCTTCTTTTGAGAGTATGTCAATCCGGGTGGTATTTCCTAGCAAACAAGATAATTCACAATATCAGCATACCAAGGACCTTTATTATCAGAAAGTTGGTGGAGGGAATGATCCGCCAACTGTGGGTGAATGTCAGAGAAGGGAGTAAGAAAATTGTTATTCTCAGCAATCTCAGTTGACATCATCTCGCTATCGACCTCGGTCGAGGCGCATAGGCGTTGACCGAGGTGTTCTTCAGTCGCCTCGCTCTGTCCAGAAGGTGCCTCGGTCGAGGTATTGCTACTGGAACCGAGACTGGAGATCTTCGTCTCCTGGATCAGCTTCTCTGTTATAGCTCCTGGATCCTCTTCCAGTGCCTTCAAGCTCCGTATATCTGCATCACAAGAAGCATCTATACCTTCCTCCATTAAACTGAAGCTAATAACTCTTTCGAGTGGATCGTTAATAAGGATAGAGCTCACCAATTCTCTTGATTCTTCTTCATCGTAGATGTTGAAGATATCATCAGTTAGTTGCTCCCCCTTCATGGCTGCAAGTAGTGCGAATTCCACCTCATCGCCACCAACGTTGAATTTCAACTTGGCGTTCTTGCAATCCACGTTGCAACCCGAAGTTGCTAGAAATGGCCTCCCGAGAATAATAGGTACTGGATAATCTGCGGGAATGTCAAGTACAACAAAATCTATAGGTAGATAGAAATTACCCAACTTGACCGGAACGTCTTCCAAGATGCCCACGGGATGGGTAATGGAGCGATCCGCCATGTAAAGTCGAATCTTGACCGGTTTGGGCTCTCCAAGACATATCTTAGTGCATAACTCCAGCGGGATGATGCTCACGCTGGCTCCTAGATCGCAAAGGGCTTCACAAGTGACATCCCCAACTTGAATGGGAATGCAAAATGAGCCGGGATCTCTCAACTTAGGTGGCATCTTTTCCTTCATAATCTTGATAAGCTCCGAAGATTTAGATGTCATCCTAACTTCACCAACATCCTCCAGCTTCCTCTTCCTTGATAAGATTTCTTTTAAGAACCTCCCATAGGCGGGCATACCTAGAATGGCATCAAGGAAGGGAATGTTAATATGTAGCTTATTCATCAAGTCAAGAAACTTACCAAAGTGCTTGTCTAGATGTGCTCTGGCTCTGGACTGAGGGAATGGAAGTGGTGGTTTATATGCAGGAGGTAGAACATAAGTTTCTGTCGTTCCTCCTGCTTTTTGTCGCTCCGCCTCAGTTGGCATCTCGGTCGAGGTGTTCTTCGACTGGATCTGGACCGAGGTGGTCTGCGTCGAGCGAGGTACTGGATCTGCAGTTTTGAGTCCACTCCTCGTTGTTATGGCCATGCACTGGCCCTTAGGGTTAGTTTCCGTCTTCGCTGGAAGCTTCCCTGGATCTCTTGGCGCTTCATTCGCCCTATTAGCAAGTTGTTGTTCGAAGGACTTTTGGGACCCTCGAAAATGAAGTCATAGAATTCTCCATAGCGCTAAGCTTGATCTAGATTGCCTCCAGAACTGCGTCTTTCTTTTCTGGTTGAGACGAGCTTGATCCTTGCCCTTGGCTTTTCAATGGAGTAGAAGAAGAAGAAGGAGAAGAGAGGAAAGGGTTAGAGGAATCATTAGAGTTGGAGTTTGAATGATTGTTACCGTGGTTTTGGTTATTCGCCCTCCAGTTGTTGCTATTGGATCCTCTATTGTTGTTGTTGTAGTTGTTGTTTCGGGGACCGTTATTGTTGTTACGGTACCCGTTGTTGTTGTTGCTCCTTTGCCCTTGCTCTTCCTTCTTAGTTTGAGCCAACAAGAGCTCCTTCAATTGCTTCACGTCATTCTTCAACGACGTGAGTTGATTGTTGTTGGGTTGAGTCTCTTGAAAGTTGACTCTTTTAACTCCACCTTCAGCTCCTTGGTGGGTATATTTCTCCATGTGCAAGGCTTGCTTCTCAATGAAGTCCCAAGCCTCATCAATCGCCATGTCCATGAAGGTACCGGCGGAGAGTAGTTGGAGATTGAACTGGGTGCTTCCGTCCAGCCCTTTGAAGTAGATCTCCAACAACTCGATCTTTGGAATCCCATGATGTGGGCAATCTAAAAGGATATCCTTGAACCGCTCCCAAGACTTGGACAAGCTCTCCTTGTCCTTCATGATGAAAGCATTGATCTTATCTCTCATTTCAGCGGTCTTCGAGGGGGGAAAGAATTTGGTTAAGAATTTCGTAGTCATCTCCTCCCATGTGCTGATTTTTCCTGGAGGAAGAGATTGATACCAAGTAAGAGCTCTATCTTTTAAAGAAAAGTAAAAAGGTCTTAGCTTGTAATTGTTATTTTCAATTCTGGAAGGTCGCAAGGTTTCCATCAAGATCTCGTAGTTTTGAAGATGTTGATGTGGCGACTCCTTCTCTAGCCCTCCGAATTGGCATTGGCGAATCATGGACAAGACTTGCGGTCGAAGTTCGTAGTCATGATCCGCTGGATCTCCTAGGTTCACTCCTGGACGCCTGATAGCATGAATTATAGTCTATATTTTGGGGTTTGTTTGGACGTTTTATCTTTCATAATCTGCATGTTTGTATGTACATTATGTGATTTTACTACCATTTCATCTACCTTTGCGAGAATCGAGGTCTACACCTAGTTTCGTTGTAATTGCAGGTAATATGGTACGTTTTGCATCAAAAAGGAGCAAAAGGAGTCAAGAGTCATTTGGAGCTACATTCAGGAAGCACAACCATGGATTAAAGATTTACTTTGGACCAGTTTTGAGAGATTCTACACTCAGTTATGATCACCTCGGTTGACCAGAGATTCATCTCGACCGAGGCGATCCAGAGACGCCGACTCGACCGAGGCGAACACCTAGGACGCGGCGAGAATATTTTATTCTTGGCTGAGATCTTTTAAAATTGGAAAGTGATCTTATATTTTTTGGGCTGAGCTTCTAGAAGGAAGGAGATATGCAGAATCATATATTTTACCTATATTTATGGGATAATATCTTCTTAAGATTTATTATCTTTGGAGGTTTATTTTTCCTATAAAAAGGGTTGGATTTTCCACAAATCCGATCATGCTTAGATGCTTAGAGGCTGCAAACATCCGCTTACAGTTAGAACATCACGCTATCAGCGCAGCAGCCGCATCCTACTCCAATTTGGGAGATTCGAAGAACCTTTTTGAAGGTTGAAGGAAAGTTGAAGATTAGCTTTTTATAGCTTTTTGGAGGGTTTTGTAAG
Source organism: Fagopyrum esculentum (assembly GCA_033239045.1). Lineage (NCBI taxonomy): Eukaryota > Viridiplantae > Streptophyta > Magnoliopsida > Caryophyllales > Polygonaceae > Fagopyrum > Fagopyrum esculentum. The sequence goes on along the minus strand of BSUD01000008.1, from coordinate 87,137,237 downwards.
ATTGTCTTCAATTCCTTTCCTTGATTGTCTTGTCTTATTGGATCATTATCCAAGGAACAATTTTGTGTGATATTTGATTCAGTTATCGAAGTGTTTTCATTAAATTCTTCTTTATTCAAATATTCACCTTCTTCCCATATATTTAATACTTTCATTATGATGATGAGTGGCTAATTTCCTTGTGTGATTCTAGGGTGATTGGCTGAAGGTTGTGGGAAAAACAATGATAGAATGATCTTAATCACAGTAGGACCCTGAAAGTTCGAGTCTTTAACCTTAACCCTAAGCATCTCGTTCAGTCGATGAACATCTCGGCCGGGGTGGAAACTGGCTGACCGAGGTGGCTTATCCGATCCTTAACTGAGAGTTAATGTGTTAGAGTTTGCCAAATCCTATTCTTATTATACCTTTCTGGTTCAAAGCAAGCTTAGGATGAGACTTACCCGGTAATTCCTTAGTTTGTATACCAACGATCATAAGTGTAGGTAATAAAGGCTTGTCCTTTATTGGGGTTTGAGTGTGCTTCCATCCCATCTTTGTGAGTTAGCCTGAGACTTACCCGGTAAAGGTTGATTCTATTCCCTTAGATGGTGTGTTAGTTTGAGGTTATAGTTCTTTATCTTAATTCCTTGAGACTTACCCGGTAATAGGAGTTACGGTTTGGGATTAGTGTGTAGTGAGACTTACCCGGTGATCTACTCCACTTTAGAAACACCTTCCCCATGCAAAAACCTCAGCTTTGTCCGCTTATCTATAGATCTTGAGTTGGAACCACAACTAGATGCTTTAATCCCTAGAATTGCATGTTTGCTTTATTTGACATCTTATTCATCTTTGATTGTATTACTTGCTCTTGTGGTTAGCATCAACACTAGCATACCGTACTGGACTTTGTTTCACTAAGTCCCTGTGATCGACCCCTGGAATTTTCTTGCTTTTACTACGATTGACCCGTACACTGCGGGTTCGCATCCTTGTTTTAAGCTTAAGTCTAGGGTTATAAATTTAAAGCTTGCACACACCGTTTGGAGCGAACAAGTTTTTGGCGCCGTTGCCGGGGACAGTTCTGATATGTTTAAGTTGCTAAATGCTTTGTTTAAGTTGCTAAATACTTACAGGTTATTTGACTGAGAAAAACGTCGAAACCGAAAAAAAAACAAAATGGTTTTAAAAAAATTTTTGACCTCGACCGGGACAGTTCTGGCAAAACGAGGTGTTTCACCTCGGTTGAACCAAGAACATCTCGACCGAGGTGGGTTAACAGAAAATTTTCGAAAACGATTTTTGTGTTACTTATCTGGATATGATCTCAGTGAAGATTTTGTTTACCGACTGGATTTAAATTCTTTATATGTTTGAAATGTTTTATGATATGTTTAAGTTGCTAAATGCTTTGTTTGAAATTATTGGCATGTTTAATACTTTATTTTTATCCAAATTATGTTGAATTTGAAGGTTGACACCGCAGCATAAGTTCTCTCACGTTCTTCTTGGAAAGACCAAGGCAATTCATTCTTCTTCTTCTTCTTCTTGATCATGCTTAGCCCCTCATATACATATTGCCTCCCTTTACCTATCCGGGAATTTGGAAGCAAGCGAAGTGGTGAAAGCAAGTCAAAAGTTGAGAAGTGGCTGAAAGTGAAAGTGTTAGAAAGCAATAATAGGTTTGGGGAAGTCAATCATGAAGATGAGTAACTCGGCACCATTCACATAGCCGGGTGTTTGTGTCTTGCCAAAGTCGGATTGAGCGATATTCCTAACGGGTCATGGTATGTGCATCAAGGGTTTGACGCATCTCAAGAAATTGATGATTACGGATTTCCTAGGCTTCGGTTATTGTGCACCTCTGTCCATGCATCCCAAAAAGTAAAGTAAAAGAGAAAAAAGTGTGAAATAAGCAAAGCTTATTGGTGGAAGATGTTGCAAGTCAAAGTGAAAGTGAAGTTCATCCTTTTCCCGGATTCTAGCACCACATTACCTTACATTCATCCCTACCCTACACGTTTCTTGACCTTTTCTTTTGGGAAGCCCTTGAGACCTTGAGCTTGTTGATAGACTTAGCGGTTTAAATCGGATTATACATGATTAATTTTGATAATTATGATTTATTATGCATTCTATGATTTTATGCAAAGATGAACAACTTTCTTATATTTATAAAATGTTTTGATCATATTAAGTTTTTAATTCCAGGAAGTATTCTCTTAGAGTGATCTATGATAGTTGCACACCATAAAATGTTTTTGAAAGACTTTTTCATTGATTTTCTTGACTTATAATCCATTCTATCTTGACTTCTATATGAGGAACTTGCTTGGGGACAAGCAAGGGCTAAGTATGGGGTATTTTGATAGCATGAATTATAGTCTATATTTTGGGGTTTGTTTGGACGTTTTATCTTTCATAATCTGCATGTTTGTATGTACATTATGTGATTTTACTACCATTTCATCTACCTTTGCGAGAATCGAGGTCTACACCTAGTTTCGTTGTAATTGCAGGTAATATGGTACGTATTGCATCAAAAAGGAGCAAAAGGAGTCAAGAGTCATTTGGAGCTACATTCAGGAAGCACAACCATGGATTAAAGATTTACTTTGGACCAGTTTTGAGAGATTCTACACTCAGTTATGATCACCTCGGTTGACCAGAGATTCATCTCGACCGAGGCGATCCAGAGACGCCGACTCGACCGAGGCGAACACCTAGGACGCGGCGAGAATATTTTATTCTTGGCTGAGATCTTTTAAAATTGGAAAGTGATCTTATATTTTTTGGGCTGAGCTTCTAGAAGGAAGGAGATATGCAGAATCATATATTTTACCTATATTTATGGGATAATATCTTCTTAAGATTTATTATCTTTGGAGGTTTATTTTTCCTATAAAAAGGGTTGGATTTTCCACAAATCCAACATCCGCTTACAGTTAGAACATCCCGCATACGACGCAGCAGCCGCATCCTACTCCAATTTGGGAGATTCGAAGAACCTTTTTGAAGGTTGAAGGAAAGTTGAAGATTAGCTTTTTATAGCTTTTTGGAGGGTTTTGTAAGATTGTCTTCAATTCCTTTCCTTGATTGTCTTGTCTTATTGGATCATTATCCAAGGAACAATTTTGTGTGATATTTGATTCAGTTATCGAAGTGTTTTCATTAAATTCTTCTTTATTCAAATATTCACCTTCTTCCCATATATTTAATACTTTCATTATGATGATGAGTGGCTAATTTCCTTGTGTGATTCTAGGGTGATTGGCTGAAGGTTGTGGGAAAAACAATGATAGAATGATCTTAATCACAGTAGGACCCTGAAAGTTCGAGTCTTTAACCTTAACCCTAAGCATCTCGTTCAGTCGATGAACATCTCGGCCGGGGTGGAAACTGGCTGACCGAGGTGGCTTATCCGATCCTTAACTGAGAGTTAATGTGTTAGAGTTTGCCAAATCCTATTCTTATTATACCTTTCTGGTTCAAAGCAAGCTTAGGATGAGACTTACCCGGTAATTCCTTAGTTTGTATACCAACGATCATAAGTGTAGGTAATAAAGGCTTGTCCTTTATTGGGGTTTGAGTGTGCTTCCATCCCATCTTTGTGAGTTAGCCTGAGACTTACCCGGTAAAGGTTGATTCTATTCCCTTAGATGGTGTGTTAGTTTGAGGTTATAGTTCTTTATCTTAATTCCTTGAGACTTACCCGGTAATAGGAGTTACGGTTTGGGATTAGTGTGTAGTGAGACTTACCCGGTGATCTACTCCACTTTAGAAACACCTTCCCCATGCAAAAATCTCAGCTTTGTCCGCTTATCTATAGATCTTGAGTTGGAACCACAACTAGATGCTTTAATCCCTAGAATTGCATGTTTGCTTTATTTGACATCTTATTCATCTTTGATTGTATTACTTGCTCTTGTGGTTAGCATCAACACTAGCATACCGTATTGGACTTTGTTTCACTAAGTCCCTGTGATCGACCCCTGGAATTTTCTTGCTTTTACTACGATTGACCCGTACACTGCGGGTTCGCATCCTTGTTTTAAGCTTAAGTCTAGGGTTATAAATTTAAAGCTTGCACACACCGTTTGGAGCGAACAAGTTTTTGGCGCCGTTGCCGGGGACTTGGTCTAGACCGAGCCGGTACGGTTTGCTTTCGGGGCGCTTGCCCCTATTGCTACTAACTACTCTTTCTATGAGTTTTGTAGTTTTCAGGATTTCTGATGGCTATGTTTGATCCAGCCTGGATAGCAAGACAAAGTGCTAGGGCGGATTATTATGAATACTTGGAGGAAAAGTACTCCTTCTATTGGTTCAACAATGAATGGGAAAGAGAAGAAGCCATTCAGCGTGAACTTGCGATATGGGATGAGAAGAATGTCCCTAGAAAGACTTATGAGCAACCTCTTGAAGACTCTCTCGAATCTAGGTTGGAGAAGTTGATGAAGAAGGTGACGGAGCTCAAGGAAAGCACCCTATCCTATGCTAAGCCAGAAGAGGAGCATAAGGAAGTGTTGCACGTTTCGAGCATACCTCCAGTCAAACCAGAAGTTTCTCCTGAAGCTTTTGAGGTAGAAGATGTGGAAGATCTCGATCTGACTGTTGAGACCTCGGTCGAGGTGGAAGTGACCTCGGTCGAGATGAAAGAAGAACCTGCAGAACCAGAAGAAGCGGATGCAGAAGACTTTGGCCAATTTACTGAGAATGTGGTCAAGGTGGAAAGAAGACTAGCAGAACTGAGAGAGATTTCGTGGGTGGATTATCAACCCAACACGAAACTTGTCTCGAACTTTGGAAAACTTTACAAGGTAATTTCTCTTACTCCATTTGAATTTCCTATTAAAATTTCTGAATTTTTCAGGAAAGCACCGGAGAGTTGGAGGTCTCTTCCGAAAGAACCTCCAAAGATCAAGATGAAGTCTTCCTTAAAATTTTTGGAAGAAGATGCTCCTTGGATCATGAGGAGTGGAGTTGGCAAGCACTACACCGCTAAGGCGATGAAGAGTCTCTTGTTCAAGTATGGGGTCCCTCGCATGCTAAGGACCTTGTACTATCCCCAAGCTATAGATGGGGAAGCTGCTATGATTCTCGAGAAACTGTTTTCTCGATCAAGGAAAGGATGGGACGCAAGGCTAGATTATGTCCCATTGGAGTGCAGGAAGGCTAGAAGGAATCCGGTGAGAATCAAACCGTACAAGCTTGTACGTGGGAGATCTTACCATTTGCCGGTGAAGTTAGGAACCGGAACCTTCTTGGAAGATTTTTACGGATGTGATGAGCACTCCACGACATTCGAAGTGCATTGAGTAATCCCATGCCGTATGGTCCAGCTAGCGACCTTAAACCAAGCGCTTCTTGGGAGGCAACCCAAGGTATTGCTTTCTTCTCCTTTTTCTAGTTTAGTTTAGATAGTTGCTTTGTTTTTGTTTTCCTCTAGACAACAACCAGGTATTCCAAAAGGAAGGATCACAGTTCAAGAGCTACACTAGAAGAACGAAATTTCGAGAAGTTGAGGAAACGAGCTTTACTGATATACATCTCGGGTACTGTCAGAACACCTCGACCGAGATGTACTTCGCCAACCGAGATGGTCTTATCTGGGAGCTGTTTCTTACTTCTTCATGCAGTTTAGCTATGTTCGGTGAGTATCCTGTCCTTAGACTTATTCTGACCCACTGGGACAGTGTGTCCCAAGTATGGGGTGTTTGTACTTATTTGACTACTTGACGTTATTTGACTACTTTTGATGTATGATATTATATTTATCGGATATTTTCGTATTTATGCTTCATTGCCTTTATATGATTATCTGATATTACATGCATACCTACAGGTTATTTGATTGAGAAAAACGTCGGAAAAAAAATTTGGTTTTAAAAAAAAAAAAAAAAAAATTTTTTGACCTCGACCGGGACAGTTCTGGCAAAACGAGGTGTTTCACCTCGGTTGAACCAAGAACATCTCGACCGAGGTGGGTTAACAGAAAATTTTCGAAAACGATTTTTGTGTTACTTATCTGGATATGATCTCAGTGAAGATTTTGTTTACCGACTGGATTTAAATTCTTTATATGTTTGAAATGTTTTATGATATGTTTAAGTTGCTAAATGCTTTGTTTGAAATTATTGGCATGTTTAATACTTTATTTTTATCCAAATTATGTTGAATTTGAAGGTTGACACCGCAGCATAAGTTCTCTCACGTTCTTCTTGGAAAGACCAAGGCAATTCATTCTTCTTCTTCTTCTTCTTGATCATGCTTAGCCCCTCATATACATATTGCCTCCCTTTACCTATCCGGGAATTTGGAAGCAAGCGAAGTGGTGAAAGCAAGTCAAAAGTTGAGAAGTGGCTGAAAGTGAAAGTATTAGAAAGCAATAATAGGTTTGGGGAAGTCAATCATGAAGATGAGTAACTCGGCACCATTCACATAGCCGGGTGTTTGTGTCTTGCCAAAGTCGGATTGAGCGATATTCCTAACGGGTCATGGTATGTGCATCAAGGGTTTGACGCATCTCAAGAAATTGATGATTGCGGATCTCCTAGGCTTCGGTTATTGTGCACCTCTGTCCATGCATCCCAAAAAGTAAAGTAAAAGAGAAAAAAGTGTGAAATAAGCAAAGCTTATTGGTGGAAGATGTTGCAAGTCAAAGTGAAAGTGAAGTTCATCCTTTTCCCGGATTCTAGCACCACATTACCTTACATTCATCCCTACCCTACACGTTTCTTGACCTTTTCTTTTGGGAAGCCCTTGAGACCTTGAGCTTGTTGATAGACTTAGCGGTTTAAATCGGATTATACATGATTAATTTTGATAATTATGATTTATTATGCATTCTATGATTTTATGCAAAGATGAACAACTTTCCTATATTTATAAAATGTTTTGATCATATTGAGTTTTTAATTTCCAGGAAGTACTCTCTTAGAGTGATCTATGATAGTTGCACACCATAAAATGTTTTTGAAAGACTTTTTCATTGATTTTCTTGACTTATAATCCATTCTATCTTGATTTCTATATGAGGAACTTGCTTAGGGACAAGCAAGGGCTAAGTATGGGGTATTTTGATAGCATGAATTATAGTCTATATTTTGGGGTTTGTTTGGACGTTTTATCTTTCATAATCTGCATGTTTGTATGTACATTATGTGATTTTACTACCATTTCATCTACCTTTGCGAGAATCGAGGTCTACACCTAGTTTCGTTGTAATTGCAGGTAATATGGTACATTTTGCATCGAAAAGGAGCAAAAGGAGTCAAGAGTCATTTGGAGCTACATTCAGGAAGCACAACCATGGATTAAAGATTTACTTTGGACCAGTCTTGAGAGATTCTACACTCAGTTATGAATCACCTCGGTTGCCCAGAGATTCATCTCGACCGAGGCGATCCAGAGACGCCGACTCGACCGAGGCGAACACCTAGGACGCGGCGAGAATATTTTATTCTTGGCTGAGATCTTTTAAAATTGGAAAGTGATCTTATATTTTTTGGGCTGAGCTTCTAGAAGGAAGGAGATATGCAGAATCATATATTTTACCTATATTTATGGGATAATATCTTCTTAAGATTTCTTATCTTTGGAGGGTTATTTTTCCTATAAAAAGGGTTGGATTTTCCACAAATCGAAGGCATGCTTGGAGGCTGCATACATCGATCAATACCCTACATACACAGCAGCCGCATCTTACTCCAATTTGGGAGATTGAAGAACCTTTTTGAAGGTTGAAGGAAAGTTGAAGACTATAGCTTTTTATAGCTTTTTGGAGGGTTTTGTAAGATTGTCTTCAATTCCTTTCCTTGATTGTCTTGTCTTATTGGATCATTATCCAAGGAACAATTTTGTGTGATATTTGATTCAGTTATCGAAGTGTTTTCATTAAATTCTTCTTTATTCAAATATTCACCTTCTTCCCATATATTTAATACTTTCATTATGATGATGAGTGGCTAATTTCCTTGTGTGATTCTAGGGTGATTGGCTGAAGGTTGTGGGAAAAACAATGATAGAATGATCTTAATCACAGTAGGATCCTGAAAGTTCGAGTCTTTAACCTTAACCCTAAGCATCTCGTTCAGTCGATGAACATCTCGGCCGGGGTGGAAACTGGCTGACCGAGGTGGCTTATCCGATCCTTAACTGAGAGTTAATGTGTTAGAGTTTGCCAAATCCTATTCTTATTATACCTTTCTGGTTCAAAGCAAGCTTAGGATGAGACTTACCCGGTAATTCCTTAGTTTGTGTACCAACGATCATAAGTGTAGGTAATAAAGGCTTGTCCTTTATTGGGGTTTGAGTGTGCTTCCATCCCATCTTTGTGAGTTAGCCTGAGACTTACCCGGTAAAGGTTGATTCTATTCCCTTAGATGGTGTGTTAGTTTGAGGTTATAGTTCTTTATCTTAATTCCTTGAGACTTACCCGGTAATAGGAGTTACGGTTTGGGATTAGTGTGTAGTGAGACTTACCCGGTGATCTACTCCACTTTAGAAACACCTTCCCCATGCAAAAATCTCAGCTTTGTCCGCTTATCTATAGATCTTGAGTTGGAACCACAACTAGATGCTTTAATCCCTAGAATTGCATGTTTGCTTTATTTGACATCTTATTCATCTTTGATTGTATTACTTGCTCTTGTGGTTAGCATCAACAGTAGCATACCGTCTGGACTTTGTTTCACTAAGTCCCTGTGATCGACCCCTGGAATTTTCTTGCTTTTACTACGATTGACCCGTACACTGCGGGTTCGCATCCTTGTTTTAAGCTTAAGTCTAGGGTTATAAATTTAAAGCTTGCACACACCGTTTGGAGCGAACAAGTTTTTGGCGCCGTTGCCGGGGACTTGGTCTAGACCGAGCCGGTACGGTTTGCTTTCGGGGCGCTTGCCCCTATTGCTACTAACTACTCTTTCTATGAGTTTTGTAGTTTTCAGGATTTCTGATGGCTATGTTTGATCCAGCCTGGATAGCAAGGCAAAGTGCTAGGGCGGACCATTATGAATACTTGGAGGAGAAGTACTCCTTCTATTGGTTCAACAATGAATGGGAAAGAGAAGAGGCCATTCAGCACGAACTTTCGATATGGGATGAGAAGAACGTTCCTAAAAACATTTATGAGCAACCTTTTGAAGACTCTCTCGAATCAAGATTGGAGAAGTTGATGAAGAAGGTGGAGGAGCTCAAGGAAAGCACCCTATCCTATGCTAAGCCGAAAGAGGAGCATAAGGAAGTGTTGCACGTTCCAAGCATTCCTCTTGTTGAACCGGAAGTTTCTCCTGAAGCTTTTGTGGAAGCGGAGGATATGGAAGATCTCGATCCAACTGCCGAGACCTCGGCCGAGGTGTCAGAGATCTCGACCGAGATGGAAGAAGAATTTGTAGAACTGCAAGATGCAGCAAACCCTGACCAAATTACTGAGACTGTGGTCAAGGTGGAGGAAAGGAATGCACCGGAAAGTTGGAGGTCTCTTCCGAAAGAACCTCCTAAAATCAAGATGAAGTCTTCCTTGAAATTGTTGGAAGAAGAAGCTCCTTGGATTATAAGGAGTGGAGTTAGCAAGCACTTCACCGTTAAGGCAATGAAGTGTCTTTTGTTCAAGTATGGGGTCCCTCGCATGCTAAGGACCTTGTACCATCCCCAAGCTATAGAAGGGGAAGCTACTAGGATTCTCGAGAAGCTGTTTTCTCGATCAAGGAAAGGATGGGATGAAAGACTGAGTTATGTCCCATGGACAAAGAGGAAGACCGGTAGGATTCCGGTGAGAACCAAATCGTACAAGCTTGTACGTAGGAAATCCTACCATTTGCCGGTGAAATTAGGAACCGGAACCTTTTTGGAAGAATTTTATGATGGATGTGATGAGCACTCCACGACATTCGAAGTACATTGAGTAATTCTATGGAGAAGGGTCCAGCTAGCGACCTTAAACCAAGCGCTTCTTGGGAGGCAACCCAAGGTATTGCTTTCTTCTCCCTTTTCTAGTTTAGTTTAGATAGTTGCTTTGTTTTTGTTTTCCTCTAGACAACAACCAGGTATTCCAAAAGGAAGGATCACAATTCAGGAGCTACAGTGGAAGAACAAAATTTCGAGAAGTTGAGGAAACGAGCTTTACTGAGATACATCTCGGGTACTGTCAGAACACCTCGACCGAGATGTACTTCGCCAACCGAGATGGTCTTATCTGGGAGCTGTTTCTTACTTCTTCATGCAGTTTAGCTATGTTCGGTGAGTATCCTGTCCTTAGACTTATTCTGATCCACTGGGACAGTGTGTCCCAAGTATGGGGTAGTTGATGTATTATCTGACTTATTTGACTTATGATGTATTATTCGACTTATGATGTATCGGATATTTTCATATTCATGCTTTATCTGCATTTATATGTTTATCTGAGATTGCATGCATACTTACAGGTTATTTGATTGAGAAAAACGTCGAAACCGAAAAAAAAATTGGTTTTAAAAAAAAAATTTTTTGACCTCGACCGGGACAGTTCTGGCAAAACGAGGTGTTTCACCTCGGTTGAACCAAGAACACCTCGACCGAGGTGGGCGTAACAGAAAATTTTCGAAAACGATTTTTGTGTTACTTATCTGGATATGATCTCAGTGAAGATTTTGTTTACCGACTGGATTTAAATTCTTTATATGTTTGAAATGTTTTATGATATGTTTAAGTTGCTAAATGCTTTGTTTGAAATTATTGGCATGTTTAATACTTTATTTTTATCCAAATTATGTTGAATTTGAAGGTTGACACCGCAGCATAAGTTCTCTCACGTTCTTCTTGGAAAGACCAAGGCAATTCATTCTTCTTCTTCTTCTTCTTGATCATGCTTAGCCCCTCATATACATATTGCCTCCCTTTACCTATCCGGGAATTTGGAAGCAAGCGAAGTGGTGAAAGCAAGTCAAAAGTTGAGAAGTGGCTGAAAGTGAAAGTATTAGAAAGCAATAATAGGTTTGGGGAAGTCAATCATGAAGATGAGTAACTCGGCACCATTCACATAGCCGGGTGTTTGTGTCTTGCCAAAGTCGGATTGAGCGATATTCCTAACGGGTCATGGTATGTGCATCAAGGGTTTGACGCATCTCAAGAAATTGATGATTACGGATTTCCTAGGCTTCGGTTATTGTGCACCTCTGTCCATGCATCCCAAAAAGTAAAGTAAAAGAGAAAAAAGTGTGAAATAAGCAAAGCTTATTGGTGGAAGATGTTGCAAGTCAAAGTGAAAGTGAAGTTCATCCTTTTCCCGGATTCTAGCACCACATTACCTTACATTCATCCCTACCCTACACGTTTCTTGACCTTTTCTTTTGGGAAGCCCTTGAGACCTTGAGCTTGTTGATAGACTTAGCGGTTTAAATCGGATTATACATGATTAATTTTGATAATTATGATTTATTATGCATTCTATGATTTTATGCAAAGATGAACAACTTTCTTATATTTATAAAATGTTTTGATCATATTAAGTTTTTAATTCCAGGAAGTATTCTCTTAGAGTGATCTATGATAGTTGCACACCATAAAATGTTTTTGAAAGACTTTTTCATTGATTTTCTTGACTTATAATCCATTCTATCTTGATTTCTATATGAGGAACTTGCTTAGGGACAAGCAAGGGCTAAGTATGGGGTATTTTGATAGCATGAATTATAGTCTATATTTTGGGGTTTGTTTGGACGTTTTATCTTTCATAATCTGCATGTTTGTATGTACATTATGTGATTTTACTACCATTTCATCTACCTTTGCGAGAATCGAGGTCTACACCTAGTTTCGTTGTAATTGCAGGTAATATGGTACGTTTTGCATCAAAAAGGAGCAAAAGGAGTCAAGAGTCATTTGGAGCTACATTCAGGAAGCACAACCATGGATTAAAGATTTACTTTGGACCAGTTTTGAGAGATTCTACACTCAGTTATGATCACCTCGGTTGACCAGAGATTCATCTCGACCGAGGCGATCCAGAGACGCCGACTCGACCGAGGCGAACACCTAGGACGCGGCGAGAATATTTTATTCTTGGCTGAGATCTTTTAAAATTGGAAAGTGATCTTATATTTTTTGGGCTGAGCTTCTAGAAGGAAGGAGATATGCAGAATCATATATTTTACCTATATTTATGGGATAATATCTTCTTAAGATTTATTATCTTTGGAGGTTTATTTTTCCTATAAAAAGGGTTGGATTTCCACAATTCGAGAAGCCCGCTTACACCGAAATACAGGCTGCATACACCCGCTATCAGCGCAGCAGCCGCATCATACTCCAATTTGGGAGAGAGTTGAAGAACCTTTTTGGAGGTTGAAGGAAGATTTGAAGACTATAGCTTTATAGCTTTTTGGAGGGTTTTGTAAGATTGTCTTCAATTCTTTTCCTTGATTGTCTTGTCTTGTTGGATCATTATCCAAGGAACAATTTTGTGTGATATTTGATTCAGTTATCGAAGTGTTTTCATTAAATTCTTCTTTATTCAAATATTCACCTTCTTCCCATATATTTAATACTTTCATTATGATGATGAGTGGCTAATTTCCTTGTGTGATTCTAGGGTGATTGGCTGAAGGTTGTGGGAAAAACAATGATAGAATGATCTTAATCACAGTAGGACCCTGAAAGTTCGAGTCTTTAACCTTAACCCTAAGCATCTCGTTCAGTCGATGAACATCTCGGCCGGGGTGGAAACTGGCTGACCGAGGTGGCTTATCCGATCCTTAACTGAGAGTTAATGTGTTAGAGTTTGCCAAATCCTATTCTTATTATACCTTTCTGGTTCAAAGCAAGCTTAGGATGAGACTTACCCGGTAATTCCTTAGTTTGTATACCAACGATCATAAGTGTAGGTAATAAAGGCTTGTCCTTTATTGGGGTTTGAGTGTGCTTCCATCCCATCTTTGTGAGTTAGCCTGAGACTTACCCGGTAAAGGTTGATTCTATTCCCTTAGATGGTGTGTTAGTTTGAGGTTATAGTTCTTTATCTTAATTCCTTGAGACTTACCCGGTAATAGGAGTTACGGTTTGGGATTAGTGTGTAGTGAGACTTACCCGGTGATCTACTCCACTTTAGAAACACCTTCCCCATGCAAAAACCTCAGCTTTGTCCGCTTATCTATAGATCTTGAGTTGGAACCACAACTAGATGCTTTAATCCCTAGAATTGCATGTTTGCTTTATTTGACATCTTATTCATCTTTGATTGTATTACTTGCTCTTGTGGTTAGCATCAACACTAGCATACCGTACTGGACTTTGTTTCACTAAGTCCCTGTGATCGACCCCTGGAATTTTCTTGCTTTTACTACGATTGACCCGTACACTGCGGGTTCGCATCCTTGTTTTAAGCTTAAGTCTAGGGTTATAAATTTAAAGCTTGCACACACCGTTTGGAGCGAACAAGTTTTTGGCGCCGTTGCCGGGGACAGTTCTGATATGTTTAAGTTGCTAAATGCTTTGTTTAAGTTGCTAAATACTTACAGGTTATTTGACTGAGAAAAACGTCGAAACCGAAAAAAAAACAAAATGGTTTTAAAAAAATTTTTGACCTCGACCGGGACAGTTCTGGCAAAACGAGGTGTTTCACCTCGGTTGAACCAAGAACATCTCGACCGAGGTGGGTTAACAGAAAATTTTCGAAAACGATTTTTGTGTTACTTATCTGGATATGATCTCAGTGAAGATTTTGTTTACCGACTGGATTTAAATTCTTTATATGTTTGAAATGTTTTATGATATGTTTAAGTTGCTAAATGCTTTGTTTGAAATTATTGGCATGTTTAATACTTTATTTTTATCCAAATTATGTTGAATTTGAAGGTTGACACCGCAGCATAAGTTCTCTCACGTTCTTCTTGGAAAGACCAAGGCAATTCATTCTTCTTCTTCTTCTTCTTGATCATGCTTAGCCCCTCATATACATATTGCCTCCCTTTACCTATCCGGGAATTTGGAAGCAAGCGAAGTGGTGAAAGCAAGTCAAAAGTTGAGAAGTGGCTGAAAGTGAAAGTATTAGAAAGCAATAATAGGTTTGGGGAAGTCAATCATGAAGATGAGTAACTCGGCACCATTCACATAGCCGGGTGTTTGTGTCTTGCCAAAGTCGGATTGAGCGATATTCCTAACGGGTCATGGTATGTGCATCAAGGGTTTGACGCATCTCAAGAAATTGATGATTACGGATTTCCTAGGCTTCGGTTATTGTGCACCTCTGTCCATGCATCCCAAAAAGTAAAGTAAAAGAGAAAAAAGTGTGAAATAAGCAAAGCTTATTGGTGGAAGATGTTGCAAGTCAAAGTGAAAGTGAAGTTCATCCTTTTCCCGGATTCTAGCACCACATTACCTTACATTCATCCCTACCCTACACGTTTCTTGACCTTTTCTTTTGGGAAGCCCTTGAGACCTTGAGCTTGTTGATAGACTTAGCGGTTTAAATCGGATTATACATGATTAATTTTGATAATTATGATTTATTATGCATTCTATGATTTTATGCAAAGATGAACAACTTTCTTATATTTATAAAATGTTTTGATCATATTAAGTTTTTAATTCCAGGAAGTATTCTCTTAGAGTGATCTATGATAGTTGCACACCATAAAATGTTTTTGAAAGACTTTTTCATTGATTTTCTTGACTTATAATCCATTCTATCTTGATTTCTATATGAGGAACTTGCTTAGGGACAAGCAAGGGCTAAGTATGGGGTATTTTGATAGCATGAATTATAGTCTATATTTTGGGGTTTGTTTGGACGTTTTATCTTTCATAATCTGCATGTTTGTATGTACATTATGTGATTTTACTACCATTTCATCTACCTTTGCGAGAATCGAGGTCTACACCTAGTTTCGTTGTAATTGCAGGTAATATGGTACGTTTTGCATCAAAAAGGAGCAAAAGGAGTCAAGAGTCATTTGGAGCTACATTGAGGAGCAAAAAGGAATCCTTCAGGAAACATAGCCATGGATTAAAGATTTACTTTGGACCAGTTTTGAGAGATTCTACACTCAGTTATGATCACCTCGGTTGACCAGAGATTCATCTCGACCGAGGCGATCCAGAGACGCCGACTCGACCGAGGCGAACACCTAGGACGCGGCGAGAATATTTTATTCTTGGCTGAGATCTTTTAAAATTGGAAAGTGATCTTATATTTTTTGGGCTGAGCTTCTAGAAGGAAGGAGATATGCAGAATCATATATTTTACCTATATTTATGGGATAATATCTTCTTAAGATTTATTATCTTTGGAGGTTTATTTTTCCTATAAAAAGGGTTGATTTTCTACAATTTGAGGAGGCTGCATACACCGCATACGATCTCGATTACAGCGAAGAATACGCAGCAGCCGCATCATACTCCAATTTGGGAGATTCGAAGAACCTTTTTGAAGGTTGAAGGAAGATTGAAGATTAGCTTTTTATAGCTTTTTGAAGGGTTTTGTAAGATTGTCTTCAATTCTTTTCCTTGTTGTCTTGTCTTGTTGGATTATTATCCAAGGAACGATTTTTGTGTGATATTTGATTCAGTTATGATAGTTGCACACCATAAAAATATTTTTGAAGGACTTCTCATTGATTTTCTTGACTTATAATCCATTCTATCTTGATTTCTATATGAGGAACTTGCTTAGGGACAAGCAAGGGCTAAGTATGGGGTATTTTGATAGCATGAATTATAGTCTATATTTTGGGGTTTGTTTGGACGTTTTATCTTTCATAATCTGCATGTTTGTATGTACATTATGTGATTTTACTACCATTTCATCTACCTTTGCGAGAATCGAGGTCTACACCTAGTTTCGTTGTAATTGCAGGTAATATGGTACGTTTTGCATCAAAAAGGAGCAAAAGGAGTCAAGAGTCATTTGGAGCTACATTCAGGAAGCACAACCATGGATTAAAGATTTACTTTGGACCAGTTTTGAGAGATTCTACACTCAGTTATGATCACCTCGGTTGACCAGAGATTCATCTCGACCGAGGCGATCCAGAGACGCCGACTCGACCGAGGCGAACACCTAGGACGCGGCGAGAATATTTTATTCTTGGGCTGAGCTTCTAGAAGGAAGGAGATATGCAGAATCATATATTTTACCTATATTTATGGGAATATATCTTCTTAAGATTTATTATCTTTGGAGGTTTATTTTTCCTATAAAAAGGATTGGATTTTCCACAAATCCGATCATGCTTAGATGCTTAGAGGCTTAGAGACTGCATACACCGCATACGATCTCGATTACAGCAAAGAATACGCAGCAGCCGCATCCTACTCCAATTTGGGAGATTCGAAGAACCTTTTTGAAGGTTGAAGGAAAGTTGAAGATTAGCTTTTTATAGCTTTTTGGAGGGTTTTGTAAGATTGTCTTCAATTCCTTTCCTTGATTGTCTTGTCTTATTGGATCATTATCCAAGGAACAATTTTGTGTGATATTTGATTCAGTTATCGAAGTGTTTTCATTAAATTCTTCTTTATTCAAATATTCACCTTCTTCCCATATATTTAATACTTTCATTATGATGATGAGTGGCTAATTTCCTTGTGTGATTCTAGGGTGATTGGCTGAAGGTTGTGGGAAAAACAATGATAGAATGATCTTAATCACAGTAGGACCCTGAAAGTTCGAGTCTTTAACCTTAACCCTAAGCAACTCGTTCAGTCGATGAACATCTCGGCCGGGGTGGAAACTGGCTGACCGAGGTGGCTTATCCGATCCTTAACTGAGAGTTAATGTGTTAGAGTTTGCCAAATCCTATTCTTATTATACCTTTCTGGTTCAAAGCAAGCTTAGGATGAGACTTACCCGGTAATTCCTTAGTTTGTATACCAACGATCATAAGTGTAGGTAATAAAGGCTTGTCCTTTATTGGGGTTTGAGTGTGCTTCCATCCCATCTTTGTGAGTTAGCCTGAGACTTACCCGGTAAAGGTTGATTCTATTCCCTTAGATGGTGTGTTAGTTTGAGGTTATAGTTCTTTATCTTAATTCCTTGAGACTTACCCGGTAATAGGAGTTACGGTTTGGGATTAGTGTGTAGTGAGACTTACCCGGTGATCTACTCCACTTTAGAAACACCTTCCCCATGCAAAAACCTCAGCTTTGTCCGCTTATCTATAGATCTTGAGTTGGAACCACAACTAGATGCTTTAATCCCTAGAATTGCATGTTTGCTTTATTTGACATCTTATTCATCTTTGATTGTATTACTTGCTCTTGTGGTTAGCATCAACACTAGCATACCGTACTGGACTTTGTTTCACTAAGTCCCTGTGATCGACCCCTGGAATTTTCTTGCTTTTACTACGATTGACCCGTACACTGCGGGTTCGCATCCTTGTTTTAAGCTTAAGTCTAGGGTTATAAATTTAAAGCTTGCACACACCGTTTGGAGCGAACAACGCCTCAGCTGTTGATTAGGGTCTATCCTTTGACCTAAAGTTTGTGGGATTCCTGCAAGAAGAACATTTCGGACTGGCATCCGAGGTGGAAGTACATCGACCGGGGCGTCAGGTACTGGAATCTGCCTCGGTCGAGGATCAACTACTGGATCCTGCATCAGTCGAGGATCAACTACTGGATCCTGCATCGGTCGAAGTAGAATCTGGTTCCGAATGACAGCAATCTCAGCTTCGATTGCTACAGTCCTGGTGCGATTCTCTTCTTTCTCTTGCCTGAGTTCATCCTCGCTGAGACGTAGCAGCTCCTGCGTCTCTTTCAATTGGGCCGCAAGATCGCGATCGTCTTGTTGGGCCATCTTCGCTTCTCTTAAGCGTCGCTTGTATGTCTTTTCTGGTTCGGGATCGTAAGGAACGATTTCCTTCCCAGTGCGGGTTCTTCGCATATACCTAAGAAAGAACCTGCAAAAGTCACTCAAGTAGAGTGGTTAGACAAAACGGGGCAAATGCCCCAAGAGCAAACCGTACCGGCTCGGTCTAGACCAAGTCCCCGGCAACGGCGCCAAAAACTTGTTCGCTCCAAACGGTGTGTGCAAGCTTTAAATTTATAACCCTAGACTTAAGCTTAAAACAAGGATGCGAACCCGCAGTGTATGGGTCAATCGTAGTAAAAGCAAGAAAATTCCAGGGGTCGATCACAGGGACTCGGTGAAACAGAGTCAATACGGTATGCTAACGTCAATACTAACCACAAGAGCAATTAACACAATCAAAGATGAATAAGAAGTCAATAAAGCAAACATGCAATTCTAGGGATTAAAGCATCAAGTTGTGGTTCCAACTCAAGATCTATAGATAAGCGGACAAAGCTGAGATTTTTGCGTGGGGAAGGTGTTACTAAAGTGGAGTAGATCACCGGGTAAGTCTCACTACACACTAATCCTAAACCGTAATTCCTATTACCGGGTAAGTCTCAAGGAATCAAGATAAAGAACTATAACCTCAAACTAACACACCATCTAAGGGAATAGAATCAACCTTTACCGGGTAAGTCTCAGGCTAACTCACAAAGATGGGATGGAAGCACACTCAAACCCCAATAAAGGATAAACCTTTATTACCTACACTTATGATCGTCGGTACACAAACTAAGGAATTACCGGGTAAGTCTCATCCTAAGCTTGCTTTGAACCAGAAAGGTATAATAAGAATAGGATTTGGCAAACTCTAACACTTAACTCTCAGTTTAGGAAAGGATAAGTCACCTCGGTCAGAAGAATTCCACCCCGGCCGAGATGTTCATCAACCGAACGAGGTGCTTAGGGTTAAGGTTAAAGACTCGAACTTTCAGGATCCTGCTGGAATCTAAGATTATTCTATCATTGTTTTTCCCACAACCTTCAGCCAATCACCCTAGAATCACACAAGGAAATTAGCCACTCATCATCATAATGAAAGTATTAAATATATGGGAAGAAGGTGAATATTTGAACAAAGAAGAATTTAATGAAAACACTTCAATAACTAAATCAAATATCACACACGAAAGCGTTCCTTGGATAGCAATCCAACAAGACAAGACAATCAATGAGGGAATTGAAGACAATCTTACAAAACCCTCCAAAAAGCTATAAAAGCTATGGACTTCAATCTTCCTTCAACCTTCAAAAAGGTTCTTCAACTCTCTCCAAAATTGGAGTATGCTGCTGCTGTTCCTTCGGTGTAGGCGGAATACTTGCGCTGATAGCGGGTGTTGGAATTGTGGAAAATCCGACCCTTTTTATAGGAAAATAACCCTCCAAAGATAATAAATCTTAGAAAGATATTCTCCCATAAATATAGGTAAAATATATATTCTGCATATCTCCTTCCATCCAGGAGCCAAGCCCAAAAATATAAGATCACTTTCCAATTTTAAAAGATCTCTTCCAAGAATAAAATATTCTCGCCGCATCCTAGGTGTTCGCCTCGGTCGAGTCGGTGTCTCAGGATCGCCTCGGTCGAGATGAATCTCTAGTCAACCGAGGTGATTCAAAACAGAATGTGAAATCTCTCGAATCTGCTCTAAAGTAAATCTTTAATCCATGGCTATGCTCCCTGGATGTAGCTCCAAATGACTCATGACTCCTTTTGCTCCTTTTTTATGCAAAACGTACCATATTACCTGCAATTACAACGAAACTAGGTGTAGACCTCGATTCTCGCAAAGGCAGATGAAATGGTAATAAAAACACATAATGCACATACAAACATGCAGATTATGAAAGATAAAACGTCCAAACAAACCCCAAAATATAGACCATAATTCATGCTATCACTAACTTGTCATTAGTATTGCAAAGATGTGAGGAGACAAATCTTGTCTTGAATTGGGAAAAATGTCACTTCATGGTAAGTGAAGGTATCGTGTTTGGACACTTGGTGTCTAACCGTGGCATTGAGGTTGATAGGGCCAAGATTGAAACTATAGAGAAGTTGCCATCACCTACCTCGGTGAAAGGGGTAAGGAGTTTCTTAGGACATGCCGGTTTTTACCGGAGGTTTATTCAAGATTTCTCTAAAATTTCTAAGCCTCTCACTAACCTACTAATGAAAGATGTTGATTTTGTCTTTTCCAAAGATTGTCTTGAAGCTTTTTGTAGGTTGAAGAACGCTTTGATCTCCGCACCTATCATGCAACCTCCGGATTGGAGCTTACCGTTTGAGATCATGTGTGATGCAAGCGATGTAGCTGTTGGGGCTGTCTTGGGGCAAAGGAAAGATGGGCGCACTCATGCCATTTATTATGCTAGCAAGACGCTAGATGACGCCCAACTTAACTATGCCACAACCGAGAAAGAGTTGCTAGCGGTGGTGTATGCTTTTGAGAAGTTCCGCTCATATCTTGTTGGAGCGAAGGTCGTTGTCTATACGGATCATGCTGCGATCCGTTACCTCCTTACAAAGAAGGATGCCAAACCTAGGTTGATTCGGTGGATCCTTCTTCTTCAAGAGTTTGATTTGGAAATCCGGGACAAGAAGGGATCCGAGAACTCCGTGGCGGATCACCTTAGTAGACTACCTCCCTTAGAGATTGAGAGAGATGACATCCCGATTGATGACTCATTCCGGGATGAGCAATTGCAAATGGTGGAGGAGTGCTTGTTCCAAGTGTCTAGAGGAAGTGAGCCATGGTATGCCGACATAGTGAACTACTTGGTGTGTGAGGAAGTGCCTACCGGTTTGACATATGCCCAAAGGAAGAAATTCTTCAAGGATGTGAGGCATTACTATTGGAGTGAGCCACTTTTGTTCAAGAAAGGGCCGGATGGGATGTTTAGAAGATGCATACCGGAGGATGAAGTAGAGAGTGTGATCCGGCATTGTCACTCCTTACCATGTGGAGGCCATGCTAGCTCACACAAGACATGTGCTAAAGTGTTGCAATCGGGCTTCAATTGGCCAAGCTTGTTCAAGGACGTGCAAAGCTTTGTGGTAGCTTGTGATGCTTGCCAAAGGACGGGCAACATCTCAAGGAGGAATGAGATGCCCTTGAACAACATCCAAGAAGTCGAAATATTTGATGTATGGGGTGTGGACTTCATGGGACCGTTTCCTTCTTCATGTGGCAATCTCTACATCCTATTGGCGGTGGATTATGTGTCGAGATGGGTGGAGGCAATCGCCTCTCCCACAAATGATGCCAAGGTGGTGGTGCGGTTCTTCAACCGTGTAATCTTCCCTAGGTTTGGAACACCAAGGGTGATCATAAGTGATGGAGGGAAGCACTTCACCAATAGGAATTTTGGGGCACTTTTGGCTAAGTATGGGGTGACTCATAAGGTGGCAACACCTTACCATCCCCAAACAAGTGGCCAAGTGGAGATCTCCAACCGGGAGATCAAGGCCATTCTTGAGAAGACGGTATCAAGGACGAGAAAAGATTGGGCTATGAAGCTCAATGATGCCTTGTGGGCATATAGGACCGCTTTCAAAACACCAATTGGCACCACTCCTTACAAGCTAGTCTATGGCAAGTCTTGCCACCTTCCGGTAGAGATGGAGCATAGAGCTTATTGGGCCATTAAGTGGCTAAATTTTGATCTCAAGGAGGCGGGAGAGAAGAGGTTGCTTGATATAAACGCCCTTGAGGAGATCCGGTTGGATGCTTATGAGAATGCCCGGATCTACAAGGAGAGAACTAAACGATGGCATGACAAGCGCCTCATCCCGAAGGAGTTGAGTGAAGGCGACCTTGTCCTTCTCTTCAACTCAAGGCTGCGGCTCTTCCCCGGAAAGCTCAAATCAAGATGGAACGGGCCATATGTGGTGAAGAAAGTTTTTCCTCATGGAGCGGTGGAGATAGGAGGAGATCATTGTGGTAACTTCAAGGTGAATGGGCATCGATTGAAGAAGTACATCCCGGAAGCCCTGGTGGAAGTGATTGCCCCTTCACCTCGATTGAAACGCTCATGAATTTGGTCAAGCTAATGACCTTAAAGAAGCACTTAATGGGAGGCAACCCATTGGTATATATTTTTCCCTTTCTTTTTCTTGCTTTTGTTTAATCTCACTCTTGGTGTACTTTGTTTTTCTTTTGTGTTTTTGGATGCTAGATCTTGTTGATTGTCATGAGTTATGAGATGTTGGAGGTCATGTGAAAGCCTCATGGACCAGTTGAAGGTACAAGATCCAAGCACACGGACGAGGAGGAAATCACCCAAAAAAATCGGCCCGTTCTTCAGACAGATCGGCCGATTTTCCTGAGCAATGGGGCGATTTTTCCTCTGTATAAAGGAAAGTGATGATCTCCAATCAAGCATGGGTGGAGCGGACTTGGAACTTGGACGGCTTGCGGTGCCAAGCGCGGGTTCCAATCTCATAATGAACATCAAGAGCTCTCTACCATCCTTGATCGATCATCCACCATCATCCAATGTGAACCGAAATACCAAAGCATCACCAATTTTACATTGTGAGAACTCTCTTTCACTTCTTTATTTAGTTTACACATTAGGGACAATGTGTTTCTAAGTATGGGGTGGGGTTTTCATGATCACTTGCATAATTAGCATCTAGGATAGTTTAAGTTAGTCACACATTTCATTATGTCTTGCATTGTACATACATATTTCGAAAATTCCAAAAAAATCAGAAAATTTTAAAAATTTTAGTGCTTCTAGGCTTGGATATGACCCTAATGATGAACCTTGTCTTGTGGATTGGCGAGGATGGCCTTGTGTGTTTAATTGATGATGCATATGTGGACTTGAAATACTTATCTTGAATTCCATGAATGACTTGTGATTATGATGCTTGCCTTGATTTAATTGAGGATTGAAAGTCGAAATTGCATGCTAGTTCTTGCACATCAATTAGGAGTGATTAAGGCAATTCATCTTCCTCTACTTCCCATCTTGATCATGTTGCTTGAGCACCTCAATTGAAATAAATTTGACCTCTTTTGACCCATCCGGGAATAGGAGCATGTTAGTGTGTTGATGTGTGTGAAAAGCAATTGTGGGGTGAAGTTGTTGATGAAAGGAATGTCATGAATGAAGTACTGAAATTGTTGTGAAAGTATAGCCAAAAATATAGGTTTGGGGACATCGGTTTAAATGACAAGTAACTCGGCACACTTCACATGATCGGGTGTTGGTGCCTTGCCAAAGTCAAATAAACCGATAGTCCTAACGAGCTTTGGTATGTGTGCCCGGTGTGGATGCATCTCGAAAAATAGAAAAAGCCCGAGAATGGCTAATCACCAAGGTTTCGGCTTTTGTACACCAATGCCATTGTCTCAAAAATAAAAGAAAGAAAAGAAAATGAAGAAAAATATACACTTGAGGGAAGTTGATAAGAAAATTTGAAGTTGTGGTTGTTTAGTTCCTTTCCTGGATTAGCATCACATAGCCTAGAAAATTCCCACCTAATCACAACGTCTCTTGGCCTTCTATTTTACAAGTCCTTATAACCTACTTGCATGTGTGTAAGACTAAGTGATTTAGATTGGATATGCTCATGATCATCTTGACTTCTTCATCTTTACATTTCATTGCATGCTATCAAGTTAAGTGTAATTGTCTTTTCATGCTTTCATTTATTTGATACATAAATGCTTGTCCATTGCCACGAAACATGACTATGAAGGTGATCCAATATTAGAAGCACAAACCCAAAAAGATTTTGCCATTTTTCTGCATACATAAATCATGTCATCTCTTAGTCTATAGTTGGGAATTTGCTCGGGGACGAGCAAACCTTAAGTATGGGGTATTTTTGATAACACGATTTATGACTTAGGTTTAGGTAATCATTTAGATAGATTTCTCACTCATTCATGCATGGTTTAGCACTAATTCACGACGTTTGCACTCAATTCACGTATTTTGTCGAGATAGACGTCTACACGGACTTGTGCGTTGCTTTGTAGGTATTTCGGGGGTCTTTTGGACAATAACCGATACATTCGAGGGCCAAGCCTCGTGGTGGTACACATCCAAGGCTAAGGAGGAGCATAAATGGAGCAACAAGGGACACAAATACCACTATTGGTGCAAGCAATGGATCAACTCATGGCTAAACGATCGTGGCATGTTTCTGCTGAAGAAAATCGGACCAACTAGCAGCTAAATCGTCCGATTTAATCCTACTGGGTCGATTTTTGGGGCTTTGACAGCTTAAGCCATGTGTCCCACGATCTCTTGTCCGTCCTTGCTCTTGGTGGAGAATATAAGTGGTCCTACAGGTGGTTGTTGGGCATCTCTCCTCTCCCACACTCTCATTCACAGCTCACCAATTTGAGAAAAAGATTGGAGGAGAAGAAAAGCTCTCAAGGATTGAAGGAAGAAGAAGAACACCATTGTAGGAGTGATAGTGAGGTTTTGAGTAACTTTTGAGTGATTTTTGTAATCTTGGCTTGAAGAACCATTGCAAGGATTGTTAGGAACGTTTTGAATCTTCATTTAAGAGTTTGTAAGTCTTGCTACAACTTGGATTCAGTTGAGATTTATTAATTTTGCTTGCCTATCTTTCATTATCCATCTATGAACACCATGTATGCTTGTTTGATGATTTTGGATTTTGATATGCATACTATTGGCTAGTTTATTGTGATTCCGGAGTGATGGATTGATGGTTATGGCAAGGACTATGATAGGATGGACTTATATGTTAGTTTAGGATGAATTGATTGAACCAAACCTTAACTAGAGAGGAAAATCGGCTTGTTCATCAGGTAAATCGGCCGATTTCCCTATGATCCACCCGATTTCCTTCTCTGTTGCTCTTTAAATGATAAATCTGTATGATTGGGGTGTTAGGTTGTTAAATCCTAGGGTTTATTAAGCCTAATCTAGCTTAGGATCACCTAATGCTATCAACCTAAGTGAGGGAAGAGATCTACCCGATGATTTCCGATCTTAGATACCTTAGAAGATGAATTCTAGGTAGTAGTGAGCCTCATAAGCCGCTATTGGATCGAGTGTGCTAGGATTAGTACTTGAGACTTCCCTATTCCGAGACTTACCTGGTAAGGAGAGGGTTGTACCCTTAAGTAGTATCCGGTTTGTGTAGAATTCCCTATTTAACCACCTTGAGACCTACCCGGTAATAGGAGTTAGATGCGGGACTAGTGAAGTGAGAGACCTACCCGGTGATTGCTTCCATTAGTGAAACACTTTTCCCAACACCGCAGCTTGTCCTTAAAATCCTTAGAACCTTGAGTCCTATGTCATAACCGGAAATCTTGACCTCTAGAATCCACTTTTCTCTCTTGATCATACACTTGTGTGTTTTGTGTTACTTGCTTGTTTTGCTAGCTTGAGTTGTTGGTTTGTTTCGTTATCTTGTTTGATTTGTTATCTTTGCTTGATCGCCACAAAAACTCAACCAAAAATATATTCATTTTCCTTTCTTTATTTCTTTCTCTTCTCTTAGATTAGATCCACACTATCTATGACCATTGTTTGACTCGATTTCACCATAGTCTTTGTGTTCGACCTCGGAATACTATCCCTACTACGAACGTCCCGTACACTGTGGGTTCGCTAGGAGTCAGGATAAATATAACGAGTATAAATTTAAAGCTTATTGCGTGCATCTATTCTTGAGCGTAACAAGCTACTCTTGGAGGAGGAGAAAGACTTCCATTAAAGAAGAAGAGAAGAACACACAATTCTTAGAGTTTCTTAGTTTTTAGAGTGAAGTTTGTTGGAAACATTTTCTAGTGTTGTAAGAACGATTCGAACCTTCTTTTGAAGGGTTTTAAGTCTCTCATTTAACATCTATTCAGTTTGTTTTTCTTGTTCTATTTACTTCATCTCTCTTTCATTTCATCCTCTTGATATGGACTCCATGATTGTATGCTTGATGATTTTGATTGTTAAGATGCATGTTGTTGGCTAAATAGATGTGATTCTAGGGTAAGGAAATGATGGCTATGGCTTGGACTGTGATAGGATAGACTTAAACATACCTTTGGATGAATTGTTTGCTCGAACCTAGCCTCTGTTGTGAATCACGGCCTGTTCTAGTAGGTTCCACGGCCGTGGAAGTGAGGAACTGTCCGTGATTTCTGTCTGACTTGCTTGTATTGATAAATCTAAGTGTTAGGTTGTTAGATTGTTGAAACCCTAGTGTTTGTTGAGCTAGATCTATCCTAGGGAGACCTAGTGTTAGCAACTAAGTATAAGAAGAGACCTACCCGGTGATTCTTGCTCTTAGGTACCGAAGATGATGAACTCTAGGTAGTAGTGAGCCTTACTAGCCGCTATTGGACTGAGTGTGCTAGGATTTAAGTTTAGGACTTGCCTTCCCGAGACCTACCGGTGAGGAGAGGTTAGATCCCTAGATAGCAATCCGGTTTGTGTAGAATTCCTAACCTTAGGTTCTTTGAGACTTACCCGGTGATGAGATCTTAGGAACGGACTAGTGGACCATGAGACCTACTCGGTGATTGATCCGAATCTAGAAACACCCACTCCCAACATACTATAGTTTACCCAAAGAATGACTAGATAGCTTGAGTCCTATGCCATAACCGGAATTTCTAACCTCTAGAATCCACTTTTCTATCTTTGATTACCTATCTCGTGTTTGTTCGTTTATTTGTGTTGTTAGCTTAGTTGTTTGTCAATCTTGTATGATTTGTGATCTTTAATTGATCACCTCAAAACCAAACCAAAAACATTGAGATTTTCATTTCTTTATTTCTTTCTCTTTTCTTAGTCTAGATCTTCACTATCCTTAGTCACTATTGACTCAATTTCACCTTAGTCTTTCTGTTCGACTCGGAATACTATCCATACTACAAAATGACCCATACACTGTGGATTCGCTAGGAGTTAGGAAAAATATATCGAGTTATAAATTTAAGACTTTTGCGTGTCACAATCTTAGCGTAACAAGTTTTTGGCGCCATTGCCGGGGACTAGGTCTAGATTGAGTCATTTTTTGTGATTGTTTATAGTGTAGGTCTTTCTTGTTGCTTTTGATCTTGTTTGGTTTGTGTCTTTGAATTTTCAGGACATCTCTCACTCTTTAGGTGCATGCGAAGATCTCGTGGCAAGGATTTAGCTCCATTCGATCCCGAACCGGAGAAAACCCTTAAAGCTAGATCTAAGAGCATTAGAAAGGGAAAGGAGATGGCTGCAAGAGATCTTCAAGATGAGTTGGATGAGGCTTTTGAGCAAATTAGGTTAATAGATGAGCTCTTGGAGAATGAAAGGAGACTTTCCAATGAGAGGCAAGAAGCAACTAGGAGGGAGATTGAAGAGATTAGGCAAGCTCTTGTGCAAAGAGAGCTTAATCGTCAACAACCTCCACCTCCACCACCACCGCAGCCGGCGGTTAATGTTCGGTTTGAGCCGATCATGATTGAGGAGCCTCAAACGTTAGGGCAACGTATGGATCCGACTCAAAGAGTACACCATCCGGGTGTGAACTTAGGAGATCCCGCAGCCCATGAGTATGAGCTCTGCCCTCAAGTTCTACAAATGATCCGGCATAATCAATTTGGAGGGATAGAAGGAGAGTCCCCTCATCAACATTTGATGAACTACGAGATATTGATGGAGACTCTAAGGCCGCCTTGGTTGGAGAACAACAACCATAAGCTTAGAGCTTTTTCCTTCTCACTTAAGGATAAAGCCTTGGCTTGATACCAATCGATTCCACTAGGGTGAGTAAGTACTTGGGAGGAGATGACAACCGAGTTCTTGAGTAAATTCTTCCCACCTTCCAAGACTACCGAGCTAAGAGGGAAGATCAATGCCTTTGTAATGAAGGATAGAGAAAGCCTATTCAAGTCTTGGGAGAGGTTCAAAGACCTCCTCCTAGATTGTCCACACCATGGTATACCGAAAATAGAGCTTTTGGAGATCTACTTCAAGGGACTTGATGAAGATAGCCAATTCAAGCTTCAATCTCTTTCCGGTGGGACTTTCATGGAAAAGAATGTGGATGAAGCTTGGGAATTTGTAGAGAAACAAGCTTTGGTGATTGAAAAGTACTCCCATAGGAAGAGTGACGGGAGGAAAGCGGGAGCATATGAGGTGAGTGAAGTCACCATGAGTAATTTCAAGCTTGATACAATCAACAATGAGCTTAAGTCTTTGAGGGAGTTGTGTGCTACAACTTTAAAGAGTCAAGCAAGCCCTCAAGTGCAAGTGCAAGCAAACTTGTCTTCCAAGGAGGAAGATATGAATTACATGGGAAGGGGAAACTACAACAACTATCAAGGCCCAAGGAACTTCAACAACAACCGGCAATTCAACAATTACCGGCCTAACCACAACCATCCCAGGTTTTCCTATTCTAACCCGGATGGAGCCTTGAACCCTCCCGCTTCTACAAGCGCAGCTCCACTGCCTAAAGCTTCACAAGAGCCTCCACCCGGATTTACTCAACCTCCAAAGGATAGAACCGAGATGATGTTTGAGCAATTGCTTGGAAGGTTGAGTGGTCTTGAGAGCACGGTGACT
This sequence comes from Fagopyrum esculentum, assembly GCA_033239045.1. NCBI lineage: Eukaryota > Viridiplantae > Streptophyta > Magnoliopsida > Caryophyllales > Polygonaceae > Fagopyrum > Fagopyrum esculentum. The sequence goes on along the minus strand of BSUD01000008.1, from coordinate 87,108,883 downwards.
TCCATTTCTAAGGCTCAAAAGGTGTTGGAAGCACAAGTGTTCCAAAAGGCGGGTGAAGCTCATAGAGATCCGGGAAAGCTTCCCGGAAGAACCAAAGATAACCCAAGAGGCCAAGTGTTGGCCATCACAACAAGGAGTGGGCTGAGCATGAAGGATCCCTTACCTAAGGGAAGTGACAAGGGAAAGCAAGTGGTGATAGAAGAAGAGCCATTGCAAGAAGATGGAGGCAAGAGCAAGGATGATGAGCCAACATATGTAACACCACCTCCACACAAGCCACCACTACCATTCCCACAATCACGAGCAAGAGCTCGCTTCGACAAACACTTCGGTAAATTCTTTGAACTTATGTCTAAATTGCAAACATTCCGTTCATGGATGTTATTCTAGGTATGCCGGCATATGGCAAGTTTTTGAAGGAAATACTCTCCAACAAGAGGAAGTTGGAGGAATATGGAGAAGTGAGGATGACGAAGAGGTCCTCGGAATTGATCCAAACCATGAAGGAAGAGATGCCTCCTAAGCTAAGAGATCCGGGATCTTTTTGTGTGCCAATTGGAGTGGGAGAAGTGAAGTATGAAGCCCTATGTGATCTTGGGGCAAGTGTAAGCATCATCCCGCTTGCGCTTTGCAACAAGGTTGGGCTAGGAGAGCCAAAGCCGGTCAAGAAGACCCTTTATATGGTGGACCATTCGATAACCCATCCCGTTGGAATCTTGGAAGACATACCGGTGCAACTAAGGAAGTTCTATGTGCCCATAGACTTCGTTGTTTTGGACATCCCGACGGACTATCCGGTTCCTATCATCTTGGGGAGACCTTTCCTAGCCACTTCTGGATGTTTGGTGGATTGCAAAAATGGGATTCTCTCCTTTAACATCGGAGAAGAGAATATCAAGTTTAAATTATCCACAATGATGAAGGGGTCAGCCCTTGGTGAAGATGTGTTTAACATTGTCGAGCAAGAGGAATGTACAGAAGTTGTGAGCTCGATCTTGATCAAGGACCCCTTGGAGAAGGTTCTTAGCTTAAGTTTGATGGAGGAAGGAGTTGAGGATAATTGCAATGAAGAAATCAAGGCTTTGGATGCACTAGAAAAGGAGACAAGTGCTGAATTTGAAATGCACGAAGTTATGCTGAACCACTGTAGGAACCACGGTCTGGCACCAGGAACCATGGCCGTGATTTGTCCCGTGGAACTCTCTGGAATGCTCAAAAGTGCTAGCTTAGCAAGTTCCACGGCCGTGGTTGTGCCAGAGGCCGTGATTCAGACCGTGATTTTACCAGAAAGTGCCTTGATGGTTGATCAAGCTTCAAGGAGTCTTGAGGAGTCTTCCAAAGCTTTGGATTCATCTCAACCTACATTGTATGGAGCATTTCCAATCGATAAAGGTCCTCCTAAACTTTAACATAAACCCCTCCCCTCTCATCTTAAATATGCTTTTCTTGGTGAAGATTCTACATATCCGGTGATTGTTAATGAATGCTTGAATGATGATGAGTTGAGTAGATTGTTGCATGAATTGAGATTGCATAGGAAGGCTATTGGCTATACCATTGATGATTTAGTTGGCATTAAACCTTCTTTGTCCATGCATAAGATCTTAATGGAAGATAATCATAAACCTTCAATTGAACCTCAAAGAAGACTAAACCCTATCATGAAAGAAGTAGTGAAGAAAGAGATCCTTAAATTGCTAGATGCGGGAATCATTTTCCCGATTTCGGATAGTAAATGGGTTAGTCCCGTGCATGTGGTTCCTAAGAAGGGTGGGATGACCGTAGTGACTAATGAGACTAATGAATTAATCCCAACTAGAACGGTTACGGGATGAAGGACGTGTATAGACTATAGGAAACTAAATGTGGTCTCTAGGAAAGATCACTTCCCTCTTCCCTTTATTGACCTAATGCTAGAGAGATTAGCTCAACATTCCCATTTTGTTACTTAGACGGTTATAGTGGATTCTTCCAAATCCCTATCCACCCTGATGACCAAGAGAAAACTACATTCACGTGTCCTTGGGGTACATTTGCATATAGGAGAATGCCATTTGGGTTGTGTAATGCACCCGCCACTTTTCAAAGATGTATGATGGCCATCTTTTCTGAATATATTGAAAACATCATGGAAGTGTTTATGGATGATTTCTCTGTTTATGGATCTTCATTTGATGATTGTTTAGCTAACTTGTCTTTGGTGCTTAAGAGATGTGAGGAGACAAATCTTGTCTTGAATTGGGAAAAATGTCACTTCATGGTAAGTGAAGGCATTGTGTTGGGACACTTGGTGTCCAACCGTGGCATTGAGGTTGATAGGGATAAGATAGAGACGATAGAGAAGTTGCCACCACCTACCTCGGTGAAGGGGGTAAGGAGTTTTCTAGGGCATGCTAGTTTTTACCGGAGATTCATTAAAGATTTCTCTAAGATTTATATGCCTCTTACTAACCTACTAATGAAAGATGTTGAGTTTATTTTCTCTAAGGATTGCCTTGAGGCTTTTTGTAGGTTAAAGAATGCTTTGATCTCCACACCCATCATGCAACCTCCGGATTGGAGTTTACCGTTTGAGATCATGTGTGACGCGAGTGATGTAGCCGTTGGGGCTGTTTTGGGACAAAGGAAAGATGGGCTTACACATGCCATCTATTATGCTAGCAAGACGCTAGATGATGCCCAACTCAATTATGCTACCACCGAGAAGGAGTTGCTAGCGGTTGTGTACGCATTTGAGAAGTTCCGCTCGTATCTTGTTGGAGGGAAGGTCATTGTGTATACGGATCATGTTGCGATCCGTTATCTCCTTACTAAGAAGGATGCCAAGCCTCGTTTGATTTGGTGGATCCTTCTTCTTCAAGAGTTTAATTTGGAAATCCGGGATAAGAAGGGTCTGAAAATTCTATGGCGGATCACCTTAGTAGACTCCCACCATTGGAGATTGAGAGAGATGACATCCCGATTGATGACTCATTCCGAGATGAGCAATTGCAAATGGTGGAGGAGTGCTTGTTTCAAGTGTCAAGGGGTAATGAGCCATGGTATCCCGACATAGTAAAATATCTCGTTTGTGAGGAGGTGCCACCCGGTTTATCCTATGCCCAAAGGAAGAAGTTCTTCAAAGATGTGAGGCATTACTATTGGAGTAAACCGCTTTTGTTCAAGAGAGGGCCGGACGGAGTCTTTAGGAGATGCATACCGGAGGATGAGGTGGAGAGTGTGATCCGCCATTGTCATTCCTTGCCATGTGGATGCCATGCTAGTTCACACAAGACATGTGCAAAGGTGTTGCAATCCGGGTTTTATTGGCCAAGTTTGTTCAAGGATGTGCAGAATTTTGTGGTAGCATGTGATGCTTGCCAAAAGACGGGGAACATCTCAAGGAGGAATGAGATGCCCTTGAACAACATACAAGAGGTAGAGATATTCGATGTGTGGGGTGTGGACTTCATGGGACCATTCCCCTCCTCTTGTGGTAACCTCTACATCCTATTGGCGGTGGACTATGTTTCAAGATGGGTGGAGACAATCGCCTCTCCCACAAATGATGCCAAGGTTGTAGTGCGGTTCTTCAACCGAGTGATCTTTCCTAGGTTTGGGACACCAAGGGTGATCATAAGTGATGGAGGAAAGCACTTCACAAATAGGAACTTTGGGACACTTTTGGCTAAGTATGGGATGACTCATAAGGTCACAGCACCTTACCATCCCCAAACTAGTGGCCAAGTGGAGATCTCCAACCGGGAGATAAAGGGGATACTTGAGAAAACGGTTTCTAGAACAAGAAAGGATTGGGCTATGAAGCTCGATGATGCTTTGTGGGCTTATAGAACCGCTTTCAAGACACCGATTGGCACCACTCCCTACAAGCTAGTTTATGGCAAGTCTTGCCACCTTCCGGTGGAGATGGAGCATAGAGCATATTGGGCCATTAGGTGGCTGAGTTTTGACCTCAAGGAGGCCGGTGAGAAGAGATTGCTAGATATGAACGCTCTTGAGGAGATCCGGTTGGATGCCTATGAAAACGCCCGGATCTACAAAGAAAGGACCAAACGTCTCATCCCAAAGGATTTGAGTGAAGGAGACTTGGTCCTTCTCTTCAACTCAAGGTTGTGGCTCTTCCCCGGAAAGCTTAAGTCAAGATGGACGGGTCCTTATGTGGTGAAGAAGATCTTTCCCCATGGAGCGGTTGAGATAGGAGGGGAGCATTGTGGAGATTTTAAGGTGAATGGGCACCGGTTGAAGAAGTATATCCCGGGAGCTCCGGTGGATATGACTGCCCCACTTCACCTTGAGTGAGATGCCCCCGAGTTTGGTCAAGCTAATGACCTTAAAGAAGCGCTGGTGGGAGGCAACCCATTGGTAGCAGCAATCTTTCCCTTTTCATTTTTGTTTTTGTTTTGATTTTTTCTATTTTTGTGTGTTTTTTTGTGTGTGTTTGGAGTTTGTGTGCTAGAGTTTAAGTATCATGGAAGCCTTTCATGGCATGAGGATGATGATGATGAGCCCCTCATCAATTATGGGTGGAGCGGACGCGGAACTTGGACGGCTAACGGTGTCTAGCGCGGGTCCCGACGCCATAACGAACATCTTGAGCTCTCTACCATCGTTGATAGGATCATCCACCATCAATCCACTTGATTGAACCCAAATACCGAAGCAAAACCATTTTACATTGTGAGGACCCTCTTTCACTCTTCTTTACTTCATTTACACATTGGGGACAATGTGTTTCTAAGTATGGGGTGGGGTTTTCATGATCACTTGCATGATTAGCATCTAGGATAGTTTAATATTGTCACATGTTTCATTATGTCTTGCATTGTACATATATATTTCGAAAATCCAAAAAAATCAGAAAATTTAAAAAAAATTTAGTGCTTCTAAGCTTGGGTATGACCCTTATGATGAAATTGTCTTATGAATTGGCTATGGATGGCCTTGTGTGTTGAATTGATGAATGTATATGTAGATTTGAAGTACTTATCTTGAATCCCATGTGTGAATTATGATCATGAATGTTTGCCTTGATTGGATTGAGGATTGAATGTCGAAATTACATGCTAGTTCTTGCACATCACTTAGGAGTGATTAAGGCAATTCATCTTTCTCTACTTCTCATCTTTATCATGTTGTTTGAGCACCTCAATTGATATAAAATTTGACCTCTTTTGACCCATCCGGGAATAGGAGCATGATAGTGTGTTGATGTGTGTGAAAAGCAAGTGTGGGGTGAAGTTGTTGATGAAAGTATGTGGTGAATGAAGTGCTGAATTTGTTGTGAAAAGTGTAGAAAAAAATATAGCTTTGGGGACTTTGGTTTTGATGATGAGGAACTCGGCACCATTCACATAATCGGGTGTTTGTGTCTTGCCAAAGTCGAATAAACCGAATGTCCTAACGAGCCTTGGTATGTGTGCCCGGTGTGAGGCACCTCGGAAAAATCCCAAGGTCCGCTAATCACCAAGGTTTTGGCTTTTGTACACCAATGCCATTGCCTCAAAAATAAAAGAAAAAGAAAGTGAAAAAGAAAAGAAAACAAAGAAAAGATGGAGAAAATATACACTTATGGTGAAGATGATCAAAAATGAAATTGTGGAGTTAGTTCCTTTCCCGGATTAGCATCACATGACCTAAATGTTTCCACCTATTCACAACATTTCTTAGCCTTCTCTTTCCTAAGTCCTTGTGACCTATTTGCATGTGTGTAAGACTTAGTGATCTAGATTAGACATGCTCATGATCATCTTGGCTTCTTCATTTTTACCATTCATGCATGCTTTCTAGTTAAGTATAATTGTCTTTTCATGCCTTCATTCGTTCGATGCATAATTGCTTGTCCATTTGCCATGAAACATGACTATGAAGGTGATCCAATATTAGAAGCACAATTCCAAAAAGATTTTGTTGTTTTTCTGCATTCATAAATCATGTCATCTCTTAGTCTATAGTTGGGACTTGCTCGGGGACGAGCAAACCTTAAGTATGGAATATTTTGATAACACAATTTATGACGTTAGTCTAGGCATCCATTTAGATAGATTTTCCCGCTATTCATGCATAGTTTAGCATTGGTTCGTGACGTTTACATTCAATTCATGTATATTTGTTGAGATAGACGCCTACACGGACTTTTGCATGTTTTGTAGGTATTTTGGGAGCTTTTGGAGCCTAATCGATACATCTGAGGATCGTTCCTCGTGATGACACGTATCCGAGCTCATTGGGAAGCAAGTTAGAAGCAAAGGAGAACACATGGGACCATGTTGGTGCATGCCTTTCACGGCCGTGGAAACTGCCCGTGATTCCCTCTGCACAACTGGGACAGCTGTCCCACGATCTCCATAACCGACTCTTGCAAATGGTGAAGGCTATAAGTACTCTTGCAGACTGAGAGGAAAGAGGATCCACTATCCACTACACACCTTACCTCACACATATTCTCTCATTGGAAGATTGGATTGGAGCTACTCTTGGAGGAGGAGAAAGACTTCCATTAGAGAAGAAGAGAAGAACACACCATTCTTAGAGTTTCTTAGTTTTTAGAGTGAAGTTTGTTGGAAACATTTTCTAGTGTTGTAAGAACGATTCGAACCTTCTTTTGAAGGGTTTTAAGTCTCTCTTTTAACATCTATTCAGTTTGTTTTTCTTGTTCTATTTACTTCATCTCTCTTACATTTCATCCTCTTGATATGGACTCCATGATTGTATGCTTAATGATTTTGATTGTTGAGATGCATGTTATTGGCTAAATAGATGTGATTCTAGGGTAAGGAAATGATGGTTATGGCTTGGACTATGATAGGATAGACTTAAACATACCTTTGGATGAATTGTTTGCTCGAACCTAGCCTCTGTTGTGAATCACGGCCTGTTCTAGTAGGTTACACGGCCGTGGAAGTGAGAAATTGGCCGTGATTTCTGTATGACTTGCTTGTATTGATAAATCTAAGTGTTAGGTTGTTAGATTGTTGAAACCCTAGTGTTTGTTGAGCTATATCTATCCTAGGGGGACCTAGTGTTAGCAACTAAGTGTAAGAAGAGACCTACCCGGTGATTCTTGCTCTTAGGTACCGAAGATGATGAACTCTAGGTAGTAGTGAGCCTTACTAGCCGCTATTGGACTTAGTGTGCTAGGATTTAAGTTTAGGAATTGCCTTCCCGAGACCTACCCGGTGAGGAGAGGTTAGATCCCTAGATAGCAATCTGGTTTGTGTAGAATTCCTAATCTTAGGTTCTTTGAGACTTACCCGGTGATCAGACCTTAGGAACGCACTAGTGGACCATGAGACCTACTCGGTGATTGATCCGAATCTAGAAAAACCCACTCCCAACATACTATAGTTTTGCCCAAAGAATGACTAGATAGCTTGAGTCCTATGCCATAACCAGAATTTCTAACCCCTAGGATCCGCTTTTCTATCTTTGATTACCTATCTCGTGTTTGTTCGTTTATTTGTGTTACTAGCTTAGTTGTTTGTCAAACTTGCATGATTTGTGATCTTTGATTGATCACCTCAAAACCAAACCAAAAACATTGAGATTTTCATTTCTTTATTTCTTTCTTTTTTCTTAGTCTAGATCTTCACTATCCTTAGTCACTATTGACTCAATTTCACCTTAGTCTTTTTGTTCGACCTCGGAATACTATCTATACTACAAAACGACCCATACACTGGGTTCGCTAGGAGTTAGGAAAAATATATCGAGTTATAAATTTAAGACTTTTGCGTGTCACAATCTTAGCGTAACATACACTTTGTCCTCAAAGTGGAAATGAGGCAAAGTTAAATGTGGAAGAAAGGAAGAGAAATGTACCCCTCAGTTGGATGGTCCGGATGGACCACCTGGACCCTCCTCCGGTGGGTAAGGAAAATGGCGGAAGTAGTGCTCCTGCCGGTGGTAGAGCGTGTTGATGCGGGCATCCTGAGCCTCCATCCTCTCTGTAAATGAAGTCTCATAGCTAGCTTGCCAAGCCAGCTGCTGAGTCTCCAACTGCTGCTAATGAGCCGCCTGCCAAGCATCCTGACGGTGGTCAAAGTGAGTGGTCATGGAGGAGGCGAAGCTGGACTGCCACGCTTGTTGCTGCTCAAGCATGGACCGTTGGTACTCGGTCTGCCATGCCTGGTGTTGTGTAGTCAAGGCTGCCATCTGAGCCTGCAAACTCTCCATGGCCTGATTGTCGTGTGTTGCAGCCGGAATCTCTTCATCAGTGGCGGGGCCCGGCTGGAGCCTGTTGCGTATCTCCCAACAATATCCTCCTGAGGCCGTCTCGAAGGAACTGGGTCAGCTGGTACGTACAAATCGGAGAGCTTGTCTCCCAATGAAAGTCGTCGGGGGAGATATGTAATGTGACTCCCATCTGCTAAAGAGAGCCAAAAGCGGTGCTCCCCGTCTCTTTAAGGAGTCTGCACCTCCTCAACATACCCTCCATATACAGAGGGGCCTCTAATCCGTCCTCCAAGGCAGAGAGATCCATCACCCGTGCAACTAACAAGGAGATGATCCCTCCTCCCACAATATCTCGTGGCTCATTCTTCCTAATCCGCTTCAAAGCAGTAAGGAAGAGGTATGGCCAATCCGGTACCCAATCGTTTGTGGAGAGCCAGGCGTATAGCAGTGGAAGGTCCTTAAGAGCAACCTTATTCTCCTCCTTGTGTCCACAGAAGACACTCATAAATATCTTCGAGATGAGCCTCAAACAGGGGTGAGTGAATTTGTTGGAGTACTCACCCCCTGCATGAAACTCAGACCTAGTGGTGGCCTGCCAAAACTCCATCAAATTAGGTGTCGGGATGGGTTCCCACCAGTCGTCGGAAGCGGTTGTAGTCACCCCTAAGGCCTCTAGCAGCTGGGTGTAATCCAATGTGTACTTTCTTTTGTTGAACTTGAATGTAAGTCCAACACACCCGTGGTCCACCGTTTCCATTTTGAAGGTGGCAATGAACTAGCGGCTGAGCTCGGGGTACGTTGGGGCGCTCGTTATCAGAAAATCCCCGAGCCCAGCGTTGTTGAGGAATTCCTGCATGCTCTCCAACATGCCTAAATGTTCCAAGGTAGGAACGTCCAGAAATCGGGTTGCATACACATCCCGACCTTGTGCAATCCTATACCGCTCCGTTTTGGCTTCTGAAAACTTATATTTCTTTTGATTCTCCATCTCTTGCAGTTTGAACAATCAAAGGAATTAGAAATTTCAGAAAATTGAGTAAGAAACGAACCCTTTGTTGTGTTTTCCACAGGGGCGGCTGAAGCATGCGTAGGGGCGGCACGACGCAGGGGCGGGTGCTTGCAGGCGTAGGGGCGGTCGAAGAACAGAGGGCGATTTTGGGAGTCCGGCGAAGGTTTTGGTGAAGTGACTGATCTGGCGTCTTCTATGCTGTTGTAGACGTCGCCGGAGGTGGGGCAGTGGAGGGCGAGAGTGAGAGGGTTGAGGGGATGTTAGTGTGTGGTGGTGGTGAGAGGTGGCGTCACACAGGGTCGGTAGTCGTCGGAGCTAGCGCAAGAAAGTTTGGACAGGGTGGTGCGAGGGCTTCCGGAGGGCGTAGGGGCGTATGGAGGCGAGGTGGCTAGGTTTCGAATGGTGAATGGAAGGGGAATGTAAATGGCGGTAGATGTAGGTTATTTTTGGGAAGTGTATTTTTTTTCTTTCCTTCACAAAACCGCAGGGGTGGCGTTTGTCGCCGCGGGAGTGGTGACAAGGAAGAGGGGGACGCAGCCTCAACGCCGGGGGCGGCGCTGAGGATACGTGTCAAGGATGGCCGTCGCAGGGGCCTGTGGTGTCACCGCAGGGGCGGTGGCAGGTATTTTACAGACGATGGCCCATCGTCGGGAGCGGCGTTGGGCAGGGGTGTCATCGCGGGGGCGGGGTCACCCAACTGCAGGGGCGGTTTTCTTGACAGAAGCTCCTCTTCCTTATTCCTTCGGGTTGCTTCCCAAATCAGCACCTTTGCTTTACGTCGTTGGCTCGATGTAAGGACTCTACCTCTATGACTGAGCCTCCTCCAACATCACTTTTGGGTTTAGAACCGTCTGTGAAGGTAATCCTCCGGAGGACCTAGTTTCAATTCTTGTAATGGCTTCCGCCATTTGACCAACCTATTTTTGAAGGTTCTTGATGCTAGATTCTATTGTTTGGACATGAGTAGCAAAGTGTTTAATCAAAACCTGCAATATATCTTCAGTTGATTGATACTTACCTTGACGGGGCTGCTGTTGTTGGTTTTGTTGATCCCTCCAACGAAAGTTCTGTTGGTCACGCCAGTTTGGCATGAAATTCTATGCATAGGGATCGTTCCTAGGCCTTTGTTGTTGTGGCTGTCCATAACCGATTGCGTTCACCTCAGCATCGTCATCCTGGACTTGTAGACACATGTCCGTTGGATGGTATGGGTCCGCACAAACTCCATAAGCTTTGAGCTGTTGTGGGGTTCCAATAAGTGTTAGTCTCTTCACCATCTCCTTCAACTCCGCGAGCTCGGTGGAAATATCGCTCTTCCCGGAACTCACAGCATGAACTCCTTTCTTAGCCGGGGTCCTTCCAAAGTTCCGAGTACCTTCCGCTAGTTCCTGTATCTTTTCCAAAGCAAGGTCAGGAGTAGAGTTAAGAATATTACCTCCGCAAGCCGCATCGATGATCCTCCTTTCATTGTCTAGCAAGCCATTGTACAAGTACAAGACTAGATCTTGAGTTGAATATCCGTGAAAAGGACAGTTGGATCGGAGGCATGCAAACCTTTCGAAGTACTCGTAGAGAGTTTCATTCACCTCTTGCTCGATGTTGCTTATAGCTTTCTTCAAGCTATTGGCTTTCTTGGTTGGAAAGTATTTCTCCAAAAACGTCTTGTGAAGGTTCTCCCAAGTGTCGATACTCCCGGATGGAAGGTGGTAATACCAATCATCCGCGGAATCTTTGAGTGTGAAGCCGAATGCCCTCATCTTGATTTGTTCTTCGGTAATGTTGGCCGGCTTCATGCTCATATACACGGTATGGAACTTCCCAAGGTACTTGATGGGGGTCTTCACCACTTAGCCCATGGAAGGATGGAAGCAAGTGAATGAGGTCCGGCTTGAGCTCATAGTTGACTCCTTCCTCTAATGTCGGTATAGTGACCGCAAGAGGGTTTTGAGCCAAGGTGGGCTGCGTGAGTTGGCAAAGTGTACGGTCAGCCATCTCTTATTGAAGTTGTTATTGTCTTCGTCGCCGGATGTGCGTCCTCTCAATTTCTAGATCAAAAGAAGCAAAGCCGGAGTTAGTAGCACGGGTTTAAACCATAAAAATGGTTCAAACCAATAATCAATAATAACAATAAAACACTAAAACTCCCCGGCAACGGGGCCAAATTTTGACTGGAGGTATTTCTATGGTCGTCTATACCCAATCAAAAGTAAATCCCGACTTAGCACTAAAGACAAGTATAGTGGTTAAGTAAGGGTCGAACCCAAGAGAGTTAAGGTGTATTAGATGCAATTATCGGTTATAGTAACAAGTAACAAGGGGGGGTTTGGTTGAATTGAGGCACACAAAAACTTATGAACACGATTAATGCGACAAGTAAGACAAATGATGGGTGAATCTACACTAGGTTGATTCTAAGCATGCAATTGCTACTTTGGTGACTTCCTTTTACAAGTTTTCAAGTAATCTCCCGTCTCGATCATATATACGTGTTGAGCCGACCGGCATCAACACAACTTAAGAGGTTAGTGTTCCGTAAACCTACAAGAACAAATAACAAGTTAGCTTTCAAACAAAGACTAAGGGATATAAAGAGAAGATTAAAACCGTTAAACTTTTCGTTACATTTGTGTTCCTTTTCTTTAAGTAATTACAACCCATTATTACTTCAAGTTGCTACTAGATTAAAGACCCGAACCCGGAACCTATTAATCCTAGTTATTTGCATGCACTTTAGAACCTAAGGTGATCAATCTCAAGTCATAGTAAACATGCAATTAGACAATGGAGATCAAGGAAACACAAAGCATTACTGAATGAAAACTTATATTAAAAAGAACTTACAACCAAAGTAACAACGCAGCTTCAAACCAACCCAATGTAGCAAGGGAGTTAGCAACTCATTACAAAGGTAGCAAGATAATCTAAGTGGATAATTTATTGGATAACAAGATGCCTGATTCTGGCAATCAACCAAGGAATATTTATACTACAAAAGACACTAAATGGGAGTAAATGGCCGGCCTAAAACAGCCACCTTTAATGCCATAAAGGTGGTGTAAATAGCCGAAGTAAAGCTTCTGACGTTAAACCGCAGGGGCGGCCTTCAGTTCCGCAGGGGCGGTGAAGGCAAAAACGCTTGATCTTCTTCATGGCCGCAGGGGCGGCTAGGCAATTCCGCTGGGGCAGATCTTCAATGCTCTTCAAACGTCTGACCCTTCGACTTCCTGACGTTTCTGATGCCAAGCGCCGGGGCGTCCCTATGTCAACGCAGGGGCGGTGACACAGCCTCTTCGTCTTCTAGCTCCCAAGTTAAGGCGCAGGCAGGGGCGCAGTGGAAGGCGCAGGGGAGCTGGTCTTCGTTTCTTCAAGGTAAGTCACCGCAGGGGCGCCAAGGAGTGGCGTAGGGGCGGTGACAAACTTCATGGCCGGCGCAGGGGGCGCTCCAGTGTAAGGCATCACCCGCAGGGGCGGTGATAAGGCTCCACTGGGGCGGTGCGGCAACAGAAGATTTGCTTCGTGAACGATCTTTACTCCCAAGTGCTTATAACTCCTTCCTTAGCTTCTTTTAGTCTTCTTCTTCTGGACCAAGGAGTTAGTAGCATAAACCGACACAAATGCAATAAAAAGACTCTAAAAACTATCCTAAATGATAGTGATTCCATCACCTATCAGTGTGCCTTCATCCCATCTTTGAGAGTTAGCCTGAGACTTACCCGGTAAAGGTTGATTCTATCCCCTTGGGTGGTGTGTTGGTTTGAGATTATAGTTCCTTTCCTTAGTACCTTGAGACTTACCCGGTAATAGGAACTTTGGTTTGGGATAGTGAGTAGTGAGATTTACCCGGTGATCTATTCCCACCTTAGATACACCTTCCCTTTGCAAACCTCAGCTTTGTCCGCGTTATCCTTTGAGATCTTGAGTCGGAACCACAACTAGATGCTTTAATCCCTAGAATCCGCATTCTCTTTATCTGACTTTATATCATCTTTGATTGCTTTAATTCGTGGTCATTAGTTATTTGACAACTTGATTTCCGTGCTTTGTTTCACCATAGTCCCTGTGTTCAACCCTTGGAATTCTTGCTTTTATTACAATTGATCAGTACACTGTGGGTTCGCATATTGTTCAAGCATACTTCTTGGGTTATAAATATTAAAGCTTGCACACAGCTTTTGGAGCGAACAATCAACAAAGACGGCCACAACCACACAGAGCCGCAGGGGCGGACCTTGTGAGGCGCAGGTGCGGCCCAAGCAACCCGCAGGGGCGGCCTCTAGGTCACGCAAGGGCGGTTTAGGCTAGATCCAGGTCCTCAGCATACACTTTCAGTAACTCAGCAACTAGGCTCTTACATCACCCTCTCTTTGTAGATCTAGGCGTTCCCATAGGCGTTCAAGCGGAGTTCCTCTAGTTCATTAAGATCCAAGAGACGCTTCTCTCCCGCTTCCTTCATGCCAAAGTTCAACCACTTTACAGCCCAATACGTCTTATGTTCCAACTCCACCGAAAGATGACAAGACTTCCTATACACAAGGTTGTAAGGCGTTGTGCCAATGGGAGTCTTGTATGCCGTTCTATATGCCCATAATGCATGATCCAGCTTCAATGACCCATCTTTCCTTGTCTTTGACACCGTCTTTTCCAGAATTCTTTTGATCTCCCTATTAGAAATCTCCACTTGTCCACTTGTTTGCAGATGGTAGGGTGTGGCAATCTTATGAGTCACCCCATACTTAGCTAGTAGAGCTTCAAATCGACGGGCAATGAAGTGTGATCCTCCGTCACTAATGATGGTTCGGGGTGTCCCAAACCTTGGGGAAATAGTTCAATTAAAGAACTTAACAACCTCCATTGCATCATTAGTTGGAGAGGCAACAACTTCAACCCATCTTGAAACATAATATACAGCTAGAAGTATATATTGGTTACCACAAGATGATGGGAATGGTCCCATGAAATTAACTCCCCAAACGTCAAAGATCTCCATCTCTTCGATATTGTTGAGAGGCATTTCATTCCTTCTAGAAATATTCCCTGTTCTTTGACAAGCATCGCAACAAGCAACAAAGGTTTGCACATTCTTAAATAATGTAGGCCAAAAGAATCCGGATTGTAATACATTAGCGCTAGTCTTATGAGAGCTAGCGTGTCCTCCACAAGGAAGCGAATGACAATAACAAATGACACTTTGCATTTCGTCTTCTGGCACGCATCTTCTAATGTTGCCATCGGGACCTCTCTTGAAGAGTAGAGGTTCATTCCAATAGTATTGGCGGACATCCCTAAATAACTTCTTTTTTTGTGCGTAGGCTAGTCCGGGAGGCATTTCCTGACAAACCAAATAATTTACAAAATCAGCAAACCAAGGTTCGTTACCTCTAGAAATACGATCGATGCACTCTTCCATTAGATGCAATTGTTCGTCCGGGAAAGAGTCATCAATAGGTAAGTCTTCACTTGTAGCATGTGGTAGACGACTTAAATGATCCGCAACAGAATTTTTGGATTCCTTCTTGTCACGAATCTCAAGATCGAATTCTTGAAGGAGGAGAATCCACCAAATCAGCCTTGGCTTGGCATCTTTCTTGGCAAGCAAATACCGAATTGCTGAATGATCCGTGTATACTATCACCTTCGCTCCTACAAGATAAGAACGAAACTTTTCAAAAGCATAAACTACAGCAAGTAATTCCTTTTCCGTTGTAGCGTAGTTGAGTTGCGCTTCATCTAGCATTTTGCTAGTGTAATAGATGGCATGAGTGCGTCCATCTTTCTTTTGTCCAAGCACCGCTCCTACAGCTACATCACTTGCATCACACATCACCTCAAAGGGAAGATTCCAATCTGGAGGTTGAATTATTGGGGCTGAGATTAGAGCTTTCCGAATCTTGTAAAAAGCAACCAAACATTCTTTCAAAAATTCAAAAACAACATCCTTCATCAATAGATTAGTTAGCAGTTTAGAGATTTTCGAAAAGTCCTTAACGAATCTCCTATAGACTCCAGTATGTCCTAGAAAACTTCTAATCCCCTTCACCGAAGATGGAGGAGGAAGTTTCTCTATCATTTCAATCTTAGCCTTATCAACCTCAATCCCTGTATTAGAGATCAAGTGTCCTAAAACAATGCCTTCCTTAACCATAAAGTGACACTTCTCCCAGTTAAGAACTAGGTTCGTGTCCTCACACCTTTGTAAGACAAGAGAAAGGTTAGCAAGACAATCATCAAATGAGGAACCATAAACAGAAAAATCATCCATAAAAACCTCCATGATTTCCTCAATGTACTCCGAGAAGATGGTCATCATACACCTTTGAAAGGTGGCTGGAGCGTTGCAAAGTCCGAATGGCATCCTCCTATAAGAAAACATATCACATCGGCACGTGAATGTGGTATTTTCTTGATCGTCCGGATGAATCGGAATCTGAAAGAAACCATTATAACCGTCAAGATAGAAAAAGTAAGAGTGTTGTGCTAACCTCTTAAGCATTTGATCAATGAATGGCAGCGGGAAGTGATCCTTCCTCGACGCATTGTTCAGCTTGTGATAGTCTATGCACATCCTCCATCCTGTCACGGTTCTTGTTGGAATGAGTTTGTTGTTCTTGTTGGCCACAACGGTCATTCCTCCTTTCTTTTGGACAACTTGAATAGGGCTCACCCACTTGCTATCGGAAATTGGGAATATGATACCTGCATCAAGCAATTTAAGGATCTCCTTCTTCACGACCTCTTTCATGATCGGGTTTAACCGTCGTTGAGGTTGACGTGAAGGCTTATAATCCTCTTCCATTAGAATCTTGTGCATACATAAAGATGGTTTAATTCCTACAACATCATATATGGTGTAAAAAGCTTTCCGATGTTTCTTTAAAACAATCATAAGTTTATCATGCTCATCTTCACTTAATTCAGAACTAACAATGACGGAAAACGTAGAATTAGTTCCAAGAAATGCATACCTAAGATGTGCGGGAAGTGGATTCAATTCCAAGGTCATAGATGCCTTTGGAATGTCTTGAGGGCTGTCCGATGTCTCCTTGGAAGTTTCCAAGGGTGTGGAAGTATTGGAAGAAGGATCAAGAATGTTTGTAGAAAGAACAGAATTATTCTCGGTATTTTCCAAAACCATGGTGCCACTATTACTTCCACGGCCTTGGAAGGTGTCTTGGGGGCTGTGGAAAGGGGTGTCAATTAAATCTTGGCTCTCGACATACTTTTCCACGGGTGGAATAGGTGAAACCACGCCCGTAAAAAAAAGTACGACTAGCTGTGGTTTTTGACGTTTTCCAAGCCATCGTACAATTTTTCGAATTCTTCAACTTGCACTTCTTTTAGCTCTTCCAAAGCATCAATTTTAGCATTGCAATCCTATTCTTTTCTTCTTTCCATGATGCTCATAGTTATAACCTTTTGCAATGGATCTTTGAACAAGATCGAACTCACTTCTTCTCTAGATACCTCTTCATCGTAAATGTTGAACATATCCTCTCCAAGTGTTGGTTCTTTTGTCAAAGTTGAGAGGACAAATTCAACTTTCTCTTCTTCAATATCAAAGGCTAATCTAGCGTTCTTGCAATCAACCATACAGCCGGAAGTTGCAAGAAAAGGTCTCTCGAGTATGATTGGGACCGGACAATCTGCAGAAATGTCAAGCAGAACAAAGTCTATAGGGATATAGAATATACCGAGCTTAACCGGGATGTCTTCGATGATTCCAACGGGTCGAGTAATGGATCGATCCGCCATATATAACGTCATCTTCACCGGTTTAGGTTCACCTAAACCAACCTTCCTACACAAAGCAAGTGGAATGATGCTTACACTTGTTCCCAAGTCACAAAGTGCATCATATGTGACTTCTCCTACTCCTATTGGTATGCAAAATGACCCCGATCTCTCAGCTTTGGGGCATCTTTTCTGTCATCGTTTTAATGAGCTCCGAAGATTCTGAACTCATCTTAACTTCACCGAAATCTTCCAGCTTCCTCTTGTTATAGAGGATCTCTTTCAAGAATTTCCTATAAGAGGGCATACCTAAAATAGCATCAACAAAAGGTATGTTAATATGCAGTTTGCTCATAATATTAACAAACTTACCAAAATGCTTGTCTAGACGTGCTCTCGCTCTAGATTGCGGGAATGGCAAGGGAGGTTTATAAGCTGGAGGAGGAACATAGACATCTTCCTTCTCCTTTCCCTTCTCTTTCTCCTTCTCTTTCTCGACGGGAACTTCAACGAACTTGGGTTGTGGATCGGTGGTTGTTACACCACTTCTCATTGTAATTGCCATCACCCTTCCTTTCGGATTGCCTTCCGTCTTTCTAGGAAGTTTTCCTTGATCTCTAGGAACTTCTCCGGCCTTGCTGAATACTTGATTTTCTAAAGCTTTTTGTGCTTTATCAATCGAAGTAATGTGATTCTCCATTCCTTGGATCTTTCCCAAGATCGTCTCCATCATCACATCGAGTTTATCCTTCACCGGTTTGCTTGAACTATTTGATGTTTGCCCCTAACTTTTCAAAGGAATAGAAGAAGAAGGAGGTGTTAGTGAATTTTCAGCATATGAATAAGGATTACCGGAATTTTGTTGGTTGGATCTCCAATTGTTGTTGGAGTTTCTGTTGTTGTCGTTGTTGTTCCAATTATTGTTCCGGTAGTTGTTCCTATTTCCTTGATTGTTCTCCCTTCCTGGATAGCCAACATCTTGCTCCTTCGTCTTTTGAAGGCTGGATTATATGACTTCCTTCAGCTCCTTAATTTCATTG
Source organism: Fagopyrum esculentum (assembly GCA_033239045.1). Classification (NCBI taxonomy): domain Eukaryota; kingdom Viridiplantae; phylum Streptophyta; class Magnoliopsida; order Caryophyllales; family Polygonaceae; genus Fagopyrum; species Fagopyrum esculentum. Next base: position 87,090,934 of record BSUD01000008.1, on the reverse strand, counting down.
TTGAGGGAGAAGATTTGAGCTTGAGCTGTTGAATTTAATTATGCTCCCGGCTCTCCGGAATCTCGATTCCCACCATCAGCTTTCCTATAAGAATACTTCTCAATCACCTTAGCTTGCTTCTCAATGAAATCTCAAGCATCATCTTCTCTCATGTCCATAAAAGTTCCACAAGAAAGGGATTGAAGATTGAATTGTGTCGCCACATCTAATCCCTTGTAGTAAATCTCCAATAATTTCAGCTTTAAGATGCCATGATGTGGGCAATCCAATAGAAGATCTTGAAACCTTTTCCAAGATTTAAACAAACTCTCGTTTGGTTTCATAGAAAAAACATTTATTTTACCTTTGGATGGCGGAAAGAACTTGGTGAGGAATTTCGAAGTCAAATCCTCCCATGTATTAAGTCTTCCAGCTGGAAGAGCTTGATACCAAGCTAAGACTTTGTCCTTCAAAGAGAAGAAGAACGGTCTCAACTTGTAGTTGTTGTTGACAACCCTTTGAGGCTTCAAATTCTCCATAAAAATCTCATAGTTTATCAAGTTTTGATGCGGAGATTCAGCTTCTGTTTCACCAAATTGATTTTGGCGGATCATAGTAATGACTTGTGGGCGCAATCCAAAGTCATGATCATCTTGCTCTCCAAGATTCACACCTAAACGGCGTGGTTGCTTAATTAGGTCCATTTTTTGCCCAAGGGTTCGTGGTTCAGCCACGACATTAGCAGCTCTCGCTTCTCTAGCATGAGGGCGAGGATCAACATAATCGCGAGGATTAAATGGTGGTATTTCCTCCAGCTCCGGCATATCATCATCATCGGATGATTCAGCTCTAGATGATTTAGCTCTCTTACTCTTGGCGCTATTTTTCTTCAATTTCATTTCTAAAATCATTGCCTTAAGCTCATCTATTTAAAATTGATTTCGCTCTCTATAAGCACGAGCGACATCTTGCTCTTCAATACGTTTTCTCTCACTTAATTTGAGTTGAGCTCGAGTTTCATCCAACACCTCTTGGATGTTCCTTTCATTGTGTTCAGACATCTTTTTCTCTTTTAACTTTTTCTTCAAATTTTTCTCCGGTTCAAGATCAAAAGGAATGAGGTCTTTAGTGGATCTAGACCTTCGCATATACCTAAAAATTCTGCAAAATCACTCAATTAGATAGATCAAATAATAAGAGAAAAAGCTCCCAAGCTCGACAATTGAAAACTAAAAGTGTGCGTCACTAAGACTTAAATTTATAAAAACTGAATTCAAGAAAAGTGAACCCGCATTGTACGGATCGGCGTAGTAAAGCAAGAATTCCAGAGTATCGAACTCAGGGATTTGGGGGGGTAAATTCAGTTCACAAAGTATCAGACAATCAAAATCTTTTGCAAAGATTAATTGGGAAAACAACGATTCTAAAGATTCAGGTATCCAATTGTGGCAATCGATTCAAGATGTTCTAAGGATATAAGGACAGAGTCAGGATTGCAAAGGTATATCTAAGGTAGGGAATTGTACGGCGAAGTTCTATAACCCATATGTCTCACCCAAAGGCTCTCTCCATAAAGGTTGTTGAGGCTGCAATATAGAAAGGATCTAAAGATAAGATTAAACTCTCAAATACCCATGCCCAAACCCAAGGGAATCAAAGATAAGCCAAAACGGTTAAGGTTGTGACACTCTAAACCAAAGTAGAGGATGTTGAGTCTCACTACTACCTAGAAAAGGTAAGCCAAGGCTAGGTTAAAGCAATTCTTTAACTTTGGATCAAAGCAAAAAAAAAGGACGTACGCCAGAGGAAAATCACGGTCCGATCTTGAAGAACCACGGCCGTGGAACTCAAGAACAGGCCGTAGAAAGCCTCAACGACGAGGTTTCTCGCAACTCTCAGGGTTCAATCTGTTTTGGTTCAATCTATCATCATCTATGCCAAAACTATCAACCCTTCACCGTAGAATCGCTTAAGGGTTTTAGCCAACAATTATCATAATCAAATCAATAATCAAAATCAAAGGTAAGAAAAGGTGAAACCTTGAAATCTCAATAAAAAACACAAAACCAATGTTGAATAAACACAATAATCGTAACTTGCATTCAATGAATGTAGAACAAGGTAAGAATCTCTCACAAATCTCAAGGAACAAAGAAGGACGGGATGTCAATCCGCCTTCAAGATGAAACCCTAAGATCCTTTCCAAGTACGCAATCTTCAAGTGCGTACCTCTCCAAATCTTCCTTCTACGCAATAAAATCTTCCAAAATCTCTCTAAGCAATGACTCGAAATGCCACTGGATGTAAGGCGTCCGTTTTCCTCCTTTCTTCAGCCCTCTTATAGGAGAGAAGTAGGAATACAAAAGCCCAATAACCGCTGCTGACGTGGCAAATATGATACGTGGAGACCGTTACAAGAACCACGGCCAAGAGCAACTTTCCACACCCGTGGAACCACCGTGGAATGGCTTCCTTGATCTCGACATAAATTTCCACGACCCTAATAAGTAAACCACGGCCGTGGTTCCCTTGTATTTGGCCGTGGAATGCCTCAATCCTTCGTGAAAGCTTTTGTTTCGTAAAGCTTTCTAATCATGCTCCTTCTTTAGATTTTACCATGCATCCTCTTGATGCCTAGCATGATCAAATACTCCTACTTACTCCATTTATGCTCCAATCCAAGCCTTTATTCACCTAAAAACACAACAAAGCTTGCGTAGATCTCTATACCAACATAATAGGTGAATGTGCTCATAAATACTTCAAACTCATATCCATATACACAAAAGAAGGGGAAAAACACCCAAAACATATGTCTAAAATATGGTCATATTTCATGCTATCAAGAAGCGAAGATTCGGAGTCAATTTCACAGTGCTGCGAAGGACCAATTTCGAACAGAATGAAAGGTTCCTAGGAGGAATTGTCAATTTTCACCATGTATGAAGAACTTCGGGTAAGTTTGAGTTCCAATCGGTTTAAGATTTTCAATTCCATTCTATTTTTTTAATCTGGATTTCTCAAGATTACTAGCCATGAAGCGATCCGAAAGAATCTTCATCAACATGCTCAGTATAATAATATTTAAATGAACAGATCTTTGATTTTATTCTGTATTTTGAATTTAGAGTATGTTCATGGAGCTGATTTTGGCTTATGTAGGTTATGTCATGTCTTAATTTACAGACATTCTCGAGTTGAACGAATGAACACGGGATTTTTTGTAACTGTTAACAACATTGACCCAAATCTCCCAATTTTGACAAACTTCATTTTGCAGGATTCTTCCAAGAGAGGATGTAGACGTCTTCTCTGGCCATACATCTCGTTCTCAATAGTTTTGTTAATCTGGAAGATGAGCAAGGTAATATCCTCTCCTTATGTTCATGTTGGTTTGAAACTTAAAAATCACAAGGATAGGCTATGTAGATGTGTCCATTAGAACCAAATACAATGTTGAATTTCCGTCTTGTTGTGGAGTGATCATTGTCTTGATATGGAGTCCTTTACTTGGTTCCAGTAGTTAGAGTTTTGAGTTTGTAGTAGTCACAGTTTGGCTTGGTTTTAGTGGTCAGAATTTGAGTTTGTAGTAGAGGAATCCATCGATTCCATCCGTCTACGGGTTTGAAGCGGTGGAATCCATCGATTCCCTCCGACTACGAATTTGGTGTAGCGGAGGAATCCATCGATTCCATCCGTCTACGGGTTTGTAGCGGTGGAATCCATCGATTCCCTCCGACAACGGGTTTGTAGCGGTGGAATCCATCGATTTCCTCCGACTACAGGCTTGTAGAGGCAGAATCGATCAATTCCCTTCATCTACGGGTTTGGTTTCATGGTGGAAGTCAAATTGCGTCCGTCCCCACTATATCTTCGGTGTAGAAATCGAATTTGGTTTGGAGTCAAAACGACTTGTCTTCGGAAATCGTAGTTTTCCAAGAGCATCTTAAGTGGGCACAAATTTCTTTTTGGGTGCCATTCATGTATGTCAAAACTTTGCAAAAGATCAAGCAATACAATTTGCCCACATAGAATATCTTTTTATCACAACATTTAGAGATGAATTTTTTATATTTAAACCAAATTGTAGATCATTGAACATGATAGCAATCTGGAAGTGCAATCTGCTATAAATTATTTTCTTTTAAATGGTACAAAAAATTGTGTCAAGTTTATTCTTTTTTGACATTATAGACATAAGAAACCATTCCAGAGTGCTTATAATTCGGTTACACATTTCGAAGATAGAAGAAACTTTGTTTCTTTATTTGACTTCTTTTTTTTGTCACTTTTTGTTGCACTTCTTTTACTCTTCTTTCAAGCGTTTCTTAATTGCTTTTACAAATGAAAAGACAAAGGAGGGAGGACACTTACAAAAGACTTTTGTTGATGGTGACAAGAAAAGATGATGCTTTCTTATGCACGGAGTCTACTGTAGAATGCAGATTGTTGTATTAATGCCTCTAAACTTTTCTTTAGATAGTTTTGTACGTAGTGTTTGTCTTTCTTGTAGTTTTTTCCTTCTGTAGTTTTATCCTTCCTCCTTTTTTTGTCCCATGAACTCTTTATTTATAGAGACCATCTAGAAACGGGTAATAAACTGTCTAATGACTGCAGTTACTATAATTAATTGTTAGTCAATTTTAATAACAGATTTCAAACAGTTTTAATAACAGTTTCCTTTTTGACACAGGGTATTCTTTCCTTTTTTATATTTATTTATTCATCCTTCATCTGTTTTATATTTATTTATTCATCCTTCAATCTGTTTTACCACAATAGGAATATATTTTATATTGCAATAATATAGAATCTCCATGGAACAAGCATTTGTATTTAGACCATACTATCAATATATATTTTTCGTCCAATAATATAGCCTACTTTATATTTGGAAGATAAATGAAATAACTTAGTTAAAAATTCATTTCATGAAATAAATAAACTTAATCTTTTAATTATTTATTTTATGAAATTTCATGGCCAAACATAAGGTTTGTCCAAAACTCGTTATCCCAACCGAGTACGAATGTAACGTCAAAAGATGGAAGCCAATAGACTGTTGTCGAACTTTGGCTCGTTAGACCTTTCTCGAAGGCGTTTCCGAACAAGAAAGATGAATGAGGCCGGCAGTTTTGTTGCCGGTGAGGGCGAGAAAGGGGAAGCAGCGGTGCTGCTCTTCGGCGTCCCAAGTGAGGCTTCTCTAGCGACAGCGGTGGCGAAGCATCTCCTCCCGACGGTGGTGGTGGTGGTTCCCAAAGGAAACATAAAAGAGATGCGGGAGGGATCAAAGACGAAGTTGTAGGAGGCTTGATGGTTCCTGGAAAATTTTGGAGGTGGCAACCTCGGCGTGATAGAAGAGAGAAGAATGGGAGACGAAAGTGGCCGTTGGGGACTCCCTAGTGGTTGTTGCTCGACAAAAAAGCTCGAGAGGATTCTTAGGGAGGCTTGTTGTTGAGAGTGGCAGTGAGTTGTAGGGGTTTGAGAAGGCTCAAAGGAGGGAGGGGGAGGGGGAGGGAGGGAGAGAGAGAGAGGCGAGGGTGGGAGGGACAAAGGGGATGGCGAGTGAAGGGAGGTTGCCGCTGAAGGAGGAAATAGAGGGCTAGACACAGAAGAAGAGAGCTCCGGTGGAGTCTCTAGTTATTGACAAAGAAGAGAAGAAGAGAAAGGAAGAGTAGGGAAGGGCGAGAGGGTGGTGAGATGGAAGGGGAAGCGAGGAGGAGAATGGAGGAGGTTGGTGTTCAGTGAAACAGAGAAGAGAGTGAAGGAAGGTGAAGGCTTAAGTGAGTGAGAGACAAGGCAAAGGTCAAAGAGAAGGAAAACGAGTTGGACTACAATCGACTGTGATTTGATACCACTTTGATGCGGGATTGAAGCTACTAATCTCGATCTAGGTTAGAAGTCCGTGAAACCAATAACTGGAACAAATCACGGACGAGATTTTGGTCGACGGACCGATATTTGTGAAAACTTGAACACAAATAACGTGAGTTGATGGAAGGATAATGGACAAATAAGAAAATGAATAATGGAATGAAAATATGAAAATATAGGAAGTTACGAACCAACATATTTTTGCAAAGAACTTGTCCAATTGGATCAAAACCCTTTAACAAAGAGCTTAACTTAACTCTCCCTTCTTCAACCTTACACAAGCCTTCTAAATAAGACAAGCACAAGTAAGGACCAGAATTGACTAAGAGCACCAATCTTTAAGAATATTATAACACACAAGCACAATCTAGCAAGGACTCACTACGGTTCAATCAAACACTCTCTTTTTGATTGAATGAAATGATAAAACCACAAACTTCGTAAGCAAAGCAGCGAGTATCTCACAATATTGTGAAATAATAATCAAATCAATCTACCTATGAATCTCGACTTCTATGCCTACTTATAGACGAGATTCCTCTTGAAAAGAAAATGAAAGACAATCCTAAAGGACATGATTAAAAACCAAAAGATACCTTCCAAATGTTTATAGCTTGATAACTAGAACTAATAAGATCGCGATTGGATCTTATTGATCTTAACAAACAACAAATCTTGGTCAAAATCTCGGGCGAGATTTTGTCTCAGGGCTGAAATTTCTTCACTAGTTCTCTTAAGTCTCGTTCTAGCCACTTTTCTTGTTTCCTTGATCATCTTTACTCTTGTAAGGCCCTTCCATAGTAGACAACAATGTCACTAAAGAAGACTTAGACATAAGTGAAGTGTCTTTAGGTGTACATGTTGCAAATAAGCTAGCAACCTCTTCTTGAATGGCCTTTGAAGATGACAACTCCTTCTCCCATAATGCCTTTGCTCTTGCTCTAGTGATAGGTCCTTCTTAGAGGTGTTGGGAATGGTCACACATCACAACATAATCATTATTATCATGACAATTATCATGACGTTTATGCATTAGATTATTTATTGTGATATATAATTTCTATAATTTCATGTAATTAATGTATTTACAAGTTTAGTGGGTTAGTTTACATATTCTTGCTTATCGTTTGTTATGCTTAGATTGTTTGTTTACGTTTTCGGTAGTTCTACATAGTACGCTAAACTTAGAAAGTTATATGGTTTGACTTGATGAACCGTGATCTATCCATTTATGGTTGGTTTAGGTTTAATTGTGATAGTTTTACGAGGTGAACTTGAGTGTATATGTATAGTATTTTGGTTTGAGTTTCCTCATATGATTCGTACAAACTTAATTTGATTTTTGAGCTCTTGATCTATATTTGGGACGCTAGCTAATGGTTTTATATGTTGTTGAATTTTTAGGATAACTTCATGTTTTAGGTGTGTCTCGGAAAAACTTCTCGGAATTGGTGATCAACTGGACCCGCGTGTGTCTTAGGTTTGGGAAGGTCGTGTACTTGTGGTCTTTATCTTTTTATTGTTTTGAGTTGGTCATTAGGGTTGTTTCGGTATTTGTTTTATTTTCTTTACATAGGTTTAAAATGCATGTTACTATATTGTAAATTAAGGTCGGATATGTTTTATTATTTTGTCATGCATTTGTTGGAAGGTCCGATAGTGAATTTGTTGGCAGGTTAAATCGAGTGAACCTACAGTGTGATTCATATCCTTATGACACTCCAGGTTTTCCAATTCAGGACGTTACATATAAGGATCAAGCAAAAAGGGAGCCATGCAGATAAACTCATCAACGAAAGAAGGAAACAACAATGAAAGTAAAGGAACAATCCAAAGTAAGCACAAGAACGACCTTTGGACTGGCCTAAGTAGAGCACGTACTTGACTGGGCAATACAAGACGATAAAATGGCCGATTGGACCTCTGGGTATCATATGTAGAGAGTTGGAACAGTTTATGGATCGGAATTGTCGATGGAACGGCCTAGGATACCTATCCAAAGAAAAACAAAGGAATATCCCACTAGACTGATCCAATACTATTCACTACCCATTCTTTGACATTGCCTACGTTACTCCATTTTTTACCTAATTTTATGGTATGGTATATATTGCCCTTTCTAAAATAAGTTTGAAAACATAAATAGACTATATTTGAGAGAGTTTGTATGAATATTTAATTTGAAGATTCAAGATTTCAATTCCAAGATTAATCTCATTTGGTTCCATTTTGAGTATACTTTTTTTTATTTCTTCTTCTCTCGTGTTACCTAGAAATTTTTTTATAGGATTGGTGGTAAAAAGCCCAATATATGGTTAATATTATATTATATGAATGTGTTGATGAATTTGATGATGATATTATGCTTAATTTATAGTTTTCTCTAGATATTTGAACTTAGAGTGCTAACTTGAATTTGGGGATTTTGCTTTCGATTGATTATGTTAAATACCGTCTTGATTATTAATCTTTCTAGGTTGATTCTCCTGTTTTGATGGTATGTATTGCTAGGTATTTCTTGTAAGTCTTAAATTAGAGATATACACTCAGAAGAGATGCAATGTTGAGATACTTGAGACTAAATTTGTTTTTTTGTCAAAAAGCGATAGCATTGCTAGACTAGAGCCCAAAGGTGCAAGCCCAAGATAGATGACCCATGTAATATGCCTATAAATATATGTATCCTGCACTATGAATGAATAAGACAAATAGAATCATTTTGCAGTATTGCTTCCACTATGGTGTTAGAGGCCAACGGCCAACGCCACCTCTTGTAAAAGACATACCCCTCACAGTCACTCATGGTTGAAAACAGAAATCAGAACTTCTCTCTCCTCCATTTCCTCCTTCATTACTTCCATATTATCTTATGAAAACTTCCTCCTCTGGAAAGCCCAGATTAGCCCCATTCTTGGAGCTCAGAACTTGTTTGAATATGTTGATGGTTCAATACCATGCCCAACAAAATCCCCTCAACCTCCACAAACAAAAGAATACACCGATTGGATCTCCAAAGACCAATTTGTGTTAGCCATTCTCACTTGCTCCTTGACAGAACCCATTCGTGTCCAAGTATTTGACTACAAAACTTCAGCAGAGGTCTGGACTCATCTCCATTCTCTGTTTGCGTCGGCGTCCAGTGCCAAGATAGTTCAAGCTCGCCTCCAGCTTGCTTCCCTTCAAAAAGGAGATCTCTCCATCACATATTTTTACAGCAAAGCAAAAAATCTGGTCTCATGCCTTACCACAGCAGGACAGGCGATTTCTGATGCTGAGTTTACTAGCTTCCTTCTTACGGGTTTGAGTCCTGACTATGACTCTATTGTCACGAGTCTATCCACTCAGGTTTCACTTCCCTCTCCCTCTCAAATACTCTCCCATCTACTAATCTATGAATCCATAATTTCTCGTCAATAAACAGCCCTCCTCCCAAATCCTCCTTTTGTCAACAACACCACTTATATGGAGGCTAACAACACTCAAAATCAAAATTGTGGCTCCTCAAACCGTTCCAACTAAAATGGTGGTCGGACATCTAGAGCACGAGGCAGAGGACGAGGCATCTTACCCACCACAAAATTTCTCTAGTGCACCTGATACTCGACCCATCTTCCAGGTTTGCTCAAAACCTGGACATACGGCCCTCACCTGTTGGCACAGATTCGATCACTCGTATGCTGCTCCACCATCACAATCCTTCCAAGCAAATGCCACTGCAACAACTTGGTACCCTGATACGGCAGCTACACACCATTACACCCCCGATTTATCAAATCTCATACTAGACAACTACACACCATATCAGGGAACAGACACTATATCTCTTGGAGATGGCTCGAGCATACCAATTCAGCACCAGGGTTCTTATCTTCTTCCCTCAAAATCTCGCAATCTCCTTCCCTTAAATCTTTTACATTTACCATTTGTTAACAAAAATATTATGTTTGTCAATCGATTTTGTATTGACAATTCTGTCTATTTTGAGTTTCACTCACAGTTCTTTCTTGTGAAGGATACAACGACTCATCAACCTCTTCTTCAAGGAACCGTTGAAAACGGTATGTTTGTGCTTTCAACGTCGGCTGGTTTATTGTTGTCACCCCAACTTCACCTGACCACCACTCAAGAAGCCAACCTCTGGCACCAGCGCCTAGGGCACGCCTCCCAGCCCATCGTTCGTTCCATTTTCTCCCAAGAAAAAGGCCTAATTCGAGGCCCATTGTTCACCCAAGAAAAATGTGTTTCCTTCTCCTGGGCCAAGGCACATGCCCTACCACACCCGCCAAGTTCGTCAAGAAGTTCTAAAATCCTCTCACTTTTGTTCATAGATGTGTGGGGACCTAGTAGTACTTTATCTTACAAAGGTCACAAGTACTATGTTTCCATTGTAGATGATTATTCCAAGTTTATTTGGTTATTCCCTTTACCACTTAAATCCTCGGTCACACCTATTATTACAAATTTCATCACCCTTGTCACAAATCTCTTATCCGCCAACATCGTTTTCCATTCAAACCGATGGTGGCTCCGAGTTCAAACCCCCTAACACCTCTTTTTCAAAAATTGGGAATCACACATCGATTAACTTGTCCGCATTCTCATCAACAAAATGGTTCCGTTGAGACCCGACATCGTCGTATTGTTGATATGGGATTAACTCTTCTTAAACACTCATCTCTTCCTCTCCGGATTTGGGATTTTGCATTTGAAATAGCCACATATATTATCAATCGACTTCCCACTTTGATTCTTCACCACAAAACTCCCTTTGAACTTATTTTCAACCATAAACCCAATTATAAGTTTCTCAAAGTCTTTGGTTGTCTAGACATTCTAAATTTGAGACCGTATAACAAACACAAATTGAATTTTCGATCCACTCATACCATTTTCCTAGGATATTCATCTCATCATCTTGGTTACATATGCCTAGATTGGGTACAAAATAAGTTGTATGTTTCAAGGGACGTTTTATTTCATGAATACACCTTCCCTTATGCAGCCAAGCCCACTACTGAGCCCATTTCTTCACAAAACAGCCCACTTCATACTTCCATTCCCTTTATCCATCCTTCTGGCTCAGCCCAATCTCCCTCCACCTCACATGATAGCCCATCAGCTTCATTTCCTCCACATATTAACAGCTCATCCTCACAGACAGGCCAAACACCACAAGCCTCCTCCCCATCTGATGAGTCCACGTCTGATATGCCATCTTCATCACCTTCACCACAGCCACAAAACCAAATCCAAACCCGGGCCTCAAATCGGATATTCAAACCCCTAATTAAGAGCGATGGAACAATCCCCTGGCCTTCATTTTGCTCAACAACCGTCTCCATTTCTGATGAACCTCAAACCTTTAAAATAGCTTCTCAATATCCTGAATGGTGTCGGGCAATGGAAAATGAAATTCAGGCACTTCTTTCCACAAAAACCTGGACCTTAGTTCCCCAACAACCTTCTCAGAACGTTCTTGGAGTTAAATGGGTGTTCAAAACAAAACGTCACTCCGATGGCAATTTTGAAAGACGGAAAGCTTGCCTAGTTGCGAAAGGATATCACCAATTACATGGCCTTGACTACCATGATACCTTTAGTCCCGTGGCCAAACCTTCAACCATCCGCACCCTCTTGGCATTGGCAGCCATGAACCAATGGACGGTGAATCAGCTCGACATACAGAACGCGTTTCTACATGGCGACTTGACAAAAGAGGTATACATCTCTCAACCTCCTGGCTTTCTCCACCCAAACTTTCCCAATTTTGTCTGTAAACTACCGAAATCTCTGTATGGATTGAAACAATCACCAAGAGCATGGTTATCCCGTCTAGGTGATACACTGGTTACCATGGGCTTCAAACCTTCCACATCTGATACCTCCATGTTCCTGTTCCACACTTCAAATGAGTTTGTGTGTATCCTACTTTATGTAGATGACCTTCTTGTCATTACTTCATCCAAACTTCTTGCCACCAAATTCACCACCAGTCTCTCACAAAAATTTCATGTCAAAGACTTGGGCCCTGTGAGTTACTTTCTGGGAATTGAAATCCACCGTAACTCCAGTGGCTTCTAACTTTCACAGACTAGATACATCACTGATTTGGTTACAAAAGCCAACATGGACAAATCCAAACCTGTGTATACTCCCCTTGCCACAACCTTCCAAGACACTTTTTCATCCTCCCCTCCATTCCATGATCCATCTTTATATCGGAGTATCTTAGGAAGCTTACAATACCTTGCTTTTACCCGCCCAAACATTTCATTTGCAGTCAATAAATTGGCTCAATTCATGCATCATCCTACCTAAGCTCATTGGCAATGTGTAAAGCGAGTACTTCGATATCTTAACTGCACAGCACAACTGCAGTTCCATATCACATCTACTCTTGGTTCAACACTGTCGGCCTTCTCTGATGCTGACTGGGGGAGCGACACATCCGATCTCCGTTCCACAAGTTCCTATTGTGTGTATCTTGGGCAGAATTTAATCTCCTGGACTTCAAAGAAGCAAAGCACCGTTGCTCGTTCGTCTACTGAGGCCGAATACAGAGCAATCGCACACGCCACATCTGAGCTATTGTGGATTCAGTCTCTTCTCGTCGAGCTTGGCTTCCAACTAAAACAACCACCAACTCTATGGTGCGACAACCTTGGTGCCACTTACTTGACAGTCAATCCCATAATGCATAACCGGATCAAACATCTCGAGTTAGACTATCACTTTGTTCGTCAAAGGGTGCAAAGCAAGTCTTTACTTGTAGCATTTGTCTCCTTCAAAGACCAGGTAGCAGATCTTGTCACCAAGGTTGTCTCCTCTGCTCGTTTGGCAACACTACGCTCCCAACTTCGCCTAACGAACTTGGGATCGACGGGGAATGCTAGACTAGAGCCCAAAGGTGCAAGCCCGGGATAGATGGCTCATGTCATATGCCTATAAATATATGTATCCTGCACTATGAATGAATAAGACAAAAAGAATCATTTTGCAGTTTGCACTAAGCATGACTATATCTCATAATGTCTTGTTTTTTCATCCATAAATGTTTGTTTATGTTGTTTAATGTTCAATGCGAGATCAAGATGGATCTTATTGATTTGATCAGCATTTAGTGCCTTAGGTCATATTAATTACATTAACCATGGAAGTGCATATTTTTATTGATTTGATCCATTCTACCCACAAGAGTTGTTTAGAATTCATTGATGATACCACCTATATGAGCATGCATATTGTCAAACATAAATGAGTGTTTTAGTTGAGCTAAAATAGTCATGATAATGGTCATGATTTAGCCCATTTAATTGGATTTTTTTATTTATAGTTTTCCCATAAATCTTATCTTATTGTAAGATAAGATTTAACAGTTATTATTCTTACAATTTCATATTTTCTAATGATATCCCATAATATATTTAACGGTTTTTAAGTTGTTTAATATATAATATTTTTTTAAAAAAATAACGCAACGTGTTTGTTTGACACCGGTTATGTATAAGGTTATGCTTTAGTAAATATTTGGAAATAGTTACCCAATTCCGCTTTGTTAATTAACCAGATTCAGTACCATAATGAAATTGGAACACCTGAGCTTGTTGAGTCTTACACAAATGGACCAAAAGATTTCATTCTCTTCTTTGCAACCTTGGATCTATAACACCACACTTCAAATGCTTCAGTGAGATCTGGATAATGAATGTGCTCATCTCCCAACCATTCCGTCAATATCTCCGCCTGAACAACAGACGGAAGCGCGAGTATGATCGACACAAATGCCGATTCCAACGACTGCCATAGTTCACTATCCACTTTCAGTAAAAGAGAATCATCCTCTGTGATTCCACAGCTAACAGTATCCATTTCCGGCTTCGTCGCCCTTATGAAAGGAAGCCACGCCTTCACCATGTGAAGCCTCTGTGCAGGATGCAAAATTACCATGCCATAGGCGATTGCTTCTAAGATCTTTGTCGTCACCTCAACCACCTTCAGTTTCGTATCTAAGATTTCCGTTTCCGAGCTTCGTACATCAACCATCTTCACTAGTATGGTGGATATATCAATCCAGGTAGTGACCACCTCCCTCATTAACTCAAATTTACTTGAAATCTGGCAAGCCCATAAGATATCTGATAAGTGTGAGTGCAGCACAGGAAAATTCTCGACCGAAACATCTGATGATTTATGTTCACATGATAACGAATCCAAAAGACCGACGAATGTAGATAACAACCGCTTGACACACTCCTTGGTCTTAACCTTAATCTCATCACAAGACACAAGAAGTGGAGCGTCATCGTCTTCTGTGAGCAAGTATTCGAGCTGCTCTTGGACAGAGGATTTCAGATCATTCATACGCGGAGGTGGTGATGAAGTAGCAAACTGAACAGCAGATAAGAAAATCTTCACAATTGCTGATTGTTCTACAGGTTCAAGCCTAGCCAGTATTGGTTTTGCTGGGGAGCCTATGGATGGTACAATCCGTAATATTTCCTCCTCCTCGGCCTCTTCCCAAGGCATAGCCTCCAAGTACTCTACACAACAGGCAACAATTTGTGGGCATTCCAGCACATTAGCTACTCTTAGGATGCCAAGGGCGTTCTTGACTCCGTGCCAGGTTTCAGGAGAGGGGCCGTTGAAAACAACGTAGAGGAGGCGGAGGACAGTTATATGATAATCGAAGTCTGATTCATGGCAATGAACCTCAACACAGTTGCGTGCATCAAGAATCTGACACGTTGGCCAATTCTCAGAGAGACGATCAGCAAAGTACTTGCTGTTATTTACAAGGACAGGTGCGTGACAGTAAACCCAGTCATCACGACCATCAGGAGTCCGCATCCTCACTACAACGTCGCTGGTTGATCGGTCACCTATGCTGTATGGAGCTTCTACTCCATGACCCTGAATAAGAAATTTGCTTACTTATAAAAATCAATACAATTGACATCAGTAAACAGAGAAGTGATGCAATAACTGAGGCAATAAATCAAGGATGATGTGAACATTTAAGACTCGACCTCCTAACGTGTTAATGTAAAGATTATAGATTCACTTTGTGTTAGTTCGTGTGCACCAGGTTTTGTTTTCCTGACAAATAAACTCATTCATTCAGTTTTATGAAATCAGTTGGTTTCCCTCTCTCTCTTATCCTCTCAAGTCTAATAAGAGAAGAACGAATACTTACTGTAATCTCCATTGATGCAATAAGCAGCAACAGGTATTAAAATTTTAGACTTGCCACCTGAATGTACACAGCAAAAAAGTGTGAAATTCCATAATTTTTCCATACATTGCAAAAAGGCTATATAGAACGGAGATACATAAAGGCACATACGAAGTCTTCAGAGTAGTGAAACAACAAAAAAAAGGGGCCAATTTCAATTCAAGTTAAGACCTAATGAAACCATAGCCTGAAGACCAGTCTACCAAATTAGAAGTGGAAGCTCATCTCATCGGATCCGGATCCCTTTATTGTAAATATAGGACATCCAAAACTCGAAGGAGGAAATTACGCCAATTGATACAGGGTGAGAACTGAGTTGCTATTGTTTTTGACGATTCCCCCTAAAGTTATTCTTTCCAAATTCATTCAGCAGTTTGCAGTAGATGCATCTTGTAAGTTGTAGAGAGCTCCAAGCTGATTTTAGCGAATTCGAGACCTGGGCCAACTAAGGGCTGTACAGAAGTAATTTCAGTAACGTGAAGCCTCCGACACACCAACTAAAGGACAAGAAAGAAAGTTGAGGAACACAGGCAACGGAACAATAATTCCGACATCGGAGGTTAAAAGTCCGTCAACTAATTTTAATCACAGAAGACGCCCATATGGCAATTGCTCTCAAAAAAATTCCAATGCTCTGAGGGAGAAAAAAAAATAGAGAGAAGTGGTTAGAATTCTTTGCTCACCAAAAAGGAGAGACCGAAGCTCGTCGTTCCATCTCCGACTTGGTTGGGCTGATAGAGAGTGAAGTAGATGGATTTGGGGAAGGCGGCGAGACTGGCTTCCGGCGGTTCAACTTGCTATAAAAGCCTATAATAAGTGTGTTAAGTTGGATCCAATCAAAGAAAGCTTGAAGATCCAGCTTGGACAAGCTTTAAGACCAACATGTGAGCCGAGACGATGTTCTTTTAAAATGGAAACGAATTGAACATATGAGATGTTGTGGTGGCTTTTTGTTTCTTGCCAAAAGGAATTCTAATGACTTCCGCGTATTCCAACAGTTTAATTAAATACAATTACATTGATGAGTTTATTTTTGGGATTTTTTTAAGGGGTGTAAAAATTTGTAATAGTCATGCGTTTTTATAGAGTCTACTATTACATATATGGGTGCGTAGTTGAAGTTGATGGAAAAAATATCAACTACGCATATTCGGAGCGTAGTAGAAGACCCTATCAACTACGCACAAGAAGTGCGTAGTTGTGGTCACTATTTAGGGCTCGTTTGGTACGATTCTCAAGATATTAGGAATCGGAATTAGTCATATCAATACCTCTCGTGTTTGTTAAAGTTTGAAATCATAATGAGAATGATTTCATGGAAAGACTCATTCCGACTCTAGAGAAGAGTTGATTCCATGAATTAAAGGTGGGTATCATCAATTCCAATATAAACTCATTTCAAATTTAAAATTACATTTATATATTTCATATACATATTTATACTTACTTATTTAGTTTCACAAAATAAAAATAATAATTTTTTACACAAAAATTTATTTTCCATCAATTAATTTAAATTGTATTATTATTTTTGTAGAAAAACATAATTTTGACCATAAATTTTTATAACTACGATATGAATATTTCATTCAAGATGTAATGTAACCGTAAAATGTTCGAAATTAATATAATTGGTTCAATTAGAAAAAATATATTTGCTAGAAGAAGTGATATACTTATTTATTTGGGTTGACGATTGTTTAATATTTATTCTTTAAGCTATTAGTCTTCATTTTTCTTAAACTTAGTTTAAAAAATAGCATATATTTAAATTATAAACATTCAAACATATATCATCAAATATGATACGATTTTTCGTTTCATAACTCATATAAAATAAAAAGAAACATGTGTTAAAAATCTTTCATTCCAACATCGTACCAAACACCAAGTATCAGGAATGACTTATTCCAATTCTTTAGTCCATTCTGATTCCTGATTTCAACCTCATTCTTACGATCATACCAAACGAGCCCTTAGAGATTTTCACATGTACGTTTAGAAATCACGTTCTAATATAAAAAGGTTATTTAGGTTTTAGTTTAAAGGGTATTTCAAAATTTTAATGTAAATGCCGTTATTTGGTGTTTATTTTGTACTTGTTAGGGTTTATTTTTTAGAAAAAGACACATATAAAATATAACATCGTGTAATTTTGGGGAGAAAAGGTTATATTTTGAAAATTTATAAACTTAAATAAGCACTCAGGTTATTTTAACAATTTACAAGTAAATAACCAAAAAACTAACCCCTACAAAATAAGTTAGAATAAACTCCAACAATCTACAAGTAAACAAGTCCTTTAAATTATCAACTATGTCATTTTACAGGAAAATGAAAAGTAAAACCTAACTTCTTTCTTATCAAGAAAATAAGATGTTCGAGGTAGGATTCCTATAAGATATTCAATGAAATTTGTAGGCAGTAGAGTGGTCCTAAAAAAGAAAAAAAAAACAAAAAAAAAACAAAAACAAAAAAAAAACGAGAAGAGAAAGAGCGATCAAACTTATGGTTGCATCCCATGAAGTGCTTGTTTAAGGTCTATAACTTGACCTAATTTCGCTCAGTATAGTTGTTCAACAATCCGATACTTCCAATGTCGAGACTTGTAGCGTCGTGTTATTGGCTTTCCACGACATACCTCATACTTAGTCATGCAAATGGAGAGGTTTGTAGCTTTATCAACACAAATTTCTTCTTTGGATGTACTTTTGAATCTTTGTCATGAAGTTGTTGAAGAATACGGCTTAGCGGAAGGGATATACGATTTAGATGAAAAAAAAATTATATGTTTTTGTAACACCCCAAATTCACGGGACTTGGAGTGTCACATTGGGCTAGGATCTCACAATGGATTCTGACCCTAACTTGACAACAAGTTCACTGGATCTTACAACAAGGCACAGGTAGATTAAAACCAGATACATAAAAGCTGTATATGATACATCAAAAGAGTTTATAAACTCATAGCCGAGTACAAAACATCAAACCACAACATCTGATACAAAAGATACCATATCCCGCGCATCCTAATGTACAGAAGTCCTCGGCTGGCCACACCATCTGTCTCACCCTACAGTCTTCCTAACCTGTAGATCATCTACAACACGGTATGAAACCGTTAGCTACAGCAATGAAAAGCGTGAAGGTAATAGCACAACCACACATCAACATCTCATACATGTAATGCCACACACATTCATTTATTATCTTTCATTACGTTATTCCATTACTAATTCAACTTCTTTTGTAACACGAGGAACCTAAAGAACCTCGTCCCTTTTCCCGTTAACACAGGGGTTTGCATTGGGGGTGATCGTCACTCGTCCCCCCCTGTGTTACTGGCTTCCAGGCACCTCCTCCTAACCAGCAGGCGGAGACCGGTGGTTACCGCCCGTTATAATACACTTGGGCCAAATAAATGTAATAAATGGTCATCCTAGTCCGGTTTAGGTTATAAAGGCGCAATCATATGAACACACACAATCATCACAATCATCACAATCATACAATCCACAACTGCACGCTAAGTAAGTTCTATGGACTTACCTGATATACTCGTAACCTGTACCACGTCACAGCTTCCCCTTGGGGAAGTAATCAACGCCTACAATAGTAAGACACACACAATCACATACAGCAAAGGTTAGGAGACTTGTCTCACTAACCACAATCAACCTATATCTCAAATCCAAACCTCAGATCCTCAACACATTCATAAATGCCTAAGGCATATCCTCAACATAACATCTCATCATACTCGTGCACATACTAAACCTTAAAGCCATAATCGATATCCATAACATCATCATGATCCTCAATTCATTCTGACACCTAGCATGCATCTAATCAGTATTCCTCAATCTCAAATTTAATCCTAATGTAATTAATTATATTTCACCAGAATAACGTTTTGCCTGCAAACCATTTTTAAACCAACCTGTCATCAGATTTCATCAAACAAACAACTCATAAACACCAGAATAATATAATGATCATAATGGAATTTCTAATTATCCATTTTGAAAAGTTTAAGGTCAATTTAGGCCAAATCACAGTACGGAAAACGAATAAATTCATAACTTATTCGTTACTAACCCGATTGACGATTTGAAAGAAGATTCGGAATCACAACGACGTAGGCTACGCGTATACAACATCAAATTCACTGGAATCTGAGCGACGGAACCGTCCTGGTGACATATATGCTCGACCAGATCTTCATTTGCTCGGAAATGCAGAAACTTGGTACCGGTATGAAGAGAATGAAGAGAGGAATCCAAAAACTCAAACGGAAATGAAATCGAATTAGAAACGGAGAGTAGATTTGAGTTTGAAGTTTGAGAGAAATCAGAGCTTTTACGAGGAAACGTGAAAGGAAATGAATTAATAAACGATTTTCCGCTATTTATAGTGAAATCGATAATTATCCTTTAGCGAAGTCGATAATTATCCTTTAACCGATCCAATGGCGGGTTGAACCCCCTTCTCCAAACTTCTCGAAATTGGAACAATAAATCTTGAATATTGTAGGGATAATTATTCCACAATTGACTCGGAAAACGTGTATTCCTAAGCCGTCTTTCTTAGCCGTTAAGAAATGAAATAGCGACTCTTTTGGCCATTTTGTCTTTCCATGTTATTTCATATCTAGGACATGTCCGATGTCCTGATCATTTCTCTCAACTGCATTTTTATTAATTGGAGATCCCAAATGCTCCAAATAGTACTGGATGGTAAAAATAATTACTCGGGGGAAAAAGTGAAAATTTCACCATAAGCCCAAAATTACGCAAGGAATATAACGGTGGGACTTATACTCAACACTTACGCAGTCTTCGCGAGTTATATGTCAGTTACTATCACTAATTAAGTTAATCAACATTAATTAGAATTCGGAAATCCTAGTTATTACAGTTTTAAGGTCGTATAAGGGTTTAACACATAAATTGTATATGTCTCTTGAGACTTGAAATCTTCGACTTCTTCAGCAATCTGCAAAGGTAATTCAAAGTTAGCTGCATGGCTAACCGGTTCAAATGATGTTACCTCATCAAATGCCTCAGTTGACAACTCCTCGTATCTTTCTTGCCAAGTGCCTCGCCAATTTTTTATTCTATTTTTAAGACTTTGTCAATGAACGCATCAAATTCTTTTGCAAGTTCTCTTTTTTTTGGGCACGTTGATCACCGTTTCTTTCGATGAGTCGTCATTTTTGATCTTTGTGTTTTTGTTTGCAATCTTATCCTCTAGTGTATCTAAGCGCTTCTTCAATCTACCTATGGCGAATTCAACCTCCTTTATCTTTCGGGATCTCAACCTGCGAGACAAAGATAAAAAGGAAAACAAATATCAAAAGTGACAAGAAACTTAGAATAACAACTATCAAACACAATCACCTATTTGCAGTCCCCAACAAAGGTACCAAAAACTTGATTTAGAAGTTTTGACCGAAGAATTAACAAGAGCCTCACCCGCAAGTATTACTAGATCGGATGTAGTATATCGGGTATCGAATCACACGGATTGCGTCTGTTTGTGTATAGATGATAGAAGTTATGCTAAGTAAAAGGGAGAAGAGAACGGGAAGAGGAAAAATATGTCTTTGAAGAGGTTTGAGAAAACAAGAAAAGCAATGATTATTGTAAACAAGAATTAGGAGGGAGACGATCTAAGGAAACATAAATCCTCACTATAATGAATCAAAGTAAGATTATATATATGAAAATCATGAACATTGATTTATGAATACTACATGTAACCATCTAAAATAATCTTTGGCATAGACAAACAAAGACCGTGCTTTCCAACTCACGTAGATCTCAATCTAGCGGTTCGGCAAGAATAGGAAAACTCATCAAAAACTCAAAAATCCGGAAAGACTAAAAACAACCATCATATTTGGCTCTTCAGTTAGAAAAACGTACAAAGACTAGAACTTTCTACAATAGTTAGAAATCCTCGAAGCTTTCATAAAACGTAACTCTCAAAACCAAGTTTTTTTCCATAGATCCAATGAAACATCCTTCGCTTGTGGCTCTTTATCTAAACCAATTATAAAACACCACTTATTTCAAAGGTAAATAAAAGGTAGGAATGAAGTACTTTGAAAAGAAGCAATATCGCAATCTCAATTCACAAACATATATGCAATAATAAATCAAACTATTATAGGGATCATTCAATCCTTAGATCAAGAAGAATCGGTCTGTCATAATAAAAGAGAAAACTTTCATAAATATCAAAGTTGAAAAGTATATACAAAGAAAAAGAAAGGGAAATCTAACTACTGTTCCGCAACGCGGACTTGGAATTCTAGAAACTCGTCCACTCTCAGGTGGGATGCGTCACACCTCTAATCTAACCTAGAAATGTCTATATATAATGTTTGGATCAAAACCTAGGATGGAATCAAGAATCCCAGCCCAAAACATAAGACAAAGTTGGATAAATCTTATTCAGCAAAACAGTGATGGCAAAACGGCCACCAAACGGCCTGCATGCCATTTGACATTAGCTTTTGACAACTTTTCAACAGTTTAGTAAACTGATTGTACTATTTCTTTGATTAGAACCACGAGACTCATGAGTACTACTTTCAAAGCTATTTCGAAGATCTACAACTTTTCAGTTGACACAATTGTCCAAATGCAAAGAGAAGATGGTCTAAATAGGGAATCTCTCAGAGGTCGTCGTAAATGACATCCAAGATCAATGATCTTCATGATAGCATGTATTATAGTCTATATTTTGGGGTTGGTTTAGACGTTTTATCTTCAATAATCTGCATGTATGGATGTATATTATGTGATTATATTGTTGTTTCATCTACCTTTACGGGAATCGAGGTCTACACCAAGTTTCGTTGTAATTGTAGGTAAAATGACACGTTTTGCATTAAAATGGAGCTAAGGGGTCATTGGAGCTACATTCTGGAGCTTAATGAAGAACTTAGGAAGCATGGAAATGATTAAGAAGATTGACTTTGGACCAGATTCGAGAGATTTCACATTCAGTTGAGATTCACCTCGGTCAGCTACAGCGTCACCTCGACCGAGGTGATCTTGAGGAGCGTCCCGACCGAGGCGAACACCCTGCCGTCAGCGAGATCCATATTTTTGGCTGAGATCTTTTATTTTTGGAAAGAAGATATCTTATATTTTTGGGCTAGATTTCTGGAAAGAAGATTTTATTTTTGGGAGATCTATTTTAGAGATATGTATATATTTTATATGAAATTATCTTTTTAAGATATTTTATCTTTGGAAGATAATTCTCCTATATAAAGTGTTGGATTTTCTACAATTCAACCATGCTTGGAGCATCCAGCAATTGAGGGAATTTCTGGAGTATTTTCTGAAGGTTTGAAGGAAGGAGTGAAGTTGAAGGAAGGAAGGAAGGAAGGAATCATAGTTGGAATTGTTTTTTGAAGGAGTTTGTAAGACTTTCTTAGATTGTCTTTTGATTGATTGTCTTTGCTGATTTGTTGATTGAGGAACGCTTGTTTGTTGATTATTTGATTCAGTTATTGAGACCTTTTTCTTAAGGTTATCTTGTTCGAATATTGATTCCCTTTTCATTAAATTGATTATTGTTATCATGATGATTGTTGGCTAAGTTTCTTATGCGATCTAGGGTGATTGGCTGAAAGTTGTGGGAAAGACTATGATAGAATGATCTTAATCTCAGCAGGACCCTGAAAGCTCGAGTCTTTAACCTTAACCCTAGAACACCTCGCTCAGTCAAAGAACATCTCGGCCAGGGTGGGATCTGACTGAACGAGGTGAACCTTTCCTGATCCGAAACTGAAGTTAAGTGTTCTAGTTTGCCAAATCCTATCCTTATTACACCTTTTCTGGTTCAATGCAAGCCTAGGATGAGACTTACCCGGTGATTCCTTTGTTTGTTTACCCAAGATCATGAGTGTAGGTAATAAAGGTTTATCCTTTATTTGGGTTTGAGTGTGCCTTCATCCCATCTTTGTGAGTTAGCTTGAGACTTACCCTGTAAAGGTTGATTCTATTCCCTTGTGTGGTGTGTTGGTTTGAGATTATAGTTCCTTTCCTTAGTACCTTGAGACTTACCCGGTGATAGGAGCTTTGGTTTGGGATAGTGAGTAGTAAGACTTACCTGGTAATTTATTCCCACCTTAGAAACACCTTCCCTTTGCAAACCTCATCTTTGTCCGCGTTATCCTTTGAGATCTTGAGTCGGAACCACAACTAGATGTTTTAATCCCTAGAATCCGCATTTCCCCTTACTTGACTTTTACATCATCTTTGATTGCTTTAATTTCTTTTAGTTAATTGCAATATTTGACAACCTGATTCTGTGCTTTGTTTCACCTAAGTCTCTGTGTTCGACCCTTGGAATTCTTGCTTTTATTACAATTGACCCGTACACTGCGGGTTCGCATATTTGTTCAAGCATACTTCTTGGGTTATAAATTTTAAAGTTTGCACACACCGTTTGGAGCGAACACTTCACATGGTTCTTCAGAGGATAGAAAGTTGTTTTCTAGCATGATTTCATCGTTCTTGCTCATTTCAGGTCTCGAACACCTGAAATACAAAATAAATCAAAGTAGACATCATAATATATAATAGGAAGGATTTATGCTCTATATGAACACAAACCAAACAAATGAGGTATTGAATGTATGCAAAAGATGACTTAAAAGACATGTTTTGGACTTATCAATTGTGTTATGGTGTAGGGAGGATCAAGTTCCTTTAGGATGAGGAATTGCTACTTCCTAAGGCCACCAATTTTTTTTATATTTCATGCTTGTTGTGTTCATTAGCTTATTGCTCCATTAAGATTTATAAATTTTAGTGTTTAATTTTTAATTTAACATGCAAAATGTCTTATACAATTTTTTTTTTGCCGCCCCTCCCCTAGAAATTGTTTGCCTCCACCATTACTTATAGGTCCAGAGCATAAAAACAACATTGCGACGCTTCAATAAAAATAGTTTTTCCGTTTCTGTTGTTGAAATTAGAAAACCCATGAGTATTACTTTCGAAGCTCTCTACAAATTTGTAATTGACATGAAAGTTTAAATCGGTCGGCTTCTTGAGGTAAATTGACTGTCTTCGTACATAATGCTCGACTTGAATTCATTCTTCTCTCTTTGACAAGTGGTCATGTGCGGGTCATGTGTAGGATAAACAAGAGGTGACCGATCGGCCAAGGTGATGCTCGTCGATTGGCCTGCACATTTATCGAGGTGTTCTTCATCTTCACTATTGGATCTTAGTCATTTCCGTCACGACCTTGACTTCTTTGACCGTATGGAGATCCTTATTGTGTATCAGGTAATTCCGTCCTATATAGCTCCTTAAGCTCCGTAACTACTAGAATACCTGCAATTACATAAACTAACTAGTAGATCCCGAAAACACTAAAAGAAATGAAATAGACCGATAAAATATGTTATTAAGGCAGAAAATGGAATAAAATGCGCTAATGTGATAACCTAATATTGATTTCTTGGGGCATTATCTTAGCAACATTGAGATTATAATGGAGCAATAAGCCAATGAGCACAGCAAGCATGAAAGATTGTTGTACTAAATCGCATTATAAATCTTAATCATCAACAACATTGTACCAATTTCATATGCTACAACTAACAACATATATATGATCTTTAATTACTCTACAATTGTTGAGGTTTCCTTTACGCCTTCCAATGAACAACAACTCGATCGATCTCTACAAATTACTCCATTTTATGTACACGAACCAATCTTTAACGGATCAAATGAATCCCCCTCAATTTCTTTATATAGAAGGGAAAGAACGATGCATATGAGAAGGCACGCAAGGAGAGCCAACCCAAGCACCACCATGCAACCTCAGTATCTCCTTGGCTCTCTCCTTAGTCTTGGCATCACACTCCACTTGCAACACCAGACACAACTTCGCCACCACCCCAACCTCCGCCATCTCCCTTACCATTGCCACGTCACCGGAGTTATATTTAGCCACTGCCCAAATCGCCCTCACCCCTCTCTCGGTCGCCAGCCTTGAAACCCTCAAAACCCTCTTCGAGACGACTGCAAGTCCACCGGAGTGGCTCACCAGTTCCGCTCTCCCCTCGGCGCAGCCACACAAAGTTTCGACCAAAACCACCGCCATCTCACTCACTCTCCTCTCATTATCATTTCCCGCCAAAAGTATCTCCACCATCGCCCTCATTGCTCCCGCCTCCACCGCCCTGACCCGGTTCCTGCCCCATGGGCAGACGTGGATTAGGATCTTCAACGCCGCCTTTGTCACCTTTCCGGAAACCGGATCTTTCAGTATCCTGATCAGACTATAGAACAATTCGGGTTTAAGCCCGGCTAGCTGGATAGGTTGCGCTGCCTCTAGCACGGTTCTAAGTAAGTTGATCAACTCCTCGTTGCAGCTGAGACTGATCATCCGCGTGAGCGCGTTGATCAAAACGTTGTCGTTTTGATAAACAAGGAGATCGGTTTCGGAGATCTTGAGCTGAGAGAGGACGCAGACGGCCAAGTCAACCCTAGCGTTGACTTCATCTTCCTCGTCTCCGTTTTTGTTGGTGATAACGGAGTAGAGGAAATTGACGGCTCCAGCAGACTCGAGGGCGCGTCGATTGGCAGCGGATTCAAGGGCGAGGGACTTGAGCTCCCGGAGGGAGGTGATGAGTTGACGTTGAGCCCTGGAGAAGATCTTGGTGATGTGGGCCCGGGAGACAGGAGGTTTTGGGGTGGGGATCCGCTCGACTGCGTTGAGGGTACACCATGATTGGATGAGGCGTCGCAGCGTGTGGTTGGGGGTTAGCTCCATATCGGAGATGGAGAGCGGCTGCTTGGTGACTGGACACGTGGCGTTTTTGGAGGAATAAACCCAACGCTCGATAGAATCGCGGTCGTAGGTGATTCCGGTGGGAACCGTGACGGGATCTTTCATGATCTCGAGGGAGATCGGGCAGAGGAAGTAGGAAGGAACATCGATTTCTTGATCCATGATACTAATCGATCGATTGATTGAATCGGAGATTAATTAACAGTAATTAGCTAGGTTTATAGTTTGTTTGAATTTGGTTTGGAGAGAGGGGAAGGGGTTGGGCGTTTTATATGTGTGTAGGAGAGTAAAATGTTGAAAGTCAAAACACGTAAAGATAATAAAGCATGCAGCGTAGTGGGACAGTTGCAAGGTAAGAGTGAGAGGATTTGAATAACTAGGAAGACTTTTCAAAGGGATTGACCGAGTCCAGGAAGGAGGACAGGGGAGATTAATGAGTCAAAATCTCGTGCTTTTAATTGCTAATTCAATTGTTTTATGTGTTATATAATTGTAATACGTATAAATATAATTATAAAATTGGATTGATTTATATATGATCGGGAGGAGGTAGTTGGCCGACTAAAGTGGGCCAAGTAGATGGGCGGTGCATGAGTCATGTGTGTGCCCTTTAGACCATTTTTTTAGTCTTTATTAGACAATTCAAATCGCATGTGCAAAATATATCACTTTAACCCCATATAGGTTCGCCATCTTTTTAAAAAAAAATCGATCTACTTACAAGTTACAAATGAACATTAGTCCCACCCAATATCTAATCCGGTGAGTTGCCCTATATCTACGTGTAAGTAGAGGACCAATTTATAATTTTTTAATGTCTTTCACATAAAAATATTATCAATTTTACAAGTTATAAAAATAATTAAAATCCAAACTTACCACTAAATAAGAAAAATTAGCAAGAATAATACCATCGCATTTACCAAAATTAAAACAAAATTTTAAAATTATTAGTTCATATAAAAACTATTTCACATTAAATCAATGTTGATATGTTTGTGAAATTATGACCAATTATATTATAAAAGCTGCCAATAAATTTTTTAAATCACAGAACATCACTCCTACCGTATATTTTCTTCAAAAAGATCCATATTATTTTTGTATACCTAATGAATCTATCTATATAACATACTTAACAAATTGCACTAAGATTACATGTCAACCAATGATGTATGTCATCTAGGAATTTTTTCAATATATTTATAGATATGCCACAACATATTTTCAACTTTGTCAATTTTCTTTTCTAAAATAAGTACTAAAATCATTAATAAACAATCAGCAATGTCACATCACGTTTTAAACATGTCACGTAAGAATCCGCTTCACTTATTTACAAATGTGTTACAATATACCTATCATATCTTTTAAAATTAAAAAAAATCAAAAGATACTGATGACAAGCCAGATCTTCAAAATTTTAACAAATGAGATTTTGAAATCTTCTTCACATTTTTTAAACTCTGTTCTTATAATTTTTTTTTTAAATGATATAGGCACATTTTAAAGTCTTATTTCATTTTCTTCTTCTTATTTTTAATTTTCAAATTTTAATTTTTAACTTAATTATTGAATTTAATTTCAAATTTTCATATCATAGTTTGTTTTCTTATTTTTAATTTTAAAATTAAAATTTTTATATTAAATTTGTTTTAGAAATTTTAATTTCAACTTCTTTCAATAAATCTATATATTATACTAAAAGATACCCATTTTACCCCGTGTCAAATTCTAAAGTCGTCCACATTAGCATTTTTTTTTATTTACAGATTTTTCACACTATATTTACATATTTGTCATTAATGATTTGATAACAAAATTTTGTATTGATCCGATCAAAATAACTAAATTCATCTATTATAATTCAAACTTGTTGAGAAAATCTCACGCAGATTCTAACCAGATTTTACATATATTTTAAATTTAAAATTAAACCGAATTTTAGACCTCTAGCTTTATATAAGTAAGGATGTGGTTGAATTTTATTTTATAAAATTATATTATCCATCATGACATAATTTATCATATTTATAAATCTTATCAAACAAAATTGTTGTTGATACATCCCACATGTTACAAATTTTTTAACGTACATTTATAATTTTTTAACAACTAAATATCGTAAGTAATTATTTTGACTTAATTATTTAGTTATAACAATATTTTTTTTTAAAGAAACCGTACTCTATATTAACAATTGTTTACTATTATACAAAATTGGTTGGAAGTTTCGTAACAAATTGAGCTCCCACACCTTTCTGAATAGTAAAACTAACTCTCTGAAAGATAAAGTCGCTACATTTGGACCCATTTTCATGACTTTTGGTAACATTCTTGATCCTCTTGAGGAAACCAATAGTATCATCTCCTAATTCACCAAAGGTGGAGAAGGCAAAAGCCATGAAGTCATAACCCTTATTTGAGCAAATGTCCAAATATTTCTTCTTCTTCCTCAATGTGGCTTGATAAACGGCATTACCGGGTAGAAACGAATTGTTAGCATTAGTAGTGAAGGGAGAAGCTCCACCACATCAACACATGTATCTCTACCTTTGTCCCAACCGTAAACGAGGAGATCCCCTGGTCTCAATTCAACCCCTGCAGCATTACTCATGCCCGTGTGAGCTTCCTTTTGGACAGCAACTCCCGCCTTAAAGCAAATGCCAGCTAGAACATCACGAACCATATTGTGTCTATGTTTGGTCCCTATATCCCAACTACAGTGGAGAGCGTGATCTCCAAAAGGGTCCATCTTGTCCAACTCACAACTAGGGCAAGTAGGGTAGCCACTAAACATAGTTACAGAAAGGCGGTACTGAAGAATAGAACAATATTGTCGATGAGGCATAGTTAGGGAATGCCCAGGAATCGGGGAAGCCAACAAGAAATCTTGGGCCCTGTCCCCTCTAGCAGCATGAAGGACATGGAGTTGTCTCGGGGTAGGACAAAGGGTAAAACTGAGGTTTTCATCGACAAATTTGAAATATCGAGCCGCCAACACGGACATGTAGTTGGGGGGGGGGGGGGGGGGGGG
>BSUD01000008.1:87022339-87052402 GCA_033239045.1 Fagopyrum esculentum | reverse complement strand
ATTAGGACTACATTTAATTTTCTATATTTTATAAAAATATTTATAATTTTCAAATTAATAATTTTTGAATTACTTTTAATTTTATATTTAATTTCAATTCTAAAATAAGTATTAGGACGCTATTTACCTACCTATTGTGGTAAATAGTTTTTGTTCATGCCTAATGTCAAGAATAATTATATTTTGTTGGTTATTTTGAAAAAAAAAATCATATTCTTTCATTAAATATCTTATCTTACTACACTATAATTTTGGCTTTTTGAGTTATTAAATGCTCCTTTTATAGTAAACTTTGATGAGATTTTAAAAATTTGATACTATGTGATATATTTTATATTTTTGGAGTCCAAAACTTGTATAGACATATATAAAAATAAACAAGTTGATGAAGTTTTACAATTTGATATTACGTGGCCTATTTTATATGTTTAGAGCCAAAAATTTTATAGAACTAAATAAAAATAAACAAGTTTTCAAACTCTCAAACTTTTCTAACATTTTCATGAAGTATTAATTTATTATCATTAATTACTTTGATTGATGCAAAAATATCGCTTGAATAAACCAATATCATATTATAATTAAATACTTACTTTTGTAATTTTAAAGTAATTTAATCTTAAATTACAATATTAACATATTCGTGTAACACCCAAAATCCGCGGGATATCGGGATGCTACGGGCGAGACCTCACAATGGGTCCCGACCCTTAGCCTGACAACAATTTCACCGGATCTTGCAACAAGGCACAAATAAAGGCCAAAACCGAAATACATTTTTATGCAATGTTATGAAACCCGACAATAAAAGAAAGGAAAGACTTCAGCCGTGCTTACAACAACATCAACATAATATATAATAACAACAACACAACGGCTCCAAAACCCAACTCAACCTAAGATGTACGGAACCCCGGCTGCCCACTCCTCCGGATCACTCGGCCACATCCTATCCTGCACATCAACTACAACAATCGGTATAAAACCGTTAGCTCACATTCTAGGCATTATAAGAATAATATGGCACAAACACACATAGGAACACAAACACACAACAAGCTCATAAACATACACATCCGTTACTTATTATCTTTTTAGGTTATTCCATATCTAGTTCAGTCGTTCAAGTGTGACACGAGAGTCTTATAACTCTCGCCTCTGTCCCCGTGTAACCAACAGGAGTGTGGCGGTGCCCAACCCGTATACCCTGAGGGAGTGATGAAGAAGCCCGCCCGTATACCGTGTATGGCCTGGTCGCAGAGATCCCCCCAGTCTCCCTCGGGAAACTGAGCGGTGATGTCACCGCCCGATAATAATAGTAACAATGGGCCAAATAATATATATAGTCAAGTAATCCTAATCCGGTTTCATGATCAAAAGCGATAAAACACACACCACCATAATGTATCCAAATAAGGCATAAAAGCGGCTAAGTAAGTCCGAGGACTTACCTCGTCTCAAAGCTAACTAAAACCGATATCACTCTCCGAAGGAATATAACCAAAGCCTGTTCAAGACAAGGCACGATAATCACAACTACTCACAAGCTAGAAGTCCTAAGACTTCTAGTCCTATATCATCTTACTAGGTCATACACTCTCATAATCTAGGATACACTCCTAGCCCTCATAAACTCACGGGATCTTAAATAACCACATGCTAGGATACTCTCATCCTAACTCCGCAATCTCAACCAACATATAAAACCACCTCAAGTCTCACAAGATCAACCACGAGGCTCACAAATTTATAACAACTCAAGATCACTCACCACAAGTTATAGAGCATCAATAACCTCAACCACTCACCTAAAGGTTCCAAGCCACTACTTGGCATTTGCCCTAAGTTATGCTAAATCCAACCTAGCATGATTCTTCCACTAAACATAACTAGATCGAGGAAGAAGGTACTCACACACGATCCAAGGTTGAAGATGATCTACGGACGTCGAGATTGGATTCGTTGGTTTATAACGGCCGCTTCCGGACCTAAAACCAAAGTTAAGGAAATTTAGCTTGTATGCTAAATTGAACGGAATATAACGCATAATATTCTAAGGAAAATCCGCTTTGAAAACAAGATTAAAAACCCGCAAAACATTTCCCGGAGTGACTTATACCATTTTATAAACATGGGTCAAAATCCGAATTCAACCTTTCCGGGCAACCATGAAGCTCACCAAACTCGGGCCATATTTCCAAAATACTCTTTGGGTCAAAACTATGATTATGTACAAGGGCAAACCCGCACATTTCCTGAAAATAGGGCCAAGACTGCAAGAAAACAATTTGGGTCCAATTATGTAATTAATTCTGCAAGAGGGTATTTTATTCACATCCAAAAACTGGGTCTAAAACTGTAAATACAAAACAGTGGGTCAAAAGTGTAAATATACCAAAATTCTGGGGCCAAAATAATAAAACAAAAAAAATAAACCCTTCTTCAACCTTTCGTACGTGGGTCTCGCAGAGGGGAAGGAAGAAAGAGACCGCCGGCGGCGCAGGATGGGAGCAGGGGCCCTGGCGGCTCAGCAGGCGGAGGAAGAAGCGTCGGCGCTATGGCAGCAAGGCGGCCCATACTCCGGCGAGGCGGCTGCCCCTCCTTGCGACAGAAGCGAGCAGGTGAAAGGGAGAAACGGCGGCTTCAGGGCTGTCGATTCGGTCCCTGTCCCGGCGAAGCGACGCGTCTTCAAAGGCTGCTGGGCTCCTTCACCAGTGAGGAGGAGCCGGGTAGCAAGAGGGATAAGGTACTGCAATGGAGAACGAGGAGCCGGGTAGCAAGAGGTCGGCCTACAGAGTAGAGGTCCACGTGGTAGATGTGCAGCGGCATCTCATCAAACATAGGGGAAGGAGGTGGAGAAAAGGAAAAAAAAAGAGAAAAAAAAAGAATTAATGAATAAATCCATAAATTAAAATGAAGCTAGACTCGATTAAAAAAAAAACGCTCGGAATGGGATTTCCGAGTCGGAAAGATTTTCCGAACCTTTCCGAAAGTAAACCAAAATATAACTATACTTGAGAATTTATTTTTACGTCTCAATGCACTTTAAAAAGATATATAAATATAATTTATAATAAAAATATCGATAGAAGTACGTGAGAGGGGAAATGTCGAAACTGGGTGTTACATTAGGTCCCCCTACATACAAGTTTCGTCCCGAAACTTGCTAAACGTGAAACTCTCGAACGACCTCATCTCAATAACCTCAAGAAATACTATAATGTGGCAACTACGCCCCTCTAATCCAAGGTCTACTCGCCTAGACACACCAAGACTCGCAAGATATACACATATGAAACACACGTAAACATATCACGTCACAAATCACACAATCATAACCAAAAAGATATCGGGACTAACCCGACAGTCCTATAGATGTCGCTAAATCTGTGTAAAACTCAACCAAAAATACTATCCTACGTCTTCAAGTTAGCCTCATCGGTTCCTCTTCTGCGACTAGATCATCACGACGGACCATCCCTCTCGAGTCATGTATGCACTCCCTCGACTGATACACGTGAATCTCGGGTGAACACCCTCTACTCTCTATGGTCACGCCAACCGGTAATCCAATTTCCCAACTCGCGCTAAGATTTCAAAAAGGTCCGCTATATCGAAATCTCAACTTCCTCCTCGGGTCTTCCTCAATACAGTATTTCCATTATGTGTATCCTTTATTGTCTCTAACAAAGAAGATCAGATTTCCAATTTACATCGTTGGCTTTGGTTCTTGTCAAACCGAACTTTGATGTTACACTTTCTCAATGCTTGTTGCAAGTTCCAAGTAACGAATGAAGCACTTTACTCCATACTACTTCTATTAACAAGACACGTGTGCTATTACTTTTACATCGCTCTACAATACTCGATCAAGACCTTGTCTCAAAGAATCACTTGTACACTTCAAACCCATCATTCCTCAAAGCAAATCAAAACAGTTGTACCAATAAATCTCCTCTTTAACTCTCAAAACTCTATTATCAAATCTTCGTCTTATTCAATACTTCATCGTCATCCGTAGTAGGTTAGCCATAGATGGTTTTACTTTAGAGAATCTCTCAACAAATCCGGAAATGACCAACACATCCGAGAAAACTTGTAGCTTCTTCCACGTCCTTCAAGGGTTTCCATCCCGAGAAAACTTGTCATACAACTTTTTTTTTTTAGAGTAGATCCAAATATCTTATCCAGGCATTAGTAATCCCATATGGAATCACTAAAACTCATAGTGACCATAGTTGTCTGGAATGCCGTATTTGCAATATCCGAGTCTCGAATTCTCAATTGGTGGAAATCAAATCTTAACTTAATCTTAGAAGGGACTAGGACCCTTGCAGCTGATCGAGTAGATCTCCCCATTCGTTGTAAGGGATATTGATCCTTCATTGTCCTCTTGCTCAACTTATAGAAATCAATGTATAAACGGAGATAACCATCTCTCTCTTCGTAGACTGGTGTCCTCTATAATAACTTCAAATCAAGAATGTAGGATACACTTCCAATCAAGAACTTTAAATCTTCTTAATGGAAAATCTACCTCCCAATGCACTGGAATCCGTTCTATCTTGGGTTCCAACTTTTCTTCTCCCATCACATATGGTAAGATATCAATACAATCTTGTCTTAAAATTGGTCAAGTGGTCCTCCCCGATCTATTGAGGTGACGTCCATCGAACACGAGGTTTAATACTTCTTTAGCTGCAATGTTCACCGTCCTCTTTCAAAGATCCTTCATCCCCTGAACTCAAGAGACTTGCTCGAATAATCTTTTTTTTTTTTTAAGGTTTTGCACTTATGTGAAGTCATGAAGGTCCTAACTGCAGGACTTAATCACGCCTTATAATATATTAGTATTACCTTCTTTGTATTTTACCAAAGCTTGCATCATTCCTTCGAGTAGGTGTAGGACTTACTCCCTTTCCTTATGTAACGTCCAATTGACCGTAGAGGTTCTAACCTCAATCTTTCATGTACTTCTTATATATCTCACATCGACTTCAAACTTCAAAACTTCAGTCTTCCCTTACTATTGTGGTCACCTTATGTATTTCTCAGTATTCTATGTACAACTACAATGGAAGCCCCATCTTACTATTGATCCACTAGCTCCCTTTACCATGATCAAACCTTAAAAGTTGTAACTCGTGGTGTTCCTCCATATGACAGTCTCATGACCTAAGAAGGTTGCGTAGGATCGTTACAATCTCCTACTTGCTTGAACTCGTTCAGCATTATTTGATTTAAGATGATTGTGCATCCATTGATGTACCTCCTTACTATTGACATTGATCCACTGCGAATACTCCAAGCTCTTGTTCCCGATCCTACGTGTTCCCATAGTCTTGTTTACTCTTCCCATGTACACACATCAATAAACAACCTGCACTTGTGCGTTCTCAGTTGTCACTTATTAACTTGTAATTGACCTTCTCCGAAGTTAACGACTTATCCTCCTACCATACTTCCATGTTACCTCACTCCTGAAGGATACCCTCTCGGGGTACTTTGTCTTAACTCCACTAGCTCATTTTACACTGCTTCAACTCCGTTAGCTCTTTCTACGCTCCTCTCTTTCTTCCGCTTCTGTAAGATAACCGTACCTACCCCACTCTCGTCTCATATGTCCCACCTTTATAGGCTTAACCGCTCTTCACATAATGTTTAGCAAATGCACTCCTAAAATATTTTGACATTAATTAGCCTCCATTCGCATCCTTCTTGGTTGATAACTTAAGTTCTTCCATCCATCTCCTTGCCTAATCTTTCATCTTCTTGAAATCATCATCTACACATGCTTCCTCTTTCTTGGCGTTGTTTAGGCTTATCACCACAACAGAAACCAGTTGACTCCACTAAAGAAACTCTACCACACAAACTTCCACCGTGCGTTTCTTCCCGTAATCTCTCATATTTCTGAATAAGTTACCCGCTTAGAATCTCGCAAAGATCGTCACTACACCCTCTGGTACCTCTTGTAAGCTTAACTTCCGGTTCTCGTCAATCTTTTCAAATTCTTGGACCACTCTTTTCATCTTGACTCTCATACTTAGGAGAGCCTATTGAAACTCGTCTTACTTAAGACGCCACTTTTATTCTCAAGCGAGAATGTAGTCCTCTCTACTTGATTTGCACCTTGAGTTCATCGGCACCGTACTTGGAAAAACTTTAAGTTCATTGTCTCTAGTTCACTTCATTGTTACTCATCATCGCTTCCTTGAAACCACTCCCTACCACTTCAGATCGCTTCACTATTTGTATAGCTTCCATCTTGGTTTTGATTAAGTTGACTCGAGGTTCTCCTCCACTTGTTTGTCCTTCGTTACGCCATCTCTAATCTTCTTCTTCGACGCCCTCTTAAAGGAGTCCGGGAAATCACAGGGTGTTTGTGTAAACTTGATGCTCAACTCGATAACTTGAGCATTCTTATCTTCGTATGTATACTATCTTAAGTCAAAAGGAGTTGTCTATGGGGCGATGATAGCTTTCTATCATCTTAGCTATAAGGTCCACTATCACTAATATGATATTAGTATACCATATGTTTATAAATATATATATATATATATATAAAGATATAAACATCATGCTACTAGTATAAACATAATGAGTCCATAAACAATTTACAATTCAACATACAAGTATAGTCCAAAACATCCTAAGTCCACATATACATATCTACATATATACACATATATACATAATATAATAATAATCAATAACTACGTCGCCGAGATCCGCGGAGGAAGTGGTGGTCCCGTACATTCTACCCCAACTGACTCATGCACATGATTTGAAAACGAAATTCATTTCTTTAAAACTCAGAACCCTTGAGGGTTCTTTTTATTTTTATTCGGCCTTTAGAAGATTGCGAGTGCCATTGTTGTCAACCTAGGGCTCTGATACCACTTTTGTAACACCCCAAATCCGCGGAATATTGGGATGCTACGGGTGAGACCTCACAATGGGTTCCGACCCTTAGCCTGACAACAATTTCACCGGATCTTGCAACAAGGCACAAATAAAGGCCAAAACCGAAATACATTTTTATGCAATGTTATGAAACCCGACAATAAAAGAAAGGAAAGACTTCAGCCGTGCTTACAACAACATCAACATAATATATAATAACAACAACACAACGACTCCAAAACCCAACTCAACCTAAGATGTACGGAACCCCGGCTGCCCACTCCTCCGGATCACTCGGCCACATCCTATCCTGCACATCAACTACAACAATCGGTATAAAACCGTTAGCTCACATTCTAGGCATTATAAGAATAATATGGCACAAACACACATAGGAACACAAACACACAACAAGCTCATAAACATACACATCCGTTACTTATTATCTTTTTAGGTTATTCCATATCTAGTTCATTCGTTCAAGTGTGACACGAGAGTCTTATAACTCTCGCCTCTGTCCCCGTGTAATCAACAGGAGTGTGGCGGCGCCCAACCCGTATACCCTGAGGGAGTGATGAAGAAGCCCGTCCGTATACCGTGTATGGCCTGGTCGCAGAGATCCCCCCAGTCTCCCTCGGGAGACTGAGCGGTGATGTCACCGCCCGATAATAATAGTAACAATGGGCCAAATAATATATATAGTCAAGTAATCCTAATCCGGTTTCATGATCAAAAGCGATAAAACACACACCACCATAATGTATCCAAATAAGGCATAAAAGCGGCTAAGTAAGTCCGAGGACTTACCTCGTCTCAAAGCTAACTGAAACCGATATCACTCTCCGAAGGAATATAACCAAAGCCTGATCAAGACAAGGCACGATAATCAACAACTACTCACAAGCTAGAAGTCCTAAGACTTCTAGTCCTATATCATCTTACTAGGTCATACACTCTCATAATCTAGGATACACTCCTAGCCCTCATAAACTCACGGGATCTTAACTAACCACATGCTAGGATACTCTCATCCTAACTCCGCAATCTCAACCAACATATAAAACCACCTCAAGTCTCACAAGATCAACCACGAGGCTCACAAATTTATAACAACTCAAGATCACTCACCACAAGTTATAGAGCATCAATAACCTCAACCACTCACCTAAAGGTTCCAAGCCACTACTTGGCATTTGCCATAAGTTATGCTAAATCCAACCTAGCATGATTCTACCATTAAACATAACTAGATCGAGGAAGAAGGTACTCACACACGATCCAAGGTTGAAGATGATCTACGGACGTCGAGATTGAATTCGTTGGTTTATAACGGCCGCTTCCAGACCTAAAACCAAAGTTAAGGAAATTTAGCTTGTATGCTAAATTGAACGAATATAACGCATAATATTCTAAGGAAAATCCGCTTTGAAAACAAGATTAAAAACCCGCAAAACATTTCCCGGAGTGACTTATACCATTTTATAAACATGGGTCAAAATCCGAATTCAACCTTTCCGGGCAACCATGAAGCTCACCAAACTCGGGCCATATTTCCAAAATACTCTTTGGGTCAAAACTATGATTATGCACAAGGGCAAACCCGCACATTTCCTGAAAATAGGGCCAAGACTGCAAGAAAACAATTTGGGTCCAATTATGTAATTAATTCTGTAAGAGGGTATTTTATTCACATCCAAAAACTGGGTCTAAAACTGTAAATACAAAACAGTGGGTCAAAAGTGTAAATATACCAAAATTCTGGGGCCAAAATAATAAAACAAAAAAATAAACCCTTCTTCAACCTTTCGTACGTGGGTCTCGCAGAGGGGAAGGAAGAAAGAGACCGCCGGCGGCGCAGGATGGGAGCAGGGGCCCTGGCGGCTCAGCAGGCGGAGGAAGAAGCGTCGGCGCTATGGCAGCAAGGCGGCCCATACTCCGGCGAGGCGGCTGCCCCTCCTTGCGACAGAAGCGAGCAGGTGAAAGGGAGAAACGGCGGCTTCAGGGCTGTCGATTCGGTCCCTGTCCCGGCGAAGCGACGCGTCTTCAAAGGCTGCTGGGCTCCTTCACCAGTGAGTCGACTTGGAAGCGGCCGAGAGGTAGAAGAAAGGTAAGGTATGAGACAAGGGGGTTGTTTGCTGTTGTTGAGAAAACAGAGGGGGAGAGAGGGAGGATGCAGGCCCGTAGGTCCAACCTCCAGCACGGCACAACGACGGTGTCTCCTGGGTGTGCTTCTCCGGCGGCTACACTGAGGTGGGGAGAGGAAGAATGGCTCAGGGGAGGTTGCACTAGGTTTGATCGATTCACACAGGGGAAGAGGAGGGTTAGATGTTGGGGACAACAAAGGGGAGTATGGAGAGTTGGTCTGAGTGCAGAATGGGTCAAAGAGGGATAAGGTACTGCAATGGAGAACGAGGAGCCGGGTAGCAAGAGGTCGGCCTACAGAGTAGAGGTCCACGTGGTAGATGTGCAGCGGCATCTCATCAAACATAGGGGAAGGAGGTGGAGAAAAGGAAAAAAAAGAGAAAAAAAAGAATTAATGAATAAATCCATAAATTAAAATGAAGCTAGACTCGATTAAAAAAAAACGCTCGGAATGGGATTTCCGAGTCGGAAAGATTTTCCGAACCTTTCCGAAAGTAAACCAAAATATAACTATACTTGGGAATTTATTTTTACGTCTCAATGCACTTTAAAAAGATATATAAATATAATTTATAATAAAAATATCGATAGAAGTACGCGAGAGGGGAAATGTCGAAACTGGGTGTTACAATTCGGCCGATCTTGTGCCATTATCTTCAAACCACAAGTCCTAATGATGCGAGACATATTAGTGGTTTGAATAATGATATTAAAATCACAAGAGTAGAGCATCACTTGTATTCAAAGCTCACTCTCATGGCACCACTAAGTAATAATTTCCTTGATGAAATACAAATGTATCATCGTTGTATTATTACAACCGCATGCGAAGCACACGATCTCGACCTAGTTATCCATAAACATGGATCCCCTTAACTACCCATAAAACAAAAATGACATCAAACATGGGTCTATTAACCAAAAAAATTATTTTAAAACTTCTTAAATTTTTTATGAATAAACTACCTTAAATATTTAAAAATAAAATCACGCTAACTTTTATTACATAACTTTAAGTATTCAAAAATAACATGGGTGATTCTTTAAAGAAAACATAATATAAAGGTCATTTTGTGTGATCTAAAAATATGTGGGAGATTTTTGTTATAAACTTTTGCACAATATCACCGAGTATAAAAACTAATTTACTAGAAAATAGTTTGAATACCATTTTTTTTTTCAAATCTCATTGTTCATATTATTTTTGTTCATTTTTTTTACTAAATAAAAGTCTTGGTTTTACAATATTATTCAGTCTTTAAACTATATAAATCACTCAAGTTTTTTCAACTTTACACAAAACCACCCCTATTTTAGAAATATTATCAAATTCAACATTATTTTTCTTTTTTTACTAAAAATCAACTTGTAATTAAATTACATAAAACCACCTATTTCTGTATTTAAAATTTTCCAATACGTGATAGGGAAATTATTGGTG
Organism: Fagopyrum esculentum; assembly: GCA_033239045.1. Classification (NCBI taxonomy): domain Eukaryota; kingdom Viridiplantae; phylum Streptophyta; class Magnoliopsida; order Caryophyllales; family Polygonaceae; genus Fagopyrum; species Fagopyrum esculentum. The sequence goes on along the minus strand of BSUD01000008.1, from coordinate 87,041,910 downwards.
AGAATCCATGTTATAATTCACTTATTAATGATGTTATTAACAAGTGAATTATCCCCGTGGATTATGGAAAAAGTTAATGATGCTCATCTATGTTACACGGAAACGGAAAACGTTCATGATGAGATACAGAAAAGCGGTAAGTGATATTGTGGTATCCCATAAATGTCTTGTTCATCTTGAATTCTAAAAAAAATAACTAAATGTACCATCCATTAGATGTCTTATTCATCTTTTTTCGTATCCCTTCCAAAGCTCACCTTGAGCCACCACCCGTGACCATGATTTGATCGTGTCCCGCCCCTATCCAATGTTGGAAAGGTATCTTGACCGTGTTCTCCCTATTTTGACTATGTTTTCAGTAACTTCCGGAAGTTTCTGGATTTTCGACACGGAAAACTGCACTGCGTACATATGTAAATGATCTTCGCCCATCATTCACTGCGTACATATGTAAATCATCTTCGCCCATCATTCACCCATTACCCGACTTTTTTTAGGTTTTCACTCGTTTTTACGGGTCGGGTAGGTAAATGATCTGCACCCATTGTCCATCCATCACCCGACTATTTTTACGCGGGTCGGGTAGGTAAATGATCCGCACCCATTGTCCATCCATCACCCGACTATTTTTACGTTTTCACTCGCTTTTACTAGTCAGGTGATTCAGATACCCATAAGGGGGTGAAATTGTCACACCTAGACACAAGTTCATCCCAATCTAATCTAAACTGACCCGAAAATTCGACATAAGCAAACCGAAACCGCCCGCTTGATTGACGGCTCTAATTAAAATTTTGATGATTCGGGTCTGAATCAATGTCAAAACTCAAAAGTTCCTATACAGAGTACCACGTTAAGACAATAAAATTCTTACATGTCAGCACAGACCTAAACATAAGCATGTCAAACTGCTACAAACTATAACAATGAATTTCCAGAAGCTTACTACATAGTAAAAAAGAATCAGAGCTATGGACTATAGTACTATACATAAGGTCTCAAGGCACCGTAGTTATTTACCTTACCATCCATAGACAGGATTTTCTACCTGTGGAGGCAAGAGATGTAGGTCTTCACAATGCTGTTTATCATAACAACGCGTCCCAGGTATTGCACCAGTTGCAAGCCTGAAGATCTCGTTGCCAGTAATACAATAGTGAGCCAATGCTAGACTTCCATCAATCATCTGTGACAAATTCGGCATTGAAGCTGATTTATGTATCAGTTTGCCGTCACTGTTCACAGAATTCGTGTTACTCTCATCGAACTTCAGCACTTTTTCAAGATCGGAATGTTCCATAAATCTTTGGATAGCAGCCTCCCATGAGAGCTGGTACTTCTGCTCGGAAGTAAGGGGCTGAGGCTCATTGGTCAGGGCTTCTTTAACCTTCATGACAAAGTCTTCTGATGTCTTGTACGTCAAACAGTTGGGAAATGACCTGAAAAACTCGTTTGATGGGTGGTCCGCACAGACTACGAATTTCCCCATGGCAAGTGCCTCTGCGGTTGCTGTGCAGACCACGTCACTCACACTTGGATTTATGAATACTTTGTACCTGCAAGAACAAAATCAAGTAAAAATCAGAAGTATAGTTCAAGCTATATAAAACATTTCGCAAGTTAGGTGGAGAAATTTAAAACTCGTACCCGCGGAGAGAATCATCAGCATGGTCTCTTCCTCTCTGGAAGTTGAGATTGAGACTTAAACTTCGGGCAAGACTTTGGACATCTTGAGCATCCTCCCCATTTCCATAGACATCCAACTTGAAACCGTCCATTTCAGCTTTGTGCTTCCATAATAAATCTATTAATTCTTTGTATCCTTTAGCCCATACCATCTTCCCTAAGAAATATGCTCCTTTAGAGAAGGATTGTTGCCCAGATGCCCTTTCAGATGCGAGTTTCTCTCCTATCTCTAGAAACATTGGGTTCACTCCATGAACATTACATATGACAGATTTTGGAAGATCTTGAGTGGCAGCAGAAAGGCGAATAACCTGCACTAAATATCAACTCTTCAGCCTCAGCAAAGTCAGAGGAGTAAAAAATATTCATCAAAAACAAGTGCTATGGAGATAGCCATACATAGATTGATTGATACAATTATGACCAATTGAATATGCAATTATACCTTGTCACAGTATGCTCGAGCAACCAAATTATTTATATGCTTAACAAGGAAAGCTTGTATAGCGCCATTTTTCTCTCTCTTGATGTATTCTAAGTAGTTTGTGTGAACAATACCAACCACATGGTTGAACTTATCAGTCCATCGCTTCCCATGGTGATACCAGTTCAAATGCTCCGGTTCTTCTAGAATACAAATATCAGCTTCTTTGGAAGAGATAAACTGAGAAGTATCTCCAGCAGGTAGTATGCTTCGTCTTTCCTTGGAGAACTAGTAAAAATACAAGTATATTGAGTCAACCAGCAGACAGAAACAGAGTGCATATTATACTACATTATAATTGATTATTTCTTTTGGGTGCATATATTGAAACAGAAGTTAAAACATCAGTTTGTAACTTAGAATCCTACCTTCCCAGGATAGAAGGAAATCTTGAAATCAGTCTTAAATCCAATCCTTTCCTCCAGCCAGTTGCGTATATAGACCTCTTGTTCCCCCGGTGAACTAAAAGTCAAGTTATTAGGATAAACTAGTTCTTGGTCAGACTTTGATAGCCAGGGAACCAACAGAGTGACATTCTGTTTAGCAGATTTAGCCAAATATGCAGCTCGAAACAATGGATTCACTGCTGTTCCTGTCATCCAAGGCAAACTAGCAGTAGTGACAATGGCAACATGCCTTTTCAAGTCGGGAAGATAACGCTTTGTTGAATCTGACCAAAAGCTGCCTTCGTAGCAATGTCCAGTACTTTGGAGGACACTTGCTACTCTTAAATCCAAATCATTACTAAACCCATCACTCTCACTGACTGAAGGCTCTCCTGAAGATGCAGACTGAAATAAAAGCTGACCCTTCCTTTTGCTACATAAACTGTCAACCAGCTTGTCACACATCTCTGCATACAACAGGAACATGTTTCAACCTCAAAAGATGTTCAAGCATTAGACTACAAGTGAATCTGATATTCCATTTTGCGATAAACAACCACCACTCCACCAGAACCATCACTGTGAGATGACGATAAAAAAATGATATAGAAGAATCTACAGTTCCAATATAACCAAATTACTTGTAAATATTTCATATCCAATCGGATTAAACTTTGTCAATGTACTGTAGTACAGTTGGTACCCGTTATCTGTTTGATTTGGACTTTAACTTTGAGTGAAAGGAGAGGCAAACAAATTTCAGTTATTAAAAGGCAGAATTTTTCATATCTCACAAACATGCACACACCAAAAAAATATTCATTTTACGTCTCAATATATTGAAAGCAATGTCCTTTGCTGCAACTTTTTCCGGGGTATGTAACAAACACCATCAAAAACAAATTAAGGGTCCATTTGGGAGCCCCTATTTTAGAAGCTTATGGAGCTTGCAGAGCTTATGAAGTTTATGGAAAAAAGAATGAGCTAGGAGGTGGGCGTTTGGGAGCACAAGCTTACGGAGATTATGATAGCTTATTGTAGCTTATATTCTTTTTTTTTCATAAGCTGCGTGGAAGGAGCTTATGGTAGCTTATTGAATGATATATTACAAATATAACCCTACATATATTACTAAATGAAAAAGTAAATCCTTTAAAGTAATTTTATGCATATATCAACTACAACAAGCTTCTTTCTCCCAAACACCCTCGAGTTTAACCAAAAAAAATAAGCTCACTCAATCAGATACTAATTTCAGCTATCAATAAGCTCATGGTTCGCAATCAGACCCTAACTAAGCTCCATCAATGTAAAAACATGTATCATTTTTATGAAGCTACAAGTTAGTTATATATATTCTAGACATCAATCACACAACAAGAACTAGGATCACCTCTACATTTTCTTACACCAGAGTACCTACATTTCATATGCCACAAAGTCATGATTCTAAATGTCTCAAGAAAAGAACATGCAAATAAATTAGCTAGAGTTTTAGTACTGCGCCATAACAATTGACATTGTTTACCTCTCCTAACACCAAGTTGATCCAAAAATGGTTCAGACTGCCTGACCCAATATGCCAAAAGCTCTGGGACATCTAATGGTGGTACTTCCTGTTTTGGGAGGATAAAAGGATAAAACACAATAGTAAGACGACCATTTCACTATGTAAAAGTTCACATAAATAAATCATGTTAATCAACAGCTCTTCACTAATGACATTGAACACCACAACTAGGCAATAGTAAGTCCAATTACATGAACCAAGAAACAAACCTTAGAGTCATGAGCCTCCCCGCGAAATGCATTCTGCAGAGGATGTAGATTCAAGTGAATGAGCATTCATCACAATATGCTATATGTTGCAGCATAAAAGCTGAAGAGTAAGATCAAAATTCATATCTTTTGAAAATAAAAACATAAGACAACTAGTCAGCAGTATAAAGATGAGCCATGGCTAAGTCAAGTGATGCCAAAGGAAAAGAAATCATGGAAAAGACATACTCAACATTAGTTTATCAATCAAATATTAACATGGAAATCAGAAGAGCTGAATGGAAATGGTGCATAAATTGAATTAGCTACTATGGGGAGCAAAATCTATGTGTAATTAGCAAAATTAGCAATGCATACCAAACTGGATTTGATTTTCTCCACAAACTCATTGCTCTTGAGGCCTTCCAATATCTCCTCCGGTGACTTCTTTACATCCAAATCCCTCAATCGAGTCTTCAAAGCACGAATTGGGTCCCAATCTCCCACACCGTCTTCCCTGTCCGCTTCACCTTTCCAATCCCACTTAAACTCCTTAAACCTCAGATTATTGGTCTTCCCTTTCCCCCGCCCCAACCTCCTCGACCCTCTCTCCCCATTCCCCGCCTCCTCCACAATCGCATTCTTAAACGCTGACAGGTCTATCCCAATCCTCGTGCTAGGGGCCCACTTCTCCAGAACCTTCCGGCTGAAATCTGGGGACGAGTAAACCCTGCGAAACTCTGAAAGCTTGGGCTGAAGGCGCTTGACGAATTCGATCTCCGCCGGCGGTGAGGACGATCTAATTGTGGGGACAGAGAAGGACGATGCCGAATTAATGAAATTCTCGAGCTCTCGGTCGAATGAGGAAGCCAGATTCTTAATGGAGTTGGCTCTATCCCTCATCAATTGGATGTCGGTTTCCGCCGAATCCTTGACTTCCCGCCATCCCTTGGAGATGAAGGAGAACGCGCTCACTGGAGGATTGGCCGTCGCCCAAGATGCCGACGCCGGATGCGACTGGGACGACGCGGGTTGAGGAACGAAGTTGTTCATGGCTTTGGTGAGAGCCGCCTAGGTAAAGTGTCGATGATGCGAGCGTGCTATACTATCCTTGTATGGTGTGGGAGAGATTAAAAAGAAAAAGAGTTTTTTTTAGGGGTACTTCTCAACGGTTTCCAGGTGGAGCCCCCACGAGGCATGGAGGTTCTGTTTACGTGGAAGGGAGAGCAAGACCAGCATGGCAAGTTTTAACCGGATCTACTTTAATAGTTGTATATCGCGAGGATTTTGTCTAAATAAAAAATATTATATTTTCAATGTATCGTATATTATATTTTTATTTTTATGTAGGTATTGGATATTTTACCTAAACTCATTCGTTTTTATTAACTAATATGATTAATATATGTGAAGATTAAATTATAATTTTTTTATAATCAATAGATAATATTAAAAATCTATTAAAAAATATTATTGTTAGAATATTATATTTATAGATTAATGTATTATTTTTATAATTTTTGGACTCACTATTTATACAAATTCTTAAGCCAATCTACGTGGAATAACAGCAAAATCTCTCAAAATATTTAACGTAAATATGTCAGGCTGACGATCCTTAAAAAAAATAAGATAAATCGTCGTAAAAAAATAAAACTTCAGTTGCACGATTACTTAATATATATTTTAGGGAAAATATTTATTTGATTTTACGACAAAGATAATTTCAGGTTAATGATCCCCCATAATATATATTAATCCGATATTAATAAGAATTATATTTTGTATAATCTTTAGACTCACTCTCTATACAAGTTATAAAATCATCAACCTTAGTAGATAATCGATGTGAGATAACAAAATTCTTGAAAATATTTAATGTAAATCGATCGGTCTGATAATCCTTTTAAAAAAAATCGTCCAAAAAATAAAACTTCATGCATATGATTACTTAACCAAAAGTAACGTAAAAGTATTTAACATAAATACAAATCGAAAATTAACAAAAATTGGACTTGATTTATTTTTATTAAAAAAATTGTCTCAAAAAATATCTTCGTTCCAACGCTAAAAAGTAACCTGAAATCGTTCCAATAAAATAGTTAATTTAAGGATTTTTTGTTTGGTACCCTTGAGTTTTTGGCTTTTCCGGATAGTGCCCAAAGTTTTTTACGTTTGAGTTTGGTACCCCCGAGTTTTTTGCTTTTCCGGATGGTGCCCAAAGTTTTTCACGTTTTTGCTTGGTACCCACGATGTTTCGGTTTTTCCGTTCCGTACCCTTGTTTTTTTTTCTAAAATAACGTTTCTTTTATTAAATTTATAAAAAAGGAAAAAAAAAACAATTCTATAAATTAAAAATTGAATGCAAGTATATTTTATTTTATTTTGGTGGGAGACCAGTATAGTTAAACAAATTTAATCAAATATTAATAAATTATGATATTTCTTAAAATAAAAGATTCTTACATATTATTTTATGATTTTTAATATATTTATTACAATTTGATACTTATCATATCTTGCATCAAAACATGAGAAATTTTTATGTTTTAAAATTAAGCATAATTTATATCTATATGATATTTCGTTATTGGTATACTCCGTGGATTTATTTATTGATTTATTATATAATATTGGATGGTTCATATCCCTATTAGTATTATATAAAAGAAAATTGTGATTCGATGTGAGAGTGTATATTTTGGCAAAAATCTTCTAAAATCATAGGATATTCATTTTTTTTGAAAAATCGAATGTCCGTTTTGAATATTCTACGTTATACATTTATCACTAATTTATTTCATATATCATGATAAATAAAATATATTCGATAAAATAATTTTTATAGAAAAACTTGATAAAATAAATTTTCTTTATAAAAATTATTTTGTATAAATCATAATTTTGTTTCTTCTTGTTTTTGTAAAATATGATAAAGTATCAAACATTAATAAATATATTAAAATCATAAAATAATATGTAAAATTTTTATATTTAAAAATATATCATAATTTGTTAATAGTTGATTAAATTTGTTTGATTAAAATATACTTCTCTTCAAAATTTATAATATAGAATTGTTATTATTGTAACACCCCGAATCCGCGGGACTCGGAGTGTCACATTGGGCTAGGATCTCACAATAGATCTTGACCCTAACCTGATAACAAGTTCACTGGACCTTACAACATGACAGTGGCAGATATAAAACAAATACATAAAACTATATAAACTGTACAACTGAAAGGTAAAATAACATAGCCGAGTATAAACAACAACGTCCTCACACAGGAGGTAACAAAAGATCATCCTCACGCAGGAGGGAAAGGTAAACAACTCCTAAAAGACCATAACATCCTATGTACGAGAGGTCCTCGGCCTGTCACTCTACTAGATCACCCAACAACATGCCTATCTTGTGGGGCATCTACAACATAGTAATAAACCATTAACTAACCATACATATATAGAGTAATGCATAAGCACAAACACAATCATGTAAGGATAAACACATCAGCATGATATCACACATTTATCCATTTAATCATCTTTATATAATAGTCATTCACTCAAGTCGTATATATATATATATATATATATATATATATATATATATATATATATATATATATATATATATATATATATATATATATATATATATATATATATATATATATATATATATATATATATATATATATATACAATTGAAAGTATGTGACACGAGGACCGATACATCCCCGCCTCTGAGTGCTATATCCAGCTGTACGAGTATCGGTCACACAATCCGTGTACCCTATGGGAGTGGATTGCGCCCTTTCTGTAAACCAGCCTGGCCTGACGTCAGAGAACCTCCCAGACTCCACTACGGGATAAAAGAGAAAGGTTATCACAGCCACGCAGTGGGGCAGTCAATAAAACATAGGTCGGTATAAACGACATCTCATGCTATCATAGCAAACATATAGGCACACACCACTCATGTAAACACCCAATATAAGGATGGTAGCTAAGTAAGTCCTACGGACTTACCTCAACCTCGTACAAAGATCAATCAGAAGCAACCTCCAATCCTGAGAGAGGGGCACTGCCTAATAACAAGGCATAGAAAGATATCAACCTCTATTCATCAAAGGGGTCATACCTAGACCCAAAGGAATCCATAGGGATCATACTCAACCTCAAAACCTTAACCAACATCAACCTAAGTCCTTAAAGCCGTACAAGGCATAAACCGATCATAACCTCATCAAAACACAACCTCACACATCTAGCATGATCTTATACGCTCACACTAGGAAAGGAGGGAACAAAGGCATCCTAAGGTAAGCTTAGAAGCAACATACACCTGCAGAACCAAGAGAAGAACCTAGCTGATGCAGGTGGGCGTAGGGGCGGATCATAGGTGACGCAGGGGCGGGTCCTGACCGGCGCTGGGGCGGCTGCAAGGTGGCGCAGGGGCGGCTTGACAACAGAGGCACCACTTCAGCCCTTTCTTCTCTTCTTCACTCGATCCTTTCACTCCTTCAGCTGACCTCTCCAGAAGATCAAAAACACATCACAAACATCCTCAAGCTGGCTCACAAGGCTTAACAACCATAATCAACAACAAACCAAGCATCCAAGCTCTCAAACTTACACAAAACTCAAAAGAAGATCAAAGATGATCCAGGGGAGAAGAGAGGAGAAGATGTACGCTGGGAGAAAGAGATGGAGCTGAAGATACAAAACCCTCATCAGAAGGAAAGAGGCAAAGGTTATAAAGGAGTAAAAAGGTAAAGCATGAGTCAAAGGGTCAAAGAAGACAACTGCAGGCACACAGAGCCGTAGGGGTGGACTTTGTGAGCTGCAGGGGCGGCCTAGGAAAACCGCAGGGGTGGCTACTGGGTCACGTAGGGGCGGTCTAGGCATAAACTGGGTCTTCAACTCACCCTCTCAACAACTCAGCAACTAGACTCTTACATCTCACCCCCCTAAAAACAAGTTTTGTCCCAAAACTTGTAAAATCCCAAATCCTCTCAGACCCATAAGCCGAGGTATAGCTCTCTCTCTCTATCAGAGGTATCACATCTCCGTTTAGAAGGTCATAACCAATAACAATCTATAACCTCAACATCAACATGGAGGAATCATCAACTCTAGAAAACAAGGCCATAACGCTACCCATAGGCGTAGAGGAATCACATCTCTCGCCATACCACATCACAAGGCATAGAGAAAGCACATATCTAGCCACACCATAATCATATACATCGCATGGAGGAATAACATCTCCACTGAAACTATGTCCATCAAAATAGCATGGAGGAAATAACCATCTCCAGCTGAATCCTAATCAACTCAAATAACATGGAGGAAAGAACCATCTCCAACTATAATATTAATCATACACACGTAGGTTGGAGGAAATAATCATCTCCAACTATAACATACATCATGCTAGTACAGTAAGATCTAATAAGATCATAAAACACATCATAACTAGCATGGAATAACATATCAAGGCATGTAAGCATATGAGCACATAATCACATACTCACCAAGATAGCACTAAGATCTACTCATCGACCCTAGATACATCTATCTCAGCATAGAACTCTGGATAGTTCCTCTGGATACTATCCTCAGTCTCCCATGTAGCCTCCTCAGGTCCATGTCTAGACCACTGTATCCTCAGCATAGGAATGTCCTTCGAACGCAGGAGTCTCACACCTCGTTCTAAGACCGTCATAGGATGCTCAACAAAGGTGTGGTCCGACTCAACCGCCAAATCATCATAACTCACGATGTGCCTCGGATCTGGTATATACTCCCTCAATTGAGACACATGGAACACAGGGTGAACACCCTCTAATCTCGGAGGCAAAGCTAATCTGTAGGCTGCCCTCCCAACTCTATCCAGCATCTCGAAAGGGCCGATATATCGGGGACTCAGCTTCCCCTTTATGGCAAAAACGTCTGACGCCTCGCGTCGGAGATACTCTCAACCAGACATGAGCTCCTACCCTGAACTTTAGAGGCCGACGCCTCTTGTCTGCATACGTCTTCTGGCGACTCCGTGCAGCCAACATCCTCTCTCTAATCAGCGCTACCCGAGCCATATCATCTTGAATCTGCTCTGGCGTTATCCCACTAATACTACTAGGCTCATCCAAACATAAAGGTGTATGACACCTACTTCCATACAGTGCCTCATAAGGAGCCATCCCAATGGATGCATCCCAGTTGTTGTTGTATGAGAGCTCAACAAGTGGGAGGTAATCAGACCATCCATGTCCCCAATCCAACACACAAGCTTGAAACATATCCTCCAAGGTATGGATGGTCCTCTAAGACTGACCATTTGTCTGGGGGTGAAACGCAGTCGTGAAGTGTAGACTCATCCCCAAAGTAGTTTGAATCTGCTGCCAAAATCTCGAGGTAAACTGTCCATCACAATCAAAGACGATCGTCCTCGGTACACCATGGAGTCTCACTATCTGTCGAGTGTACTCCTCAGCTAACTTGCTCACTAGCCACGTCTCTCTGATAGGAATGAAACGTGCCGTCTTCGTCAGTCTATCAACAATAACCCAAATAACATCAAAACTCCTACTGAGCCTCAATCCCGTCACAAAGTCCATGGAGACATCCTCCCACTTCCACTGTGGTACTGGTAGTGGATGGAGCTCGCCTCCAGGTCTGCAATGCTCTATCTTGACCTGCTGATAGGTCGCACATTGAGCCACAAATCTGGCTACATCGGGCTTCAGACCTCCCCACTAGTATGAACGTCTCACATCATGGTACATCTTACTCGTACCTGGATGTACTGAGTAAGGTGTACAGTGAGCCTCCTGTAAGATCCTCTATCTCAACTCTACATCAGCAGGTACACAAATGCGGTCATGTCGCCTCATCACTCCATCAACCCCAATGGAGAATTGTGGTGCCTCTTCATGAGACATCCTCTCCCTGATCCTCATCAAGGTTGGGCAGGTCCCTTGCTTCTACTGAATCTCATCCAACAGATCAAGTAAAACCTCTAAAACATACGACTGGACATCCTCATCCGGAAGCTGGATGTCCATATCTAGCCAAGCTAGATCCCTCTGAAGCTGAGGTTGTACTCAATCTGGCAATCGCCTTCTCTTGAGGCGCCAGCTACAACATTCGCCTTTCCAAGATGATACAGAATCTCAAGGTCAAAATCCTTAATCAACTCAAGCCATCGACGCTAGTGGTTATTCAACTCCCGTTGCGTGAAAATATACTTCAGACTCTTATGGTCTGTGAAGATCTGACATGTGGCACCATACATGTAATGTCTCCAGATCTTCAAAGCATTAACTACCGCTGCCAACTCCAGATCGTGAGTCGGGTAGTTCTCCTCATACGTCTTTAGCTGTCTAGATGCATAAGCAATCACTCTGTCTCTCTGCATCAACACACATCCCAAGCCTAGCTTGGATGCATCACTGTAGACCACAAAATCATCAAAACCCTCTGGTTGTGCCAAGACAGGAGCAAAATTCAATCGTCTTTTCAACTCCTCAAAACTTTGGGCACACTAATCAGTCCACACAAATCTGGTAGTCTTCCTCAGAAGACTCGTAAGTGGGCGGGCAATCACAGAAAATCCCTCTACAAAACGTCCTGTAATATCCGGCTAAGTGATAGCATGAATTATAGTCTATATTTTGGGGTTTGTTTGGACGTTTTATCTTTCATAATCTGCATGTTTGTATGTACATTATGTGATTTTACTACCATTTCATCTACCTTTGCGAGAATCGAGGTCTACACCTAGTTTCGTTGTAATTGCAGGTAATATGGTACGTTTTGCATCAAAAAGGAGCAAAAGGAGTCAAGAGTCATTTGGAGCTACATTGAGGAGCAAAAAGGAATCCTTCAGGAAGCATAGCCATGAATTAAAGATTTACTTTGGACCAGTTTTGAGAGATTCTACACTCAGTTATGAATCACCTCGGTTGACCAGAGATTCATCTCGACCGAGGCGATCCAGAGACGCCGACTCGACCGAGGCGAACACCTAGGACGCGGCGATTATATTTTATTCTTGGCTGAGATCTTTTAAAATTGGAAAGTGATCTTATATTTTTGGGCTGAGCTTCTAGAAGGAAGGAGATATGCAGAATCATATATTTTACCTATATTTATGGGATAATATCTTCTTAAGATTTCTTATCTTTGGAGGGTTATTTTTCCTATAAAAAGGGTTGGATTTTCCACAAATCAAACATCCGCATACAACCCGCAAGAGGCTGCATACATCGATCAATACCCTACATACACAGCAGCCACATCCTACTCCAATTTGGGAGAGAGTTGAAGAACCTTTTTGAAGGTTAAAGGAAGATTGAAGACTATAGCTTTATAGCTTTTTGGAGGGTTTTGTAAGATTATCTTCAATTCCTTTCCTTGTTGTCTTGTCTTGTTGGATCATTATCCAAGGAACGATTTTGTGTGATATTTGATTCAGTTATTGAAGTGTTTTCATTAAATTCTTCTTTGTTCAAATATTCACCTTCTTCCCATATATTTAATACTTTCATTATGATGATGAGTGGCTAATTTCCTTGTGTGATTCTAGGGTGATTGGCTGAAGGTTGTGGGAAAAACAATGATAGAATGATCTTAATCACAGTAGGATCCTGAAAGTTCGAGTCTTTAACCTTAACCCTAAGCATCTCGTTCAGTGGATGAACATCTCGGCCGGGGTGGAAACTGGCTGACCGAGGTGACTTATCCGATCCTTAACTGAGAGTTAATGTGTTAGAGTTTGCCAAATCCTATTCTTATTACACCTTTCTGGTTCAAAGCAAGCTTAGGATGAGACTTACCCGGTAATTCCTTAGTTTGTATACTAACGATCATAAGTGTAGGTAATAAAGGCTTGTCCTTTATTGGGGTTTGACTGTGCTTCCATCCCATCTTTGTGAGTTGGCCTGAGACTTACCCGGTAAAGGTTGATTCTATTCCCTTAGATGGTGTGTTAGTTCGAGGTAATAGTTCTTTATCTTAATTCCTTGAGACTTACCCGGTAATAGGAGTTACGGTTTAGGATTAGTGTGTAGTGAGACTTACCCGGTGATCTACTCCACTTTAGAAACGCCTTCCCCACGCAGAAATCTCAGCTTTGTCCGCCTATCTATAGATCTTGAGTTGGAACCACAACCAGATGCTTTAATCCCTAGAATTGCATGTTTGCTTTATTTGACATCTTATTCATCTTTGATTGTATACTTGCTCTTGTGGTTAGCATTAACACTAGCATACCGTATTGGACTTTGTTTCACTAAGTCCCTGTGATCGACCCCTGGAATTTTCTTGCTTTTACTACGATTGACCCGTACACTGCGGGTTCGCATCCTTGTTTTAAGCTTAAGTCTAGGGTTATAAATTTAAAGCTTGCACACACCGTTTGGAGCGAACAAGTTTTTGGCGCCGTTGCCGGGGACTTGGTCTAGACCGAGCCGGTACGGTTTGCTCTTGGGGCATTTGCCCCGTGTTGATACTAACTACTCTTTCTATGAGTTTTGTAGTTTTCAGGATTTCCGATGACTACATTTGATCCAGCCTGGATAGCAAGACAAAGTGCTAGGGCGGACCAATTATGAATACTTGGAGGAAAAGTACTCCTTCTATTGGTTCAACAATGAATGGGAAAGAGAAGAAGCCATTCAACATGAACTTGCGATATGGGATGAGAAGAATGTCCCTAAAAACATTTATGAGCAACCTTTTGAAGACTCTCTCGAATCAAGATTGGAGAAGTTGATGAAGAAGGTGGAGGAGCTCAAGGAAAGCACCCTATCCTATGCTAAGCCGAAAGAGGAGCATAAGGAAGTGTTGCACGTTCCAAGCATTCCTTTGGTCGAACCGGAAGTTTCTCCTGAAGCTTTTGTAGAAGAGGGGGATGTGGAAGAATTCGATCTGACTGTTGAGACCTCGGTCGAGGTGGAAGAGATTTCGGCCGAGATGGAAGAAGAATCTACAAAATCAGAAGTGGAAGATGCAGAGAACCTTGGCCAAATTACTGAGATTGTGGTCAAGGTGGAAGAAAGACCAGCGGAACTGAGAGAGGTTTCGTGGGTGGATTATCAACCCAACACGAAACTTGTCTCAAGCTTTGGAGAACTTTGCAAGGTACATTCTCCTACTTCATTTGAATTCCCTATTAAAATTTTTGAATTTTTCAGGAATGCACCGGAGAGTTGGAGGTCTCTTCCGAAAGAACCTCCTAAAATCAAGATGAAACCTCCCATGAAACTGTTGGAAGAAGATGCTCCTTGGATTATAAGGAGTGAAGTTTGCAAGCACTACACCGTTAAGGCGATGAAGTGTCTCTTGTTCAAGTATGGGGTCTCTCGCATGCTAAGGACCTTGTACCATCCCCAAGCTAAAGATGGGGAAGCTACTAGGATTCTCGAGAAGCTGTTTTCTCGATCAAGGAAAGGATGGGACGCAAGGCTAGATTATGTCCCATTGAAGTGCAGGAAGTCTAGAAGGATTCCGGTGAGAATCAAACCGTACAAGCTTGTACGTGGGAGATCTTACCATTTGCCGGTGAAATTAGGAACCGGAACCTTTTTGGAAGAATTTTATGATGGATGTGATGAGCACTCCATGGTGTTCAAGGTACATTGAGTAATTCTATGGAGAAGGGTCCAGCTAGCGACCTTAAACCAAGCGCTTCTTGGGAGGCAACCCAAGGTATTGCTTTCTTCTCCCTCTTCTAGTTTAGTTTAGATAGTTGCTTTGTTTTTGTTTTCCTCTAGACAACAACCAGGTATTCCAAAAGGAAGGATCACAGTTCAAGAGCTACACTGGAAGAACAAAATTTCGAGAAGTTGAGGAGACGAGCTTTACTGAGATACATCTCGGGTACTGTCAGAACACCTCGACCGAGATGTGCTTCGCCAACCGAGATGGTCTTATCTAGGAGCTGTTTCTTACTTCTTCATGCAGTTTAGCTATGTTCGGTGAGTATCCTGTCCTTAGAATTATTTTGACCCACTGGGACAGTGTGTCCCAAGTATGGGGTGTTTATTGATGTATTATTTGACACTTTTGATGTATGACTGTATTGACCGGATACTTATATTTATGCTTCACTTTTGCATCTATGTGTTTATCTGAGACTACATGCATACTTACAGGTTATTTGATTGAGAAAAACGTCGAAACTGAAAGAAAACTGGTTTTAAAAAAAAAATTTGGACCTCGACCGAGTCAGTCTTGGCCGAACGAGGTGTTTCACCTCGGTTGACCTAAGAACACCTCGACCGAGGTGGTTTAACTGAAAGTTTTTGAAACGATTCTTGTGCATTCTTATGTGGATATGATCTCAGTGAAGATCTTGTTTACTGACTGGTTTTAATGACTTTATGTGTTTGAAAGGTTTTATAATATGTTTAAGTTGCTAAATGCTTTGTTTGAAATTATTGGCATGTTTAATACTTTGTTTTTATCCAAATTATGTTGAATTTGAAGGTTGACACCACAAGATAAGTTCTCTCACTTTCTTCCTGGAAAGACCAAGGCAATTCATTCTTCTCTCTTCTTCTTCTTGATCATGCTTAGCCCCTCATATACATTTTGCCTCCCTTTACCTATCCGGGAATTTGGAAGCAAGCGAAGCGGTGAAAGCAAGTGAAGTTAAAGTTGAGAAGTTGGCTGGAAGTGAAAGTGTTAGAAAGTAATAATAGGTTTGGGAAAGTCAATCATGAAGATGAGTAACTCGGCACCATTCACATAGCCGGGTGTTTGTGTCTTGCCAAAGTCGGATTGAGCGATATTCCTAACGGGTCATGGTATGTGCATCAAGGGTTTGATGCATCTCAAGAAATTGATGATTGCTGATTTCCTAGGCTTCGGTTATTGTGCACCTCTGTCCATGCATCCCAAAAAGTAAAGTAAAAAGAAAAAAAGTGGAATAAACAAAGCTTATTGGTGGAAGATGTTGCAAGTCAAAGTGAAAGTGAAGTTCATCCTTTTCCCGGATTCTAGCACCACATTACCTTACATACATCCCTACCCTACACGTTTCTTGACCTTTTCTTTTGGGAAGCCCTTGAGACCTTGAGCTTGTTGATTGACTTAGTGGTTTAAACTGAATTATTCATGATTAATTTTGATAATTATGATTTATTATGCATTCTATGATTTTATGCAAAGATGAACAACTTTCTTATATTTATAAAATGTTTTGATCATATTGAGTTTTTAATTCCAGGAAGTATTCTCTTAGAGTGATCTATGATAGTTGCACACCATAAAATGTTTTTGAAAGACTTTTTCATTGATTTTCTTGACTTATAATCCATTCTTTCTTGTCTTCTATATGAGGAACTTGCTTGGGGACAAGCAAGGGCTAAGTATGGGGTATTTTGATAGCATGAATTATAGTCTATATTTTGGGGTTTGTTTGGACGTTTTATCTTTCATAATCTGCATGTTTGTATGTACATTATGTGATTTTACTACCATTTCATCTACCTTTGCGAGAATCGAGGTCTACACCTAGTTTCGTTGTAATTGCAGGTAATATGGTACGTTTTGCATCAAAAAGGAGCAAAAGGAGTCAAGAGTCATTTGGAGCTACATTCAGGAAGCATAGCCATGGATTAAAGATTTACTTTGGACCAGTTTTAAGAGATTCTACACTCAGTTATGAATCACCTCGGTTGACCAGAGATTCATCTCGACCGAGGCGATCCAGAGACGCCGACTCGACCGAGGCGAACACCTAGGACGCGGCGAGAATATTTTATTCTTGGCTGAGATCTTTTAAAATTGGAAAGTGATCTTATATTTTTGGGCTGAGCTTCTAGAAGGAAGGAGATATGCAGAATCATATATTTTACCTATATTTATGGGATAATATCTTCTTAAGATTTATTATCTTTGGAGGTTTATTTTTCCTATAAAAAGGATTGGATTTTCCACAAATCCGGGGGAGGCTTAGAGGCTTAGAGGCTTAGAGGCTGCATACATCACGATATACCACCGATCAGGGTTTACAAGCGCAGCAGCCGCATCCTACTCCAATTTGGGAGAGAGTTGAAGAACCTTTTTGAAGGTTGAAGGAAGATTTGAAGACTATAGCTTTATAGCTTTTTGGAGGGTTTTGTAAGATTATCTTCAATTCCTTTCCTTGTTGTCTTGTCTTGTTGGATTATTATCCAAGGAACGATTTTGTGTGATATTTGATTCAGTTATTGAAGTGTTTTCATTAAATTCTTCTTTGTTCAAATATTCACCTTCTTCCCATATATTTAATACTTTCATTATGATGATGAGTGGCTAATTTCCTTGTGTGATTCTAGGGTGATTGGCTGAAGGTTGTGGGAAAAACAATGATAGAATGATCTTAATCACAGTAGGATCCTGAAAGTTCGAGTCTTTAACCTTAACCCTAAGCATCTCGTTCAGTCGATGAACATCTCGGCCGGGGTGGAATTCTTCTGACCGAGGTGACTTATCCGACCCTAAACTGAGAGTTAAGTGTTAGAGTTTGCCAAATCCTATTCTTATTACACCTTTCCTGGTTCAAAGCAAGCCTAGGATGAGACTTACCCGGTAATTCCTTAGTTTGTATACCAACGATCATAAGTGTAGGTAATAAAGGTTTGTCCTTTATTGGGGTTTGAGTGTGCTTCCATCCCATCTTTGTGAGTTAGCCTGAGACTTACCCGGTAAAGGTTGATTCTATTCCCTTAGATGGTGTGTTAGTTTGAGGTTATAGTTCTTTATCTTAATTCCTTGAGACTTACCCGGTAATAGGAGTTACGGTTTAGGATTAGTGCGTAGTGAGACTTACCCGGTGATCTACTCCACTTTAGAAACACCTTCCCCATGCAAAAATCTCAGCTTTGTCCGCTTATCTATAGATCTTGAGTTGGAACCACAACTAGATGCTTTAATCCCTAGAATTGCATGTTTGCTTATTTGACATCTTATTCATCTTTGATTGTATACTTGCTCTTGTGGTTAGCATCAACACTAGCATACCGTATTGGACTTTGTTTCACTAAGTCCCTGTGATCGACCCCTGGAATTTTCTTGCTTTTACTACGATTGACCCGTACACTGCGGGTTCGCATCCTTGTTTTAAGCTTAAGTCTAGGGTTATAAATTTAAAGCTTGCACACACCGTTTGGAGCGAACAAGTTTTTGGCGCCGTTGCCGGGGACTTGGTCTAGACCGAGCCGGTACGGTTTGCTCTTGGGGCATTTGCCCCGTGTTGTCTTACCACTCTACTTGAGTGACTTTTGCAGGTTCTTTCTTAGGTATATGCGAAGAACCCGCACTGGAAAGGAAATCGTTCCTTACGATCCCGAACCAGAAAAGACATACAAGCGACGCTTAAGAGAAGCGAAGATGGCCCAACAAGACGATCACGATCTTTTGGCCCAATTGAGAGAGACGCAGGAGCAGCTACGTCTCAGTAAAGAAGAGCTAAGGCAGGAAAAAGAAGAGAATCAGGCCAGGAATGCAGCAATCGAAGCTGAGATTGCAGCAATTCGGAACCAGATTCAACCTCGACCGATGCAGGATCCAGTAATTGATCCTCGACCGAGGCAGGTCCCAGTTCCTGACGCCCCGGCCAATGTGCATCCACTTCGGATGCCAGTCCGAGATGTTCTTCTTGCAGGAATTCCACAAACCCTAGGTCAAAGGATGGACCCTAATCAACAGCTGAGGCGTCCAGGAGTGAACCTAGGAGATCCAGCGGATCACGACTACGAGCTTAGACCGCAAGTTCTAGCCATGATTCGCCAATGTCAATTCGGAGGGCTAGAGAAGGAGTCGCCGCATCAACATCTATAAAACTACGAGATCTTGATGGAGACCTTGCGACCTCCCAGAATTGAAAATAACAACTACAAGCTAAGACCTTTCTACTTTTCCCTTAAAGATAGAGCTCTTACTTGGTATCAATCTCTTCCTGCAGGAAAGATCAGCACATGGGAAGAGATGACTACGGAATTCTTGACCAAATTCTTTCCCCCCTCAAAGACTGCTGAAATGAGAGGGAAGATCAATGCTTTCATCATGAAAGACAAGGAGAGCTTGTCCAAATCATGGGAGCGGTTCAAGGATATCCTTTTGGATTGCCCACATCATGGGATTCCAAAGATCGAGTTGTTGGAGATCTACTTCAAAGGACTGGACGGAAACACCCAGTTCAATCTCCAACTACTCTCCGCCGGCACATTCATGGATATGGCGGTTGACGAGGCTTGGGA
>BSUD01000008.1:86998219-87022329 GCA_033239045.1 Fagopyrum esculentum | reverse complement strand
ATATTTTATTCTTGGCTGAGATCTTTTAAAATTGGAAAGTGATCTTATATTTTTGGGCTGAGCTTCTAGAAGGAAGGAGATATGCAGAATCATATATTTTACCTATATTTATGGGATAATATCTTCTTAAGATTTCTTATCTTTGGAGGGTTATTTTTCCTATAAAAAGGGTTGGATTTTCCACAAATCAAACATCCGCATACAACCCGCAAGAGGCTGCATACATCGATCAATACCCTACATACACAGCAGCCACATCCTACTCCAATTTGGGAGAGAGTTGAAGAACCTTTTTGAAGGTTAAAGGAAGATTGAAGACTATAGCTTTATAGCTTTTTGGAGGGTTTTGTAAGATTATCTTCAATTCCTTTCCTTGTTGTCTTGTCTTGTTGGATCATTATCCAAGGAACGATTTTGTGTGATATTTGATTCAGTTATTGAAGTGTTTTCATTAAATTCTTCTTTGTTCAAATATTCACCTTCTTCCCATATATTTAATACTTTCATTATGATGATGAGTGGCTAATTTCCTTGTGTGATTCTAGGGTGATTGGCTGAAGGTTGTGGGAAAAACAATGATAGAATGATCTTAATCACAGTAGGATCCTGAAAGTTCGAGTCTTTAACCTTAACCCTAAGCATCTCGTTCAGTGGATGAACATCTCGGCCGGGGTGGAAACTGGCTGACCGAGGTGACTTATCCGATCCTTAACTGAGAGTTAATGTGTTAGAGTTTGCCAAATCCTATTCTTATTACACCTTTCTGGTTCAAAGCAAGCTTAGGATGAGACTTACCCGGTAATTCCTTAGTTTGTATACTAACGATCATAAGTGTAGGTAATAAAGGCTTGTCCTTTATTGGGGTTTGACTGTGCTTCCATCCCATCTTTGTGAGTTGGCCTGAGACTTACCCGGTAAAGGTTGATTCTATTCCCTTAGATGGTGTGTTAGTTCGAGGTAATAGTTCTTTATCTTAATTCCTTGAGACTTACCCGGTAATAGGAGTTACGGTTTAGGATTAGTGTGTAGTGAGACTTACCCGGTGATCTACTCCACTTTAGAAACGCCTTCCCCACGCAGAAATCTCAGCTTTGTCCGCCTATCTATAGATCTTGAGTTGGAACCACAACCAGATGCTTTAATCCCTAGAATTGCATGTTTGCTTTATTTGACATCTTATTCATCTTTGATTGTATACTTGCTCTTGTGGTTAGCATTAACACTAGCATACCGTATTGGACTTTGTTTCACTAAGTCCCTGTGATCGACCCCTGGAATTTTCTTGCTTTTACTACGATTGACCCGTACACTGCGGGTTCGCATCCTTGTTTTAAGCTTAAGTCTAGGGTTATAAATTTAAAGCTTGCACACACCGTTTGGAGCGAACAAGTTTTTGGCGCCGTTGCCGGGGACTTGGTCTAGACCGAGCCGGTACGGTTTGCTCTTGGGGCATTTGCCCCGTGTTGTCTTACCACTCTACTTGAGTGACTTTTGCAGGTTCTTTCTTAGGTATATGCGAAGAACCCGCACTGGAAAGGAAATCGTTCCTTACGATCCCGAACCAGAAAAGACATACAAACGACGCTTAAGAGAAGCGAAGATGGCCCAACAAGACGATCACGATCTTTTGGCCCAATTGAGAGAGACGCAGGAGCAGCTACGTCTCAGTAAGGAAGAACTAAGGCAGGAAAAAGAAGAGAATCAGGCCAGGAATGCAGCAATCGAAGCTGAGATTGCAGCAATTCGGAACCAGATTCAACCTCGACCGATGCAGGATCCAGTAATTGATCCTCGACCGAGGCAAGTCCCAGTTCCTGACGCCCCGGCCGATGTGCATCCACTTCGGATGCCAGTCCGAGATGTTCTTCTTGCAGGAATTCCACAAACCCTAGGTCAAAGGATGGACCCTAATCAACAGCTGAGGCGTCCAGGAGTGAACCTAGGAGATCCAGCGGACCATGACTACGAACTTCGACCACAAGTTCTAGCGATGATTCGCCAATGTCAATTCGGAGGGCTAGAGAAGGAGTCGCCGCATCAACATCTTCAAAACTACGAGATCTTGATGGAGACCTTGCGACCTCCCAGAATTGAAAATAACAACTACAAGCTAAGACCTTTCTACTTTTCTCTTAAAGATAGAGCTCTTACTTGGTATCAATCTCTTCCTGCAGGAAAGATCAGCACATGGGAAGAGATGACTACGGAATTCTTGACCAAATTCTTTCCCCCCTCAAAGACTGCTGAAATGAGAGGGAAGATCAATGCTTTCATCATGAAGGACAAGGAGAGTTTGCCAAATCCTATTCTTATTATACCTTTCTGGTTCAAAGCAAGCTTAGGATGAGACTTACCCGGTAATTCCTTAGTTTGTATACCAACGATCATAAGTGTAGGTAATAAAGGTTTGTCCTTTATTGGGGTTTGAGTGTGCTTCCATCCCATCTTTGTGAGTTAGCCTGAGACTTACCCGGTAAAGGTTGATTCTATTCCCTTAGATGGTATGTTAGTTTGAGGTTATAGTTCTTTATCTTAATTCCTTGAGACTTACCCGGTAATAGGAGTTACGGTTTGGGATTAGTGTGTAGTGAGACTTACCCGGTGATCTACTCCACTTTAGAAACACCTTCCCCATGCAAAAATCTCAGCTTTGTCCGCTTACCTATAGATCTTGAGTTGGAACCACAACTAGATGCTTTAATCCCTAGAATTGCATGTTTGCTTATTTGACATCTTATTCATCTTTGATTGTATTACTGCTCTTGTGGTTAGCATCAACACTAGCATACCGTATTGGACTTTGTTTCACTAAGTCCCTGTGATCGACCCCTGGAATTTTCTTGCTTTTACTACGATTGACCCGTACACTGCGGGTTCGCATCCTTGTTTTAAGCTTAAGTCTAGGGTTATAAATTTAACGCTTGCACACACCGTTTGGAGCGAACAAGTTTTTGGCGCCGTTGCCGGGGACTTGGTCTAGACCGAGCCGGTACGGTTTGCTCTTGGGGCATTTGCCCCGTGTTGTCTTACCACTCTACTTGAGTGACTTTTGCAGGTTCTTTCTTAGGTATATGCGAAGAACCCGCACTGGAAAGGAAATCGTTCCTTACGATCCCGAACCAGAAAAGACATACAAGCGACGCTTAAGAGAAGCGAAGATGGCCCAACAAGACGATCACGATCTTTTGGCCCAATTGAGAGAGACGCAGGAGCAGCTACGTCTCAGTAAAGAAGAGCTAAGGCAGGAAAAAGAAGAGAATCAGGCCAGGAATGCAGCAATCGAAGCTGAGATTGCAGCAATTCGGAACCAGATTCAACCTCGACCGATGCAGGATCCAGTAATTGATCCTCGACCGAGGCAGGTCCCAGTTCCTGACGCCCCGGCCGATGTGCATCCACTTCGGATGCCAGTCCGAGATGTTCTTCTTGCAGGAATTCCACAAACCCTAGGTCAAAGGATGGACCCTAATCAACAGCTGAGGCGTCCAGGAGTGAACCTAGGAGATCCAGCGGATCACGACTACGAACTTCGACCGCAAGTTCTAGCCATGATTCGCCAATGTCAATTCGGAGGGCTAGAGAAGGAGTCGCCGCATCAACATCTTCAAAACTACGAAATCTTGATGGAGACCTTGCGACCTCCCAGAATTGAAAATAACAACTACAAGCTAAGACCTTTCTACTTTTCCCTTAAAGATAGAGCTCTTACTTGGTATCAATCTCTTCCTGCAGGAAAGATCAGCACATGGGAAGAGATGACTACGGAATTCTTGACCAAATTCTTTCCCCCCTCAAAGACTGCTGAAATGAGAGGGAAGATCAATGCTTTCATCATGAAAGACAAGGAGAGCTTGTCCAAATCATGGGAGCGGTTCAAGGATATCCTTTTGGATTGCCCACATCATGGGATTCCAAAGATCGAGTTGTTGGAGATCTACTTCAAAGGACTGGACGGAAACACCCAGTTCAATCTCCAACTACTCTCCGCCGGCACATTCATGGATATGGCGGTTGACGAGGCTTGGGATTTCATTGAGAAGCAAGCCTTGCACATGGAGAAGTACACCCACCAAGGAGCTGAAGGTGGAGTTAAAAGAGTCAACTTTCAAGAGACTCAAACCAACAACAACCAATTCACGTCCTTGAAGAACGACGTGAAGCAATTGAAGGAGCTCTTGATGGCTCAAGCTAAACCGGAGGAGCAAGGGCAGAGGAACAACAACAACAACAACAACAAAAACGGGTACCGCAACAACAACAACGGACCCCGAAACAACAACTACAACAACAATAGAGGATCCAATAGCAACAATTGGAGAGCGAATAATAACCAAAACAACGGTAACAATTATTCAAACTCCAACTCTAATGATTCCTCTAACCCTTTCCTCTCTCCTCCTTCTTCTTCTTCTTCTACTCCATTGAAGAGCCAAGGGCAAGGATCAAGTTCGTCTCAGCCGGAAAAAAAGGACGCAGTCCTGGAGGCAATCTTGATCAAGCTTAGTGCTATGGAGAATTCTATGACTTCATTTTCGAGGGCCCAAAAGTCCTTCGAACAACAACTTGCTAATAGGGCGAATGAAGCGCCAAGAGATCCAGGGAAGCTTCCAGCAAAGACGGAAACTAACCCTAAGGGCCAATGCATGGCCATCACGACGAGGAGTGGACTCAAAACTGCAGATCCAGTACCTCGATCGACGCAGACCACCTCGGTCCAGATCCAGTCGAAGAACACCTCGACCGAGATGCCAACCGAGGCGGTGCAACAGAAAGCAGGAGGAACAACTGAAGCCTATGTTCCACCTCCTGCATATAAACCACCACTCCCATTCCCCCAGTCCAGAGCCAGAGCACATCTTGACAAGCACTTTGGTAAGTTCCTTGACTTGATGAATAAGCTCCATATTAATATCCCTTTCCTTGATGCTATTTTAGGTATGCCCGCCTACGGGAAGTTCTTAAAGGAGATCCTATCAAGGAAGAGGAAGCTGGAGGATGTTGGTGAAGTTAGGATGACATCTAAGTCTTCGGAGCTTATAAAGATCATGAAGGAGAAGATGCCACCTAAGTTGAGGGATCCCGGCTCATTTTGCATTCCCATTCAAGTTGGGGATATCACTTGTGAAGCCCTATGTGATCTAGGAGCCAGCGTGAGCATCATCCCGCTGGAGCTATGCACTAAGATCGGCCTTGGAGAGCCCAAGCCGGTCAAGATTCGACTCTACATGGCGGATCGCTCCATCACCCATCCCGTGGGCATTTTGGAGGATGTTCCGGTCAAGTTAGGTAACTTCTATCTTCCCATAGATTTTGTCGTACTTGACATTCCCGCAGATTATCCTGTTCCTATCATTCTCGGGAGGCCATTTCTAGCAACTTCGGGTTGCAATGTGGATTGCAAGAACGCCAAGTTGAAATTCAACGTTGGTGGCGATGAGGTGGAGTTCGCACTACTTGCAGCCATGAAAGGAGAGCAACTAACTGATGATATCTTCAACATCTACGATGAAGAAGAATCAAGAGAATTGGTGAGCTCTATCCTTATTGATGATCCACTCGAAAGAGTTATAAGCTTCAGTTTAATGGAGGAAGGTATAGATGCTTCTTGTGATGCAGATATACGGAGCTTGAAAGCACTGGAAGAAGATCCAGGAGCCATAACTGAGAAGCTGACCCAGAAAACGAAGATTTCCGACCTCGGATCCAGTAGCAGTACCTCGACCGAGGCACTTTCTGGATCAAGCGAGGCGTCTGAAGAACACCTCGGTCAACGCCTTTGCGCCTCGACCGAGGTCGACAGAGAGACGATTCAAACTGAGACCGCACCTAGTCCAGTTTCTGACACCACTCCACTGGAAAGAGGAAGCACAGATCCCTCCCAGAAAGCGCCCCCAGTTGCGGAGCTTAAACAACTCCCTAGTCACTTGAGGTATATCTTTCTTGGGCCGGATTCTACTTATCCCGTTATTGTTAGCGCTTCCCTTTCCGAATCTGAATTAACTAAGCTAATGCATGTCCTGAGAAAGCATCGAAAAGCCATAGGATACACCACGGATGATCTCATTGGCATTAAACCTTCTTTCTGCATGCATAGAATTCTAATGGAGGATAATCATAAGACTTCACGGGAACCTCAAAGACGGTTAAATCCGATCATGAAAGAGGTTGTGAAGAAGGAAGTTCTTAAGTTGTTGGATGCAGGTATTATTTATCCTATCTCGGACAGCAAGTGGGTTAGCCCGGTGCATGTCGTTCCGAAGAAAGGAGGGATGACCGTTGTGACGAATAAGAACAACGAGTTGATCCCAACGAGGACCGTTACGGGCTGGAGAGTTTGCATCGACTATAGGAAGCTGAACACAGCTACTAGGAAAGATCATTTTCCGCTTCCCTTCATTGATCAAATGCTCGAACGGTTAGCCCAGCATTCACACTTTTGCTACTTGGACGGCTATAGTGGATTCTTCCAGATCCCTATCCATCCGGATGATCAGGAGAAGACCACTTTCACATGTCCTTGGGGGACGTTTGCCTATCGGAGGATGCCATTCGGATTGTGCAATGCACCAGCTACCTTCCAGCGATGCATGATGGCCATCTTCTCCGAGTACATAGAGGAGATCATGGAGGTATTTATGGATGATTTTTCTGTATATGGTTCCTCTTTTGATGATTGCCTATCTAACCTTTCTCTAGTGCTTAAAAGATGTGAAGACACTAACCTTGTTTTGAATTGGGAGAAGTGTCATTTTATGGTTAATGAAGGCATCGTACTAGGACACCTCGTTTCTAATCGAGGTATTGAGGTCGACCGAGCTAAGATCGAGACTATTGAGAAACTCCCTCCTCCTTGTTCTGTTAAGGGTGTGAGGAGTTTTCTCGGGCATGCAGGTTTCTATAGGAGATTCATCAAGGACTTCTCCAAGATTTCTAAACCTCTAACTAACCTCTTGAATAAAGATGTTGTCTTTGAGTTTTCGCAGGAGTGTCTTGATGCTTTTTACAGGATTAAGGAAGCGTTGATCTCCGCTCCCATTATCCAACCTCCTGATTGGACCTTGCCCTTTGAGGTCATGTGTGACGCTAGCGATGTAGCCGTAGGAGCGGTGCTTGGGCAAAAGAAGGATGGACGGACCACCGCCATTTACTATGCTAGCAAGACGCTAGATGTAGCACAACGCAACTACGCTACCACTGAGAAGGAGTTATTGGCGGTTGTATATGCTTTCGAGAAGTTTCGTTCCTATCTAGTAGGGGCGAAAGTCATTGTCTACACTGACCATGCAGCCATTCGTTACTTGTTGGCTAAGAAAGATGCAAAGCCGCGCCTTATTCGATGGATTCTCTTGCTCCAAGAGTTTGACCTAGAGATCCGTGATAAGAAGGGATCCGAGAATTCAGTTGCGGATCACCTCAGCCGGCTACCGGAATCCTCCCGCGAGACGGATAGCCCACCCATAGACGATTCATTCCCCGACGAGCACTTGCACGTTTTGGAGCGTTTGATGGACTTACTTACTTCACCCCACGATGGAGGTGAAGTATGGGGTGAGGGAACCTCCTACCTCGTTTGAGACGCATCATGGTCCAGCTAGCGACCTTAAATCAAGCGCTTCTTGGGAGGCAACCCAAGGTATTGCTTTCTTTCCCGTTTTCTAGTCTAGTTTAGATAGTTTTTTTTGTTTTTGCTTTGCTTTGCTTTGTTTTTGGGTTTTTGGACAGACAACAGGAAGGAGCACTCCAGGAAAGGGAGAAGTTCGAGATTCTGAGAAGAAAGAGGCACCTCGGTCACTGTCAGAACACCTCGACCGAGTTGATTCTTGAAGCAACCGAGGCGACTAGGGTTTCTGCAGAACCACCTCGGTCCGTACCACCTCGGTCCAGTCGAGACCATCTCGACCGAGGTGACAGCAGATCTCGCGACAGTATAAAAAGGAAATTTTACTTTTCACTTTTTATTTTTCACCCATTTCGACCGCGGCGACAGAAGCATCTCGTTCTCCTCCGTTTCTCGCTCTTTTTCGACGATTTCTGTTCCAAAACGCGATTAAAGGGTAGAAGAGTCGATTGCAACTACAGATCTGCAAGAAATCTGAGTATTTTCGACCGAAACGAGGTAAACGAAGTTCGAAAACCCTAACTCCTCGTTTGCTGTTTATTGGGCTTTGGTTGCCCTTGATTCTGCTGAGGAAACCCATAAGTACCCCTTAGGAAGCAATTGTAGTGATTTTAGGGGGAAAAGAACTGGAAATCTGAGAATTGGAATTCGAACTGTACGCCTCGGTCCAGTCGGTCTGCACCTCGACCGAGGTGATTTCTGGGACTTGTCAGTCGACCGAGGTGGTCTGACAGATTGATTTGTGAAGATGAGTTCAGATAGGATACTAGCCCTGAGAGATAGATCTTCACCCTCCCCTTCCCCTTCTTCTTCCCGTCCCTACCGCCCGGTTATCCACGAGAGATGCCGGGTAGATTACGAGAGGATAGCGGGCCGTCCAGTTATCGCACCGCGATTTCTGGAGGTATCCGCTTTTGACTGCCTAGGGTTAGAGGCCGACCTTAGGAGGATGATTGCCACAGTTGGGCTGGATCAGTTTTCTGAGATCCGAGCCCCAGCCTACATAGAGCCGACACTAGAGTTCGTCAGCTCCTTCTCCTACCTACCCACAGAGGGATCTGTGAAGTACCGGCTGATGGGCCGGAACTTCCTGGTTCCATTAGAGATATGGAGAGAGATTTTCAGCTTTCCTGCCCCCACCGCTGTAGACTTTCCCTCCCGTTCAGTAGCTAGGGAGTTTTGGGGTCAGATAGCCCACATCACTACTCATGCAGACAGATGGCGCCCTGGAGATTCCAGGGAGAAGGTCATCTTTCACCCAGCCTTCAGACTCGCCCACCGGATATTCAGTGAGATGCTTCTGGCGCGTACTGAGACGCCCCAGAAGATCAGACAGGGGGAGCTCTTTTCACTCTACTGCATGGTCACAGGAGGTTTCCCCGACTTTGGCTTGCTCTTGGCAGAGGATCTGCACAAGATCAAGGCCAAGTCGAAGGGGGATATTTGCTGTGGAGGTCTAGTCACCCACATCGCCTCCTACCACGGGATGGATCTCAGTGTTTGCACATTAGCGGCGGCTCCGAAGCCGCTGGGTCTGCAGGAGATGATCACGAGGCGGATTCTTGTTCCCCGTGGGTTGACTACTCCGTATGTTGCCATGCCTTGGGAGCGGACAGCGCCTCAGGGCATCAGATGGTCTGCACAGTTTTCTGTCGCCGACCCGCATTTCTGGCAGGCTGCATGGGTCCCACTGATGGAGGACTACAGAGAGGGAGCAGCTGCTGCTGCTGCAGCTGCAGAGGAGGCAGAGGAGGCTGATGAGGAGGATGATGACGAGACAGTTGATGAGAGAGGAGGCGGCGTCCCTATGGACACAGGGACAGACACTGCTGGGACGAGCGCGCCTCCCATTATTGATCTTGATGAGGATGAGGAGGACACTGAGCCGGCGCCAGCTGAGACTTCTCCAGTCAGGCCCGCTAGGTGCAGGAGGCAGAGGGTTAGGGACAGAGCAGCACACCGACGGATTGATGACCTGACAGATCAGGTTATCGACACTTATGCTGCACTTTCTTTGGATATCCGGGAGATGCAGGAGCGGCAGCATCATCAGCACATGATGGCTCAGCTACAGTTCCAGCATGTCATGGGCTATCCCTATGACCCTACTTTGTACCCCTACATTCCACCACCACCACCGGATCAGGACTTCTGAGGAGCTGCAGGATTTTATTTATTTTATTTTTATGCAGTTCGGCTCTTTATCCGGTGAGTCCTCCTTTCTTTCAGACTTTTCTTACACCCACTGGGACAGTGTGTCTCAAGTATGGGGTAGTTGATGTATTATCTGACCTATTTGACTTATGATGTATTATTCGACTTATGATGTATCGGATATTTTCATATTCATGCTTTATCTGCATTTATATGTTTATCTGAGATTGCATGCATACTTACAGGTTATTTGATTGAGAAAAACGTCGAAACCGAAAAAAAAAAAATGGTTTTAAAAAAATTTTTTGACCTCGACCGGGACAGTTCTGGCAAAACGAGGTGTTTCACCTCGGTTGAACCAAGAACACCTCGACCGAGGTGGGTTAACTGAGAGTTTTCGAAACAATTTTTGTGTTACTTATCTGGATATGATCTCAGTGAAGATCTTGTTTACTGACTGGATTTAAATTCTTTATATGTTTGAAATGTCTTATGATATGTTTAAGTTGCTAAATGCTTTGTTTGAAATTATTGGCATGTTTAATACTTTATTTTTATCCAAATTATGTTGAATTTGAAGGTTGACACCGCAGCATAAGTTCTCTCACGTTCTTCTTGGAAAGACCAAGGCAATTCATTCTTCTTCTTCTTCTTCTTCTTGATCATACTTAGCCCCTCATATACATTTTGCCTTCCTTTACCTATCCGGGAATTTGGAAGCAAGCAAAGTGGTGAAAGCAAGTTAAAAGTTGAGAAGTGGCTGAAAGTGAAAGTGTTAGAAAGCAATAATAGGTTTGGGGAAGTCAATCATGATGATGAGTAACTCGGCACCATTCACATAGCCGGGTGTTTGTGTCTTGCCAAAGTCGGATTGAGCGATATTCCTAACGGGTCATGGTATGTGCATCAAGGGTTTGATGCATCTCAAGAAATTGATGATTGCGGATTTCCTAGGCTTCGGTTATTGTGCACCTCTGTCCATGCATCCCAAAAAGTAAAGTAAAAAGAAAAAGTGTGAGATAAGCAAAGCTTATTGGTGGAAGATGTTGCAAGTCAAAGTGAAAGTGAAGTTCATCCTTTTCCCGGATTCTAGCACCACATTACCTTACATACATCCCTACCCTACACGTTTCTTGACCTTTCTTTTGGGAAGCCCTTGAGACCTTGAGCTTGTTGATTGACTTAGCGGTTTAAATCGGATTATACATGATTAATTTTGATAATTATGATTTATTATGCATTCTATGATTTTATGCAAAGATGAACAACTTTCCTATATTTATAAAATGTTTTGATCATATTGAGTTTTTAATTTCCAGGAAGTACTCTCTTAGAGTGATCTATGATAGTTGCACACCATAAAATGTTTTTGAAAGACTTTTCATTGATTTTCATGACTTATAATCCATTCTATCTTGATTTCTATATGCGGAACTTGCTTAGGGACAAGCAAGGGCTAAGTATGGGGTATTTTGATAGCATGAATTATAGTCTATATTTTGGGGTTTGTTTGGACGTTTTATCTTTCATAATCTGCATGTTTGTATGTACATTATGTGATTTTACTACCATTTCATCTACCTTTGCGAGAATCGAGGTCTACACCTAGTTTCGTTGTAATTGCAGGTAATATGGTACGTTTTGCATCAAAAAGGAGCAAAAGGAGTCAAGAGTCATTTGGAGCTACACTCAGGAAGCATAGCCATGGATTAAAGATTTACTTTGGACCAGTTTTGAGAGATTCTACATTCAGTTATGAGTCACCTCGGTTAACCAGAGATTCATCTCGACCGAGGCGATCCAGAGACGCCGACTCGACCGAGGCGAACACCTAGGACGCGGCGAGAATATTTTATTCTTGGCCTGAGCTTCTAGAAGGAAGGAGATATGCAGAATCATATATTTTACCTATATTTATGGGATAATATCTTCTTAAGATTTCTTATCTTTGGAGGGTTATTTTTCCTATAAAAAGGGTTGGATTTTCCACAAATCCAACATCCGCATAAATCCCGCTTACAGCTGAAGAAGTCACATACAACGCAGCAGCCACATTCTACTCCAAGTTGGGAGAGAGTTGAAGAACCTTTTTGAAGGTCAAAGGAAGATTGAAGACTATAGCTTTATAGCTTTTTGGAGGGTTTTGTAAGATTGTCTTCAATTCCTTTCCTTGTTGTCTTGTCTTATTGGATTATTATCCAAAGAACGATTTTTGTGTGATATTTGATTCAGTTATTGAAGTGTTTTCATTAAATTCTTCTTTGTTCAAATATTCACCTTCTTCCCATATATTTAATACTTTCATTATGATGATGAGTGGCTAATTTCCTTGTGTGATTCTAGGGTGATTGGCTGAAGGTTGTGGGAAAAACAATGATAGAATGATCTTAATCACAGTAGGATCCTGAAAGTTCGAGTCTTTAACCTTAACCCTAAGCATCTCGTTCAGTCGATGAACATCTCGGCCGGGGTGGAAACTGGCTGACCGAGGTGACTTATCCGATCCTTAACTGAGAGTTAATGTGTTAGAGTTTGCCAAATCCTATTCTTATTACACCTTTCTGGTTCAAAGCAAGCTTAGGATGAGACTTACCCGGTAATTCCTTAGTTTGTATACTAACGATCATAAGTGTAGGTAATAAAGGCTTGTCCTTTATTGGGGTTTGAGTGTGCTTCCATCCCATCTTTGTGAGTTGGCCTGAGACTTACCCGGTAAAGGTTGATTCTATTCCCTTAGATGGTGTGTTAGTTCGAGGTAATAGTTCTTTATCTTAATTCCTTGAGACTTACCCGGTAATAGGAGTTACGGTTTAGGATTAGTGTGTAGTGAGACTTACCCGGTGATCTACTCCACTTTAGAAACGCCTTCCCCACGCAAAAATCTCAGCTTTGTCCGCTTATCTATAGATCTTGAGTTGGAACCACAACTAGATGCTTTAATCCCTAGAATTGCATGTTTGCTTTATTTGACATCTTATTCATCTTTGATTGTATATTTGCTCTTGTGGTTAGCATTAACACTAGCATACCGTATTGGACTTTGTTTCACTAAGTCCCTGTGATCGACCCCTGGAATTTTCTTGCTTTTACTACGATTGACCCGTACACTGCGGGTTCGCATCCTTGTTTTAAGCTTAAGTCTAGGGTTATAAATTTAAAGCTTGCACACACCGTTTGGAGCGAACAAGTTTTTGGCGCCGTTGCCGGGGACAGTTCTGATATGTTTAAGTTGCTAAATGCTTTGTTTAAGTTGCTAAATACTTACAGGTTATTTGACTGAGAAAAACGTCGAAACCGAAAAAAAAACAAAATGGTTTTAAAAAAATTTTTGACCTCGACCGGGACAGTTCTGGCAAAACGAGGTGTTTCACCTCGGTTGAACCAAGAACACCTCGACCGAGGTGGGCGTAACAGAGAGTTTTCGAAAACGATTTTTGTGTTACTTATCTGGATATGATCTCAGTGAAGATTTTGTTTACCGACTGGATTTAAATTCTTTATATGTTTGAAATGTTTTATGATATGTTTAAGTTGCTAAATGCTTTGTTTAAAATTATTGGCATGTTTAATACTTTATTTTTATCCAAATTATGTTGAATTTGAAGGTTGACACCGCAGCATAAGTTCTCTCACGTTCTTCTTGGAAAGACCAAGGCAATTCATTCTTCTTCTTCTTCTTCTTCTTGATCATGCTTAGCCCCTCATATACATATTGCCTCCCTTTACCTATCCGGGAATTTGGAAGCAAGCGAAGTGGTGAAAGCAAGTCAAAAGTTGAGAAGTGGCTGAAAGTGAAAGTGTTAGAAAGCAATAATAGGTTTGGGGAAGTCAATCATGAAGATGAGTAACTCGGCACCATTCACATAGCCGGGTGTTTGTGTCTTGCCAAAGTCGGATTGAGCGATATTCCTAACGGGTCATGGTATGTGCATCAAGGGTTTGATGCATCTCAAGAAATTGATGATTGCTGATTTCCTAGGCTTCGGTTATTGTGCACCTCTGTCCATGCATCCCAAAAAGTAAAGTAAAAGAGAAAAAAGTGTGAAATAAGCAAAGCTTATTGGTGGAAGATGTTGCAAGTCAAAGTGAAAGTGAAGTTCATCCTTTTCCCGGATTCTAGCACCACATTACCTTACATGCATCCCTACCCTACACGTTTCTTGACCTTTCTTTTGGGAAGCCCTTGAGACCTTGAGCTTGTTGATTGACTTAGCGGTTTAAATCGGATTATACATGATTAATTTTGATAATTATGATTTATTATGCATTCTATGATTTTATGCAAAGATGAACAACTTTCCTATATTTATAAAATGTTTTGATCATATTGAGTTTTTTAATTTCCAGGAAGTACTCTCTTAGAGTGATCTATGATAGTTGCACACCATAAAAATATTTTTGAAGGACTTCTCATTGATTTTCTTGACTTATAATCCATTCTATCTTAATTTCTATATGAGGAACTTGCTTAGGGACAAGCAAGGGCTAAGTATGGGGTATTTTATCCCTATGACCCTACTTTGTACCCCTACATTCCACCACCACCACCGGATCAGGACTTCTGAGGAGCTGCAGGATTTTATTTATTTTATTTTTATGCAGTTCGGCTCTTTATCCGGTGAGTCCTCCTTTCTTTCAGACTTTATTTACACCCACTGGGACAGTGTGTCTCAAGTATGGGGTAGTTGATGTATTATCTGACCTATTTGACTTATGATGTATTATTCGACTTATGATGTATCGGATATTTTCATATTCATGCTTTATCTGCATTTATATGTTTATCTGAGATTGCATGCATACTTACAGGTTATTTGATTGAGAAAAACGTCGAAACCGAAAAAAAAAAAATGGTTTTAAAAAAATTTTTGACCTCGACCGGGACAGTTCTGGCAAAACGAGGTGTTTCACCTCGGTTGAACCAAGAACACCTCGACCGAGGTGGGCGTAACAGAAAATTTTCGAAAACGATTTTTGTGTTACTTATCTGGATATGATCTCAGTGAAGATTTTGTTTACCGACTGGATTTAAATTCTTTATATGTTTGAAATGTTTTATGATATGTTTAAGTTGCTAAATGCTTTGTTTGAAATTATTGGCATGTTTAATACTTTATTTTTATCCAAATTATGTTGAATTTGAAGGTTGACACCGCAGCATAAGTTCTCTCACGTTCTTCTTGGAAAGACCAAGGCAATTCATTCTTCTTCTTCTTCTTCTTCTTCTTGATCATGCTTAGCCCCTCATATACATATTGCCTCCCTTTACCTATCCGGGAATTTGGAAGCAAGCGAAGTGGTGAAAGCAAGTCAAAAGTTGAGAAGTGGCTGAAAGTGAAAGTGTTAGAAAGCAATAATAGGTTTGGGGAAGTCAATCATGAAGATGAGTAACTCGGCACCATTCACATAGCCGGGTGTTTGTGTCTTGCCAAAGTCGGATTGAGCGATATTCCTAACGGGTCATGGTATGTGCATCAAGGGTTTGACGCATCTCAAGAAATTGATGATTGCGGGTTTCCTAGGCTTCGGTTATTGTGCACCTCTGTCCATGCATCCCAAAAAGTAAAGTAAAAAGAAAAAAAGTGTGAAATAAGCAAAGCTTATTGGTGGAAGATGTTGCAAGTCAAAGTGAAAGTGAAGTTCATCCTTTTCCCGGATTCTAGCACCACATTACCTTACATTCATCCCTACCCTACACGTTTCTTGACCTTTTCTTTTGGGAAGCCCTTGAGACCTTGAGCTTGTTGATTGACTTAGCGGTTTAAATCGGATTATACATGATTAATTTTGATAATTATGATTTATTATGCATTCTATGATTTTATGCAAAGATGAACAACTTTCCTATATTTATAAAATGTTTTGATCATATTGAGTTTTTAATTTCCAGGAAGTACTCTCTTAGAGTGATCTATGATAGTTTCACACCATAAAATGTTTTTGAAAGACTTTTCATTGATTTTCTTGACTATTAATCCATTCTATCTTGATTTCTATATGAGGAACTTGCTTAGGGACAAGCAAGGGCTAAGTATGGGGTATTTTGATAGCATGAATTATAGTCTATATTTTGGGGTTTGTTTGGACGTTTTATCTTTCATAATCTGCATGTTTGTATGAACATTATGTGATTTTACTACCATTTCATCTACCTTTGCGAGAATCGAGGTCTACACCTAGTTTCGTTGTAATTGCAGGTAATATGGTACGTTTTGCATCAAAAAGGAGCAAAAGGAGTCAAGAGTTATTTGGAGCTACATTGAGGAGCAAAAAGGAATCCTTCAGGAAGCATAGCCATGGATTAAAGATTTACTTTGGACCAGTTTTGAGAGATTCTACACTCAGTTATGAGTCACCTCGGTTGACCAGAGATTCATCTCGACCGAGGCGATCCAGAGACGCCGACTCGACCGAGGCGAACACCTAGGACGCGGCGAGAATATTTTATTCTTGGCTGAGATCTTTTAAATTTGGAAAGTGATCTTATATTTTTGGGCTGAGCTTCTGGAAGGAAGGAGATATGCAAAATCATATATTTTACCTATATTTATGGGATAATATCTTCTTAAGATTTCTTATCTTTGGAGGGTTATTTTTCCTATAAAAAGGGTTGGATTTTCCACAAATTAGAGAGCGCTTACACCCCGCTTAGAGGCTGCATATATCGATCAATACCCTACATACACACCAGCCGCATCTACTCCAAGTTAGGAGATAGTTGAAGAACCTTTTTGAAGGTTGAAGGAAGGTTGAAGACCATAGCTTTTATAGCTTTTTGGAGGGTTTTGTAAGATTGTCTTCAATTCCTTTCCTTGTTGTCTTGTCTTGTTGGATTATTATCCAAGGAACGATTTTGTGTGATATTTGATTCAGTTATTGAAGTGTTTTCATTAAATCCTTCTTTGTTCAAATATTCACCTCCTTCCCATATATTTAATACTTTCATTATGATGATGAGTGGCTAATTTCCTTGTGTGATTCTAGGGTGATTGGCTGAAGGTTGTGGGAAAAACAATGATAGAATGATCTTAATCACAGTAGGACCCTGAAAGTTCGAGTCTTTACCTTAACCCTAAGCATCTCGTTCAGTCGATGAACATCTCGGCCGGGGTGGGAACTGGCTGACCGAGGTGACTTATCCGATCCTAAACTGAGAGTTAAGTGTTAGAGTTTGCCAAATCCTATTCTTATTACACCTTTCTGGTTCAAAGCAAGCTTAGGATGAGACTTACCCGGTAATTCCTTAGTTTGTATACTAACGATCATAAGTGTAGGTAATAAAGGCTTGTCCTTTATTGGGGTTTGAGTGTGCTTCCATCCCATCTTTGTGAGTTGGCCTGAGACTTACCCGGTAAAGGTTGATTCTATTCCCTTAGATGGTGTGTTAGTTCGAGGTAATAGTTCTTTATCTTAATTCCTTGAGACTTACCCGGTAATAGGAGTTACGGTTTAGGATTAGTGTGTAGTGAGACTTACCCGGTGATCTACTCCACTTTAGAAACGCCTTCCCCACGCAAAAATCTCAGCTTTGTCCGCTTATCTATAGATCTTGAGTTGGAACCACAACTAGATGCTTTAATCCCTAGAATTGCATGTTTGCTTTATTTGACATCTTATTCATCTTTGATTGTATACTTGCTCTTGTGGTTAGCATTAACACTAGCATACCGTATTGGACTTTGTTTCACTAAGTCCCTGTGATCGACCCCTGGAATTTTCTTGCTTTTACTACGATTGACCCGTACACTGCGGGTTCGCATCCTTGTTTTAAGCTTAAGTCTAGGGTTATAAATTTAAAGCTTGCACACACCGTTTGGAGCGAACAAGTTTTTGGCGCCGTTGCCGGGGACAGTTCTGATATGTTTAAGTTGCTAAATGCTTTGTTTAAGTTGCTAAATACTTACAGGTTATTTGATTGAGAAAAACGTCGAAACCGAAAAAAAAAAAATGGTTTTAAAAAAATTTTTTGACCTCGACCGGGACAGTTCTGGCAAAACGAGGTGTTTCACCTCGGTTGAACCAAGAACACCTCGACCGAGGTGGGTTAACTGAGAGTTTTCGAAACAATTTTTGTGTTACTTATCTGGATATGATCTCAGTGAAGATCTTGTTTACTGACTGGATTTAAATTCTTTATATGTTTGAAATGTCTTATGATATGTTTAAGTTGCTAAATGCTTTGTTTGAAATTATTGGCATGTTTAATACTTTATTTTTATCCAAATTATGTTGAATTTGAAGGTTGACACCGCAGCATAAGTTCTCTCACGTTCTTCTTGGAAAGACCAAGGCAATTCATTCTTCTTCTTCTTCTTCTTCTTGATCATACTTAGCCCCTCATATACATTTTGCCTTCCTTTACCTATCCGGGAATTTGGAAGCAAGCAAAGTGGTGAAAGCAAGTTAAAAGTTGAGAAGTGGCTGAAAGTGAAAGTGTTAGAAAGCAATAATAGGTTTGGGGAAGTCAATCATGATGATGAGTAACTCGGCACCATTCACATAGCCGGGTGTTTGTGTCTTGCCAAAGTCGGATTGAGCGATATTCCTAACGGGTCATGGTATGTGCATCAAGGGTTTGATGCATCTCAAGAAATTGATGATTGCGGATTTCCTAGGCTTCGGTTATTGTGCACCTCTGTCCATGCATCCCAAAAAGTAAAGTAAAAAGAAAAAGTGTGAGATAAGCAAAGCTTATTGGTGGAAGATGTTGCAAGTCAAAGTGAAAGTGAAGTTCATCCTTTTCCCGGATTCTAGCACCACATTACCTTACATACATCCCTACCCTACACGTTTCTTGACCTTTCTTTTGGGAAGCCCTTGAGACCTTGAGCTTGTTGATTGACTTAGCGGTTTAAATCGGATTATACATGATTAATTTTGATAATTATGATTTATTATGCATTCTATGATTTTATGCAAAGATGAACAACTTTCCTATATTTATAAAATGTTTTGATCATATTGAGTTTTTAATTTCCAGGAAGTACTCTCTTAGAGTGATCTATGATAGTTTCACACCATAAAATGTTTTTGAAAGACTTTTCATTGATTTTCTTGACTATTAATCCATTCTATCTTGATTTCTATATGAGGAACTTGCTTAGGGACAAGCAAGGGCTAAGTATGGGGTATTTTGATAGCATGAATTATAGTCTATATTTTGGGGTTTGTTTGGACGTTTTATCTTTCATAATCTGCATGTTTGTATGTACATTATGTGATTTTACTACCATTTCATCTACCTTTGCGAGAATCGAGGTCTACACCTAGTTTCGTTGTAATTGCAGGTAATATGGTACGTTTTGCATCAAAAAGGAGCAAAAGGAGTCAAGAGTCATTTGGAGCTACATTCAGGAAGCACAGCCATGGATTAAAGATTTACTTTGGACCAGTTTTGAGAGATTCTACACTCAGTTATGAATCACCTCGGTTGACCAGAGATTCATCTCGACCGA
Source organism: Fagopyrum esculentum (assembly GCA_033239045.1). Classification (NCBI taxonomy): domain Eukaryota; kingdom Viridiplantae; phylum Streptophyta; class Magnoliopsida; order Caryophyllales; family Polygonaceae; genus Fagopyrum; species Fagopyrum esculentum. The sequence continues at coordinate 87,003,102 of BSUD01000008.1, read as the reverse complement.
GGCGATCCAGAGACGCCGACTCGACCGAGGCGAACACCTAGGACGCGGCGAGAATATTTTATTCTTGGCTGAGATCTTTTAAAATTGGAAAGTGATCTTATATTTTTGGGCTGAGCTTCTAGAAGGAAGGAGATATGCAGAATCATATATTTTACCTATATTTATGGGATAATATCTTCTTAAGATTTCTTATCTTTGGAGGGTTATTTTTCCTATAAAAAGGGTTGGATTTTCCACAATTTCATGATCACGCTATACCACCGATCAGGGTTTACAAGCGCAGCAGCCACATCCTACTCCAATTTGGGAGAGAGTTGAAGAACCTTTTTGAAGGTTAAAGGAAGATTGAAGACTATAGCTTTATAGCTTTTTGGAGGGTTTTGTAAGATTATCTTCAATTCCTTTCCTTGTTGTCTTGTCTTGTTGGATCATTATCCAAGGAACGATTTTGTGTGATATTTGATTCAGTTATTGAAGTGTTTTCATTAAATTCTTCTTTGTTCAAATATTCACCTTCTTCCCATATATTTAATACTTTCATTATGATGATGAGTGGCTAATTTCCTTGTGTGATTCTAGGGTGATTGGCTGAAGGTTGTGGGAAAAACAATGATAGAATGATCTTAATCACAGTAGGATCCTGAAAGTTCGAGTCTTTAACCTTAACCCTAAGCATCTCGTTCAGTGGATGAACATCTCGGCCGGGGTGGAAACTGGCTGACCGAGGTGACTTATCCGATCCTTAACTGAGAGTTAATGTGTTAGAGTTTGCCAAATCCTATTCTTATTACACCTTTCTGGTTCAAAGCAAGCTTAGGATGAGACTTACCCGGTAATTCCTTAGTTTGTATACTAACGATCATAAGTGTAGGTAATAAAGGCTTGTCCTTTATTGGGGTTTGAGTGTGCTTCCATCCCATCTTTGTGAGTTGGCCTGAGACTTACCCGGTAAAGGTTGATTCTATTCCCTTAGATGGTGTGTTAGTTCGAGGTAATAGTTCTTTATCTTAATTCCTTGAGACTTACCCGGTAATAGGAGTTACGGTTTAGGATTAGTGTGTAGTGAGACTTACCCGGTGATCTACTCCACTTTAGAAACGCCTTCCCCACGCAGAAATCTCAGCTTTGTCCGCCTATCTATAGATCTTGAGTTGGAACCACAACCAGATGCTTTAATCCCTAGAATTGCATGTTTGCTTTATTTGACATCTTATTCATCTTTGATTGTATACTTGCTCTTGTGGTTAGCATTAACACTAGCATACCGTATTGGACTTTGTTTCACTAAGTCCCTGTGATCGACCCCTGGAATTTTCTTGCTTTTACTACGATTGACCCGTACACTGCGGGTTCGCATCCTTGTTTTAAGCTTAAGTCTAGGGTTATAAATTTAAAGCTTGCACACACCGTTTGGAGCGAACACTAAGCCAAGGAAGCTACGCACTTCCTTGACGTTCGTCGGCGTCGTCCATGCAGCAACATACTCAATCTTCGCCGGGTCAACCATAATCCCGTCGGCGGAGACGATATGCCCAAGGAAAGCAACCTCAGACATCCAGAACTCGCACTTAGAGAGCTTGACATACAACTCTCTATCCCTCAGAATCTGCAAAACTGTCCTCAGATGACCGGCATGCTCCTCTCTACTACGAGAGTATACCAAAACATCATCAATAAAGACTACCACAACCTGATCTAGGAAGTCGATGAAAATACTGTTCATCAACTCCATGAAGACTGTTGGGACATTCATAAGCCCGAATGGCATCACTACAAACTTGTAGTGTCCATAACGGGTACAAAATACCGTCCTGTGTACATCCTGCTCTCTCACCCTCAACTGGTGGTATCCTCAGCGTAAGTCAATCCGGGAGAAGACTGTCGCTACCTGAAGCTGATCAAGTAGATCATCAATACGAGGCAGTGGATACCTGTTCTTGATGGTCACCTTGTTCAGCTCTTTGTAATCAATACATAGTCTCAATGATCCGTCCTTCTTCCGCACGAAGAGGACAGGTGCACCCCAAGGTGAAACACTAGGGCGTATGAAGCCCTTCTCAACCAACTCCTCGAGTTGCTTCTTCAGCTCCAACATCTCGACAAGTGCCATACGATATGGGGCTTTCGAGACGGGTCTCGTACCAGGCTCTAACTCTATACTGAAATCCACACTCTTCGGAGGCGGCAAGCTCGACGGCTCAGCAAATACATCTGCAAACTCGCAAACCACTAGTAAATCCTCCAAAGCTGGACTCTTTCCATCATTCATGGCGTAGCACTAGAAGGCATCACATCCCTGTGCAATCAGTCTAGCTGCTCGTACAATACTCATAACATAACATGTCTTCCCAAGGTCCCAACCCGAAAGACCTCAATCTGACCAACCTCGGTAGAGACTGTAACAGTCCGTCTACCAACATCCAAAACCGCACGGTGTCTACGCATCCAATCCATACCTAATATGACTTCTTCATGCATCAATGGCATGACTAAGAAGTCAATAAGTAAAACACGAGTCCCTAAACGAATGGGACAACTACGTATCTCACGGGTACCTCTGACCCAACTACAATCAGGTAACCCTATATTAAAGGGTATCCCCTCTATGGTAGCTAAACTCAGACACTCAACACATGTATTAGAAATAAATGAATGCGTAACACCAATATCAAACAAAACTCTAGCAGGTAATGAAGCAGAATGGTACTTGTAGCAGCCGATGCAGGTGGATCCTCTACACTCCTCAACTCAAAAGCTCTACCATGATCTCCTCTAGCATCCATGGTATTCCCACCACGACCTCTACCTCTACTCGGCCCGGGAGCATATCCTTGTGTAGATGGACGATCTGGGACTCTCTACTGTCCCTGTGTCTGTTTCTGAGGTGTCCTCTGACCACCTCCTCCTACACTGGAAGGAGAAGAACCCTGCTGAGATACAACTCCACCCTGCCTATAGAAGGCAACTCGATGTCCTGGTCTACCAGAAGTGTAACAAGTCACAACTGTTATGGGACAATCCGACTTCAAGTGGCCAGGATCACCACAGTTGTAACACTGTCGTCCCTTGTCTATAGTCAATGTAGACGAGGGGTAACTCTGACGTCTCTGGTCTTGTCTAGAACCAGATGCTCCTCCAACTCCACTGGTCTGCCTAGTGCGCTGCCTCTTCTCGGACCGTCCCGTCTGAGAAGCTCTCCTCTGACGGGATCACTCCCTCTCGTAAGCCGAAGCCCGGTCCTGATAATCAGCTAGGGACTCGCAATGGAATCCTGCCATGTATGAACGTGTGCTCTCCTTTAGACGATGAGAGAACAAATACACATGCTGGTCCTCAGATGGTGCAGCTGGACTCAACAAGGCTAACTCAATCTGAAAGCGGCGGATGACATCTGCAATAGGTACATCCTTAAAACCGGCCTCCACAAAATCTTGCAGCTTCTCCCTCCTCAATGAGGCAGGGCAGAGCGCTCTCTAATCATGCTCCTCATGTGGTCATAACTGGTGTCTCTGGTCCGTACTGTCCTCCACCACTGATGTGCAAGGTCACGGAATTGAGACTGCACTAGCTCTATCCGTCTGTCCTTAAGACATCTAATAGACTCTAAAGCTGAGTCTACATGTCCTATCCATACCTCAGTTTGTAAACCAATCTCTCATGAGAAGGGTGGTACTCCCTGAACCAAGCATCTAGTCGAGGCCCTCTGGTCTCCTCTACAACTCAAACAGTCTCAGCAGCACGTGCCGGCATAGCTGGCACTTGTGTGGCTCCCTGAGACATCTCAGAAGATCCCTCATGCCCTGGTAGATCTGGGGCTCGTCTACCAGCTCTGACAACCTCCTCAAAACGTCTGAGGTACTCTCTAAACTCTGGTCCCCCATGGAGACACGATCCGCGTCATCAGACTGGACTCGATGTGAATGATGTCTCCTAAATCCACCACTCCTCGTCTCTGGGATGACACTCTCTGCAACCTCCTCATGTATCTCCTCCACCACTGGTGGATCAGCAGCGGGAACTGGTCCATCACCTACCACATCCGGAGGAAGGGGTGGTCTGACTCTACCTCTGCCTACAACGGCAGTAGCTCTAGTCCGAGCCATCTGCGGGGTATGCACACCTAACTTATAAGGCTCTATATAGGCCATATGTATATATATATATATATACATATATATATATATATATATATATATATATATATATATATATATATATATATATATATATACACACACACACATATATATATATATATAAATATATACTTAACACATATACATACATAGTCCACAATACAAATATACATATATATACAATAGAGATCCATAGTAGAGGTGGCGGCTTCTCGTACATTCTAACCCAAAACCACACTTAAAACCAAAACACTTTGAAAACGTCAGACCCCTTTCGGGTTCTGTTTATTTTACCTATCAAACCTCATTGCAGGTAGCAAGTGCCATTTTTGTTAACCTAAGGCTCTGATACCAACTCTGTAACACCCCGAATCCGCGGGATTCGGAGTGTCACATTGGGCTAGGATCTCACAATAGATCCTGACCCTAGCATGACAACAAGTTCACTGGACCTTACAACATGTCACTGACAAATATAAAAACAAATACATAAAACTATATAAACTGTACAACTAAAAGGTAAAGCAACATAGCCGAGTATAAACAACAACGTCCTCACACAGGAGGTAACAAAAGATCATCCTCACGCAGGAGGGAAAGGTAAACAACCCCTAAAAGACAATAACATCCTATATACGAGAGGTCCTTAGCCTGTCACTCTACTAGATCACCCAACAACATGCCTATCCTGTGGGGCATTTACAACATAGTAATAAACCATTACCTAACCATACATATATAAAGTAA
>BSUD01000008.1:86746998-86998209 GCA_033239045.1 Fagopyrum esculentum | reverse complement strand
ATATATATATATATATATATATATATATATATATATATATATATATATATATATATATATATATATATATATATATACACACACACACATATATATATATATATAAATATATACTTAACACATATACATACATAGTCCACAATACAAATATACATATATATACAATAGAGATCCATAGTAGAGGTGGCGGCTTCTCGTACATTCTAACCCAAAACCACACTTAAAACCAAAACACTTTGAAAACGTCAGACCCCTTTCGGGTTCTGTTTATTTTACCTATCAAACCTCATTGCAGGTAGCAAGTGCCATTTTTGTTAACCTAAGGCTCTGATACCAACTCTGTAACACCCCGAATCCGCGGGATTCGGAGTGTCACATTGGGCTAGGATCTCACAATAGATCCTGACCCTAGCATGACAACAAGTTCACTGGACCTTACAACATGTCACTGACAAATATAAAAACAAATACATAAAACTATATAAACTGTACAACTAAAAGGTAAAGCAACATAGCCGAGTATAAACAACAACGTCCTCACACAGGAGGTAACAAAAGATCATCCTCACGCAGGAGGGAAAGGTAAACAACCCCTAAAAGACAATAACATCCTATATACGAGAGGTCCTTAGCCTGTCACTCTACTAGATCACCCAACAACATGCCTATCCTGTGGGGCATTTACAACATAGTAATAAACCATTACCTAACCATACATATATAAAGTAATGCATAAGCACAAACACAATCATGTAAGGATAAACATATCAGCATGATATCACACATTTACCCATTTTATCATCTTTATATAATATTCATTCACTCAAGTCGTATATATATATATATATATGAAAGTATGTGACACGAGGACCGATACATCCCGCCTCTGAGTGCTATATCCAGTTGTACGAGTATCGGTCACACAATCCGTGTACCCTATGGGAGTGGATTGCGCCCTTCCTGTAAACCAGTCTGGCCTGACGTCAGAGAACCTCGAGACTCCACTACGGGATGAAAGAGAAAGGTTATCACAACCACGCAGTGGGCAACCAATAAAACATAGGTAAGTATAAACGACATCTCATGCTATCATAACAAACATATAGGCACACACCACTCATGCAAACACCCAATATAAGGTTGGTAGCTAAGTAAGTCCTACGGACTTACCTCAACCTCGTACAAAGATCAACCAGAAGCAACCTCCAATCTTGAGAGAGGGGCACTACCTAATAACAAGGGATAGAAAGATAATAACCTCTATTCATCAAAGGGGTTACACCTAGACCCAAAGGAATCCATAGGGATCATACTCAACCTCAAAACCTTAACCAACATCAACCTAAGTCTTTAAAGCCGTACAAGGCATAAACCGATCATAACCTCATCAAAACACAACCTCACACATCTAGCATGATCCTATACACTCATAATAGGAAAGGAGGGAACAAAGGTATCCTAAGGTAAGCCTAGAAGCAACACACACCTGCAGAACCAAGAGAAGAACCTAGATGATGCAGGTGGGCGTATGGGCGGATCATAGGTGACGCAGGGGCGGGTCCTAGCCGGCGTTGGGGCGGCTGCAAGGTGGCGCAGGGACGGCTAGACAACAGAGGCACCACTTCAGAAGATCAAACACACATCACAAACATCCTCAAGCTGGCTCACAAGGCTCAATAACCATAATCAATAACAAACCAAGCATCCAAGCTCTCAAACTTACACAAAACTCAAAAGAAGATCAAAGATGATCCAAGGGTGAAGAGAGGAGAAGATGTACGAAGGGAGAGAGAGATGGAGCTGAAGATACAGAACCCTCATCAAAAGGAAAGAGACGAAGGTTATAAAGGAGTGAAAAGGTAAAGCACGGGTTAAAGGGTCAAAGAAGACGGTTGTAGACACACAAAGCCGCAGGGGCGGACTTTCTGAGCCGCAGGGGCGACCAGGCAAACCGCAGGGGCGGCTACTGGTCACGCAGGGCGGTCTAGGCATAAACTGGGTCCTCAGCTCACCCTCTCAGCAACTCAGCAACTAGGCTCTTACAATTATATTTTTCCTTTTTTTTTTATAAAATTTATAATAAAAGAAATGTTATTTTAGACAACAAAAAAATAAGAAATAAGGGTACGGAAAAGACGAAACCTCTGGGATACCAAGCGGAAACGTGAAAAACTTTGGGCACCATCAGGAAAAGCCAAAAACTCAAGGTACCAAACGGAAACGTAAAAAACTTTGGGCACCATCCGGAAAAGCCAAAAACTCAGGGGTACCAAACGGAAAAATCCTTAATTTAATAATAAAAGATTTTCTGTCTTAAAAATAATTTAAAAAATAAAGATTTATTGACATTAATCGCGGGACCTCCATTTCAAAAAGAGAAAATTACCTAAGCAGTACCCCATCTTTTAGCGTGACTAAACTTTAGTACCCCGTCATTTAAACTATCAGAACGGTACTTCACCTATTGAGTCCGACCAAAGATTAGTATTTGGATTACTATTCACACGTTAAGTTTACAGATCGGTGTTAAACATCAGGGGCAAAATTGTATACCTACCTTAGGCAAAATTGTCTATCTACCTTAGATATTTAACACCGATCTATTAACTTAACGTGTGATCATTGATCCAGATACTAATCTTTGGTCGGACTCAATAGATGAGATACCGTTATGATAGTTTAAACGATGGGGTACTTGTTCGCTCCAAACGGTGTGTGCAAGCTTTAAATTTATAACCCTAGATGTAAGCTTAAAACAAGGATGCGAACCCGCAGTGTACGAGTCAATCGTAGTAAAAAGCAAGAAATTCCAGGGGTCGATCACAGGGACTTAGTGAAACAAAGTCGATAACGGTAAGCTTTAGCAATTACTAACCACAAAGCAATCAAAACAATCAAAGATGATAAAAGTCAATAAAGGAAATATGCAATTCTAGGGATTAAAGCATCTAGTTGTGGTTCCAACTCAAGATCTAAAGATAAGCGGACAAAGCTGAGGTTTTTGCATAGGGAAGGTGTTTCTAAAGTGGAATAGATTACCGGGTAAGTCTCACTACTCACTAATCCAAAACCGTAACTCCTATTACCGGGTAAGTCTCAAGGAATTAAGATAAAGAACTATAACCTCAAACTAACACACCACCTAAGGGAATAGAATCAACCTTTACTGGGTAAGTCTCAAGCTAACTCACAAAGATGGAATGAAAGCACACTCAAACCCCAATAAAGGATAAACCTTTATTACCTACACTTATGATCTTAGGTAAACAAACTAAGGAATTACCGGGTAAGTCTCATCCTAGGCTTGCATTGAACCAGGAAAGGTGTAATAAGAATAGGATTTGACAAACTCTAACACTTAACTCTCAGTTTCGAATCAGATAAGTCACCTCGGTCAGAAGAATTCCACCCCGGCCGAGATGTTCATCGACTGAGCGAAATGCTTAGGGTTAAGTTTAAAGACTCAAACTTTCAGGGTCCTACTGTGATTAAGATTATTCTATCATCGTTTTTCCCACAACCTTTAGCCAATCACCCTAGAATCACACAAGGAGATTAGCCACTCATCATCATGAAAGTATTAATCAAATATATGGGAAGAAAGTGAATATTTGAACAAGAAGAACTTAATAGAAAGACTTCAATAACTGAATCAAATATCACTCAAACAAGCGTTCCTTGGATAGAAATCCAACAAGACAACAAAGATGAAGGGAATCTAAGATGATCTTACAAAAACCCTTCAAAAGCTATAAAAGCTATAAACTTCCTTCTTCAACCTTCAAAAAGGTTCTTCAAATCTCCCAACAATGGGGAATGCTCTAAACACGCTGCGGTGTATGTGGGGTGATAACGGGTGTCTTGCGCTGATAGCGGATCTTTCGGTGTAAGCGGGATACGGATTTGTGGAAAATCCAACCCTTTTTATAGGAAAAATACCCTCCAAAGATAAGATATCTTAGAAAGAGCTATTCCCATAAAAATAGGTAAAATATATGATCTAGCATATCTTCTTCCTTCCAAGAGCCAAGCCCAAAAATATAAGATCCTCTTTCCAAAGATAAAAGATCTCAGCCAAGAATAAAATATTCTCGCCGCGTCCCAAGTGTTCGCCTTGGTCGAGTCAACTTCCCTGGATCACCTCGGTCGAGGTGACTCTGTAGTCAACCGAGGTGAGTCACAACTGAATGTTAAATCTCTCAAATCTGGTCCAAAGTGAATCTCTAATCCATGGCTATGCTTCCTGGATGTTTCCTTATGTTCCTGAATGTAGCTCCAATGACTCCATAGCTCCTTTTTGATGCAAAACGTGCCATTTTACCTACGATTACAACAAAACTAGGTGTATACCTCGATTCCCGCAAAGGTAGATGAAATGGTAATATAATCACATAATATACATACAAACATGCAGATTATTGAAGATAAAACGTCTAAACAAACCCCAAAATATAGACAATAATTCATGCTATCAGTACTAAATTTTAGTCAGTCTAAAAGATGAGGTACTGTTTGAATAATTTTCTCTTTCAAAAATATTCTTCCCACAATGCGTCACGTCATCAACTTTGTGCTATGTTTTAATATGTATAATAGATTCGCATTTTTACATGTCGTTTAGTTAGATTTAGACATGAGTTTGGTTTGGGCAAAATCGCAAAACCGGTGGTTTTTAAACCAGTCCAAATTGTCAGTTTGATCAAACCATTGGTTTAGATTTGCCGGTTTGACAAAACCGTCGGTTGCCGGTTTGGCGAAAAGTGGGCCCCACATCCCCATCGGCTATTATAGTCGTTGATATGTGTTTTGAAAAAATATTGCTCCCATAGCGCATCACGCCGCCAACTCTGTGCTCTGTTTTAATATGTATAATAGATTCGCATTTTTACATGTCGTTTACTTAGATTTAGCCATGAGTGTGGTTTGGGCAAAATCGCAAAACCTGCGTGTAAAGCCCCAAATTTTAGGCGCGTTCGCGATATTTATGTTTTTCGGCTTTTATCAATACTTTAGTAGTTTAAATATTTTTACGAGTATTTTTAGTTGTAAATTTAAATTTTACGAGTATATTAAAATTATTTTCGGAAGAGTACGGAAAGTTTTTCGATCCCAAAGTTCCGTTTCGATTGTCTTCATCGGATTTATTATTTATTTTCTTTATTTTTTCTCTCTTCTCTCCTTTCTTTCTTTCCTTCTCCCTTGCGTGCCTCTCTCCCCGTTTTTGCGCCAGTGATTGACTCCTGATTTTGGCAGCCCTGCACCCTAGCTAGCTTGACCCATCATTACCCTCACCCCTCCTGTTTCTCCTTCTTTTGGCCTTTGTCATAGCTCTCGAATGGTTTCCCCTATTGCCTCAGCTCCTTGCAAGTGAGCAGCCCCTCTTCCCTCCCATTGTTTTCCCTCCTTCGGGCTTCATGGTTCGTCTTCGACACTCCCAACAGCAACGACCTCGCTCCTCTCACCGGCTAGCCTACAACCTGGAAGACACTCCTGGCACCCTTCTCTCTACAGCAACCAACACACTACCACCCTTTGAGCCACCTCGAGCTGACGCCGGATCAACGACCACCGCCTCCATTAAATTCCCCTATGCGAACAGCTCCCTCCCCAGACCTCTCTGCAACCGGTTGTGAGGCTGCACCACCAGGGATCCGCCAGGAGGAAAGAGTTGCTCCCCCATCTTCCGTATTGGGCCAGTGGAGTCACTAACGCAGCACACCGCCGCCGATCGAGCCTCCCCAGGATGGTCGTCTTCCCTTCGCCTCTTCTCTGCAACCGCCAGCTTGGAGCAACAGTCGCCGGAACCTTGCTGCCGCCCTGTCGAAACCGGAGGAGAACCCACCTTGTCTCTGCTTCGCCTTGCCAGGAGCCATGGCCGTCAGCCCTACCTCCTTGCCTCCTCTCGCGCCTGTCCAGAGATTGGAAGAAAAACCCTTTTAATTAAATTACAATCGGCCCCCTAACTTTAGGTATAATTGCAAATGTTACCCACTACTTTGTTTTTGCAGTTTTTACCCAGATTTTTAAAATGTATCAATTAAACCCCTGCTGGACTTAATTACAGTTTTGGCCCAAAGTTTTAATTACGGGATTTTAACGTTGACATTGAAAACAAGCTTTACCTTGAGTTTATGATGTTATATAATTTGCCCGGAATATATATTTACGGTCTTTAACTTGGGTTTTAAAAGTGGGGCTTTCCTTAGATTTATATATGTTAATTATTCCGTTCAAATTTAGCTTATAAGCTAAATTTGTTTAGTTTGGTGCTAGGTTCGGAAGCGCCCCGATAAAGGCCATCGGATCTGCATTCGACATTGGTAGATCGATTTCCGTCTTTTGACGTCGTGTGAGTATCCTTCTCCCTCGATCTGGTTATGTTTAGCATTAGTACCATGCTAGGTTGGATCTAGCATAACTTAGTGGAAATGCCAAGTAGTGGCTTGGGACCTTAGGTGAGTGTTTGAGGATTTTTGAAATGTTTTAATGCTCAAGGTGTTGATGTTATCTTGTGAGGATTGTAAGGCGTTGAGTGTTTGGTTGATCTTGTGAGCTTATGAGGATTGAGATTATGGTTGTATGACCTTGTGAGATCGTAAGGACTAGGAGGTTGTTATCCTATCATGGTTATGGTTTATGATCTTGCGAGATCACTGGGACTAGAAGTCTAAGGACTTCTAGTATGTGAGAGAGATGTTGATCGTGTACCTTTTGACAGGCGTTGAGTGTCTTCCTGCGGGAAACTGAGAGCGGGATATAGCGGGATTATCTATAGGATGAGGTAAGTCTCTGGACTTACTTAGCTCGTATTCCTTGGATTAGCGTTGATGTGTGTTTGGTGGTGTGTGTTTATTGTTTATTGTTTGTAACAACTAAACCGGAATTAGGATTACCGACCTTTATATTATTTTGGCTTAAGTGTATGATAACGGGCGGTGACAACTTGCCTGGCTCCCGCGAGAGCAAAGAGGTTCTCGGCGACTATCCCGTGCTGGTAGACGGTCAGATGCATCAGTACCATTCCATGCCTGTAAGTAGGGACCGAGGCGAGTTTCGGTGACTCTCGTGTCACAACCTAAGTTGAATTAGAATGGAATACGACTTAATAATAATAAAGATAATAAACCGGATTGATATGCTTTTAAGTATGTTGTGTGCTTGTAGTGTTCTACTTGTGTATGTGCATTTCCCGTTAATTCTAATGCTTCGAATATGAGTAACGGTTTTATACTGATTGTTGTAGATTGCCTTACAGGTTAAGAATGCGGTCGAGAGATCCGGAAGAGTGGGCAGCCGGGGTCCGTACATTTTAGGATTGGGTTTTGGGTGGAGTCGAGTTTGAGTATTATATTTATTGTATTATGTATGTCGCGTGTATGGCGTTTAGTCTTTGGAGTTATATTTTCGGCTGAAGTCCTTTGTTGTATTCTTTTGGGTTTTCTTTTCATTGCATAAAAATGTATTTCGGTTTTGGCCTTTATTTGCGCCTTGTTGCAAGATCCGGTGAAATTGTTGCCAGGCTAAGGGTCGGGACCCATTGTGAGGTCCCAACCCGTAGCATCCCGAGTCCCGCAGGTTCGGGGTGTTACAAAAGTGGTATCAGAGCCCTAGGTTGACAACAATGGCACTCGCAATCTTCTAAAGGCCGAATAAGGAATAAACAGAACCCCGCAGGTTCTGAGTTTTCGTTTTCAAAATCACATGCATGAGTCGGGGTAGAATGTACGGACCACCACTCCTTCCGCTGATCTCGGCAGCATAGTTTATTGGATTTTTAATATATATATGTATATATGTAGATATGTATCCTGGACTTAGGATATCTTTGGACTATTATTGTATGTGGATTGTAGTTGCATGATGGACATGATTTATGTGTATAGTTGTATATGTTAACGATTATATGTTTTGGACCTTGTATTGTTATAATGGAATGTTGAATGCATGATATTAGTAGTAATATGGACTTAGGACTTATATAGTTATGGATACGTATTCCTATTATATATAGTAGCATATGGAGATATAGGACCTTTTAGTTAAGATGCTATTATGATATCATCGCCCTTGGACGACGTCGTTTTACATAGGATAATGTATATACGAGGACAAACATGCTCAAGTATCGAGTTGAGAGCTACGTTCGGGCGAACACCTTGGAGATCTTGTACTCCTTTAAGAGGATGTCGAAGAGGAGGTATAGAGATGACATAACTAAAGGACGAACAAGTGGAAGGAAAATTTACGGCAACTTAAGAGAAATCGAGATGAAGACCATACAAGAAAAAGGAGTAACATTAATGTGTGGAAGTGGTTCCAAAGAAGCCATGATTGAACGACAACGAGACCAATAAGGATAACGAACTTAAGTTCTTTATGAAGACGCGTGGACAACTAAAGGTGTGAAACGAGAAGGAGAAGGATACATTCTAACAAGGTTAAAGGTAGTATTCCATTAAGATGTGAAGCTTCCACATACACTCCTAAGCATTGGAGTCAAGATGAGAAGAGTGATCGGACCATTTGTGAAAGATTTAAGATACTTAAGATTACGAGGTACCCATAAGTGGAGTGTCAACATTACTAGAGTTATGAGAAGAAGGGCATGGTGGGGATTCACGTGAAGTTGACCGGTTTCCGTTATGACGATAAGGATAAGAAACGCCGAAAAGGAAGAATGGTTAAGTCTATGAAAGGGAGTTATATGAAACAACAAGGCCAAGAAGATATAGTTACCTTATAAAGAAGAGGAAGCATGGAATGAGGAAAGAACTAACGGAGTTTAAGGTAAAATACCCCGAGGAGGGTAGCCTTCATGAGAAGTGTAGTAAAATAATAAGTCGTTGACTTCGGAGAACGTCAAATACAAGTTAAGCGGTGACAACTAAGAACGCACATGGCAAGTTGTCTATTGGTGAGTGTAGAGGGGATGAGTAAACAAGATTATGGGCATTCAAAGGATCAAAAAAAAAATCGTGGTCGACCAATGTCAAATGTATGGAAGTACGTCAATAGTGCGCATTTGTTTTAAATAAAATAATGTGAAACGAGTTCAAGCAAGTAGTTGTTACATACCTCCTAGGGGAGGATGGATATGACCCTTTGCGACCTTCTTAGGTCATGAGAACGGCATATGGGAGACCCGGATTAGAAGTTTTAAGGTTTGATCATGGTAAAGGAACTAGTAGATCCAGAGGAAGGTGAGGGTTCATGGTTTGTGGTGCGTAGACGGGAGTATATAGAGGATGCATGGTATGAAATGGATTATATGTTACCGCCGAGAAGAGATAAGTCAAGTTTCAATACTCACACGGAAGAGACATAGTGGCTATGACATGAAATGAGGAATCTGGATTAGGGCAACGCTGCAAGCTTAGAGTAATGATGTGAGTGCTTGGTGGAGTTATGAGTGGATTTTTTTCACTGATTGTGGTCGGGAAACTTCGCCTAAAGGCGTACTAGTACGGTTGTGAGATTGTTCATGGAATCCCAAGAGATGCATAAGGTGACCAACAAGAGTAAGAGAAGACCGAAGTTTTGAAGTTGTTGTTGATATGAGATGTACAAGGAGTACATGAAAGGTTGAGGTTAGAGCCTCTATGGTCGGTTTGACGTTACATAAGAAAATAAAGTATAAATTTCTACGCCTACTTGAAGAAATGATGTCTATAGTGAAAGCTTATGTTGAAGACGAAGAGCTCCTTCCATATGTTGGGATGTAATGGGAAGCGAAGAAGATAAGATCAGTTGTTTTGAAGCACGGTTAAGTCTTGCAGTTTGGACCCTTATGACTTCACATAATTGAGAAACCTTAGAAGATTTTTACAATCATGACATCAAAGGGGGAGAATGAGATTAAGATAAAGTAATATTTAAATAAGGTTACAAGAATCAGAAAACTCGAGCAAGTCTCTCGTGTTCAAGAGATGAAGGATCTCGGAAAGAGGACGGTAAACATTGTAGCTAAAGATGGAACAATACACGTGTTTAAAAAGGACGTCACCCCAACAGATCGGGGTAGATCAGTAGTACCATGACCACCTGTCAAGTGGTAAGGCAAGGTTGTGTTAGTTATTACGTTATGTGACGAAAGTGGAAAAGACAAAAAAAAACCGAGACATCACGGATTCCAATACGTCAGAATGTGGATTTTTCCACTAAGGTCAAGCGTGACTCAATTCCGATATCTAAGGCGCCGTATGGAATGACACGTGTGAAGAGATATGAGTTATGGAGGCAAGGGAAGGAGCAATGACAAGAACTTTTCGAAAAGAGTTCATTAGAATTAGTGAAATGCTATGGAGAAACTCCGAATGTTATCTTAAACTCTTGATTTGAAGTTCTTATGGAGAACACCAGTTTGCGAAAAGAGAGACATTTATCTCCGTTGTACATCGATTACTATGAGCCGAGCAAGATAACAATGAAGAACAAGTATCCCTCACCACGGATAGAGGATCTACCCGACCGGTTGCAAGGGTCGGTAGTCTCTTCTAAGAATGATTTAACGTCTGATTGCCACCAATTGAGAATTTGAGATTGAATATTATAAATACGGCATTCCGGATAGACCATGGCCACTACAAGTTGTAGTGATTCTATATGGGCTTACTAATACCCTGGATAAGATAGTTTGGTCTACTCTGGAAGAAGAGAGAAGTTTTATGACAAGTTGTCTCGGGATGGCAACCCCGAAGGATGTGAAAGAAGTTGCAGGCTTTCTTGGATGTACCAGTTATTTCCGGATTTGTGGAGAGATCTTCCAAAGTAATAGCATCAATGGCTAACTGTTCGCTCCAAACGGTGTGTGCAAGCTTTAAATTTATAACCCTAGATGTAAGCTTAAAAAAAGGATGCGAACCCGCAGTGTACGGGTCAATCGTAGTAAAAAGCAAGAAATTCCAGGGGTCGATCACAAGGACTTAGTGAAACAAAGCAGGTATAGGTTGTCAATGCAACTACTAACCACAAAAGTGATCAAAGCAATCTAGTTGTGGTTCCAACTCAAGATCTAAAGATAAGCGGACAAAGCTGAGATTTTGCAAACGGAAGGTGTTACTAAAGTGGAATAGATCACCGGTTAAGTCTCACTACTCACTAATCCCAAACCGTAACTCCTATTACCGGGTAAGTCTCAAGGAATTAAGGAAAAGAACTATAACCTCAAACTAACACTCCAACTAAGGGAATAGAATTAACCTTTACCGGGTAAGTTTCAGGCTAACTCACAAAGATGGGATGAAAGCACACTCAAACCCCAATAAAGGATAAACCTTTATTACCTACACTTATGATCTTTGGTAAACAAACAAAAGAATTACCGGGTAAGTCTCATCCTAGACTTGTATTGAACCAGGAAAGGTGTAATAAGAATAGGATTTGGCAAACTCTAACACTTAACTCTCAGTTTCGGATCAGATAAGTCACCCCGTTCAGACGAATTCCACCCCGGCCGAGATGTTCATCGACTGAGCGAGATGTTCTAGGGTTAAGGATAAAGACTCGAACTTTCAAGGCCCTACTGGAATTTAAGATTATTCTATCATCGTTTTTCCCACAACCTTCAGCCAATCACCCTAGAATCACACAAAGAAATTAGCCAATCATCATCATGAATGCAATAATCAAATATAAGGGAAGAAAGTGAATAATTGAACAAGAAAACCTTAAGAACAAGGCTTCAATAACTGAATCAATTATCAAACAAATCAGCGTTCCTTGGATCACAATCCAACAAGACAATCAACAAAGAAGGGAATCTAAGAAAGTCTTACAAAACCCTTCACAAAAGCTATAAAAGCTATCAGCTTCCTTCCTTCAAATCTTCCTTCAACCTTCAAAAAGGTTCTTCAAATCTCCCAGCTGTAGTGGGGTAAAACGGCTGTAAGCGCTGTCAGTGTTATAGCCCGATCGAATTTGTGGAAAATCCGACCCTTTTAATAGGAAAATTCCCTCCCAAAGATAAGATATCTTAGAAAGATATTTTCCCATAAAAATAGGTAAAATATATGGGCTAAATTATCTTCTTCCTTCCAGGAATCCAGCCTAAATATATAAGATCCTCTTTCCAAAAATAAAAGATCTCATCCAAATAAAATATATCTCTCGCCGTGTCCAAGGTGTTCGCCTCGGTCGAGCAGCTCCTCTAGATAACCTCGGTCGAGATGGTACTGTAGCTGTCCGAGGTGAATCACAACTGAATATGAAATCTCTCAAATGTGGTCCAAAGTAAATCTTCAATACATTTTCATGATTCTTGGGTTCTTCCTTAAGCTTCTGAATGTAGCTCCAATGACTCCTTAGCTCCTTTTGCTCCATTTTGATGCAAAACGTGCCATTTTACCTACGATTACAACGAAACTTGGTGTAGACCTCGATTCCCGTAAAGGTGGATGAAATGACAATATAATCACATAATATACATCCAAACATGCAGATTATTGAAGATAAAACGTCTAAACAAGCCCCAAAATATAGACTATAATTCATGCTATCAAAATACCCCATACTTAGTCCTTGCTTATCCCCAAGCAAGTTCCAAATCTTAGATACAAGATAGAATGGATTATAAGTCATAAAGATCAATGAAAAAGTCTTTCAAAACATTTTAATGGTGTGCTACAATCATAGATCACTCTAAGAGAATGCTTCATGGAATATAAAATCAAAATATGATCAAAACATTTTATAAATATAAGAAAGTTGTTCATCTTTGCACAAAATCATAGAATGCATAATAAATCATAATTATTGAAATTAATTATGTATAATCCAGTTTAAACCACTAAGTCAATCAACAAGCTCGAGGTCTCAAGGGCTTTCAAAAGAAAGGTCAAGAAACGTGTGAGGGTGGGATTTATATAGGGAATGTGGTGCTAGAATCCGGGAAAAAGGATCTTCACTTAACTTCCTTTGAACTTCAACATCATCCACCAATAAGCTTTGCTTATTTACTTTTTTACTTTACTTTTTGGGATGCATGGACAGAGGTGCACAATAACCGAAGCCTAGGAAATCAGCAATCATCAATTTCTCGAGATGCCTCAAACCTTTGATGCACATACCATGACCCGTTAGGAATATCGCTCAATCCGACTTTGGCAAGACACAAACACCCGGCTATGTGAATGGTGCCGAGTTACTCATCATCATGATTGACTTCCCCAAACCTATATGTTTCTTTCTAACTTTCAGCCACTTCTCAACTTTTCTTTCACTTGCTTTTCACTTTTGCTTTGCTTCCGAATTCCCGGATAGGTAAAGGGAGGCAAATATGTATATGAGGGGCTAAGCATGATCAAGAAGAAGAAGAGAAGAGAATGAATTGCCTTGGTCTTCCCAGGAAGAAAGTGAGAGAACTCATCATGTGGTGTCAACCTTCAAATCCAAAATAATTTGGATAAAAACAAAGTATTAAACATGCCAAAAATTTTAAACAAAGCATTTAGCAACTTAAACATATCATAAAACCTTTCAAACATATAAAGATTTCAAAACCAGTCAGCAAACAAAATCATCACTGAGGTCATATCCAGATAAGAAGCACAAAAATCGTTTCGAAAACTTTTCAGTTAAACCGCCTCGGTCGAGATGTTCTAGTCAACCGAGGTGAAGTACCTCGTTTGGCCAGAATCACTTCGGTCGAGGTCATAAATTTTTTTTTTTCAAACCAGTTTTGACGTTTTTTTCAATCAAATAACCTGTATGCATGCATGCAATCTCAGATAAACACATAGAGCAAAATAAAACATAAATATCCGAATTGAGTCGAGTCATACATCCATAGTCAAATAACATATCCAAATACCCCATACTTGGGACACATTGTCCCAATGGGTCAAAATAAGTCTAAAGAAACAAAGTACTCACCGGACAAAGCTGAGCTGCATATTAAATAAAGAAGGAAAATCCTGCAAGCTCTCAATAATCCCGATCCGGTGGTGGTGGTGGTGGCACGTACGGGTGCTGAGATGGGTCGAAAGGATAGCCCATGAGATGCTGAAACTGAATCTCAGCCATTGTGTGCTGGTAATGTAATCTCTCCTGTATCTCTCTGATCTTCAGGGACAGGGCAGCGTAGGAATCTATCATCTGATTCGTCAGATCGTCGATCCGACGGTGAGCAACTAGATCCATCTGTCTACGTACCCTACGCCTAGCGGGACGTGCTGGTGCTGCAGCCGGCTCCTCCTCAGTCTCGTCGTCATCTAAATCAATGACCGGCGCACTAGTCCCAGCTGTATCTGTGCCCGTATCCATGAGAGCACCGCCATCCTCATCTTCACCATCATCATCCTCCCCATCCTCCTCAATTGGCCCCTGAGCTGCTACTGCTGCCTCTCTCGCTTTCTCCATCAGCGGGATCCATGCAGTCTGCCAGTAATGTGGATCATATACGGAGAACTGAGTTGACCACCTAATACCCTGGGGTGCAGTCTGCTCCCAGGGCATCGCCAATTATGGCGTAGTAAGACCATGAGGAACCAGTATCCTCCGTGTGATCATCTCCAGAAGCCCGAGCGGCTTGACAGCCGCCACCATAGTGCATGCACTCAGATCCAGATCCATGTAACTCGCTATATGAGTCACAGTCCCTCCGCAGCAGATGTCTCCCTTGGCCTTCGCCTTTATCCTATGCAAATCCTCAGTCTGCATCATCCCAAAGTCGGAACTCCTCCGGTCACCATGCAATATAGACTCAAAAGCTCACCATGTCTGATATTCTGGGGCGTCTCGGTACGCGCCAGAAGAGTCTCACTGAAGATCCTGTGAGCTAGTCTAAAAGCCAGATGGAATATAATCTTCTCCATGAAATCTCCAGGTCTCCATCTGTCTGCGTGCTCAACTACATGAGCAATCTGTCCCTAGAACTCTCGAGCTACAACTCGAGAAGGAAAATCAACAACAGTAGGGATCGGGAAGACAAAGATGTCCCGCTAGTGGTCCAAGAGAACTAGATAATTCCGGTTCATCAACCGGTACTTGATGGCGCGCTCGGTGGGCAAGTAGGTGACGGAGTTGATAAACTCCAAGGTCGGCTCTAAGTAGGCCGGAGCTCGGATCTCAATGAACTGCTCCAGCCCCATAGCAGATATCATCCGCCTCAGATCCTCATCCACATGGAGGCAATCAAAAGCAGAAGTGTCCAAGAAACATGGTGCAACCACTGAACAGGCCGCTATGCGGTCATAGTCGACCTGATGACGCTCGTGTATCACCGGTCTAGTACGGCGTGAAGAAGAAGAAGGAGAGGGAGAAGATCTGTCTCTCAACACAAGCTGTCTGTCAGAACTCATTTTCTTCAATCTGTCAGACCACCTCGGTCTCTCTGACAAGTCTCAGGAACACCTCGGTCGAGGCGCAGGCCGACTGGACCGAGGCGAGGCGCTGTTCGATTACAACTCTCAAAAATCCAGTTCTTTTCCCCCAAAATCACTACCAAAGGTTCCTATGGGGTACTTAATCCTTTTTTCAGCAGAATGCAGGGGCAACCAAAGCCCAAATCGAAAGGAATCAGTGGAGAAAGAGAGAGTTAGGGTTTTCTCGAATTTTACCCCAGATTTGCTCGATTCGGTTCGTTTTTCTGCAGATTGGCGCTTGCAATTTGATCCTCTACCCTTTCCTTGCAGCTTGGAAGCGAGAATCGTCGAAAACGAGCGAAGAACGAGGAGGCGAGGTGAATATTGCGCCGCGGTCGCGAAGAGGGTAAAGGGAGGAGAGAGAAATCTCAGCCCCCTTTTATACCCTTTTCTGGAACTGCTGTCACCTCGGTCGAGATGGTCTCGACTGGATCGAGGTGATATGGACCGAGGTGGATCTTCAGAAACCCTAGTCGCCTCGGTTTCTCAAGAATCATCTCGGTCGAGGTGCTGTGACAGCAACCGAGATGTGTCTCCGTCAAACTCCGTCTTCTCAAATTCTCGAACTTCTGTCCTTCCAGCTGTGCTCCTGGGTTGTATTCCTTCCTTAGATGTCACCTGTTGTCTGTCTAGGACGCCAAAAACAAACAAAGCAAAGCAAAAGCAAACTATCTAAAGCTAGACTAGAAAAAGGGAAAAGAAAGCAATACCTTGGGTTGCCTCCCAAGAAGCGCTTGACTTAAGGTCGCTAGCTGGACCGTACGGCATCCTTAAATGAGGTATAGTGGTGCAACCTTTTCAACCGGAACTTTCGGTTTGTATTTCTTAAGTCTATGACCGTTGACCTTGAAGCTTCCACTTGTTTCTCCCCAAATCTCAACTGCACCATAAGGGAAAACATGTTTCACAACGTAAGGTCCTGTCCATCTAGATTTCAACTTACGTGGAAAGAGGCGGAGGCGGGAGTTGATGAGTAGAACTAAGTCTCACTCTTTAAGCTCCTTAGAAATGATACGCTTGTCATGCCATTTCTTCGTCCTTTCTTTATAGATCTTTGCATTCTCATAAGCGTTCAAACGCAGCTCCTCCAGCTCATTGATATCCAATAACCGCTTCTCACCGGCTTCCTTGATGTCGAAGTTCAACCATTTGATCGCCTAATATGCTTTGTGTTCTAACTCAACGGGCAAATGACAAGACTTCCATATACCAAATTATAAGGGGTGGTACCAATGGGAGTCTTGAATGCGGTCCTGTGAGCCCAAAGAGAGTCGTCCAACTTCATGGACCAATCCTTCCTAGTCCTAGAGACGGTATTCTCCAAGATTGCTTTTATTTCTCTATTTGAGATCTCGACCTGTCCACTAGTTTGAGGGTGATAAGGGGTTGCTACCTTGTGGGTTACCCCATACTTTGATAGAAGTGCCTTAAACTTCCGGTTGATGAAATGCGTTCCTCCATCGCTGATGATGATGCGTGGAGTCCCAAAACGTGGAAAGATAGTCTTGTTAAAGAACTTCACAACCACCATGACGTCATTAGTGGGTGAGGCAATGGCTTCAACCCATCTAGAGACGTAATCAACTGCTAGAAGAATGTAGAGGTTTCCTCCGGATGATGGGAAAGGTCCCATGAAATCTACTCCCCATACATCAAAGATCTCAACCTCTTGTGTGTTATTGAGTGGCATCTCATTCCTTCTAGATAAGTTCCCTGTTCTTTGGCATGCATCACAAGAGACAACAAACATTTGCACATCCTTAAATAATGTGGGCCAAAAGAAACCGGAGCGTAATACCTTAGCGCATGTCTTGTTGGCGCTAGCATGTCCTCCACAAGGGAGCGAGTGACTGTCGTATGACGCTATTAACTTCATCTTCCGGAATGCATCTTCGAAGCATCCCATCCGGCCATCGCTTGAATAGCAGCGGTTCATCCCAGTAGTAATGGCGTACATCCTTGAAGAATTTTTTCCTTTGAGCGTACGTCAATCCGGGTGGTATTTCCTCGCTTGGTCTAGAAAGTGCCTCGGTCGAGGTACTGCAACTGGAACCGAAACTGGAGATCTTCTTCTCCTGGATTAGCTTTTCAGTTTTAGCTCCTGGATCTTCTTCCAGGGCCTTTAAGCTCCGTATATCTGCATCACAAGAAGCATCTATACCTTCCTCCATTAAGCTAAAACTAATAACTTTTTCAAGTGGATCTTTAATAAGGATAGAGCTCACCAATTCTCTTGATTCTTCTTCATCATAGATGTTGAAGATATCATCTCCTAGCTGCTCTCCTTTCATAGCCGCAAGTAATGCAAACTCCACTTCATCTCCGCCAATGTTTTTATAACTCGGCGTTCTTACAATCCACATTGTAACCCGAAGTTGCTAGAAATGGTCTCCCGAGAATTATAGGAACGGGATAATCTGCGGGAATGTCAAGCATAACAAAGTCTATAGGTAAATAGAAGTTACCTAACTTGACCGGAACGTCTTCCAAAATGCCCACGTGATGGGTAATGGAGCGGTCTGCCATGTATAACTGTATCTTCACCGGCTTGGGCCCTCCAAGTCCGATCTTAACACATAGCTCCAGCAGGATGATGCTCACGATGGTTCCTAGATCACATAAGGCTTCACAAGTGACATCCCCAACTTGAATGGGAATGCAAAATGAGCCGGGATCTCTCAATTTGGGTGGCATCTTCTCCTTCATGATTTGAATGAGCTCCGAGGATTTAGATGTCATCCTTACTTCACCAAAGTCTTCCAACTTCCTCTTCCTTGATAGAATCTCTTTCAAGAACTTCCCATAGGCGGGCATCCCTAGAATAGCATCAAGGAAAGGGATATTAATGTGTAGTTTATTCATCAAGTCAAGGAACTTACCAAAATGCTTGTCTAGATGTGCTCTAGCCCTTGACTGGGGGAATGAAAGTGGTGGTTTATATGCAGGAGGTGGAATATAGACTTCAGTTTTCTCCTCCGCTTTCTGTGGCTCCACCTTGGTTGGCATCTCGGTCGAAGTGTTCTTCGACTGCACTTGGACCGAGGTGGTTTTCGTCTGCACTGACATCGACTGAGGCACTGGATCTGCAGTCTTCAGTCCACTCCTCGTTGTTATTACCATAATCTGTCCCTTAGGGTTGCTTTCCGTCCTTTCTGGAAGCTTCCTCGGATCTCTTGGCGCTTCATTCACCTTGTTAAAGAATTGTTGGTCTAAGGCTTTTTGTGCCTTCGAAAATGAAGTCATTGATGTCTCCATAGAGTTTAGCTTGATCAAGATGGCCTCCAGCACCGCATATTTCTTTTCCGGCTGGGACGAACTTGATCCTTGCCCCTGGCTCTTCAATGGAGTAGAAGAAGAAGAAGAAGAGAGAAAAGGATTAAAGGAGTCATTCGAATTGGAGTTAGAGTAAGGGTTACCCAAATTTTGGTTGTTTGCCCTCCAATTATTGCTGTTGGATCCTCTATTGTTGTTGTAGTTGTTGTTCCGGGAACCGTTGTTGTTGTTCCGGTAACTATTGTTGTTCCTTGATCCTTGATCTTCCTTCTTGGTTTGAGCAACTAAGAGTTCCTTCAATTGCTTCACATCATTCTTCAAAGAAGTAAGTTGATCATTGTTAGGTGGAGCATCTTGAAAGTTGACTCTTTTAACTCCACCTTCAGCTCCTTGGTGGGAGTATTTCTCCATGTGCAAAGCATGCTTCTCTATGAACTACCAAGCTTCGTCTATTGGCATGTCCATGAACGTGCCGGCAGATAGTAGTTGAAGGTTGAACTGGGTGTTTCCGTCCAGTCCCTTGAAGTATATCTCCAACAACTCTATCTTTGGAATCCCATGATGTGGGCAATCCAAAAGAATGTCTTTAAATCTCTCCTATGACTTGGACAAGCTCTCCTTGTCCTTCACGATGAATGCATTAATCTTCCCTCTCATTTCAGCGGTTTTAGAGGGGGGAAAGAATTTAGTCAAGAATTCTGTCGTCATCTCCTCCCAAGTATTGATTTTTCCCGGAGGAAGAGATTCATACCAAGTAAGAGCTCTATTTTTCAAAGAGAAGTAGAAAGGCCTTAGCTTGTAGTTGTTGTTTTCTATTCTTGAAGGTCTCAAGTTCTCCATCAAGATCTCATAGTTTTGTAGATGTTGATGTGGAGATTCCCTCTCTAGCCCTCCAAACTGGCATTGGCGAATTATGGAAAGAACTTGCGGTCGAAGCTCATAATCATGGTCTGCTGGATCACCTAGGTTGACTCCTGGACGCCTCAGTTGTTGATTAGGGTCCATCCTCTGCCCTAGGGTTTGTAGAATACTTGCAAAAAGAACATCTCGGACTGGCATCCGAGGTGGAAGTATCTCGACCGGGGCAATAGGTACTGGATTTTGCCTCGGTCGAGGATCTGGAAGGGGGTCTTGCCTCGGTCGAGGATCTGGGTTCGGTCGCGGTAGATACTGGTCTCGTAAAGCCGCCATATCTGCTTCGATCGCCTCAGTCCTTGTGCGAGTTTTTCCCTCTCCAATCTCAGCTCTTCCTTGCTGAGGCGTAGTTGTTCTAACGCCTCCTTCAATTCGGCCTCAAGATCGCGATTGTCTTGGTTGGCCATCTTCGCTTCTTTCAAGCGTCTTTTGTATGTCTTTTCTGGTTCGGGATCGTAAGGAACGATTTCCTTCTCAGCGCGGGTTCTTCGCATAAACCTAAGAAAAAGAACCTGCGAAAGTCACTCAAGTAGAGTGGTTAGTAGAAACAGGGGCAAGCGCCCCGAAAGCAAACCGCAACCGGCTCGGTCTAGACCAAGTCCCCGGCAATGGCGCCAAAAACTTGATCGCTCCAGACAGTGTGTGCAAGATTTAAATTTATAACCCTAGATATAAGCTTAAAACAAGGATGCGAACCCGCAGTGTACGGGTCAATCGTAGTAAAAAGCAAGAAATTCTAGGGGTCGATCACAGGGACTTAGTGAAACAAAGCAGGTATAGGTTGTCAATGCAACTACTAACCACAAAAGTGATCAAAGCAATCAAAGATGATAAAAAGTCAATTAAAGGAATATGCAATTCTAGGGATTAAAGCATCTAGTTGTGGTTCCAACTCAAGATCTAAAGATAAGGGGACAAAGCTGAGATTTTGCAAAGGGAAGGTGTTACTAAAGTGTAGAGTTGTCAAACGGGGCTAACAGGTCGGGTTCAGGTCGGGTTATAACAAGCTCGGGTTGGAATTGGGTCGGGTAAAAAGTAGGCTTGGTTTTTAAACGGGTTATTTCGGGTCGGGTCGGTTTGGGTCGGGTACCAAATGTTCGGGTTAAAACGGGTTATCGGGTAGCATCGGTTCTTTTCGTGGTGCCAAACGGGGTTGGCGGATCGATTTCGGGTTGGGTCAAATGGGTCCGCGGGTCGAGTTTGGGTCGGGTCAAACGGGGTCGGATTGAAATCGAGTCGGGTATAAATAGGTTTGTTTTTGTTAGCGGGTTGTTTCGGATCGGGTCAATTTGGGTCGGGTACTAGTTATTCGGGTTGGAACGGGTTATCGGGTAGACTTGGTTCTTGGGCCATAACAAATCGGTTTAGTTGGTTCTCGGGTCACTTTGGGCCGGATTATTTTTGATTTTTAATGTTTCGAGAGGTGCCAATTAAGGCGGGTCAAGTTCGGTTTGCTCAAAGATGATATGATTTCTAACATCTTTATTCAGATCGGTTTTGGATGGTGCAATTTTCGAGTTAAATCAAAATTACCTAGTTATGTGAATATTTTGGTCTAATAAAATATGGAATCCGCAAATGATTTTAGTTGGATCGGATAATTATTAGCCAATATGATTAGTATGGGCGGCAAAACCAATTTTATCCGCCAATCCGGTCTGAAAATTTCGTTGACTCAAACCGAAAAACCCCGATATTTTAGTATCCGTTTTGATCCGGTTAGAATCCGATACGAGAGATCTTCCTGGATCAACGGATCGGATACGGATCAAGGTTTTAGGCATCCGAATATCCACGGATATCCGAATAATCATGGATATTTGAATAATCATGGAAATCCGCCTATCCGGATACTCATGGATCAGTGGCTCACCTGATATCCATGGATAATCGAATATCCAAATATCCGTGGATCATCGGATTCATCGCCTCACCAGATCGTCTTAGGCATCCGAGTACCCGTTTTGTTTTATGAAGGATAAATCAACATTGTATGTACTAATATTTATATTTAAAAAAATATATGTATTTAATGGGAAAATATTTGAGTTAGCCAAAACAATGAATTAATAATGTTAATTTGTTACAACTTAATAACTTATGCACACTTGTTTACTTTATATGTTCATAATAATCTTTTACTATAAGTGGGTATGAATTTAAAATATTAATTCTTATAAATATGATTATAATTTGGTCTTAATAATAATTTTTTAATAGAAGTTGGTCTCATTTTAATGAACGAATGTCTATAATAATCTTTAATTATAAGTTGGTCTCGCACTCTCGTTTTCAAATATAGTTATAAAATGTAAAGATATAGATATCTATTGTTTTAAAACCTTATTTTTATTTTCTTATTATAACGTACTTTAATATTCTATGTTTTTTAGAAACAATTTGGTTTACTAGGCTTTTTCTAGTTTTGTGTTTAGTAAATGTACCCCTTGAGAGAAGAGTGTGTAGAGTTTGAAAATAATACAAAAGGTTGTGGTACATTTACTTAATTGAAAAATTAAAAAACCTAGTTACTACTCTAGTTTTTAAAAAAGGCCTAGTAACCAAAATTGCCCTTTTTTTTTATCATCTGTATACTTATCATTTTTACTTTGATTTGTTATGTGCCTTTTAATTGTTTTTTCATTACATTTTGTGATAACAAAGTAGCAAATATATATCTGATCAAACGGATATTCAGATCAATCAGATATCGGATCCGGCTAAATCATTTTTGCATATTCAGATCAAGAGGATATCCGGATCAATCGAGTCAAACAAAAGTCATTCGGATCATCCGGATATCCGTGGATAATAATCAGATCCGATCCAACCAAATCATTTCGCATACTATATTTTGGATTCCAGATCAACCGGACATCCGGATAATTATCCGATCCGATCATGGGAAAATGCCGGATATCCAACCAAATACGAATCTAATGGATATCCGAATTTAAAACCGGGAGATATTTAACACGAGTGATCATTACAATTATCTCGATAATTATTGCTAGTGAAGAAAGATAATTTATGAAAATATAAGAAATTTAGTGGTACTAAAAAAGAAAGAGAATATTGAAAAACAAAACACATTTATTAGTATTTTGATACAAGTCATTTATCTTCTTCCTTTGTTTTTCACTAACATTTATAGATGCTTTTATATTGATATTTTTTAATTAATCTAATTTAATATTCATTAAAATGTCTTTATTATTATTATTATTATTATTATTATTATTATTATTATTATTATTATTATTATTATTATTATTATTATTATTATTATTATTATATTGGCATTCAAAATTATCTTCTACTTCATTTAGCTAATTGTCGAGCAAGGGTTAATATTAACAAAAAATATTTCATTACATTATTTTTATCTTAAGAAATTAAAGTAATGTATGTTTATTCAATTAATCAAAATAATCTAATAAAAACAAAATATAATATTAGGGTGTGAGAACAAATGTAACTAATATTGAATGGATTAAAAAGTAATAAAATTATCTTTCTTATTCTCTAACCTTAATTTACCGGGAGATCTCAATATTTACAATTATATTTCTTATTTTATAACCTTAATTTGCAATTTGCTAAAAGATCTTGACATTTAAATTTGATGAATATAAAAAAGTAATGCTATTAAATAGGAAATACAATAATAAACACATTTATTTAGTATTTTTAAATCCATTCAATATTGGTTACAATTGTTCTCTGTTTTACTTTTTTATATTATTTTGATAAAATAAACATAAATTACTTTGATTTACTAAGATAAAAATAATGTATTGAATATAATCTTTGTTAATATTACCTTTGATCGACAATTATCTAAATGAAGTAAAATGATATTTTAAATGTCATTAAAATAATAATACAAAAAGTTTAATTATTACACAATTAGATTAAATAAAAATATCGGTACAAAACATCCATAAATGTTAGTGACTAGCAAAGGAGGAGACAATACTTATATGAAAATATTAGATTTTTATTTTATCAATATTTGCTTTCCTTTTAGTACTATTAAATTTCTTAAATTTTTATAAATTATCTTTCTTAATCACTAGCCATAATTATCAAGATGATCTCAATTATTACTGGCCATAATTATCTACATGATCTCAACCTTCAAATTATCAATTTAACTCAAAACTCAAATTCTATTAATTCAAATTGAATAATTTTATATATCGTAAGAGAAAAATAAAAGATGAAAACTTAACATATTCTATACATATCATGAACTTATGATACATGTAAGAATAATGAACTTATGATACACGTAAGAGTATTATTGTTTTAAAATTTTAGGTTTAAATGTGTAATTTTATTTTTTGTTATCAATTTACTCCAAATTAACATGTCATATGGGCTTGGACTACTTCATAGTTTATAGTTCATACTATCACATCATTTTACTTCACATTATCAAGGTTATCTAGGGTCGGGTTATTTTGGGCTAGCGGCTCATTTCAAGTCGGGTTACTTTGGGCTAACAGGTCATTTCGGGTTGGGTCACTTAAGGCTCTCGAGTCATTTCGGTCGGGTTACTTCGGGCAATCGGGTCATTTTGGGTCGGGTTACTTCGGGCTATCGGGTCATTTTGGGTCGGGTTACTTCGGGCTATCGGGTCATTTCGGGTCGGGTTACTTCGGGTTGTCGGGTCGTTATTGGGTTATTCTACTCGGGTTTTATCGGGTCCGGGTCATTTTCGGGTTCGACCGTTCGGGTTATTTATTATTTCGGGTTAAATCAATATCAAGCCGGTCGGTTCCGGGTATTTTCTTTTTTTCAAAATTTTCGGGGCCAGGTCGGGTTCGGGCTCGGGTTTGTCGGGTCGGTTTCACGGGTCGGGTCAATTTTTGACAGCTCTACTAAAGTGGAATAGATCACCGGGTAAGTCTCACTACTCACTAATCCCAAACCGTAACTCCTATTACCGGGTAAGTCTCAAGGAATTAAGGAAAAGAACTATAACCTCAAACTAACACTCCAACTAAGGGAATAGAATTAACCTTTACCGGGTAAGTTTCAGGCTAACTCACAAAGATGGGATGAAAGCACACTCAAACCTCAATAAAGGATAAACCTTTATTACCTACACTTATGATCTTTGGTAAACAAACAAAAGAATTACCGGGTAAGTCTCATCCTAGACTTGTATTGAACCAGGAATGGTGTAATAAGAATAGGATTTGGCAAACTCTAACACTTGACTCTCAGTTTCGGATCAGATAAGTCACCTCGGTCAGACGAATTCCACCCCGGCCAAGATGTTCATCGACTGAGCGAGATGTTCTAGGGTTAAGGATAAAGACTCGAACTTTCAGGGCCATACTGGAATTTAAGATTATTCTATCATCGTTTTTCCCACAAACTTCAGCCAATCACCCTAGAATCACACAATGAAATTAGTCAATCATCATCATGAATGCAATAATCAAATATAAGGGAAGAAAGTGAATAATTGAACAAGAAAACCTTAAGAACAAGGCTTCAATAACTGAATCAATTATCAAACAAATCAGCGTTCCTTGGATCACAATCCAACAAGACAATCAACAAAGAAGGGAATCTAAGAAAGTCTTACAAAACCCTTCACAAAAGCTATAAAAGCTATCAGCTTCCTTCTTTCAAATCTTCCTTCAACCTTCAAAAAGGTTCTTCAAATCTCCCAGCTGTAGTGGGGTAAAACGGCTGTAAGCGCTGTCGGTGTTATAGCCCGATCGAATTTGTGGAAAATCCGACCCTTTTTATAGGAAAATTCCCTCCCAAAGATAAGATATCTTAGAAAGATATTTTCCCATAAAAATAGGTAAAATATATGGGCTAAATTATCTTCTTCCTTCCAGGAATCCAGCCTAAAAATATAAGATCCTCTTTCCAAAAACAAAAGATCTCAGCCAAATAAAATATATCTCTCGCTGTGTCCAAGGTGTTCGCCTCGGTCGAGCAGCTCCTCTGGATCACCTCGGTCGAGATGGTACTGTAGTTGACCGAGGTGAATCACAACTGAATGTGAAATCTCTCAAATCTGGTCCAAAGTAAATCTTCAATACATTTTCATGATTCCTGGGTTCTTCCTTAAGCTCCTGAATGTAGCTCCAATGACTCCTTAGCTCCTTTTGCTCCATTTTGATGCAAAACGTGCCATTTTACCTACGATTACAACGAAACTTGGTGTAGACCTCGATTCCCGTAAAGGTGGATGAAATGACAATATAATCACATAATATACATCCAAACATGCAGATTATTGAAGATAAAACGTCTAAACAAGCCCCAAAATATAGACTATAATTCATGCTATCACTAACCTACTTTGGAAGACAAATTAAAGGAGTTTTGAAAATGAACAAGGGCCATAAGAGTTGTTAAGAGTTAATAAAAGAGTCGTGGGACAATTGTTTTGACATTGCCTTGAGGTATGATGGATTTGGTGTTGTACAAGGGGTTCTTCAAGACGAGGTCTAGGTTAAGTATTGATGTAAAAGTGAGAGGTAACAACATACATGCCTTGTTAGTAGAAGTAGTGGGAAGTAAAGTACTCCCTTCCTTACTTGGAACTTGCAAAATGAATTGGGGAAGCGTAACATCAAGTTTTGTTAGACAAGAACCAAATCCAATGGTGTTAATTGGAAGTTCGATCTTCTTGTTTGAGCCAAGAAAAGAAGAACCATAATGGAAGTGATGTATTGAGTAAGACCCGAAAAAGGAAGTTGAGTTCTGATATATCAAACCTTTTTGAGATCTTAGTGCAAGTTGGGAAAGTGAATTACCGGTTAGCGTGGCCACCGACAGTGGAGGGTGTTCACCTGTGTTTGATGTGTATCAATCGAGAGAGTACATACATAAATCGAGACATATTGTTAGTCATGACGATCTAGTGGCAGACGAGGAACCGAAGAGGCTAAATGGAAGATGGGGGAAAATAACTTTAGTTGAGTTTTATGCTGAGATAGTAGCATTGATAGAATCGATGGTTTAGACCTAGTTCTTCTCTGGGTTGAGTTATGTACATGGGTGATATTATCTGTAATTTGTGCCCTATGCGGGATTGTGCTATATGACCTGATATATCTTGCGGTGGTAGTTTGAGTAGATTGTGGGTATAGACTAGAAGGATTAAGCCTTCTTAGTTTGAGAGTTCATCCTCAGCCTTAAGGGACAGAGAAGTTCGGTGGGTGGCAAGTTTTGGGACGAAACTTGTTTTTAGGGGGACCTGATGTAAAGCCCCAAATTTTAGGCGCGTTCGTGATATTTATGTTTTTCGGCTTTTATCGATACTTTAGTAGTTTAAATATTTTTACGAGTATTTTTAGTTGTAAATTTAAATTTTACGAGTATATTAATATATATACATAATCATATATTTTCCGTAAATTATATTTGGAAGAGTACGAAAATTTTTTCGATCCCAAGTTCCGTTCCGATTGCCTTCATCGGATTTATTATTTATTTTTTCCCCCTTCTCTCCTTTCTTTCTTTCCTTCTCCCTTGCGTGCCTCTCTCCCCGTTTTTGCGCCAGTGATTGGCTCCTGATTTTGGCAGCCCTGCACCCTAGCTAGCTTGACCCATCATTACCCTCACCCCCTCTTGTTTCTCCTTCTTTTGGTCTTTGTCTTAGCTCTCGAATGGTTTCCCCTATTGCCTCAGCTCCCTGCAAGTGAGCAGCCCCTCTTCCCTCCCATTGTTTTCGCTCCTCCGGGTTTCATGGTTCGTCTTCGACACTCCCAACAACAACGACCTCGCTCCTCCCACCGGCTAGCCTACAACCTGGAAGACACTCCTGGCACCCTTCTCTCTGCAGCAACCAACACACTACCACCCTTTGAGCTACCTTGAGCTGACGCCGGATCAACGACCACCGCCTCCATTAAATCCCCCTATGCGAACAGCTCCCTCCCCAGACCTCTGTGCAACCGGTTGTGAGGCTGCATCACTAGGGATCCGCCAGGAGGAAAGAGTTTCTCCCTCATCTTCCGTATTGGGCCAGTGGAGTCAGTAACACAGCACACCGCCGCCGAACGAGCCTCCCCAGGATGGTCGTCTTCCCTTCGCCTCTTCTCTGCAACCGCCAGCTTGGAGCAGCAGTCTCCGGAACCTTGCTGCCGCCCTATCGAAACCGGAGGAGAGCCCACCTTGTCCCTGCTTCGCCTTGCCAGGAGCCATGGCCGCCAGCCTTGCCTCCCCGCCTCCTCTCGCGCCTGTCCAGAGATTGGAAGGAAAACCCTTTTAATTAAATTACAATCAACCCCCCCTAACTTTAGGTATAATTGCAAATGTTACCCACTACTTTGTTTTTGCAGATTTGACTTAGATTTTTAAAATGTATCAATTAAACCCCTGCTGGACGTAATTACAGTTTTGGCCCAAAGTTTTAATTACGGGATTTTAACGTTGACTTTGAAAACGAGCTTTACCTTGATTTTATGATGTTATACAATTTGCCCGGAATATATATTTACGGTCTTTAACTTGGGTTTTAAAAGTGGGGTTTTCCTTAGATTTATATATGTTAATTATTCCGTTCAAATTTAGCTTATAAGCTAAATTTGTTTAGTTTGGTGCTAGGTTCGGAAGCGTCCCGATAAAGGCCATCGAATCTGCATTCGACATTGGTAGATCGACTTCCGTCTTTTGACTTCGTGTGAGTATCCTTCTCCCTCGATCTAGTTATGTTTAGCATTAGTATCATGCTAGGTTGGATCTAGCATAACTTAGTGGAAATGCCAAGTAGTGGCTTGGGACCTTAGGTAAGTGTTTGAGGATTTTTGAAATGTTTTAATGCTCGAGGTGTTGATGTTATCTTGTGAGGATTGTAAGGCGTTGAGTGTTTGGTTGATCTTGTGAGCTTATGAGGATTGAGATTATGGTTGTATGACCTTGTGAGATCGTAAGGACTAGGAGGTTGTTATCCTATCATGGTTATGGTTTATGATCTTGCGAGATCACTGTGACGAGAAGTCTAAGGACTTCTAGTATGTGAGAGAGATGTTGATCGTGTGCCTTTTGACAAGCGTTGAGTGTCTTCCTGCGGGAAACTGAGAGCGGGATATAGCGGGATTATCTATGGGATGAGGTAAGTCTTTGGACTTACTTAGCTCATATTCCTTGTATTAGCATTGATGTGTGTTTGGTGGTGTGTGTTTATTGTTTATTGTTTGTAACAACTAAACCGGATTTAGGATTACCGACCTTTATATTATTTTGGCCCAAGTGTATGATAACGGGCGGTGACAACTTGCCTGGCTCCCGCGAGAGCTAGGAGGTTCTCGGCGACTATCCCGTGCTGGTAGACGGTCAGATGCATCAGTACCATTTCATACCGGTAAGTAGGGACCGAGGCGAGTTTCGGTGACTCTCGTGTCACAACCTAAGTTGAATTAGAACGGGATACGACTTAATAATAATAAAGATAATAAACCGGATTGATATGCTTTTAAGTATGTTGTGTGCTTGCAGTGTTCTACTTGTGTATGTGCCTTTCCCATTAACTCTAATGCTTCGAATATGAGCTAACGGTTTTATACCGATTGTTGTAGATTGCCTTATAGGTTAGGAATGCGGCTGAGAGATCCGGAAGAGTGGGCAGCCGGGGTCCGTACATTTTAGGATTGGGTTTTGGGTGGAGTCGAGTTTGAGTATTATATTTATTGTATTATGTATGTCGCGTGTATGGCGTTTAGTCTTTGGAGTTATATTTTCGGCTGAAGTCCTTTGTTGTATTCTTTTGGGTTTTATTTTCATTGCATAAAAATGTATTTCGGTTTTGGCCTTTATATGTGCCTTCTTGCAAGATCCGGTGAAATTGTTGTCAAGCTAAGGGTCGGGAACCATTGTGAGGTCCTAACCCGTAGCATTCCGAGTCCCGCGGATTTGGGGTGTTACACTGCGGTTTTTAAACCGGTCCAAATTGCCGGTTTGATCAAACCATTGGTTTAGATTTTCTGGTTTGAAAAAACCGTCGGTTGCCGGTTTGGCAAAAAAATATGCATATAGCTGTTAGTGGGCCCCACATCCCCATCGGCTATTATAGCCGTTGGGATGTGTTTTAAAAAATATTTATAATATAAATGCTTAAAAATCACTCATTTCCTATAAATACTCAACCCCTCTCTCATTTTATCTCACATCAACATTCTCAACTCTCTCTACCGCCGCCGCCACCGCCGCCACCACTACCACTACCACTACCACTACCACTACCACTACCACTACCACTACCACTACCACTACTACTCTCAAGTCTCAATCTCAATTTCAAATTCGTTATTCATCTCTCAATCGCATAATGGCAAATCTGAGCGACAACACTCCTCCCGCTTTCTTCCCTAACACCCAAGAAAGTGAAACCCAAATGCCCAAAATGCCACAAGGTGAAGGAACATTTTGACAAGTTCCTCAACCGCAAATGCTTACATCCGATATTTTTACAAAGCATTACAAGAAGGGTGAGGCGGTGAACGAATATTGTCAAGTCGTGTGCAACTATTGTCCGAAGGTGTACAAGTGGAGGGCGAATGGCGGCTATGAGACTTTGCAAACCCACATGCAAAAAGTCCATCTCGAAAAGCTACGGATATCACAAGGACAATCTCAATTGTCCCACAGGTTTGCATCTTCTTCCTCTCAATCTCCTTTATTTATGTATAATCATAGTGAAAAAATTTAGAATTAGCCAACTTTATATGTTCTCATGCATTTCCATTTTCTTATGCGGAATATCAAGATGTTCGAGAATATAAAACTAAATATCTTCAACCGTCTTTTAAACCAATTTCTCGTAAAACTGTTTTCAAATTAATTTCTAAATCTTACGAACAAAAGAAACAAAATAATTTTTCGATTTTGTCATCTTTTTCGCATCAAGTTTCTATTTGCAGTGATATTTGGAATACACTATCACAAAAACATTTTTACATGGGCATTATTTTACATTTATTAATAACGATATGTTTTTGCAAAAATTTGTTATTGCATTTCGTCATTTCAACGAAAGACATAATGCCACAAACATTGCAAACTTGATAAAAGCGGTTTTACAAGAATATAATTTACGAGGTTGAGTTTTTTCATATTCTTTTGATAATGTATCTGCTAACACCTCCACCTTAAACGATTTGGTGGAAGATGCGGGACAATATTTGTGAACTCCTTTTATTCATCAAAGATGTGCATGTCATATTTTAAACTTATGTGTTCAAGATGAACTTAAAATTTTGTCGGCTATGCTAAGCCCCATCACCAACGTTATTGAACATATTTGACATTCATCCAATTTGAGAAAAAATGGAGAACAATATGTTTACAAAATAATGTTCATCCAATTGCATTTTCGAAAGACATTAGAACTCGTTGGAATCTCTACTTACAAATCACTTAGTCAAGCCCTTCGTTATAAAGAGATTTTACAAGTTTTTTTCCGCACAAAGTATTTTGTGGTCAATGTTAGATGATGAAATTAATTGGCAAACTTGCCTTGATATTTTTAATGTTGTAAAGGTTTTTAGTGATATATATGGCAAGAAATTGAAATAGCTAAATTATTACATTGATATTCCCTTGGTTTATCTTATTTCCGCCGTTTTTGATCTTAGACTTAGGGCCTGTTTGTTTTAAATTTTGGAAAAGGAGTCGGAATGGAAAAGGATCTAGTCTATACGTATATCCTTGTTCATGAAATTTTTTGAATCATTCATTGTGATTTGAACTAATTGGAGTATAATTTGATTACTTTTGATACCTTATAAGGAAACAAAATGGGTGAAGCAAATGCATTTTGCATGAGACCACAAAGAATGATTCCAAAAAAATTTATGAACAAGGTGCATATATGGAATAAATTCATTTTTTATTCCGTTTCCGTTTCCAGAGTTTAAACAAACGGACTCTTAAACTTAAAGGTGTTACCGATTTGTTGGTTGTTTACTATGAATGTCTAGGTTTAGGTTATACAAACACTTCTACAATTATAAATAATGTTTTTATTGAAATTGAATATTTGCTTTCTTCCTTTGAATCAAGTGTTATCTTTTCTTCTACCACCGAACCAACTCCTACACCCTCTTATTTTTCATCTTCTATTCTTTCAAAATTTAAATAAACTTTAGCTAAAAGAAAAAAAAACACCACGGCATTCATCCACAAGTGTGGATTTCAAGATTATCAAACAACGTGTTTTAATTTTAAGAGTGAATCTTTTGAAATTTTGGATTGGTGGAAGAAGTTAGCCCCGAAGTATCCAACATTGATCAAATTTGTGCAACAAATCATGGTCGTGTCCACATCAAAGGTTGCCGTGGAGCAAGCATTTAGCCAAGGATGGAATATGCTCACCTACAAGAGAAGTCAACTGAAGCCCGAAAAATTGGAGGCATAAGTATGCATTCAAGATTGGACGGCGGAGAAGCAGAAACAATGGAATGCCCCAGTGTATGACTCAAATCAGATTCCAACTCCGATGATCCGGGCACAGCTTCCGAGTCCGATGCATGAAGGTAAGCATGATAACTAAACAACTCAGAATTTCAAGAAAAGGTAAGAAAAGGTAAGAGAACTACGTGGACTTTGATTCCTCTTAACCCTGAGAGGATACGTAGGCAACCAGAAAATCGGTTCAAGCCCTTTCTTTTTTAATTATACTAATATCCCATGTCGAGAGCAATCTCGGGCTTGACGGTTAAGCAAACTAGAAAGAGACCCAAGTCTAACTAGATTCACCTTGTATATGATTTTTGTGTGAAAAATTAAATACACGGACATTGATTTACTAACAAAATCAATATCAAATAAACTAGAAAGAGAGGGAGTGTTCGAGGAGGAGATATGAAGGAACAAAGAAGGGGTAAAATTGAGATAGCATAAAATACGTTTTACAGCCTGTCATTATATGTCACGTGTCTTATGCATGAACTTACACATGTTAACGACAAATAAAATATTTGGACGTATGAAGGTTAGTTATTGAAGGGAACCAACAACACTTTTGTATAGTGTAGAATCAACAAAAGGAGAGAATTAAAGGTAGCAAAGTCACGACTCACAATGTAGTACCAATGACATGTTTGGATTTCTAAATATTTGTATTGTGAAGGAGTTGTAGAATGTATTTGTATTGAGAGAGGTAGAATCCAGAGAATGTGCAAAACACTTCAATGCCCAAAAAGTAGTGAAGGTTCCTAAGATCCTTTATAAAGAAGTGAGATGATGAATTTGTTTGCAAAAATTGATGAAGATGCAATCACTAAGAGTGGAATACAAAGCTCACAAATCTTGTTTTAGTCCATAGAGTGATTTACGCAACTTGCAAAGATAATTGGGATATTGGGGAAGCACAAAACCGGGATGTTTTATGATGTACACATCTTCATTTAAGGCACCATGAAGAAAGACATTTTCAATGTATATTTGTCTCATTGTCCAATTGTTCATTGCTGCTAAAGAAAGCACAAGGCGAATCTAGTGTTTTGGCATACCATGGATACATTGACTAGGCATTTTATTTTGTATACCTACCTAGAGGGTTGATGTTGGGATTTAGAGGTATTAGTGACCAGGATGTGTGGAGAAGGGCTTAAAACTCAACAAGCATATCATCACGCCAATTTCAGAAGTTAGAGGCTTGTGTGAACGATGTTGGTTCTTATAGGACCGTCTTTGAGGAATTGGATGAAGAGAGAGGCCAAAGAATTGTGCCATCAATAGGAATGAGGGGTTTGTGGATGTTGTGGTGAGAACGAGTTCTAATGGTGCGAGTATATGAAGGAGAGGGAGGGGCGTCAAATGAAAAAGGAGAAGATGAGGGAATTGAAATGGAATAGTCAAATGGTTAATGGGGTTATGATCATTTGAAATCCTGTTGGGAGATTAGGCTGATGGTTGAGGGCCCAATAGGATAACGAGGGAAGTGAGGTTAAGAATGATTGGGCTCAATATGTGTACGATTGCGCCAAAGAAGATTATGTCATAAGAGAGGGCGAACTTGTGGAGGGTGAGTAAATTAAGTTATGATTGTATAGGGATAAAGATTAGGAAAACCAAGGTTACCAAACACACAATAGGATTGAGGTTGGGGTTCTTGTGATGGAGTTTGTAATAAGGAGAAAAATTATCTAAGGTTGGAGTCGGGAGGGGATTTATTAAATAGATGGCGGTCTGAAAAGTATAGTCCCAAAATATGAATGGAAGGTGAGAGTGGGCATGTAAGGCAAGCTTGGTATCCAGAATGTGATGATGACAATTTTCAACACTACCATTTTGTTAATGGGAGTAGGGGCATGTACAACGATGATTAATTCCGAGATTGGCAAAGATGGGTTGTAAATGTTTAAAGTCGGTCATGACATCGGTTTGAATGGATTTTATTTTTGAGGAGAAGAAATTTATATAATAAAAGCTTGGACATAAGAAGTTGTCTTTAGTAGATAATAGGAAAAACCATACAATATTACTAAAGTCATCTTAGATAGATAAATATAATATATGTCCTCTAGAAGAAGTTGTGTGAGACGGACCACACAAGTCCATAAAGATGAGTAGTAGAGAGAAAATGTGGAACGGCTAGGCTAGGAAACAAAAATGCTTTGAAGGATCTGGGATGTGGTGCAAGAAGATGGGTGACCAATACGGGCATGTCATAACTGAAAATTGGTGGTAAGACTGACGTTTGCTTATGAATGCAATTTATTGGCAGTGAGTGGAAAAACATATAGGCCGTCCTCAATGATTCCTTGAAGAAGAGTGTCCTTGGTTCGTCGATCCTTCACAAAAAAGCAATCATGGTGAAAGTCAAAGTAAATAGGATTATCAAGTTATAATTGACAAATTAAAAGGAGATTATGATTAATGGAAGGCACGTATAAGATATGATTGAGTTTGAAAGAAGAGGAAGAAGAAAGAGGATAAGAGAATTGGTTTGAACCGTAATGTTGAATCAAAAGTGATGAGCCATTTTTAATGGAAACCGAATCATTTCCATGGTAAGAATGAACATCCAAGGACATCTAGTTCATGTGTGGAGAGAAGTGATGTGCTACTGTAGTGTCGAGATTCCAATTTGTAGAAGAGTTGTGAGCTTGGAATGAGGATGGCACTGAAGACTAACCTGAGTGGTTAAACCTATGGGATGTATCCATAACTTGGGCTATAGATAATGTGTACCAGTATAGACAAGCCTCCTTCTTACACTGACACTTGAAATGGTTGAGACAATATACATATCTCTTCCTATGATCTTCTATGTAATCTTTCTACGGTTGTTAAATCACAAAAACGACAAAAATAAACAATACAAGTTCGGGTAATCTCCAACATGGAATTGAGTGGAGGCCCGCAAAAAATGAGGATCGTATTAGAGAGGAAGAAACCGGAGAGTATAAGAGGAGGGAAAGCGAACCATGTTAGGCTTGTTGGCCGAGCTTGAGTGCAAAACCCTACTAGGAAAAGAGGGAGAAGAACCTTGAGCTGGAGCGGAAGATTTTTAATCACAAACCGGTATAATGTTGGGACTGGGGATGACAATATGAGTATACGATGGATAAATGAATACACTATGAATAATTTCAAGGTCATTACATTTAATTTTTAGGTAAAAAATAATCTTTGGAATCATTTCAAAACATAAACTATTTCAACAACATATCAAAGATAAAAATTAGGGTTTTTCACATTTTAAATTATCCGATTCATGACTACAACCTTGATTTTTGGAATGTACCAAAAGAGCCATCAAGACTCGTTAAACTACTAATAGACTAGTTGGGTTAAATCGGTTTTGTAAAACTTTACAATATATTAAAGGCTGTTTTAATGACCAATCGGGTTTACTTGGGTTGTATGAGTCGAATAAGGGCTTGTTGTGTTTTGAAATTTGGATTCTTGGATCATTTTTAATATTGTATTGTGATATAACCAGTTTAGTCATTTTTGGATTCGGCTATTTGGTTTCAAGTCAAATTAGTTTCATCAAGTTGGTCTCAAATACTTGTTTTCATTTTTTTTTTGTCTCACTTAGATTTTCGAGTATTCAATAGTCAATTTATGATTATTTTTGACAATAAGTAAAAGTATATGTTAAGCCCATGCCATAAAAATTAAAAAAAAAATTTCTTTGTCAAACTCATTTGGGTCGAGAATTTTTGGTTCTTGGGTCATTAATGTTGAAGATTTGTGTTATATAAGTCTCAACGGAATCAACAATATTGTTGTTCAGACAAGGTGAAATGAGTTGCTCACTTGTGTGTCACGATAATCTGGGTTGCGGGAGGCAAGCCAAAAGACATGCACTTAGAGTTACTAGTGATTACGGGGTAAAAGTAAGAAAGCTAATTGGACTATGATATCACATATATGTTGAAAAGTTACTTAGTTGAGCCTCATGAATATCATGAGACATTTTCTTGACTTAGTCATGTCTTGGCAGGAGCGTCGTTGCCCTTGCCAACACCTAGGCCATGTTAGGGCATAAACTGAGAGCCCGTCGCTTTGTGTTTTTGGACACGTTAATTGGCCATTTAATCGGGCATTCCTCATTACATTATCTCAATATTGTTGCAAAGTTTCAGAGGAATCCAAGAACAAATGTCAATTGAGTTGCAAGAAGTTAGATAGTGAGCTACTTGGTGAGATAAGCTAGTTTGAGTTGAGCTCATGGGTATTTGTGGACCTTGAATTTTCACGTAGCTGTAATGAATTAAGTAAAACTCATTGGTGAAGAAAATGTCTGGCCCAAAAAACTATCTTCATTTTGGCTTTCTTGATGGCCAATTGAGTTGGGTGTGAGCCTAGAAGTGATTTAAGAATACCTTAAATTCTCTCAACCGCATGTATGCTCTCAAACGAATTTATGGCGGTTATTCTCCCCTTAAAATATGCCCCGCTTTTCCTATATAGTGGAGAGTCATTTGCGGTTCAAAGATGATTTATTTTGTACAGTAAAACAAGTATTTAGCTCCCAAGTTTTGACAAGGGTTAGAACTTCTCTCTTTGACTTGTTTGTGCAACTTGAAAGGGCCAAATGTTTCTTTGGTTATAAAGGAAGATAGACATTGATCCTATAAGGATCATATTTTGATGAGATATAGGTTAACTCCTACACAAATGTAAGATAAGGTATGTTTCTTTACTTAAGTCTTTATGACATGTTGGTCTTATCACACTAAGGTGCTTAAATCCCCAATGTAAGGGGGAATACACTTAGAACGAAGACTCAATAATTGAATCCTTTCAACATTATTCAAGTCAAGTAAGAAAAAGTTAGGATTTTCAAATTCTAATTTATGATGATCAAGGCGAATCAGACTTAATCATTGATTGTAATATTGGGTTAACTTACAAATGGTGTGGAATTGACGAGCATGAATTTCACTGTTGAGTTTTGGACTGAAAATTGGCCTCATGAGGACAATTTTACTTTTTTCTTCAAGTAATTTGGGGAGTTTGGGAACTCGAAATAATAAAGTTGTAGTTAAGATTAATGATCATGACATCAGATATGTCTCAGACGTGAAATAACATGAAATGACAAAACGGCAAAAGAATTTTTATTCCGATTCTTAGCAGATAAAAAATGTGGCTTAGAAATGCGCGTTTTTGATAAAGTTGTGGAATAGTTATCCGAATATATTCCACATTTTCTATTCCAATTGCATAAAGTTTGATTAACGAAAAATACAATTGTTGTTTCATTTAGTTATTCTAGATAAAATTTATACATAATATATATATACACTCATGCACAGTCACATTACTTCTTGCTCGATGTTGCTTATGGCCTTTTTTAGATTGTTGGCCTTCTTTGTCGGGAAGTATTTTTCAAGGAATGTTTTGTGTAGATTTCCCCAAGTATCTATACTTCTGGAAGGTAGGTGATAGTTGTTCGCTAAAAAACGTGTGTTTATATGAACAAAAATAGTCTTAAATTTATACAAGAAATAAAAGCAAATAAGCAAACCCGTAGTGTACGGATCAATCGCAATAAAGACAAATATTCCAAAGTCGATCACAATGACTATGGTGAAACCAAGCAGCAAATCAAATCTAGGAAAGAAACTTGCCATTATCAAAGAACAAAGCAATAAAATCAACGAGGATATAACAATCAAGAGAGAATGTAGAATATAGAGATCATAGCGTCAGTTTGTGGTTTTCGATTCAAGACTTCTAAAGATCTGTGGACAGAGTTGAGATCACTATGGAAAGGTGTTTCTAAGATGGGATAGATTACGGGGGAGGTCTAACTATCAGCTAATCCCAAACCAAAGGTCCTATTACCGGGTAAGTCTCAAGGATCTAAGGAAAGGAACTATAATCTCAAACCAACCACTCAACCTAAGAGAATAAAACTAACCTTTACCGGGTAAGTCTCAAGCTAGCTCACAAAGGCAAGGTGAAGGCACACTCAAACCTAATAAAGGACAAACCTTTATCACCCAGTAAGTCTCTTCCCAAGCTTAGATGTAAGGTTGAAAGGCTCAACCAATGCTAGGATTTGGGCAATCTATAATCTAGGCTGAAGGATATAACATGAACGGATAAACAGAGATAAATCTCGGATTGTCTTGCTCAAATCTCGGCCGAGATTCCTGAGAACAAACCGAGATTCGGTAACTGCGTAGGTTAAAACTAACCTTCAGGATCCAATCTAACTTAAAGGTTCATTCTATTATCATCTATACTACAACCATCAATTAATCACCCTAGAATCATAATAGTTCTAGCCAACAAGAGTCATATTAAAATCAATGAAGATATATGATATCAAATAAGACATAAAACCAAAATAATCAAGGAAAGGGCAAAGAATACTTAGCAAATAGTCTTCAAATATCAAACTGAAATAAAGCAATAATAAAGGTTTGAGCTTGTGTTCAAAACAACAAAAACTGCAACTAAGTATCTCCCTTAAAAAATCCTCACAAAACTCTCAATCCTTCTATGTGTTGTAGCTAATGATGCAAATCTTCAATCACTTGATGTTTTAATTCTTCCTTCTAACTCGTATGCGCCGTCTTTCCGCGTCTTCCGAACCCTATTGAACTGTATCTTCTGTCGTCTTTTTTTTCGCCGCATCCGTCTTTCTTTAATAATAAAAACTAGGGTTTATGATGTACGGGCCATGGGCTGTTTTCAGCGATATCTCGGATGAACCCGAAATAAATCTCAGCCGAGATAATTTCATCCATATGAGATTTCGCTTCTGTTTCGAACTTCCTTCTATTCCTTGCTTGCATTCCTCTTGCATCCTTCTTCTTATGATCCTCGATGTTCTTTTATACTCCAATATGTTGTCCTCTTGACTCCTTTTACTTCCATGCTTCCTTTTGATCCAAAATGCACCATATTTCCTACAATTGCAACAAAATTATGTGTAGACCTCCATTCTCACAAAGTAGGCAAATGATAGCACAACTGATATGAATATATGTTCATGCATGCAAAATAAAGGGAAAATCTATCTAAATACATACCTAAACTAAGGTTATAATTTATGTCATCAAAATACCTCACACTTGCCTCTTGATTGTCCCCAAGTAAGGTTCAAACTAGGATACAAGATTATATGAATTATGAACATGCAAGATAATGAAAACTCACAAAATTTTTGGTTGTGCTTCTACTCATAGATCACCCTTCCGGAACGTTTCATAGGAAACTATAAGTATGAAAAGGATAATCACACTTTACTCAAAATCATAACATGCATAGCACAATAGATATATCAAAATTAATCAGACTTTGCCAA
The DNA here is from genome assembly GCA_033239045.1 of Fagopyrum esculentum. Taxonomy (NCBI): domain Eukaryota; kingdom Viridiplantae; phylum Streptophyta; class Magnoliopsida; order Caryophyllales; family Polygonaceae; genus Fagopyrum; species Fagopyrum esculentum. Next base: position 86,958,906 of record BSUD01000008.1, on the reverse strand, counting down.
GACACAAACACCCGGCAATGTGAATGGTGCCGAGTTACTCATCATCATGATCAATGTCCCCAAACCTAGTTTTCTAACTCATACTCCACTTTCAACTTCAACTTTCATAAGCTTTTTACTAGCATGCTTCCTAATTTCCGGATGGGTAAAAGGAGGCATATATATATATGTTGTGCTAAGCATGATCATGAAGAAGAAAGAAAGAAAATCGAATTGCCTTAATCAGAGTAAAAAGATGTGTAAGAACTTATCATGCGGTCTCAACCTTTAAATCTCAACATGATTTGGATAAAACAAGTTACTATCATGCATGAATTTTCAAACAAAGTATTCAAATCCCACATATGCCATAAATCATTTTAAACACATAAAGATAATTATAGCTATTCCACAAACATTTATCATCATTGGGATCACATCCATCCTAGAAGCACAAAATGTTTTCAAAATTTTGAATTTTTTTGTATTTTTCAAATACATGATGCAATACATGGAATATAAACGTGTGACATGAAATCCAAAATGTGATGCATAAACATAGAAGCAAAGTATCATATGGATCAGTTATTACAGACATTCTCCACCCCATACTTAAATTTCACATTGTCCCTAATGTGAATAAAAGAAAAGAGAAAGAGAACTCACAATTTATGTCAAAAGCATAATAATAATAATAATAATAATAATAATAATAATAATAATAATAATAATAATAATAATAATAATAATAATAATAATAATAATAATAATAATAATAATAATTATAAGTCCAAGAGCATCCGATCACATGTCCGGTGGTGGAGGGAATGGATAATAAGTAGGATCAAATGCCCGCCCGAACTGCTGGCGGTACATATCCTCCATCATCCGTGCAAATCGAATACGGCCCTCCTGAAGGATGTGAATGTCGTCCCGTATAGCTCGGACCGAAATCTCCAATGCTCCCATCCTGGTATCAAGACTCACTATATGTCAGGGCGCTCAAATGTACCTACTCTACCTCAAGATCCGCGCTAAGGTGCGTGTGAGGTGGTGGAGGAGCTTGTTGGGAACCAAAACCTTTGCTCAGAACAATAGTTCTCGATGATCGACAAAGGGGTTCCATTGCAGCAGAAAATCTCGGGTAGTTTTTCCGAAAATCTCGGTCAGGATTACTCCAGTCAACCGAGATTTTTAGAACTTTGATCGAAATTGACGAATTTTTAAAGATTTCTTCAAATCGATGCTTCCACCTGCTTCCTAACTCCTATTCGACTCTATTGACTGCTATCACACGAACCAAGTCTCCCAGAAACGTCTGAATCAAAGTAGGGGGAAATGAGGAGGGTTTGAGAACAAAATTACCCGGATTAGGCTTTATTTGATGGATTGTGGTGTTGTTTGATCCCAGAAATTTGCTTATTGTGTCTTTCTCTTCAATTTTGGGCTAAAAACGAGGCAAATCGGTTAAGAAATGAGATTTTTGTGGATTTGGGGATGAATCAGCCGAGAGTGTTATGGAGGGTAGGGTTGAGGAAGAAGGTGAAGTCGTTTTCAACTATTATACCCGTAGAAAATTCAAAAAAATCTTGGCCGAGATTCCTGAGCCATCCGAGATTTTTAACCGAGATTGCCTCATGTTGTGCTCATCTCAGTTGAATCGGCGTGTGTGAAGAATACTCTTGGTCCAAAATTATTTATCCTCGGTCTAGATTTTTCCTACTTCCTTTCTCTATTGCCTCAACGTCCCATTTCTCTCAAAGTCTCAAACTTATAGCAATCTCAACGCATCTTATTTGTTCATTCTTGTCGGAAGATACCTAAATCCTGCAATTAAAAATACAAAAACAAAACACACTAAAAACAACTAACTATCTATCTAAGAAAACAAAAACTAGGAATTACCTTGGGTTGCCTCCAAGAAGCGCTTGATTTAGGGCCGCTAGCTTGACCGCATTGTCATGGAAGGTGAAGGGGAGAAATCCTCTCAACCGGAGCTTCCGGTGTATATTTCTTCAACCTATGTCCGTTTACCTTAAAGCTTCCACTATTCTCACCCCATACTTCAACTGCAACTTATGGAAAAACATGTTTTACAATGTAAGGTCCAGTCCATCTAGATTTGAGCTTACTTGGAAAAAAACGGAGTCTAGAGTTGATGAGAAGGACAAGGTCTACTTCTTTCAACTCCTTTGAAATGATATGCTTGTCAAGCCACTTCTTAGCCGTTCTTTGTAAATCCTCGCATTCTTATAAGCGTTCAAGCAGATTTCCTCTAGCTCATTGATGTCACAAAGCCGTTTCTCTCCAGCTTCTTATATGTCAAAATTCGGCCACATGATTGCCCAATATACTTTGTGCTCTAATTCCACTACAAGATGACAAGACTTCCCATAGACTAAATTTTAAGGTGTGGTACCTATGGGAATCTTGAATGTTGTTCTATATGCTCAAAGTGCGTCATCTAGCTTCATGGACCAATTCTTCCTCGTTCTAGAGACGGTTTTCTCTAGGATCCCCTTGATCTATGTATTTGATATCTCAATCTGTCCACTAGTCTGAGGATGGTAAAAAGTTCCTACCTTGTGAGTGACCCCATACTTCGATAGAAGTGCTTCAAAATTTTGGGCGGTGAAGTGTGTCCCTCCGTCACTAATGATGACTCGAGGCGTCCCAAATCTTGGGAAAATCGTCATGTTAAAGAATTTCACTACCACCGTGGCGTCATTAGTAGGAAAAGAGATAGCTTCCACCCATCTCGAAACTTAGTCTACCACCAAGAGTATGTATAAGTTCCCACAAGAGGATGGGAATGGTCCCGTGAAATCAACTGCCCATACGTCAAAGATTTCCATTTCTTGGATGTTGTTTAGAGGAATCTCGTTCCTCCTAGATATGTTCCCTGTTCTTTGACAAACATCACAAGAAACCACAAACTTTTGTACATCCTTGAACAAGTTAGGCTAGAAAAAGCCGGATTGAAGTACCTTAGCACACGTCTTATGGGAACTAGCATGTCCACCACAAGGCAATGAACGACAATGCCTTATAACACTCTCCACTTCATCTTCCGGAATGCATCTCCTTAGCATCTCATCCGGACCTCTCTTAAAGAGTAGAGCCTCATTCCAATAGTAATGACGCACATCCTTACAAAATTTTGTCTTTTGTGCGTAGGACAGTCTTGGAAGTATTTTTTGACAAACTAGATAATTAATAATATCAACTGCCATGGTTCGTTACCTTTGGAGATCTGGAGAAGACAATCTTCTATCCAATGCAGCTGCTCATCCAGAAATGTGTCATCTATGGGCATGTCGTCCTTCTCTATTGCAATGGGAGGAAGCCTGCTAAGATGATCTGCTACTGAGTTCTCAGATCCTTTTTGTCCCGGATCTCTAGATCGAACTCTTGTAGAAAGAGGATCCATATAATGAGCCGCGGTTTTGCATCTTTCTTAGTGAGCAAATACCGAATTGTTGTGTGTTCGGTGAAGACAATGACTTTCGCCCCTACAAGGTAGGAACGAAACTTCTCAAAAGTGCAGACCACCGCTAAAAGCTCCTTTTCTGTGGTAGCGTAGTTAAGTTGAGCCTCATCTAGCATCTTGGTAGCGTAGTAGATGACATGAGTGCGTCCATCCTTCTTATGTCCAAGTACGGATCCTACGGCTACATCACTAGAATCGCACATAATCTCGTATGGTAGATTCTAATCCGGCGGTTGAATGATGGGAGCAGATATCAATGCTTCCTTTAACATATAGAAAGCATCTAGACATTTCTTCGAAAACCCAAAAACCACATCCTTCATCAGTAGGTTAGTCAATGGTTTAGAAATCTTAGAAAAGTCTTTGATGAACCTTCTATAAAAACCTGCATGTCCTAGGAAGCTTCTTACCCCTTTAATAGATGAAGGTGGATGTAGCTTCTCAATAGTCTCGATCTTCACTCTATCCACCTCAATCACTTGATTAGAGAATAAATAACCTAAAATAATTCCTTCACTAACCATAAAGTGACAATTCTCCCAGTTTAAGACGAGATTAGTATCATCACATCTTTGTAGCACTAGAGAAAGGTTAGTCAAGTAATTATCAAAGGATGAACTATATACAGAAAAATCATCCATAAATACCTCCATAATCTCTTCAATATACTCGGAGAATATAGCCATCATGCATCATTGGAATGTAGTAGGTGCGTTGCACAATCCAAAGGGCATTCTTCTGTAAGCGAACGTACCCCAAAGGCACGTGAAAATGGTCTTATCTTGATCATCCGGATGGATAGGGATTTATACCATTGTATCCATCTAAGTAGAAAAAAGGGAGTGTTGTTCTAGCCTTTCAAGCATTTGATCAATGAAAGGAAGGGGGAAGTGATCCTTCCTTGTTGATATGTTCAATCTCCTGTAGTCAATGCACATTCTCCATCCCGCTACAGTCCTTGTGGGAATCAACTCGTTTTTTGTGTTGGTAACAACGGTCATTCCTCCTTTATTTGGAACCACGTGAACGGGGATTACCCACTTACTATCCGATATTGAAAAGATAATACCTGCATCAAGCCACTTAAGCACTTCCTTCTTTACAACCTCTTTCATCATGGGATTTAACCATCATTGAGGTTCTCGTGAAGGTTTATGATTATATTCCATAAGAATTTTATGCATGCATAAAGAAGGCTTAATACCAACAAGATCATCAATATTATATCATAAAGCTTTCCTATGCAGTTTCAACTAATGCATCAACTTGCAGAGTTCATCATCATTAAGAGTAGCACTAACTATGACAGGATAAGTTGAGTTTGCTCCAAGAAATGCATATCTTAAGTGTGATGGAGCATGTTTTAATTCCAATATAGGAGGTTCATTAAGTGAAGGTTCTACACCTCTTAAGGCATCTTGCGAAGCTTTTGTAGCTTCGGAAGAGGCACGATCGCATCCTAGGACGCTCACATTCGACGTTTGCAGTGATTCTGGAGACTCATGAATTTCGACCCCTCTGAAAATCTTGACCGAGATTTTTGGTCGATATTGGTTGATGGAATGTCAACCTCGGATGACCCCATAAGAGCGTCGTCCGAGATTCCTGTGGGTGAACCGAAATTTTCACAGTTTTTCGTGCACTCTTCAAGCTCCTCAAACATAGCCTTTGGATCCCTCTCCAAGGCTTATAACTCTTGTACCACAATATCACAAGTTGCATATATTCCTTCACCCATAATGCTCAAACTCAACACCTTTGTAAGAGGGTCTTTGATCAAAATTGAACTCACTAATTCCCTTGACTCTTCTTCCTCACAAATGTTGAAAACATCATTACCAAGGGTTGGTCCTCTAAAATATTGAAGGAGAGTGTGGCGTTCTTACAATCAACCATGCATCCCGAAGTTGCAAGGAATGGTCTTCCAAGGATGATTGGAACTGGATAATCTGGAGGAATGTCTAGCACCACAGAATGAATTGGAATATAGAATTTACCAAGTTGGACGGGAATATCTTCAAAGATTCCCACTGGATGCATAATCGATCTATCCGCCATATACAAAGTCATCTTGACGGGTCGTGGATCTCCAAGTCCTATCTTTTTGCACAATGCAAGTGGTATGATGCTCACACTAGCTCCTAGATCTCCAAATGTTTCATAAGTGACTTCTCCAATGCCAATATAGACGCAAAAAGATCCTGGATCCCGTAGCTTTGGTGGCATCTCTTCTTTCATAATTTGGATAAGTTCGGATGACCTTTTAGTCATCCTTACTTCTCCAACATCCTTTAGCTTCCTTTTGTTAGAGAGGATCTCCTTTATAAACTTCTCATAGGCGGGCATACCTACAACGACATTCATGAAAGGTATATTAATATGTAATTTAATCATGAGTTCAAGGAACTTACCAAAGTGTTTATCTAAACACGCTCTAGCTCTTGATTGAGGGAATGGAAGTTAAGGCTTGTAAGTTGGAGGAGGTACATAAACCATTTCCTTCTCCTTCTCTTTCTCTATTGTTGTGTATCTTCCTCAACCATAACTTGCTTCCCTTTATCAATAGTCTTCGACAATGGCTCATTGATCTTTAATCCGCTTCTAGTTGTGATATCCATCACTTGCCCCTTAGGATTATTCTCCGTCTTTCCAGGAAGCTTTCATAGATATCTAGGAGCTTCTCCTGCCTTGCTAAACACTTGATTCTCTTGATCCTTTTTGTAACGCCTCAATTTTAGGCGCGTTTTTAAAATTTATTTTTTCCTACTTCTATCGAATTTTTATTAGATTAAATATTTTAATTAAAAGTATTTTAAGGCGTAAAATGTTTTCCCGAGTATAATTTTATTTATTTATTTTTTTGTTATATTTTCGAAAGGGTCGGAAAGTTTTTCCGATTCGAAAATTACGTTCCGAATGTTTAAAAAAGAATATAGCCTCTTTTTTTTTGCTTTCTTCTTTTCTCTTTTTCTTTATTCTCCTTTTCCCTCTCCCTTTGGCTGATGAGGTCACTAATGTGGCACCTCTTTCCCAGGCCTGCTAACCGACCTCTGCTTTTCCCTTTGTGTAACCCTCTCCCTACACTCCATCTATCTTCTCCTCTCTCCCCTATCACTCCACACACATCCTTCAACTCACAGCAACACCCACCTCTCATCTGTTATGCTCACAACCGTACCCTCCTCCTTCCTTCTGTATTGAACAACAGGAGACATGAGGCTCCCAGCAACCACCTCTATTCTTCACCTCGATCATACGCCGGACACACCTCTTCCCTCTATTTCTCTTCCCTCCGACCTTCTTGGTCGATGGCATACTTGGAAGCCGGCCGACGCCGCTGGCCTGTTCCTCACTAGGAAGGCACACATCGGAGACCACCGTAGAGAGCAGAGGGGAGCTCCGCCGTCTACCACCACCGGAAAATTGGAGCCTTTGCCCTTTGCCTCGTCGTGCCCTGCTTGCACGAACCCTTCCAGAGCCACCGATGCCCCGCCCGCCTCCTTCGCCTCACCCTTTTACTGCTCCTCTGTCGAACCACGCCTTACCCAGTCAGAGCCGCCAATGCCACCGGAACTAGGAGCGGCGGCCACCACCGGCGTCCCCTACCTCGCTTGCCGGATCTCGCCACCGCTGGAGTGCCTTGGCCGCCGCCGCCATTGCTCTCCCTTCCCCATTAGTGATCTGAAACGGGTTTTAAAACCCTTGAGCTTATTAAGATCGGGACCCCTTAGTTTATATGTAATTACAAAATGTACCCCCTATTTTATATTTACATTTTGGTACCTAGTTTTTATATTTGCAGATTTTACCCATTCTTTTTGAATTGCAATTTACGCCCTCGTGATTTGTATAATTATAGTTTTGACCCTATGTTTTGAAATGTGCAGTTTTTGCCCTTGCGAATAAATCATGGATTTGGCATAAAACTTATTTTGGAAAATGGTCGAGTTTCTTGAGTACCATATTGTGCCGGAAAAGATGATTACGGGTTTTGACTTATCATTATATAATCGTATATTTTGTCCCGGACAATGTTCTTATTGTTTTAACCTTGGATTTTTAACTATGGGATTTTAAAGTTGACGTTTGAAAAAACGAGTTTTACCTTTGAGTTATATATTATATATTATATAATTTAAAATCAAATATAGCATATAAGCTAAGTTAGCTTTGGTTTTAGGTCCGGAAGCGCCCTGTATAGATCAACGAATCCATTCTCCACATCCGTAGATCCTCCTCCGCCATCGACTTTGTGAGTACCTCTTTCTCGATATAGTACTATTTAGTAATAATACCATTCTAGGTTGGATCTAGCATAACTTAGTGGAAATGCCAAGTAGTGGCTTTGAACTTTAGGTGAGGATTCGAGGATAGTTTGAACGTTCTAAGGATTGAGGTGTGTATGCTATCTTGTGCGCTTTGTTGAAGCTGTGAGTTTGTGTTCGTTGAGATCTTGTGAGTTTTTGAGGGCTAGGAGCATACCCTAGATTATGAGAGTGTATGACCTAATAAGAGTATATAGTACTAGAAGTCTAAGGACTCCTAGCTTGTGTGTGTAGTTGTTGATTATCGTGCCTTGTCTTGAACAGGCTTTGGTTATGTTCTTTCGGGGAGTGTTATCGGTTTCGGTTAGCTTTGAGACGAGGTAAGTCCTCGGACTTACTTAGCCGCTTCTATGCCTTATTTGGATGTATATGGTGGTGTGTGTTTACCGCTTTTAAGCATGAAAATGGATTAGGATTTACTTGACCTTAATTATTGGCCCATCGTTACTACTATCATTATTATCGGGCGGTGACATCACCGCTTAGTTTCCCGAGGGAGACTGGGGGGATCTCTGCGACCAGGCCATACACGGTATACGGGCGGGCTTCTTCATCACTCCCTCAGGGTATACGGGTTGGGTGCCGCCACACTCCTGTTGGTTACACGGGGACAGAGGCGAGAGTTATAAGACTCTCGTGTCACACTTGAACGAATGAATTAGATATGGAATAACCTAAAAAGATAATAAGTAACGGATGTGTATGTTTATGAGCATGTTGTGTGTTTGTGTTCCTATGTGTGTTTGTGCCATATTATTCTTATAATGCCTAGAATGTGAGCTAACGGTTTTATACCGATTGTTGTAGTTGATGTGTAGGATAGGATGTGGCCGAGTGACCCGGAGGAGTGGGCAGCCGGGGTTCCGTACATCTTAGGTTGAGTTGGGTTTTGGAGTCCCTGTGTTGTTGTTATTATATATTATGTTGATGTTGTTGTAAGGACGGCTGAAGTCTTTCCTTTCTTTTATTTTCGGGTTTCATAACATTGCATAAAAATGTATTTTGATTTTGGCCTTTATTTGTGCCTTGTTGCAAGTTCTAGTGAAATTGTTGTCAGGCTAAGGGTCGGGACCCATTGTGATGTCTCCACCCGTAGCATCCCGAGTCCCGCGGATTCGGGGTGTTACAAAAGTGGTATCAGAGCCCTAGGTTGACAACAATGGCACTCGCAATCTTCTAAAGGCCGAATAAAAATAAACAGAACCCTCAAGGGTTCTGAGTTTTAAAGAAATGAATTTCGTTTTCAAATCATGTGCATGAGTCAGTTGGGGTAGAATGTACGGGACCACCACTTCCTCCGCGGATCTCGGCGACGTTGTTATTGATATATATATATATATATATATATATATATATATATATATATATATATATATATATATATATATATATATATATATATATATATATATATATATATATATATATATATATATATATATATATATATATATTTATAAACATATGGTATACTAATATCATATTAGTGATAGTGGACCTTATAGCTAAGATGATAGCAAGCTATCATCGCCCCATAGACAACGCCTTTTGGCTTAAGATAGTATACATATGAAGATAAGTATGCTCAAGTTATGAAGTTGAGCATCAAGTTTTCGCAAGAACCCCGGTGATTTCCCGGATTCCTTTAAGAGGACGTCGAAGAAGAAGATTAAAGATGGCGAAACGAAGCACAAACAAATAAAAAGGGAACCTCGTGTCGACTGAAGCGAAGCCAAGATGAAGACTTCACCAATATAAAAAGCGACATGAAGATGTGAGGATGGTACCAAGGAAACAATGAGGGAGCATCAATGAGGCAACTGGAGACAGCGAACGTAAGATTTTTCCGAGTGCGGTGGCGATGAACTAAAAATGCGAATCAAGTAAAGAGGACTACATTCTCGCTCGAGAATAAAAGTGGCGTTTTAAATAAGACGAGTTTTTCATAAGCGCTCCTAAGTATGGGAGTCAAGATGAAAAGAATGTTGTAAGAATTTGGAAAGATTGACGAGAACCGGAATTACCGTGAGAGTCACTCGCTTAGAATTTGGAAAGATTTGCGAGATTCTAAGCGAGTGACTTATTTAGAAGTTTTATAGTTACGAGGAGGATCACATGGTGAAAATTCACATAGTAGAATTACCGTGAGAGTCAATCGATTTCTGTCATTGTGATGAGACTGATTAACACTAAGAAGGAGGAATTGTGTGAGGATGATGATCTTCAGAAGATGAAAGAGGAAACAAGGAGCTAGGTGGAAGAACTTAAGTTATCAACCGAGAAGGACGCAAATGGAGGCTAATTAATGTTAGAATATTTGAGGAGTGCAATTGGAAAACATTGTGAAGAGTGGTTAAGCCTATAAAGGTGGGACATATGAGACGAGAGAGTTGGGTAGGCATGGTTAGATTACAGGCGGAAGGAAGGAGGGAGTGTAGTAGGAGCTAACAGAGTTGGAAGCAGAGTAAAATGAGCTAGTGAAGTTAAGACAAAGTACCCCGAGAGGGTATCCTTTCAGGAGTAGGGAAATATGGTAGGATGGTAAGTCGTTAACTTCGGAGAAGGTCAAATACAAGTTAATCGGTGACAACTGAGAATGCACAAGTGCGGGTTTTCTATTGAGGTGTGTAGATGGGAGGAGAAAACAAGACTATGGGAACATATAAGAGCGGGAATAAGAGTTTGGAGTATTCGCGGTGGATCAATGTCGATAGTAAGGAGGTACATCAATGGACGCGCAATTGTCTTAAATCAAATAATGTTGAAGGAGTTCAAGCAAGTAGTTATAACAAGACCTCCGAGGAGGAGATTGTGATGATCTTACGTGACCTTCTTAGGTTATAGGATTGACATATGGAGGAACACCACGGGTTACAACTTTTAAGTTTTGATCATGGTAAGGGGAGCTAGTGGATCAACCGTAAGATGAGGCTTCCATTGTAGTTGTACATAGAATACCGAGAAATGCATAAGGTGACCAACGATAGTAAGGGAAGTCGGAAGTTTTGAAGTTTGAAGTCGATGTGAGATGTACAAGAAGTACATGAAAGATTGAGGATAGAACCTCTACGGTCGGTTGGATGTTACATAAGAAGAGGGAGTAAGTTCTACACCTACTTGAAGGAATAATGCAAGCTTTGGTAGAATATGAAGAAGGTAACACTAATATATTATAAGGTGTGATTAAGTCCTGCAGTTAGGACCTTCATGACTTCACATAAGTGTGAAACCTTAAAAAGATTATTAGAGCAAGTCTTTCGAGTTCTAGAGATGAAGGATCTTTGAAAGAGGATGGTGAACATTGCAGCTAAAGAAGTATTAAACCACGTGTTCGATGGACGTCACCTCAACAGATCAGAGTGGACCACTTGACCAATGTGAAGACAAGATTGTGACGATATCTTACGATATGTGATGGGAGAGGAAAAGATGGAACCCGAGATAGAACAAATTGCAAAGCATCGGGAGGCGAATTTACCATTAAGAAGATTTGAAGTTATTATAGAGGACACCAGACTGCGAAGAGAGAGACATCTATCTCCGTTTGTACATTGATTGCTATAAGTTGAGCAAGATGACAATGAAAGACAAGTATCCCTTACAACAAATGGGGGACCTACTCGATCAGTTACAAGGGTCAGTAGTTACTTCTAAGATTAACTAAGATTTGATTGTCACCGTTTGAGAATTCGAGGCTCGGATATTGCAATCACGGAATTCCGGGCAAACCATGGTCACTAAGAGTGGTAGTGATCCCATATGGGATTACTAACGTCCCGAATAAGACATTCTGGTCTACTCTTGAAGAAGAGAGAAGTTGTATGACCAGTTGTCTCGGGATGACAACCCCCGAAGGATGTGAAAGAAGTTACAAGTTTTCTTGGATGCGTTGGTCATTATAGCGGATTTGTGGAGAGATTCTCCAAGTAACACCATATATGGCTAACCTACTCTGGATGACGATGAAGTATGGAGTGGGAAGAAAATGGACAATGGAGTTGTTGAGAGTTAAGAGGAGATTCATTGGTGCAACTATTTTGAAATTGTCTTAACTTATTATGGGTTTGAAGTGTACACAAGTGATTCTTCAAGACTAAGTCTTGATTGAGTATTGAGGAGCGGTGTAAAAGTAATAGCATACGTGTCTTGTTAATAGAAGTAGTATGGAGTAAAGTGCTTCCTTCGCTACTTGGAACTTGCAACAAGATTGAGAAGATGCAATATCAAAGTTTGGTTTAATGGGACCAATTAAGAAGTTTAACCTTCTGTGTTAGAGGCAATCAAAGAGAAACAAAATGGAATGATGCATTGAGAAAGACCCGAAAAGGAAGTGGAGTTTCCGATATATCGGACCTTTGTGAGATGTTAGCGCGAGTTGGGAAAGTGGTTTACCCGTTGGCGTAGCCGCCAAGAGTAGAGAGTGTCCACCCGGTGTTTATATGTATCAATCAAAGAAGTATAGTTATGACTTGAGAAGTTTTCCGTCTAGATGAGTTAGTGGCGGCGTAGAACAAATGAGGCTAATAGGAAGTCGGTGGATAATATATTCAGTTGAAGTTACGTTGAATTAGTAGCATCGATAGAATCATGGGGTTAGACCTAGTTCTTCCCTTGGTTGAGTTATGTGCGTGTGATGTTATATGTAGTTTTGCCCCGTGTGAGAGTGTGCTATATGATTTGATATATCTTGCAGTGGTAGTTTGAGTACTTTATATGTGTAGATTAGAAATTTTGAGCCTTCTTAGTTTGAGAGTTCATATCTCGGCCCTATGGACCGAGAAGTTCGTCACAAAGCAAGTTTCGGGACGAAACTTGTTTTTAGGGGGATTTGATATAACGCCTCAATTTTAGGCGCGTTTTCAAAATTTTTTTTTTCCTACTTCTATCGAATTTTTATTAGATTAAATATTTTAATTAAAAGTATTTTAAGGCGTAAAATGTTTTCCCGAGTATAATTTTATTTATTTATTTATTTGTTATATTTTCGAAAGGGTCGGAAAGTTTTTCCGATTCGAAAATTACGTTCCGAATGTTTAAAAAAGAATATAGCCTCTTTTTTTTCTTTCTTCTTTTCTCTTTTTCTTTATTCTCCTTTTCCCTCTCCCTTTGGCTGATGAGGTCACTAATGTGGCACCTCTTCCCCAGGCCTGCTAACCGACCTCTGCTTTTCCCTCTGTGCAACCCTCTCCCTACACTCCATCTATCTTCTCCTCTCTCCTCTATCACTCCACACACATCCTTCAACTCACAGCAACACCCACCTCTCATCTGTTATGCTCACAACTGTACCCTCCTCCTTCCTTCTCTATTGAACAATAGGAGACATCATCGCTTAGTTTCCCGAGGTAAGTCCTTGGACTTCCTTAGCCGCTTTTATTCTCCTTGGACTTAATTTTAGAGAAGGAAGGAAGGAGGAGGGTACGGTTGTGAGACGAGGTAAGTCCTTGGACTTACTTAGGCGCTTCTATGCCTTATTTGGATGTATATGGTGGTGTGTGTTTACCGCTTTTAAGCATGAAAATGGATTAGGATTTACTTGACCTTATTTATTGGCCCATCGTTACTACTATTATTATTATTATCGGGTGGTGACATCACCGCTTAGTTTCCCGAGGGAGACTGAAGGGATCTCTGCGACCAGGCCATACACGGTATACGGGCGGGCTTCTTCATCACTCCCTCAGGGTATACGGGTTGGGCGCCGCCACACTCCTGTTGGTTACACGGGGACAGAGGCGAGAGTTATAAGACTCTCGTGTCACACTTGAACGAATGAATTAGATATGGAATAACCTAAAAAGATAATAAGTAACGGATGTGTATGTTTATGAGCATGTTGTGTGTTTGTGTTCCTATGTGTGTTTTTGCCATATTATTCTTATAATGCCTAGAATGTGATCTAACGGTTTTATACCGATTGTTGTAGTTGATGTGCAGGATAGGATGTGGCCGAGTGATCCGGAGGAGTGGGCAGCCGGGGTTCCGTACATCTTAGGTTGAGTTGGGTTTTGGAGTCCCTGTGTTGTTGTTATTATATATTATGTTGATGTTGTTGTAAGGACGGCTGAAGTCTTTCCTTTCTTTTATTTTCGGGTTTCATAACATTGCATAAAAATGTATTTTGATTTTGGCCTTTATTTGTGCCTTGTTGCAAGATCCAGTGAAATTGTTGTCAGGCTAAGGGTCGGGACCCATTGTGAGGTCTCCGCCCGTAGAATCCCGAGTCCCGCGGATTTGAGGTGTTACACTTTTGAGATCCAATCCACTTAACCTTCCAATCAATTGCTCAAACATTGCCTCCGTAGGGTCCTTGAGAGGTTGATCGAATCCCGGTGGAGGTTCTTGATTTTTTGGTGGTTGAGCTTGACTAGAAGATGCGGGATGATTTAGTGCACCATCTGGATTTGAGTAGGAAAATTCCGGATGACTATGATTAGGGTTCCAATTGTTTCCTCCATGAAAATTCCTATTGTTCTTGAAATTCCGTGGCCCTTGACAATTTCCTCTTCTCATGTAGTTAAGATCTTGTTCCTTAGGTGGCAATCTAGCTTGTGCCGGTGCTTGCGTTTTTAGTTTTTAGCAATTCCTTCAAAGCTTTAACCTCATTGTTAAGAATATCAAGTTGAGCACTATTAGTAGTAGCAAGAGTTACTTCATGGACTCCGGGTCGCCGGAGTCTATCATCAACTCTCCGTTGGGAATAATTCTCAATGACTAATGCTTGCTTCTCCACAAATTCTCATGCTTCATGAACTAGCTTCTCCATGAAAGTCTTTTCAGAAAGGAATTGAAGCTTGAATTGAGTTTCCTCATCGAAACCTTTAAAATAGATATCTAGAAGCTCGATTTTTGGAATCTCGTGATGTGAGAAATGTAACAAAAGGTCCTTGAACCTTTCCCATGACTTGAACAAACTTTCTTTATCCTTCATCGCAAAAATATTTATTTTACCTCTCAAATCCGTAGTCATCGATGGTGGGAAGAATTTGGTAAGGATACCAGTAGTTATCTCCTCCCAAGTGCTAATTCTTCCAAAAGTACTGATTGATACCAAGCAAGAGCTTTCTCCTTCGAGAAGAAGGAAAAACCTCTCAACTTATGATTAATGTTCTCTAATCTTGGAGGTCTTAATGTCTCCATAATTATCTCATTGTTCTGCAGGTGTTGGTGTGGAGACTCTCCCTCCAATACTCCAAACTCATTTTGATGGATCATCTGAATAACTTGAGGGCGGATCTCATAATCATGTGCGGCTGGATCCCTTAGATTAACGCCCAGGCAGTGTACTCGCTGAGCTTGATCGATCCTTTGCCCTCTCACAAATGGATCAATCCTAATATACCTCATTGGAAGGTGAGGTATAACTGGTGGTGCGACGGGTGGTTGTACTTCAATCCTAGCATTTTTCCTTCTCTCAAGGAGCAACTACCTCATAGTAGTTTGCATCTCAGCAATCTCAGCTCGAATCGATTTTTCTCTCTCACGCGCAACAACTCTCTCTTCAGCTAGAGCATGATCTCAAAGCTTTACTTGCTCCAAAGGATCATCCAATTCAGCTTGAAGGTCTCTTTCAGCTAAAGCCATCTTAGCTTCACTTAACTTTCATTTGTAAGTCTTTTCCGGTTCAAGATCGTATATAACTACTTCCTTACCGGCACGAGATCTTCGCATAAATCTAAAGAGAAATTCTGCAAGAACACTCATGCAGAAAGATCAATTGTAAAAACAAGTATCTACCCGAGACAACCAAATACCGGCTTGGTTTAAACTAAGTCCCCGGCAATGACGCCAAAAACTTGTTCGCTCCAAAACCTGTGTGTATATGAACAAAAATAGTATTAAATTTATACCAGAAATAAAAGCAAATAAGCGAACCCACAGTGTACGGATCAATCACAATAAAGACAAATATTCTAGGGTCGATCACAAAGACTATGGTGAAATCAAGTAGTAAATCAAATCTAGGAAAGAAACTATCCAATATCAAAGAACAAAGCAATAAAATCAATAAGGATATAGCAATCACGAGAGAATGCAGATTCTAGAGATCATAGCGTCAGGTTGTGGTTTTTACTCAAGACTTTTAAAGATCTATGGATAGATTAGGGATCGCTAAGGAAAGATGTTTCTAAGGTGGGATAGATTACGAAGGAGGTCACACTATCAGCTAATCCCAAACCAAAGGTTCTATTACCGGGTAAGTCTCAAGGATCTAAGGCAAGGAACTATGATCTCAAACCAACCACTCAACCTAAGGGAATAAAACTAACCTTTACCGGGTAAGTCTCAAGCTAGCTCACATAGTCAAGGTGAAGGTACACTCAAACCTAATAAAGGATAAAGCTTTATTACCTAGAACTCATCATCGTTGGCAACTAAGAAAGGGAATCACCGGCTAAGTCTCTTCTTAAGCTTAGATGTAAGATTGAAAGGCTCAATCAAGGCTAGGATTTGGGCTATCTATAACCTAGGGTTAAGGATATAACATGAACGGATAAACAGAGATAAATCTCGGATTGTTCTTGCTCAAATATCGGCCTAGATTCCTGAGAACAAACCGAGATTATGTAATTGTGTAGGCTAAGACCAACCTTCAGGATCCAATCTAACTTAAAGGTTCATTCTATCATCATCTATACCGCAACCATCAACTAAACACCCTAGAATCGCAATAGTTCTAGCCAACAATAGTCATATTAAAATCAATTAAGATATATGATATCAAATGAGACATAAAACCGAAATAACCAAGGACTTGGCAAATATTACTTAGTAAATAGTCTTTAAATATCAAACTGAAATAAAGCAATAATAAAGGTTCGACCTTATGTTCAAAACAACGAAAAATGCAACTAAGTATCTCCCTTCAAGAATCCTCACAAAACTCTCAATCCTTCTATGTGTTGTAGCTAATGATGCAAATCTTCGATCACTTGATGTTGTAATTCTTCCTTCTAACTCGTGCGCACCGTCTTTCTATGTCTTCCGAATACTATCGATTTGTATCTTCTGTCGTCTTTTCTTTCTCGTTGCACCCGTCTTTCTTTAAAAATAAAAATTAGGGTTTATGACGTACGGGCCATGGGATGTTTTCAGCGATATCTCGGATGAACCCGAAATAAATCTCAGCCAATATAATTTCATCCATCCGAGATTTCGCTTTTCTTTCGTACTTCCTTCTATTCCTTGGTTGCATTCCTCTTGCATCCTTCTTCTTATAATCCTCGGTATTCTTTTATACTCCAATATGTTGTACTCTTGACTCCTTGTACTTCCATGCTTCCTTTTGATTCAAAATGCACCATATTTCCTACCATTGCAACAAAACTGTGTAGACCTCCATTCTCACAAAGTAGGCAAATGATAGAACAATTGATATGAATATATGTCCATGCATGCAATTCAAAGAGAAAATCTATCTAAATGAATACCTAAACTAAGGTCATAATTCATGTCATCATTAGTACCAATCATCGGCTATATCCTTGAGGGTGAATCCAAAAGTCCTCATTGTAACGCCCCGTTTATTGGGTGCGTTTCGATATTATATTTCCCGACTTCTATCGGTATTTCATTACTTTAAAATTTTATTAAAAGTATTTTTGTTGCGTAATTTTTTTTTCCGAGTATATTTACATTTTGGATACATTCGTGTATATCCATTTTATTATTTATTTCGAAAAAAGTCGGGAAGTTATTTCCGGTTCGGAAAGCCCGATCCGAGTTTTCGATCGACTTCATTTCTTTAATTTTTTTCTTCCTACTTCTTTCTTAACACCAATGGATGGTGTAAATATGCTTTTGGGAAGCTGGTGTTGTGTTCCTTTCCCGCCCAGCTTGGCCATTACCACAACAACCCTAGCTAGCCCGACTCTGAGTACACCCTACCTCGACCCCTTGTTCTTACCCTCACCCCCTTTATGCCTTGTCTCATCAGCCCTCAGTAGCACTCTACTTGCTCATCTCTTCCCATGCTCTCACCTCTCTCTGTCTCCCTCTGTTTTGAACAGCTACCCCAGACAACTCTCTTGCCCTCATTTATCGATCTCTCTCGCCTTCTCTCGATGCTAGTCCACCAGAGCTATCTCCTTCCTCTGCTTCCTGGGAGCATAGCAACAACACGCAACAACAAGCAACAAGCAACATCACGCAACAACACGCAACAACAAGCAACAACACACAACAACACACAACAACACGCAACAACACACAACACCATCACCCCGTATCCTTGCTGCAATCATATCTAGGCCTCACTGTTCGAACTCTTGCAAGCACCGTCAACCACACCGTCCACGAGCAGCATCCGGGGAGAAACGCCGCTTCGTCGCCCTCCCTTCTCCGCCGCATCTAGATTCAAAAAAAAAGGGGGGGGGGAGATGAAACCCTATTGCTTTTCCCTTTCTGTCGTAGGGAAGGAGCAGTCGTCTGCCCGAAGTGGGCCGCCCTGCTGCCGCTCCTTCTCCCGCCTACGCCATCGATGCCCTTGCACCCTCCTTCGCCTCGCCCTGCCACCCTCCTTCGCCTCGCCCTTTTTCTGCTCCCTGTAGAACCGCCGCCTTGCAATCTGTTTAAGGGCTGAAGAGGGTGTACTTAGGGGTGTAAATGCGGTGGGGATTACCCGAAATTCGCGGGTATTATCCGTCATGGGACGGGGATAGGGATTTTAAATGGGGAAGGGGACGGGGAAAACTTCGATTCCCCGCTTGGGGATGGGGACGGGGATGAAGATAGTGGTATTCGCACCGCTCCCCGATTCGAATCCGAACCCGTTGGGGATCCCCGATGGGGATCCATGACGGGTAACATGATGGGGTCCCCGACGGGTAATATGTTGGGGATACATATATAAACAAATTGTATTTATAATACAATTTCTTTCTAGTTTCATATTTAATTCAAAAATTATCGATGATTGCTATAATTTCAAGCTATATAAACTTTTGTACTTTAACATTACTCATTTCTACTTACACAAAATGTATTTTAACCTTAAATATATTTTTGATAATTATATGTGTAAATTATATTAATGCTAACCTATATTAATTTGGTTTTCGTTCATATGAGGATAACACCTCCTGAAATTTTTGAATACGTCGTGAACGTCAAATCATGATGATCAAATGCACATCCCACTACATGCTGTATTTTTTTATGTGTCTTACTCTTTTAGAAACGTGTTTTGATGTGCAATCTAAATCCTAAACCGTAAAATTAAAATGATAAAATAAATATAACACTTTTTCTTAAGATCGTAATCTATATCTTAACATATAATTAATTTAGTTTACACAAGTTTGTACTACGGGTCTCGATCCTACTTGAACGAAGACGGTATAACTTTACTTTGCCAAAATTGTATTTTTTTTAAAAAAGTAAAAATTTCTTCTTTCTTTTTTTTACTAGTGTTTTTTATTTATTTATATAGTTAAACAAAATAACAATTTTGTATTTTATGGTCTAATTTCACATTTATTATCCGAGTCAATATTGTTTTGTCAAACTCCTAAAAGTTAAACGGGGATGAGGATTTTTACGGGGAAAACCAATAAGGTTTTAAAATAAAGAAATTAAACGGGGACGGGGATTCCCCGATAGGGAGGAATATCCGACGGGTACGGGGATGGGGACAATTCTCAATACCCGAACGGGGATGGGGATGGGGACGGGGGCCATTATATTAAACGGGTGTGGGGATGAATAGGGTACTCCCCGATCCATATCCGACCCACTGACATCCCTAGGTGTACTTTTACCCTAATTTCCATATTCAAATCGGCCCCCCTAATTTGGTATAATTACTGGATGTACCCATATTTTTATAATTGCAGAATTGACCCAACTTTTGTGAAGTTGCAGAAGTGCCCCTGTTTGTATATTTACAAAAATTGCCCAATGTTTTATTTATGGAAAATGACCAAAGTTTATGAAATGCTTATATTTGCCCTAAAAATGTATTTGTCAATTTTAAACTGGGATTTAAATTACGGGGTTATTCTTATAGCATATGTATTATATATATGATGACCAAGTTAAGCCTTTAAAGCTAAACTTGTTTAGTTCGGTGTTAGGTTCGGAAACGACCCCGACAATGGCCTAACGTGTCCAAGTTCGACATCCATCCATCGTCTTCCGCCTTTCCGGCATCGTGTGAGTTACCTTTCCCTCGATTTAGTTATATTTAGTATTAATATCATGCTAGGTTGGATAATCTAGCATAACTTAGAGTGAATACCAAGTAGTGGTTATGGAACTTAGGTGAGTGCTTGAGGATTGTGAAATGTTTTATGACTTAAGGTGTTGATGTCACTTTGTGAGGCTTGTGACATTTGAGAATTGGAGTATATGGTTGTTGAGCTTGTGGGCTAGGATATGCTTACCCTAGCATGGTGTAACACCCCGAATCCGCGGGACTCGGAGTGTCACATTGGGCTAGGATCTCAAAATGGATCCTGACCCTAGCCTGACAACAAGTTCACTGGACCTTACAACATGGCACTGACAAATATAAAAACAAATGCATAAAACTGTATAAACTGTACAACCAAAAAGGTAAGACAACATAGCCGAGTATATAAACCAACACCCTCACACAAGAGGTAACAAAAGATCATTCTCACGTAGGAGGAAAAAGGTAAACAAACCCAAAAGCCCACAACAACCTATGTACGAGACATCCTCGGCCTGCCACTCTACGAGATCACCCAACAGCATGCCTATCCTATGGGGCATCTACAACATGGTAATAAACCATTAGCTATCCATACACATATATAGAGTAATGCATAAGCACAATCACAATCAAGGAAAGATAAACACATCAGCATGCTTTCACACATTTACCCATTTTATCATCTCAATATGATGATCATTCACTCAAATCGTATATATAAATATATATGAAACTATGTGACACGAGGACCGATACATCCTCGCCTCTGAGCCTTCTAGCCACCTGCACAAGTATCGGTTACACAATCCGTGTACCCTATGGGAGTGGATTGCGCCCTTCTTGTAAAGTCAGTCTGGCATGACATTAGAGAACCTCCCAGACTCCATGGAGGGATGAAAGGGAAAGGTTATCAAAGCAACCCATATGGGGCAATGAATAAAACATAGGTCGGTATAAACGACATCTCATGCTATCATAGCAACATATAAATCACACACAACTCATACAAACACCTAATATAAGGATGACAGCGAAGTAAGTCCTACGGACTAACCTCAACCTCGATCAAACTCAACCACGATCACCTCTACACTAGAGGGACAACACAACCTATAAACAGAGCATAAAGAGATATATCAATCTCCTAACAACACAAGGGTCACACCTAGACCCAAAGGGATCCATAGGATCAACCTCAACCTAAACTCACAACCTAATGAGACTCAAAAGCCATACAAGGCATAAACTCCTCATAACCTCAACCAAACACATCATCACATCTCTAGCATGATCCTATACTCTCACACTAGGAAAAGATGGAACAAAGGCATCCTAAGGAAAGCCTAAAAGCACACACACACCTGCAGAACCAAGAGAAGAACCTTGCTTATGCAGGTGGGCACAGGGACGGCTCACAAGTGGCGTAGGGGCAGATCCTGGCCAGCTCAGAGGTGGCTGCAAGGTGGCGCAGGGGCTGTTGGACAGTAGAAGACACCACCTTAGCCCTTTCTTCACTTCTTCCTTCGGTTCTGTACTCCTTCATCACTCCAACAACAACATACATTAAGGACATACATATGCATACATACACACAAGCTAAACATGGCTGAACATGATCCAAGCCTAAGGAAACTTAGCTAAACCAAGGAAAGAGAGGAAAAGAAGAAAAGAAGAAAGAAAGTAGAGAAGCCATGGAAGCTTACCAACCAAGCTCTCCAAGAGATCAGCACAACACCAACACCACCACGAGGTGGCTCATAAGGCTCAGCAACAACAACTCTCAACAACAACAAGAAAAGCCATCAAAGATCCCTCACAACTCAACCAAACTCAAGGAACAATCAAGGAAGGATGATTCAAGGGAGAAGAGAGCATAAGATGTACGTAAGGAGAGAGAGATGGAGCTGAGCATGTAAACTCTCATCAAAGGAAGGATATGAAGGTTATATAGGGGTAACAAGAGTAAAACACGGGTCAAAGGCTCAAAGAAGATGGCTGCAACACACAAAGTTGCATGGGCGGACTTTGTGAGCCGCAGGGACGGCCCAGGCAAACAGCAGGGGCGCCACCAGGGTCACGCAAGGGTGGTCTAGGCATAATCCTGGCCCTCTGCTCACTCTCTCAGCAACTAGGCTCTTACATCTCACCCCCTTAAAAACAAGTTTCGTCCCGAAACTTACAAGATCCCTAAACCTCTCGGACCCATAAGCCGAGGTATAACTCTCTCTCTATTGGAGGTATCACATCTCCGCTCAAAAGATCAGAACCTATACCATCTATAACCTCAAACATAAACATGAAGGAATCATCAACTCTAGAAAACAAGGCCATAACGCTACCCAAAGGCGTAGAGGAATAACATCTCTCACCATACCACATCACAAGGCATAGAGGAAGCACATCTCTAGCCAAACATAATTATATACATCGCATGGAGGAATAACATCTCCACTGAAACTATGTCCATAAAAGTAGCATGGAGGAAAGAACCATCTCCAACTGAATCCTAATCAACTCAGATAGCATGGAGGAAAGAACCATCTCCAGCTATAAACATATATCATACTCAAATAGCATGGAGGGAATAATCATCTCCAGCTATAATATACATCACGCTAGCAAAACAAGATCTAATAAGATCATAATACATATCATAGCTAGCATGGATTGAGCACATCAAAGCATATAATCACATAAACACATACTCACCAAGATGGCACTAAGATCTACTCATTGATCCTAGATGCATCTATCTCAGCATAGAACTCTAGATAGTTCCTCTGGATACTATCCTCAGTCTCCCATGTAGCCTCCTCAGGTCCATGTCTAGATCACTGTATCCTCATCATAGGAATGTCCTTCGAACATAGGCGTCTCACACCTTGCTCTAGGACTGCAATAGGATGCTCAACAAAGCTGTGGTCTAGATCCACCACCAAATCATCATAACTCACATTGTGCCTCGGATATGGTATGCACTCTCTCAACTGAGATACATGGAACACAGGGTGAACACCCTCTAACCTCGGAGGCAAAGCCAATTTGTAGGCTATCTTGCCAACTCTATCCAGTATCTCAAAAGGACCGACATATCGGGGACTCAACTTCCCCTTTATGACAAAACGTCCGACGCCACGCGTCGGAGATACTCTCAACCAGACATGAGATCCTACCCTGAGCTCTAGAGGTCGACGCCTCTTGTGTGCATATGAATTCTAGCGACTTTGTGCAGCCAACATCCTCTCTCTGATCAGCGCTACTCGAGCCATATCATCCTGAATCTGCTCTGGCGCTATCCCACTGATACTGCTAAGCTCATCCCAGCATAAAGGTGTACGAAACCTATGTCCATACAGGGCCTCATTAGAAGCCATCCCAATAGATGCATGCCAGCTGTTGTTGTATGAGAACTCAACGAGTGGGAGGTAATCAGACCATCCTTGTCCCTAATCCAACACATAAGCTTGCAGCATATCCTCCAGGGTCTGGATGATCCTCTCAGACTAACCATCTGTCTAGGGGTGAAACGCAATCGTGAAGTGTAGACTCGTCCCCAAAGCAGTCTGAATCTACTGCCAAAATCTCGAGGTAAACCGCCCATCTCGATCAAAGACAATCATCCTCAGTACACCATAGAGTCTCACTATCTGTCTAGTGTACTCCTCAGCCAATCTACTCACTGGCCACATCTGTTTGATAGAAATGAAACGTGCCGTCTTCGTCAATCTATCAACCACAACCCAGATAGCATCAAAACTCCTATTGGGCCTCAATCCCGTCACAAAGTCCATAGAGACGTCCTCCCACTTCCACTACGGTACTTGTAGTGGATGAAGCTCACCTCCAGGTCTACAATGCTTGATCTGTACCTGTTGACAGGTTGCTCCCCACCAATATGAACGTCTCACATCATGTTACATCTTACTCGTACCGGATGTACAAAGTAAGGTGTACAGTGAGCCTCCTATAAAATCCTCTGTCTCAACTCTGCATCGGCAGGAACACAAATGCGGTCATGACGTCTCATCACTCCATCAACCTCAATGGAAAACTGTGGTGCCTCTCCACGAGACATCCTCTCTCGGATCCTCATCAAGGTCGGGCAGGTCCCCTACTTATGCTGGATCTCATCCAACAGACCAGGTAAAACTATAAAGCATATAATTGGGCATCCTCATCAGGAAATTGGATGTCCAACTCTAGTCAGGCTAGATCCCTCTGAAGTTGAGGCTGAACAGTAAATCTGGCAATCGCCTTCTCTCGAGGCGCTTCTTGCTCAAGGCGTCAGCTACAATATTCTCCTTTCTAGGATGATACAAAATCTCAAGGTCAAAATCCTTGATCAACTCAAGCCATCGATTTTGGCGGTTATTCAACTCCCGTTGCGTGAAAATATGCTTCAGACTCTTATGTTCTGTGAATATCTGACATGTAGCACCATACAGGTAATGTCTCCATATCTTTAAAGCATGAACTACCGCTGCCAACTCTAGATCATGAGTCGGGTATTTCTCTTCATATGTCTTCAGCTGTCTAGACACATAAGCAATCACTTTGCCTCTCTGCATCAACACACATCCCAAGCGTAGCTTGGATGCATCACTGTAGACCATAAAATCATCAGAACCCTCTGGCCGTGCCAAGATAGGAGCAGAAGTCAAACGCCTCTTCAACTTTTCAAAACTCTAGGCACATTGGTCGGTCCACACAAACCTGATAGTCTTCCTCAAAAGACTCGTTAGTGGGCGGGCAATCACAGAAAATCTCTCCACAAAGCGTCTATAATAACCGGCTAGGCCAAGAAAGCTAAGCACTTTATTGACGTTCGTCGGGGTCGTCCATCCAGCAACAGACTTGATCTTCGCCGGATCAACCATAATCCCGTCGGTGGAGACCATTTGCCCAAGGAAAGCAACCTCAAACATCCAGAACTCGCACTTAGAGAGCTTTTCATACAACTCTTCATCCCTCAAAATCTGCAAAACTGTCCTCAAATGATCGGCATGCTCCTCTCTGCTACGAGAGTATACCAGTATGTCGTCAATGAAGACCACCACAAACTGATCCAAGAAGTCGATGAATATACTTTTTATCAACTCCATAAAGACTGTTGGGACATTCGTCAGCCCGAATGGCAGCACTACAAACTCGTAGTGTCCATAACGGGTACGAAATGTCGTCTTGTGTACATCCTGCTCTCTCACCCTCAGCTGGTGATATCTTGAGCGCAAGTCAATCTGGGAGAAAACTGTCGTTCCCTGGAGCCGATCAAGTAGATCATCAATACAAGGAAGTGGATACCTATTCTTGATGGTCACCTTGTTCAACTCTTTGTAATCAATGCATAACCTCAATGATACGTCCTTCTTCCGCACGAAGAGGACAGGTGCACCCCATGGTGAAACACTAGGGCGTATGAAGCCCTTCTCAGCCAACTCCTCGAGTTGCTTATTCAGCTCCAATATCTCGACATGTGTCATACGGTATGGGGCCTTCGAGATGGGTCTCATACCAGGCTCTAACTCTGTACTGAAGTCCACACTCCTCTGAGGCGGAAAGCTCAACGGCTCAGCAAATACGTCTGCAAACTCGCATACCACTAGAATGTCCTCCAAAGTTGGACTCTCTCCATCCTTCATGGCATAGCACCAGAAGGCATAACATCACTGTGCAATCAGTTTAGCTGCTCGTACGACGCTAATTACAGAATCCGTCTTCCCAAGGTCCCAACCTCGGAAGACCTCAATCTGACCAACCTCGGTAGAGACTGTAATAGTCCGTCTACCTACATCCAGAACCGCATGGTGTGTAGGCATCCAGTCCATACCTAATATGACTTCTTCATGCATCAATGGCATGACTAAGAAGTCAACAAGTAAAACACGAGTCCCTAAACAAAGGGGACAACTACGTATCTCACGGGTACCGCTGACCCGACTACCATCAAGTAACCCTATAGTAAAAGGTATCCCCTCTATGGTAGCTAAACTCATACGCTCAACACATGCATTAGAAATAAATGAATGCGTAGCACTAGTATCAAACAAAACTGTAACAGGTAAGCCATGAAGCAGAATGGTACCTGTAGCGGCCGGTGTAGGTGGGTCCTCTGCACTCCTCAACTCAAAAGCTCGCCCTCAAGCTCCTCTAGCATCACTGGTGCCAACATCTCTACCTCTGTCTCTACTTGGCCCGGGAGCATATCCTTGAGTAGATGGACGATTTGGGACTCTCTGTTGTCCCTGTGTCTGCTGCTGAGGTGTCCTCTGACCGCCTCCTGCTACACTGGTAGGGGAAGAACCCTGCTGAGATGCAACTTCACCCTACCTACAGAAGGCAACTCGATGTCCGGGTCTATCACACCTAAAGCAAGTCACAACTAATCTGGGACAATCTGGCCTCAGATGGCCAGAGTCACCACAGTTGTAACACTATCGTTCCTTATCTGTAGTTAGTGCAGACGAGGGGTAACTCTATCGTCTATGGTCTCGTCTAGAACCAAATACTCCTCTAACTCCACTAGTTTGCCTAGTGTATTGCCTCTTCTCAGACCATCCCGTCTGAGAAGCTCTTCTTTGACTGGCTTGTTCCCTCTCAAAAGCAGAAGCCCGGTCCTGATAATCAGCTAGGGACTCGCAATGGAATCCCGCCATGTATGAACGCGTGCTCTCTCTCAGACGACGAGAGAACAAATACACATGCTGGTCCTCAAATGGTGTAGCTGGACCCAACAAAGCTAACTCCGTCTAGATGCGACAAATGGCGTCTTCAACAGGCACGTCCTCAAAGCCGGCCTCCACTAAATCCTTTAGCTTCTCCCTCCTCAATGAGGCAGGGCAGAACTGTTCCCTAATCATGCTCCTCATATGGTCATAACTAGTGGCTCTGGTCCGTACAGTCCGCCACCACTAGTGTGCAAGGTCACGGAATAGAGACTGTACTAGCTCTATCCGTCTGTCCTCAGGGCATCTAATAGACTCTAAAACTGAGTCTGCATGCCCTATCAACACCTCAGTCTGTAACCCTATCTCTCCTGAGAAGGGTGGTACTCCTTGCTGATGATATGGCTTCAATCAGGCATCTGGTCGAGGCCTTCGAATCTCCTCCACAGCTCGAACTTGATCAACAACACGGGCCGGTGCAACTAGCACCTGTGTTGCTCCTTGAGATCTCTCAAAAGATACCTCATGCACTGGTAAATCTGGGGTCCATATGCCAGCTCTAATATCCTCCTCAAAACGTCTGAGGTACTCTCTAAACTCCGGTCCTGCCATGGAGACACGGTCAGCATCATCAGACTGAGCTCGGTGTGAATGATGTCTCCTAGATCCACCACTCCCCGTCTCTGGAACAACACTCTCTACAACCTCCTCGTGTATCTCCTCCACCACTAGTGGGTCTGCAGCAGGAACTGGTCCCTCACCTACCACACCTTGAGGACGGGGTGGTCAACCTCAACCCCTACCTACAGCGGTAGTAGCTCTAGTCCGAACCTTCTGCGGGGTATGCACACCTAGCATATAAGGCTCTATATATGCCATATGTATAGATATATTTATAATTAACACATACACATATATAATCCATAATACATATATACATATCTATACTGCAGAGATCCATATCAAAAGTGGCGACTTCTCGTACATCTAACCTCATTGCAGGTAGCAAGTGACATTGTTGTCAACCTAAGGCTCGGATACCAACTCTGTAACACTCCCAATCCGCGGGACTCGGAGTGCCACATTGGGCTAGGATCTCAAAAAGGATCCTGACCCTAGTCTGACAACAAGTTCAGTGGACCTTACAACGTGGCACTAAAAGATATAAAAACAAATGCATAAAATTGTACAACCAAAAAGGTAAGACAACATAGCCGAGTAAATAAACCAACACCCTCACACAAGAGGTAACAAAAGATCATCCTCACGCAGGAGGGAAAAGGTAAACAAACCCAAAAGCCCAAAAAAACCTATGTACAAGACGTCCTCGGCCTGCCACTCTGCTAGATCACCCAACAACGTGCCTATCTTTTGGGACATATACAACATGTTAATAATCCGTTAGCTATCCATACACATATATAGAGTGATGCATAAGCACAATCACAATCAAGGAAAGATAAACACATCAGCATACTTTCACACATTTACCCATTTTATCATCTCAATATGATGGTCATTCACTCAAATCGTATATATAAATATATATATATGAAACTATGTGACACGAGGACCGATACATCCTCGCCTCTGAGCCTACTAGCTAGTTGCACAAGTATCGGACACACAATCCGTGTACCCTAGGGGAGTGGATTGCGCCTTTCTTGTAAAGTCAGTATGGCCTGACATCGGAGAACCTCCCAGACTCCACGTCAGGATGAAAGGGAAAGGTTATCACAGCAACGCATACGGGGCAATCAATAAAACATAGGTCGGTATAAACGACATCTCATGCTATCATAGCAACATATAAATCACACACCACTCATGCAAACACCCAATATAAAGATGGCAGCTAAGTAAGTCCTACGGACTTACCTCAACCTCGATCAAACTCAACCACGATCACCTCTACACTGGAGGGACAACACATCCTATAAATAGGGCATAAAGAGATATATCAATCTCCTAACAACACAAGGGTCACACCTAAATCCAAAGGGATCCATAGGATCAACCTCAACCTAAACTCACAACCTAATGAGCCTCAAAAGCCATACAAGGCATAAACTGCTTATAACCTCAACCAAAGACATCCTCACACCTCTAGCATGATCCTATACTCTCACACTAGGAGAGTAGGGAACAAAGGCATCCTAAGGAAAGCCTAGAAGCACACACACACCTGCAGAACCAAGAGAAGAATCTTGCTGATGTAGGTGGGCGCAGGGGCGGCTCATAGGTGGCGTAGGGGCGGATCCTGGCCGGCGCAGGGGCAGTTGGGAGGTGGCGTAGGGGCGGCTGTACAGCAGAAGACACCACCTTACCCCTTTCTTCACTTCTTCCTTTAGTTCTTTACTCCTTCTTCACTCCAACAACAACATACATAAAGGACATACATATGTATACATCAACACAAGCCAAAAATGGCTGAAACATGATCCAAGCCTAAGGAAAGAGAAGAAAAGAAAGAAGATAAGCCATGGAAGCGTACCAACCAAACTCTCCAGGAGATCAGCACAACACCAACACCACCACGAGCTGGCTCATAAGGCTCAACAACAACAACTCTCAACAACCGCAAGCAAAGCCATCAAAGATCTCTCACAACTCAACCAAACTCAAGGAAGAATCAAGGAAGGATGATCCAAGGGAGAAGAGAGGAGAAGATGTACGTAAGGAGAGAGAGATGGAGTTGAGAATGGTAAACCCTCATCAAACAAAGGAGATGAAGGTTATAAAGGGGTAAAAAGAGTAAAGCACGGGTCAAAGGGTCAAAGAAGACGGCTACAGCACACAAAGCCCTAGGGGCGGACTCTGTGAGCCGTAGGGGTGGCCCATGAAAACCGCAGGGGCGCACCAGGGTCATGCAGGGGTGGTCTAGGCATAATCCTTGCCCGCTACTCACTCTCGCATCAACTCAACAACTAGGCTCTTACACATGGGTTGTTACCGTTGAGTTTGTTTGGACTAGGCATGTTATCCTAGTTGCGTTGTGAGCTATGATCTTGTGAAATCCGAGGGTTTAGAAGTCTTAGGACTTCTAGCTTGTATTGAGTGTGATGTGAGCATGAGGGATTCTAGGATGCAGTCCTAGAATTGATAGTCAAATGGTCTTGTGTAGATAATTTCTATAGAAGTCTAAGACTTCTATATTGAGTGGGTTGTTATTGATATAGTTATCTTCTTGTGAGTAGCTTATGGGCTTCCTCCCTAAGGAAGAGAGAGTGTCGTGAGTTGAGTGTGGTGACGAGGTAAGTCTCCGGACTTACTTAGCTCGTATTCCTTGTATTAGTATTGATGTGTGTTTGGTGGTGTGTGTTTATTGTTTATTGTTTATAACAACTAAACCGGGATTAGGATTACCGACACTTATATTATTTTGGCCCAAGTGTATGATAACGGGCGGTGACAACTTGCTTAGCTCCCGCGAGATCTAGGAGATTCTCGGCGACTATCCTGTGCTGGTAGACGGTCGGATGCATCAATACCATTCCATGTCGGTAAGTAGGGACCAAGGCGAGTTTCGGTGACTCTCGTGTCACAACCTAAGTTGAATTAGAACGGGATACGACTTAATAATAATAAAGATAATAAACCGAATTGGTGTGCTTTTAAGTATGTTGTGTGCTTGTAGTGTTCTACTTGTGTATGTGCCTTTCCCATTAATTCTAATGCTTCGAATATGAGCTAACGGTTTTATACCGATTGTTGTAGATTGCCATGAAGGTTAGGAATGCGGCCGAGAGATCCGGAAGAGTGGCAGCCGGGGTCCGTACATTTTAGGAAGGGTTTTTGTTTAGAGTTGTGTTTGGAGTTTGTATGTTGTATTTTTGTAGGCCGCATGTATGGCTTATGGTCTTTGGAGTTGTGTTTTCGGCCGAAGTCCGTTGTTATTGTCTTTCGGGTTTCTTATCATTTCATCAAAATGCATTTTGTTTTGGCCATGTTGCAAGATCCGGTGAAATTGTTGTCAAGCTATGGGTCGGGACCCATTGTGAGGTCTCAACCCGTAGCATCCCGAGTTCTGAGGATTCGGTGTGTTACAAAAGTGGTATTAGAGCCCTAGGTTGACAGCAATGGCACTCGCAATCTTCTAAAGGCCGAATGAGGTTATAAACAGAACCCACACAGGTTCTGACTTTTCGTTTTAAAAATCACATGCATGAGTCGGGGTAGAATGTAAGGACCACCACTCTTTCCGCGGATCTCGGCAGCTTAGTTTATTGGTCTATATATATATATATAGTATATGTGGATTGTAGTTATGCTTGATGGACTTGTTATGTATAGTAGTGGCATGGCCTTATATAGATTTATGCTTATATATGTGGTATGATAGGATCTAATTAGCTTTTGAACCTTGTATTGTTGTAATGTATATTCTGGATTTGGCATATTAGTAGTGATAGGGACATAGGACATATATAGTCGTTTATGCAAATTCTTATTATATATAGTAGTAGATAGTACGAGACCTAATAGAAAAGATGGTACTATGATAGCATCACCTTTAAGACGACGTTGTTGGCTTGGGATAGTGTGCATACGATGATAGATATGCTCAAGTATCGAGTTGATTAGTTAGTGCTGACGAACACCATGACGTTTCTTGGATTCCTTTAAAAGGATGTCGAAGAGAAGGATTAAAGATGACAAAAACGAAGGACGAACAAGGGGAAGGAAAACGCGAGACAACTTAAGAGAAATCGAGATGGAGACCATACAAGAAACAAGAGTAACATTAAGGTGTGGAAGTTACGATTGGAAAGACAACGGAACCAATAGAGATAGCGAACTTAAGTTCTTCAGGAAGACGCGTGGACAACTAAAGATGCAGACCGGAGAGGAGATGTGTACACTCTAGCAAGGTTAAAGATAGTATTCCTTCAAGACGTAAAGTTTTCTATAGGCGCTCCTAAGCATTGGAGTCAAGACGAGAAGAGTGATCGAACCATTTGCTAAAGATTTAAGACACCGTAAGTTAAGCTTACAAAGTACCAATATGAAGTGTCAACATTACAAGACTTATGAGAAGAAGGTGTGGTGGAGTTTCACATGGGAAAATTCCCCTAGAGGAGTTGGCCGGTTTTTCGTTATGATGATAAGGCTAAGAAATGCCAAAAGGAAAGAAGTGTGAGTGGATACGATTCCGAGGAAATGAGTGACATAACAAGAAGTTGTTATGTATGGAAAGACTTAAGATGCACTTGAAAGACGTCCTGGAGGAACGGTTAAGCCTATGAACATGAGTTATGCGACACCACAAGACTGAGAAGGGTATAGTTACCTTATAGAAGAAGGAAGGGTGGAGCATAGGAAGAGTTAATAAGTGTATGAAGTGCGATATGAGCAAGTGAAGTTTAAGGCATAGTACTTCGAGAGGGTAGCCTTCCGGAGTATGGTAACATGGAGGGTAGGAAGAATTGTGAAGCGTTGGACTTAGAGAAGGTCCGCTATAAGCTAATCGGTGATAGTCAAGAACGTGCTTGTGCGGGTTGTCTATGAATGAGTGTAGATGAGAAGAGTAACCAGGAACGTGGATTATAAAGGAACGGTAACATGAGCTTGGAGTTCTGGTGGTTCAATGTCGGTGATAGGATGATATATCAATGGGAGCACAAATATCTTAATCATGTAGCATTCCAGGTGTTCAAATCAAGTAAATGTAACAGACCTCTTAGGGAGGGGATTGTAACGAACCGTTACGACTTTCTTAGTTCATGGGATCGGCATAAGGGGGGAAACGACACGTATAAGAACTGTTAAGGTTTGATAAGAGTGAAGAGAATAGATGGCGAAAAAGGGGAATACATAAAGAGGATGCATGATATGTGGGTACTAATGATAGAGATGTTATGTTTTCGCAAGCAAAAGCTGAGTCAAAGTTTTCTTGACTCCTATTGAGAAGTGATAGCATGAATTATTGTCTATATTTTGGGGCCTGTTTAGACGTTTTATCTTCGATAATCTGCATGTTTGTATATATATTATGTGACTATATTGTCGTTTCATCTACCTTTGCGGGAATCGAGGTCTACACCAAGTTTCGTTGTAATCGTAGGTAAAATGGCACGTTTTGCATCAAAAAGGAGCAAAAGGAGCTAAGGAGTCAATGGAGCTATATTCAGGAGCTTAAGGAAGAATTCAATCATGGAATTAGATTAGAGATTCACTTTGAACCACATTTGAGAGATTTCACATTCAATTGTGATTCACCTCGGTTGACTACAGAGTCACCTCGACCGAGGTGATCCAGAGGAGCCGACTCGACCGAGGCAAACACCTTGGACGCGGCAAGGATATTTTATTTTCTTGGCTGAGATCTTTTATATTTGGAAGGAGGATCTTATCTTTTCAGGCTGGTTTTCTGGAAGGAAGAAGGTAAGTTAGCCCATATATTTTACCTATTTTTATGGGAAGAGATCTTTCTAAGATATCTTATCTTTGGAGGGAAATTTTCCTATAAAAAGGGTTGAATTTTCCATAAATCGATATCCTGCTTACACCGAAAAGACCGTTTAGGGCTGCACTCGCGTAAGACAGCCGTTTTATCCCACTACAGTTGGGAGATTTGAAGAACCTTTTTGGAAGGTTGAAGGAAGAAGTTTATAGCTTTTATAGCTTTGTGAAGGGTTTTGTAAGATTCCTTTAGATTCCCTTCATTGTTGTTTGTCTTGTTGGATTTTAATCCAAGGAACGCTTGTTGTTTGATAATTGATTCAGTTATTGAAGCCTTTCTCTTAAGGTTTTCTTGTTCAATTATTCTCTTTCTTCCCATATATTTGATTATTACTTTCATGATGATGAGTGGCTAATCTCTTTGTGTGATTCTAGGGTGATTGGCTGAAGGTTGTGTGAAAAACAATGATAGAATGATCTTAAATTGCAGTAGGATCCTGAAAGCTCGAGTCTTTACCTTAACCCTAAGCATCTCGCTCAGTTGATGAACATCTCGGCCGGGGTGGAATTCTTCTGACCGAGGTGACTTATCTGATCCGAAACTGAGAGTTAAGTGTTAGAGTCAAACCCTATTCTTATTATACCTTTCCTCGTCCAATGCAAGCCTAGGATGAGATTACCCGGTGATTCCTCTGTTTGTTTACCTAAGATCGTAAGAGTAGGTAATAAAGGTTTATCCTTTATTGTGGTTTGAGTGTGCTTTCATCCCATCTTTGTGAGTTAGCCTGAGACTTACCCGGTAAAGGTTGATTCTATTCCCTTAGTTGGAGTGTTAGTTTGAGGTTATAGTTCTTTTCCTTAATTCCTTGAGACTTACCCGGTAATAGGAGTTACGGTTTGGGATTAGTGAGTAGTGAGACTTACCCGGTGATCTATTCCACTTTAGTAACACCTTCCCTATGCAAATTTCTCAGCTTTGTCCGCTTATCTTGAGATCTTGAGTTGGAACCATGACTAGATGCTTTAATCCCTAGAATTGCATATTTCCTTTGTTGACTTTTTATCATCTTTAATTGTTTTAATTGCTTCGTGGTTAGTAATTACATAGCTTACCTATTCCGACTTTGTTTCACTAAGTCCTTGTGATCGACCCCTGAAATTTCTTGCTTTTTACTACGATTGACCCGTACACTGCGGGTTAGCATCCTTGTTTTAAGCTTACATCTAGGGTTATAAATTTAAATCTTGCACACACCGTTTGGAGCGAACAAGTTTTTGGCGCCGTTGCCGGGGACTTGGTCTAGACCGAGCCGGTTGCGGTTTGCTTTTGGGGCAGTTGCCCCTGTTTCTACTAACCACTCTACTTGAGTGACTTTCGCAAGTTCTTTTTCTTAGGTTTATGCGAAGAACCCGCGCTGGGAAGGAAATCGTTCCTTACGATCCCGAACCTGAAAAGACATACAAACGACGCTTGAGAGAAGCGATGATGGCCGACCAAGACAATCGCGATCTTGAGGCTGAATTAAAGGAGGCGTTAGAACAGCTACGCCTCAACAGGGAAGAACTGAGGCAGGAGAAAGAAGAAACTCGCACCAGGACTGAAGCGATCGAAGCAGATATGGCAGCCTTACGAGACGAGTATCTATATCGACCAAGGCAAGACCCTGTTCCAGATCCTCGACTGATGCAGGAACCAGTTCCAGACCCTCGACCGAGGCAGGTCCCAGCACCTGTTGCCCCGGCGATGTACTTCCACCTCGGATACCAGTCCGAGGCGCTCTTTTTGCAGGAATCCCGCAAACCCTAGGGCAAAGGATGGACCCCAATCAACAACTGAGCCATCCTGGAGTTAACCTAGGAGATCCAGCGGACCATGACTACGAACTTCGACCGCAAGTTCTTTCCATGATTCGCCAATGCCAATTTGGAGGGCTAGAGAAGGAATCTCCGCATCAACATCTACAAAACTATGAGATCTTGATGGAGACCTTGAGACCTTCAAGAATAGAAAACAACAATTACAAGCTAAGACCTTTTTACTTTTCTTTAAAAGATAGAGCTCTTACTTGGTATCAATCTCTTCCTCCAGGAAAAATCAGTACTTGGGAGGAGATGACTACGGGATTCTTGACTAAATGCTTTCCCCCCTCTAAAACCGCTGAAATGAGAGGGAAGATTAATGCATTCATCATGAAGGACAAGGAGAGCTTGTCCAAGTCATGGGAGCGGTTTAAAGACATTCTTTTGGATTGCCCACATCATGGGATTCCAAAGATAGAGTTGTTGGAGATATACTTCAAGGGACTGGATGGAAGCACCCAATTCAACCTTCAACTACTAACTGTCGGCACGTTCATGGACATGCCGATCAACGAAGCTTGGGAGTTCATAGAAAAGCAAGCTTTGCACATGGAGAAATACTCCCACCAAGGAGTTGAAGGTGGAGTTAAAAGAGTCAACTTTCAAGATGCTCCGCCTAACAACAATCAACTCACGTCTTTGAAGAATGACGTGAAGCAATTGAAGGAACTCTTAGTTGCTCAAACCAAGAAGGAAGATCAAGGATCAAGGAACAACAATGGATACCTTAACAACAACAACGATTCCTGAAACAACAACTACAACAAAAATAGAGGATCCAACAACAATAATTGGAGGGCAAACAACCAAAATTTGGGTAACAATCATTCTAACTCCAATTCTAACGATTCCTCTAATTCTTTCCTCTCTTCCTCTTCTTCTTCTATTCCATTAAAGAGCCAGGAGCAAGGATCGAGTTCGTCCCAGCCAGAAAAGAAAGACGCAGTGCTGGAGGCCATCTTGATCAAGCTTAGCGCTATGGAGACATCTATGACGTCATTTTCAAAGGCACATAAAGCCTTTGAACAACAACTTGCTAGTAGGGCGAATGAAACGCCAAGAGATCCAGGGAAGCTTCCAGCAAGAACGGAAAGCAACCCTAAGGGCTAGATTATGGCCATAACGACGAGGAGTGGACTGAAGATTGCAGATCCAGTGCCTCGGTCGATGCCAGTACAGACGAAGAGCACCTCGGTCCAGGTGCAGTCGAAGAACACTTCGGCCGAGATGCCAACCGAGGTGGAGCCATAGAAAGCGGAGGAGAAAACTGAAGTCTATATTCCACCTCCTGCATATAAACCACCACTTCCATTCCCCCAGTCAAGGGCCAGAGCACATCTAGACAAGCATTTTGGTAAGTTCCTTGATTTGATGAATAAACTACACATTAACATTCCTTTCCTTGATGCAATTCTAGGGATGCCCGCCTATGGGAAGTTCTTGAAAGAGATTCTATCAAGGAAGAGGAAGCTGGAACTCTTTGGTGAAGTAAGGATGACATCTAAATCCTCGGAGCTTATTCAAATCATGAAGGAGAAGATGCCTGTTACGCTAGGAAATAGCACAAAAAGCTTTACATTTATAAACTCGATCTAATCTCCTAAACTACCTAGCGAAACCCGCAGTGTACGGGTCGTTTTGTAGAAAGGAAAGTATTCCGAGGTCGAACACAAGGACTGAGGCGAAATCAAGTCATTCAATGATCAAAGATAGTGTGAATCTAGACTAAGATAAGATGAGGAATAAAGAAAATGGAAAACACAATGTTTTTGTTGGTTTTTATGGGTGATCAAACAAGGATCACAAATCAAGCAAGATGATAAAACAAACTATCAACTCAATCTACCAAAACAAACAAGCAACACAAACACAAGATGTGTGATCAAAGAGAGAAAAATGGATTCTAGAGGTCAAGATTTCCGGTTATGGCATTGGACTCAAGCTTCTAAAGATTCTAAGGACAAAGCTGCGGTGTTGGGAAAGGGTATTTCACTAATGGAAGCAATTACCGGGTAAGTCTCTCGCTTCACTAATCCCGTACAAAACTCCTATTACCGGGTAAGTCTCAAGGAGGTAAAGTTGGGAATTCTACACAAACCGGACACTACTAAAGGGGCAAACCTCTCCTTACCGGGTAAGTCTCGGAAAAGGTAAGTCTCAAGCAATAATCCTAGCACACTCGATCCAATAGCGGCTTGTGAGGCTTACTACTACCTAGAATTCATCATCTTAGGTATCTAAGATCGGAAATCATCGGGTAGATCTCTTCCCTCACTTAGGTTGATAGCATTAGGTGATCCTAAGCTAAATTAAGCTCAACAAACACTAGGATTTAACAACCTAACACCCCAATCATACAGATTCATCATTTAAAGAGCAACAGGAGAATAAATCAGGCTGTTCTTCAGCTAAATCGGCCGATTTACTGAAGAACAGGTCGATTTTTCTCCTCTGGTTTAGGTTTCGGGCACAAAAATCATCCTAAACTAACATATAAGTCCATCCTATCATCACCCAAGCCATAACCATCAATCCATCACTCCAGAATCACAATAAACTAGCCAACAACATGCATTTCAAGATCTAAAATCATCATACAAGCATACATGGAATCCATAGCAAGAAGATGAAGTAAGGAAAATGAAAGCAATGAAACTTAGCTGGATTTGAGCTCAAAACAAGTCTTTCAACACACCAAATGTAGCTCCAAGTCAGAATCTTACAAACCTCAACAAGCTTCTTCACAAAAGTCACTCGATTCTCACTACGAAATTGAAATCTACCCTAGTCTCCCTCAAGAACACCCACAAGGGTGTCTTGAAGAGAGCTCCCAATTGGAAGATTCTTTGGGAAGATGCTAGAGGATGTTGGAGAGGAGGAGAATGAATGGGAGAGCCAGCAACAGCTTTGAAGGACCACTTATATTCTCCACCAAGAGCAAGGCCGGACAAGAGATCGTGGGACACGTGGCTTAAGCTGTCAAAGGCCCAAAAATCGACCCAGTAGGAAAAAATCGGCCGATTTTCCTGGGTGTAGGTCGATTTTCTTCAACAGAAGCATGCTATGATCGTCTAGCCATGAGTTGCTCCATTGCTTGCACCAATAGTGGTCTTTGTGTCCTTCGTTGCTCCAATTATGCTCCTCCAAGGCTTTGGATGTGTACCATCATGAGGCTTGGCCCTCAATTGTATCGATTAACGTCCAATAGATCCCCGAATTACCTACAAAACCGATAAAAAGTAGTGTAGACGTCTTTTCTAGAAATGTGCATGAATTGAGCGAAGACGTCATGAACCAATGCCAAAACGTGCATGAATGAGTGAGAAATCTATCTAAATGATCACCTAATCCTAAGTCATAAATCTTGTTATCAAAAATACCCCATACTTAAGGTTTGCTCGTCCCGAGCAAATTCCCAACTATAGACTAAGAGATGACATGATTTATGTATGCGGAAAAATGGCAAAATCTTTTTGGAGTTGTGCTTCTAGTATTGGATCACCTTCATAGTCATGTCTCGTGGCAATGGACAAGCAATATGCATAAAATGAATGAAGCCATGGAAAGACAATTATACTTAACTAGAAAGCATGCATGAGAGGTGAAAATGAAGAAGTCAAGATGATCATGAGTATGTCCAATCTAGATCACTAAGTTTTACACACATGCATTTAGGTCGCAAGGACTTAGGAAAGAAAAGGCTAAGAAACGTTGTGATTAGGTGGGAATTTTCTAGGCTATGTGATGCTAATCCGGGAAAGGAACTAAACAACCACAACTTCAAATTTTCTTATCAACTTCCTTCAAGTGTATATTTTTCTTCATTTTCTTTTCTTTCTTTTATTTTTGAGACAATGACATTGGTGTACAAAAGCCGAAACCTTGGTGATTAGCCATTCTCGGGCTTTTTCTATTTTTCGAGATGCATCCACACCGGGCACACATACCAAAGCTCGTTAGGACTATCGGTTTATTTGACTTTGGCAAGGCACCAACACCCGATTATGTGAAGTGTACCGAGTTACTTGTCATTTAAACCAACGTCCCCAAACCTATATTTTTGTCTACACTTTCACAACAATTTCAGCATTTCATTCACATCATTCTTTCATCAACAACTTCACCCCACACTTGCTTTTCACACACATCAACACACTAACATGCTCCTATTCCCGGATGGGTCAAAAGAGGTCAAATTTATCTCAATTGAGGTGCTCAAACAACATGATCAAGATGAGAAGTAGAGAAAGATGAATTGCCTCATTTATTCCCAAATGATGTGCAAGAACTAGCATGCGATTTCGACTTTCAATACTCAATTCAATCAAGGCAAACATTCATGATCACAAATCATTCATGGGATTCAAGATAAGTACTTCAAGTCCACATATGCATCATCTATTCAACACATGAGGCCATCCATAGCCAATTCACAAGACAAGATTCATCATTAGGGTCATATCCAAGCCTTAGAAGCACTAAAATTTTTAAAATTTTCTGATTTTTTGGATTTTTCGAAATATGTATATACAATGCAAGACATAATGAAACATGTGACAAAATTAAACTATCCTAGATGCTAATCATGCAAGTGATCATGAAAACCCCACCCCATACTTAGAAACACATTGTCCTCAATGTGGAAACTAAATAAAGAAGTGAAAGAGAGTCCTCACAATGTAAATTTGGTGATGCTTTGGTATTTTCGGTCACATTGAATGATGATGGTGGATGATCGATCAAGGATGGTAGAGAGCTCTTGATGTTCATTATGGCGTCGGAACCCGCGCTTGGCACCACAAGCCGTCCAAGTTCCACGTCGGCTCCACCCATGCTTGATTGGAGATCATCACTTTCCTTTACAGAGGAAAAATCGCCCCAACTACCCAGGAAAATCGGCCGATCTGCTGAAGAACAAGCCGATTTTTCTAGGTGATTTCCCCCTCGTCCATGTGCTTGGATCTTGTACCTTCAACTGGTCCATGAGGCTTTCACATGACCTCCAACATCCCATAACTCATGACAATCAACAAGATCTAGCACCCAAAAACACAAAAGAAAAACAAAGCACACCAAAAGCAAAATCAAACAAAAACAAGAAAAATAAAAGGGAAAGACATGTACCAATGGGTTGCCTCCCATTAAGCGCTTCTTTAAGGTCATTAGCTTGACCAACTCCGAGGATGTGTCAATCCACCTCAAATACCATGGTTTGCTTGAGGAGTCCAAGCAACCATCGCTTTCCGGCATCCACGATGACAAGCAAGGGCCACTTGATGCCCAAATAAGCTTTAAGTTCTCTCTTCACCGGTGAGTAGTAGACTCCTTCATCACCGCCCCCTTGATGATAGTATGGAGTTGCAACCATAGGTGCCACCCCATACTTAGACAATTGGTACTCCGCGGTCACACCGGTGAGATGCTTGCCATCCTCATCCTCCATAATCCGAAGAAAGCCGATTCTTGGAAGGAATTCTTCATTGAGGTGCTCCATAACCATCATGGATCCATCATGCTTGCCTCCATCATTCAACATGGGAAACTCCTTAGGAAAGGGACTCCAATCTTCGTGTGTACTCCGGGCAAGCAAGAAAGGATTGGAAGGAGTTGAAGTTAACTTAGGGCTCTCCTTCGTGAGCTCTTCAAGTGTGGTTCCGGGGTTGATGGCAAGGATGTCCGGGGGTGAGAGTACTTCATTGCACTCCTCCAAAGGTGAAGGAGGTGGAGGTAAGCCTTGAAGGATGGTAGGATCTCCTAGCATAAGAGCATGCCTAATCTCCTCAATCTCCCTCCTCATTTGTTCTTCTCTCTCGAAATTCAATCTCCTTTCTTCCTTCAGGGCCAAATCCCTTAGCC
Source organism: Fagopyrum esculentum (assembly GCA_033239045.1). Classification (NCBI taxonomy): domain Eukaryota; kingdom Viridiplantae; phylum Streptophyta; class Magnoliopsida; order Caryophyllales; family Polygonaceae; genus Fagopyrum; species Fagopyrum esculentum. The sequence continues at coordinate 86,918,157 of BSUD01000008.1, read as the reverse complement.
ACAATTGCTCTCGAGCTTCATTCAACTCTTCCTCAAGGCTTCTATTGGTTATGGTTGAATCGGGCAATTCTTGGATCTCCTCATAGTGAACCTCCTCTTGATGACATACTTCCCCTTCAAGCTCCATGTGGGAACTAGAAATGGAAGCAAGGTTGCTTTCTAGATCATCCATCTTCCTCAACATTTCTTCTAGCATTGACTCCAATCGATCATTGTGAGGTTGATGGTGAGGTTCCACATAAGGCAATGTAGTCATGTGAGCTTGATCATGGGACTCATGATTGGCATTAAACTCCTCCCAATACTCAAACTCATCATGGAGAGGTCCTAGATCTTGGCTTTCCATCCACTCCTCATACTCCATGTCGTCAAGGTCGTCTTGGAGGTACAATCCGTCCATGGCAAACATGAAAAGGCAAAGACAAAAACAACACAAGATCAAAAGTAACAAGAAAGATAAACACTAAAAACAATCAAAATCAAATGACTTAATCTAGACCTAGTCCCCGGCAACGGCGCCAAAAACTTGTTACGCTAGAAAATAGCACAAAAAGCTTTACATTTATAAACTCGATCTAATATCCTAAACTACCTAGCGAAACCCGCAGTGTACGGGTCGTTTTGTAGAAAGGAAAGTATTCCGAGGTCGAACACAAGGACTGAGGCGAAATCAAGTCATTCAATGATCAAAGATAGTGTGAATCTAGACTAAGATAAGATGAGGAATAAAGAAATGGAAAACACAATGTTTTTTGTTGGTTTTTATGGGTGATCAAACAAGGATCACAAATCAAGCAAGATGATAAAACAAACTATCAACTAAATCTACCAAAACAAACAAGCAACACAAACACAAGATGTGTGATCAAAGAGAGAAAAATGGATTCTAGAGGTCAAGATTTCCGGTTATGGCATTGGACTCAAGCTTCTAAAGATTCTAAGGACAAAGCTGCGGTGTTGGGAAAGGGTGTTTCACTAATGGAAGCAATTACCGGGTAAGTCTCTCGCTTCACTAATCCCGTACCAAACTCCTATTACCGGGTAAGTCTCAAGGAGGTAAAGTTGGGAATTCTACACAAACCGGACACTACTAAAGGGGCAAACCTCTCCTTACCGGGTAAGTCTCGGAAAAGGTAAGTCTCAAGCAATAATCCTAGCACACTCGATCCAATAGCGGCTTGTGAGGCTCACTACTACCTAGAATTCATCATCTTAGGTATCTAAGATCGGAAATCATCGGGTAGATCTCTTCCCTCACTTAGGTTGATAGCATTAGGTGATCCTAAGCTAAATTAAGCTCAACAAACACTAGGATTTAACAACCTAACACCCCAATCATACAGATTCATCATTTAAAGAGCAACAGGAGAATAAATCGGGCTGTTCTTCAGCTAAATCGGCCGATTTACTGAAGAACAGGTCGATTTTTCTCCTCTGGTTTAGGTTTCGGGCACAAAAATCATCCTAAACTAACATATAAGTCCATCCTATCATCACCCAAGCCATAACCATCAATCCATCACTCCAGAATCACAATAAACTAGCCAACAACATGCATTTCAAGATCTAAAATCATCATACAAGCATACATGGAATCCATAGCAAGAAGATGAAGTAAGGAAAATGAAAGCAATGAAACTTAGCTGGATTTGAGCTCAAAACAAGTCTTTCAACACACCAAATGTAGCTCCAAGTCAGAATCTTACAAACCTCAACAAGCTTCTTCACAAAAGTCACTCGATTCTCACTACGAAATTGAAATCTACCCTAGTCTCCCTCAAGAACACCCACAAGGGTGTCTTGAAGAGAGCTCCCAATTGGAAGATTCTTTGGGAAGATGCTAGAGGATGTTGGAGAGGAGGAGAATGAATGGGAGAGCCAGCAACAGCTTTGAAGGACCACTTATATTCTCCACCAAGAGCAAGGCCGGACAAGAGATCGTGGGACACGTGGCTTAAGCTGTCAAAGGCCCAAAAATCGACCCAGTAGGAAAAAATCGGCCGATTTTCCTGGGTGTAGGTCGATTTTCTTCAACAGAAGCATGCTATGATCGTCTAGCCATGAGTTGCTCCATTGCTTGCACCAATAGTGGTCTTTGTGTCCTTCGTTGCTCCAATTATGCTCCTCCAAGGCTTTGGATGTGTACCATCATGAGGCTTGGCCCTCAATTGTATCGATTAACGTCCAATAGATCCCCGAATTACCTACAAAACCGATAAAAGGTAGTGTAGACGTCTTTTCTAGAAATGTGCATGAATTGAGCGAAGACGTCATGAACCAATGCCAAAACGTGCATGAATGAGTGAGAAATCTATCTAAATGATCACCTAATCCTAAGTCATAAATCTTGTTATCAAAAATACCCCATACTTAAGGTTTGCTCGTCCCGAGCAAATTCCCAACTATAGACTAAGAGATGACATGATTTATGTATGCGGAAAAATGGCAAAATCTTTTTGGAGTTGTGCTTCTAGTATTGGATCACCTTCATAGTCATGTCTCGTGGCAATGGACAAGCAATATGCATAAAATGAATGAAGCCATGGAAAGACAATTATACTTAACTAGAAAGCATGCATGAGAGGTGAAAATGAAGAAGTCAAGATGATCATGAGTATGTCCAATCTAGATCACTAAGTTTTACACACATGCATTTAGGTCGCAAGGACTTAGGAAAGAAAAGGCTAAGAAACGTTGTGATTAGGTGGGAATTTTCTAGGCTATGTGATGCTAATCCGGGAAAGGAACTAAACAACCACAACTTCAAATTTTCTTATCAACTTCCTTCAAGTGTATATTTTTCTTCATTTTCTTTTCTTTCTTTTATTTTTGAGACAATGACATTGGTGTACAAAAGCCGAAACCTTGGTGATTAGCCATTCTCGGGCTTTTTCTATTTTTCGAGATGCATCCACACCGGGCACACATACCAAAGCTCGTTAGGACTATCGGTTTATTTGACTTTGGCAAGGCACCAACACCCGATTATGTGAAGTGTACCGAGTTACTTGTCATTTAAACCAACGTCCCCAAACCTATATTTTTGTCTACACTTTCACAACAATTTCAGCATTTCATTCACATCATTCTTTCATCAACAACTTCACCCCACACTTGCTTTTCACACACATCAACACACTAACATGCTCCTATTCCCGGATGGGTCAAAAGAGGTCAAATTTATCTCAATTGAGGTGCTCAAACAACATGATCAAGATGAGAAGTAGAGAAAGATGAATTGCCTCATTTATTCCCAAATGATGTGCAAGAACTAGCATGCGATTTCGACTTTCAATACTCAATTCAATCAAGGCAAACATTCATGATCACAAATCATTCATGGGATTCAAGATAAGTACTTCAAGTCCACATATGCATCATCTATTCAACACATGAGGCCATCCATAGCCAATTCACAAGACAAGATTCATCATTAGGGTCATATCCAAGCCTTAGAAGCACTAAAATTTTTAAAATTTTCTGATTTTTTGGATTTTTCGAAATATGTATATACAATGCAAGACATAATGAAACATGTGACAAAATTAAACTATCCTAGATGCTAATCATGCAAGTGATCATGAAAACCCCACCCCATACTTAGAAACACATTGTCCTCAATGTGGAAACTAAATAAAGAAGTGAAAGAGAGTCCTCACAATGTAAATTTGGTGATGCTTTGGTATTTTCGGTCACATTGAATGATGATGGTGGATGATCGATCAAGGATGGTAGAGAGCTCTTGATGTTCATTATGGCGTCGGAACCCGCGCTTGGCACCACAAGCCGTCCAAGTTCCACGTCGGCTCCACCCATGCTTGATTGGAGATCATCACTTTCCTTTACAGAGGAAAAATCGCCCCAACTGCCCAGGAAAATCGGCCGATCTGCTGAAGAACAAGCCGATTTTTCTAGGTGATTTCCCCCTCGTCCATGTGCTTGGATCTTGTACCTTCAACTGGTCCATGAGGCTTTCACATGACCTCCAACATCCCATAACTCATGACAATCAACAAGATCTAGCACCCAAAAACACAAAAGAAAAACAAAGCACACCAAAAGCAAAATCAAACAAAAACAAGAAAAATAAAAGGGAAAGACATGTACCAATGGGTTGCCTCCCATTAAGCGCTTCTTTAAGGTCATTAGCTTGACCAACTCCGAGGATGTGTCAATCCACCTCAAATACCATGGTTTGCTTGAGGAGTCCAAGCAACCATCGCTTTCCGGCATCCACGATGACAAGCAAGGGCCACTTGATGCCCAAATAAGCTTTAAGTTCTCTCTTCACCGGTGAGTAGTAGACTCCTTCATCACCGCCCCCTTGATGATAGTATGGAGTTGCAACCATAGGTGCCACCCCATACTTAGACAATTGGTACTCCGCGGTCACACCGGTGAGATGCTTGCCATCCTCATCCTCCATAATCCGAAGAAAGCCGATTCTTGGAAGGAATTCTTCATTGAGGTGCTCCATAACCATCATGGATCCATCATGCTTGCCTCCATCATTCAACATGGGAAACTCCTTAGGAAAGGGACTCCAATCTTCGTGTGTACTCCGGGCAAGCAAGAAAGGATTGGAAGGAGTTGAAGTTAACTTAGGGCTCTCCTTCGTGAGCTCTTCAAGTGTGGTTCCGGGGTTGATGGCAAGGATGTCCGGGGGTGAGAGTACTTCATTGCACTCCTCCAAAGGTGAAGGAGGTGGAGGTAAGCCTTGAAGGATGGTAGGATCTCCTAGCATAAGAGCATGCCTAATCTCCTCAATCTCCCTCCTCATTTGTTCTTCTCTCTCGAAATTCAATCTCCTTTCTTCCTTCAGGGCCAAATCCCTTAGCCACAATTGCTCTCGAGCTTCATTCAACTCTTCCTCAAGGCTTCTATTGGTTATGGTTGAATCGGGCAATTCTTGGATCTCCTCATAGTGAACCTCCTCTTGATGACATACTTCCCCTTCAAGCTCCATGTGGGAACTAGAAATGGAAGCAAGGTTGCTTTCTAGATCATCCATCTTCCTCAACATTTCTTCTAGCATTGACTCCAATCGATCATTGTGAGGTTGATGGTGAGGTTCCACATAAGGCAATGTAGTCATGTGAGCTTGATCATGGGACTCATGATTGGCATTAAACTCCTCCCAATACTCAAACTCATCATGGAGAGGTCCTAGATCTTGGCTTTCCATCCACTCCTCATACTCCATGTCGTCAAGGTCGTCTTGGAGGTACAATCCGTCCATGGCAAACATGAAAAGGCAAAGACAAAAACAACACAAGATCAAAAGTAACAAGAAAGATAAACACTAAAAACAATCAAAATCAAATGACTTAATCTAGACCTAGTCCCCGGCAACGGCGCCAAAAACTTGTTACGCTAGAAAATAGCACAAAAAGCTTTACATTTATAAACTCGATCTAATCTCCTAAACTACCTAGCGAAACCCGCAGTGTACGGGTCGTTTTGTAGAAAGGAAAGTATTCCGAGGTCGAACACAAGGACTGAGGCGAAATCAAGTCATTCAATGATCAAAGATAGTGTGAATCTAGACTAAGATAAGATGAGGAATAAAGAAAATGGAAAACACAATGTTTTTGTTGGTTTTTATGGGTGATCAAACAAGGATCACAAATCAAGCAAGATGATAAAACAAACTATCAACTCAATCTACCAAAACAAACAAGCAACACAAACACAAGATGTGTGATCAAAGAGAGAAAAATGGATTCTAGAGGTCAAGATTTCCGGTTATGGCATTGGACTCAAGCTTCTAAAGATTCTAAGGACAAAGCTGCGGTGTTGGGAAAGGGTGTTTCACTAATGGAAGCAATTACCGGGTAAGTCTCTCGCTTCACTAATCCCGTACCAAACTCCTATTACCGGGTAAGTCTCAAGGAGGTAAAGTTGGGAATTCTACACAAACCGGACACTACTAAAGGGGCAAACCTCTCCTTACCGGGTAAGTCTCGGAAAAGGTAAGTCTCAAGCAATAATCCTAGCACACTCGATCCAATAGCGGCTTGTGAGGCTCACTACTACCTAGAATTCATCATCTTAGGTATCTAAGATCGGAAATCATCGGGTAGATCTCTTCCCTCACTTAGGTTGATAGCATTAGGTGATCCTAAGCTAAATTAAGCTCAACAAACACTAGGATTTAACAACCTAACACCCCAATCATACAGATTCATCATTTAAAGAGCAACAGGAGAATAAATCGGGCTGTTCTTCAGCTAAATCGGCCGATTTACTGAAGAACAGGTCGATTTTTCTCCTATGGTTTAGGTTTCGGGCACAAAAATCATCCTAAACTAACATATAAGTCCATCCTATCATCACCCAAGCCATAACCATCAATCCATCACTCCAGAATCACAATAAACTAGCCAACAACATGCATTTCAAGATCTAAAATCATCATACAAGCATACATGGAATCCATAGCAAGAAGATGTAGTAAGGAAAATGAAAGAAATGAAACTTAGCTGGATTTGAGCTCAAAACAAGTCTTTCAACACACCAAATGTAGCTCCAAGTCAGAATCTTACAAACCTCAACAAGCTTCTTCACAAAAGTCACTCGATTCTCACTACGAAATTGAAATCTACCCTAGTCTCCCTCAAGAACACCCACAAGGGTGTCTTGAAGAGAGCTCCCAATTGGAAGATTCTTTGGGAAGATGCTAGAGGATGTTGGAGAGGAGGAGAATGAATGGGAGAGCCAGCAACAGCTTTGAAGGACCACTTATATTCTCCACCAAGAGCAAGGCCGGACAAGAGATCGTGGGACACGTGGCTTAAGCTGTCAAAGGCCCAAAAATCGACCCAGTAGGAAAAAATCGGCCGATTTTCCTGGGTGTAGGTCGATTTTCTTCTACAGAAGCATGCTATGATCGTCTAGCCATGAGTTGCTCCATTGCTTGCACCAATAGTGGTCTTTGTGTCCTTCGTTGCTCCAATTATGCTCCTCCAAGGCTTTGGATGTGTACCATCATGAGGCTTGGCCCTCAATTGTATCGATTAACGTCCAATAGATCCCCGAATTACCTACAAAACCGATAAAAGGTAGTGTAGACGTCTTTTCTAGAAATGTGCATGAATTGAGCGAAGACGTCATGAACCAATGCCAAAACGTGCATGAATGAGTGAGAAATCTATCTAAATGATCACCTAATCCTAAGTCATAAATCTTGTTATCAATGCCACCCAAGTTAAGAGATCCCAGCTCATTTTGCATTCCCATTCAAGTTGGCGATGTCACTTGTGAAGCCTTATGTGATCTAGGGGCCAGCGTGAGCATCATTCCGCTGGAGCTATGTGTTAAGATCGGACTTGGAGAGTCCAAGCCGGTGAAGATTCGATTATACATGGCGGACCGCTCCATTACCCATCCCGTGGGCATTTTGGAAGACGTTCCGGTTAAGTTAGGTAACTTCTATTTACCTATAGACTTTGTTGTGCTTGATATTCCCGTAGATTATCCTATTCCTATCATTCTCGGGAGGCCATTTCTAGAAACTTCGGGTTGCAATGTGGATTGTAAGAACGCCAAGCTGAAATTCAATATTGGCGGGGATGAAGTGGAATTCGCATTACTTGCGGCTATGAAAGAAGAGCAGCTAGGAGATGATATCTTCAACATCTCTGATGAAGAAGAATCAAGAGAATTGGTGAGCTCTATCCTTATTAACGATCCACTTGAAAAAGTTATTAGTTTTAGTTTAATGGAGGAAGGTATAGATGCCTCTTGTGATGCAGATATACGGAGCTTAAAGGCAATGGAAGAAAATCCTGGAGCTAAAACTGAGAAACTAATCCAGGAGACAAAGATCTCAAGTTTCGGTTCCAGTTACAGTACCTCGACCGAGGCACTTTCTGGACCAAGCGAGGCGACTGAAGAACGTCTCGGTCAACGCCTCTGCGCCTCGACTGAGGTCGAAGGCAAGATGATGTCAACTGAGACTGCTGAAAATAACAAACTTCTTACTCCCTTCTCTGACATTCATACTCAGTTGGTGGAACATCCTCTCCACCAAATTTCTGATAATAAAGGACCTTGGTATGCTGATATTGTTAATTATCTTGTTTGCTAGGAAATACCACCCGGATTGACGTACGCTCAAAGCGCGGATGGGATGCTTCGGAGATGCATTCCGGAAGATGAAGTTAATAGCGTCATACGACATTGTCACTCACTTCCTTGTGGAGGGCATGCTAGCGCCAACAAGACATGCATTAAGGTATTACGTTCCGGTTTCTTTGGGCCAACGTTATTTAAGGATGTGCAAACGTTTGTTGTCTCTTGTGATGCATGCCAAAGAACAGGGAACTTATCTAGAAGGAATGAGATGCCGCTCAATAACATACAAGAGGTTGAGATTTTTTATGTATCGGGAGTAGATTTCATGGACCTTTCCCATCCTCCGGAGGAAACCTCTATATTCTTCTAGCAGTTGATTACGTCTCTAGATGGGTTGAAGCCATTGCTTCCCACTAATGACGCCATGGTGGTCGTGAAGTTCTTTAACAAGACTATCTTTCCACGTTTCGGGACTCCACGCATCATCATCAGCGATGGAGGGACGAATTTTATCAACCGGAAGTTTAAGGCACTTCTATCGAAGTATGGGGTGACTCACAAGGTAGCAACCCCTTATCACCCTCAAACTAGTGGACAGGTCGAGATCTCGAATAGAGAAATTAAAGCAATCTTGGTGAAGACCGTCTCTAGGACGAGGAAGGATTGGTCCATGAAGTTGGACGACGCTCTTTGGGCTTACAGGACCGCATTCAAGACTCCCATTGGTACCACCCCTTATAATTTGGTATATGGGAAGTCTTGTCATTTGCCCGTTGAGTTAGAACACAAAGCATATTGGGCGATCAAATGGTTGAACTTCGACCTTAAGGAAGCCGGCGAGAAGCGGCTATTGGATATCAATGAGTTGGAGGAGCTGCGTTTGAATGCTTATGAGAATGCCAAAATCTATAAAGAAAGGACTAAGAAATGTCATGACAAGCGCATCATTCCTAAGGAGCTTAAAGAAGGAGACTTAGTTATACTCTTCAACTCCCGTCTCCGCCTCTTTACAGGTAAGTTGAAATCTAGATGGACCGGACCTTATGTTGTGAAACATGTTTTTCCTCATAGTGCACTTGAAATTTGGGGGGAAATGAGTGGAAGCTTCAAGGTCAACGGTCATAGACTTAAGAAATACAAACCGGAAGTTCCGGTTGAGGAGGTTGCACCACTATACCTCGTTTGAGAGATACCGTATGGTCCAGCTAGCGACCTTAAATCAAGCGCTTCTTGGGAGGCAACCCAAGGTATTGCTTTCTTTTCCCTTTTTCTAGTCTAGCTTAGAAAGTTTGCTTTTGCTTTGCTTTGTTTTTCTTTTTGGCGTCCTAGACAGACAACAGGTGACATTCAGTTGTGATTCACCTCGGTTGACTACAGAGTCACCTCGACCGAAGTGATCCAGAGGAGCCGACTCGACCGAGGCGAACACCTTGGACGCGGCAAGGATATTTTATTTTCTTGGCTGAGATCTTTTATTTTTGGAAGGAGGATCTTATCTTTTCAAGCTGGATTTCTGGAAGGAAGAAGATAAGTTAGCCCATATATTTTACCTATTTTTATGGAAAGAGATCTTTCTAAGATATCTTATCTTTGGAGGGTAATTTTCCTATAAAAAGGGTTGGATTTTCCATAAATCGATATCCTGCTTACACCGAAAAGACCGTTTAGGACTGCACATCGCGTAAGACAGCCGTTTTATCCCACTACAGTTGGGAGATTTGAAGAACCTTTTTGGAAGGTTGAAGGAAGAAGTTTATAGCTTTTATAGCTTTGTGAAGGGTTTTGTAAGATTCCTTTAGATTCCCTTCATTGTTATTTGTCTTGTTGGATTTTAATCCAAGGAACGCTTGTTGTTTGATAATTGATTCAGTTATTGAAGCCTTTCTCTTAAGGTTTTCTTGTTCAATTATTCTCTTTCTTCCCATATATTTGATTATTACTTTCATGATGATGAGTGGCTAATCTCTTTGTGTGATTCTAGGGTGATTGGCTGAAGGTTGTGGAAAAAACAATGATAGAATGATCTTAAATCGCAGTAGGATCTTGAAAGCTCGAGTCTTTACCTTAACCCTAAGCATCTCGCTCAGTCGATGACCATCTCGGCCCGGGTGGAATTCTTCTGACCGAGGTGACTTATCTGATCCGAAACTGAGAGTTAAGTGTTAGAGTTTGCCAAACCCTATTCTTATTATACCTTTCCTGGTTCAATGCAAGCCTAGGATGAGACTTACCCGGTGATTCCTCTGTTTGTTTACCTAAGATCGTAAGAGTAGGTAATAAAGGTTTATCCTTTATTGGGGTTTGAGTGTGCTTTCATCCCATCTTTGTGAGTTAGCCTGAGACTTACCCGGTAAAGGTTGATTCTATTCCCTTAGTTGGAGTGTTAGTTTGAGGTTATAGTTCTTTTCCTTAATTCCTTGAGACTTACCCGGTAATAGGAGTTACGTTTTGGGATTAGTGAGTAGTGAGACTTACCCGGTGATCTATTCCACTTTAGTAACACCTTCCCTATGCAAATTTCTCAGCTTTGTCCGCTTATCTTGAGATCTTGAGTTGGAACCACGACTAGATGCTTTAATCCCTAGAATTGCATATTTCCTTTATTGACTTTTTATCATCTTTGATTGTTTTAATTGCTTCGTGGTTAGTAATTACATAGCTTACCTATTCCGACTTTGTTTCACTAAGTGATTGTGATTGACCTCTGGAATTTCTTGCTTTTTACTACGATTGACCCGTACACTGCGGGTTCGCATTCTTGTTTTAAGCTTACATATAGGGTTATAAATTTAAAGCTTGCACACACCGTTTGGAGCGAACAAGAAGCCATGGTAGTGATGGAGTGAGACGGGGAACTTGGATTATAGTAACCTTGCAAGCTTTGAGCTTATGACGTTAGTACTTGAAAAGTAATGAGTTGGATATTTCACTGGTTGGATTTGGGGATATTTTGCCTAGCATTCTCCACGGGGCATACTAGTACGGTTGTGAAGATTGTTCATGGAATACCAAGAGATGTTTGAGGTGACCAAAAAGAGTATGAGAAAACCGATGTTTTGAAGTTGTTGTCGATATGAGATGTACAAGAAGTACATGAAAGATCAAGGTTAGAGCCTCTACGATCGGATTGACATGGCATAAGGAAATGAAGTAAGTCCTACACATACATGAATAAAGGATGCTTATAGTGCAAGCTTATAGAAAATACGAAGGACGTTTACCACATGTTGGGGATGTCATTGAAAGCGAAGAAGACACGATTGGTTTATATAGAGGCATGATTATGCCCCACAGTTAGGACGCTTATGGAAACACACAAGTTTGAGCCCTTAAAAGGTTATTACGGCATGCCTTCAAAGTGGAAAAAGAAGGAGCAATACTAATTCGAGAGAGGAAGGACCCTTGAGAGAGAACATACACGGTCATAGTTGAAGATGGAACAATACACGAGTCTGAAGAATGTCATTTCAATAGATCGGGATAGATCAATTGTGTCATGACCATGTGTAAGGTGATAAGACAAGATTCTGTCGGTTATTACGATATGTGACGGGAAGAGAAAATATGGAATTTGAGATATCACGGATTCTAATACCTCAGAAAGTGGATTTTTCCACTAAGGTTGATCTTAGCGCAACTCCGATGTCCATGGCGCCGTACAAAAGACATCAATAAATGTTACCCGTAAGGATACTCGAATTGAGGATGTAATCAAAGGAGGAATTACAAGGACTTGTTGATAAAGGTTCATTAGAACCAATGCACTGCCATAGAGAACACCAGAAGTTATCTTGAACTCTTGATTTGAAGTTTAATTAATCTTAAACTCTTGATTTGAAGTTATTATAAGAACACCAGAATTGTTGTGAAAAAGACAAACAGTTCTCTCCAATTGAACATCGATTACCGTGAGTCGAACAAGATAATGGTGAAGGACAAGTATTCCTTACCACGAATGGATAATCTACTCGATCGGTTACAAGGGTCGGTAGTCTCTACTAAGAATGATTTAAGGTCCAATTGTCACCAATTGAGAGTCCAAGACAGGGGTATTGCAAATACGGCATTCCGGACAATCCATGGTCACTATGAGTTGCAGTAATTCCATATGGGCTTACTATGCCCCGGACAAGATATTCTAGTCTACTCTCAAAGAAGAGAGATGTTGTATGACAAGTTGTCTCAGGATGGCGACCTCGAAGGATGAGAAAGAAGTTACAAGTTTTCTTGGATGTGCCAGTCATTCCCGGATTTGTGGAGAGATTCTCCAAAGTAACACCATATACTACTAACCTACTCCGGAAGACAAAAAGGTTTTGAGTGGGACAAGTGTTAGAAGAGTTGTTAAGAGTTAAGAAGAGATTCCTTGGTGCACTTGTTTTGAATTTGCCTAGAGGTATTATGAGTTTGCAGTGTACAAGTGATTCTTCAAGACAAGGTCTTGATCGATTATTGTGGAGCAATGTAAAAGTAATAACCTACGTGTCTGGTTAATAGAAGTAGTATGGAGCAAAATGCTTCCTTCCTTACTTGGAACTTGCAACAAGATTGAGAAGATGAAACATCAAAGTTTGGCTTTGCGGGACTAATTGAGAAGTTCGACCTTCTTTGTTAGAGGCAATCAAAGAGAAAAAAATGGAAGTGTTGCATTGAGAAAGACCGGAGAAGGAAGTTGAATTTCCGATACATCGAAACTTTTTAAGATCTTAGCGCGAGTTGAGAAAGTGGTTTACCGGTTGGCGTAGCCGCCAAGAGTTGAGAGTGTTCACCCGATGTTCATGTGTATCAATCGAGAGAGTACATATACGAGTCCAAACAAATTGTCAGTTATGGTGATTTAGTCGCAGACAAAGAACCAAATAGGCTAATAGGAAGACGGAGTATAGTATCTTTAGTTGAGTTTTATATGGATCTAGTAGCATCGATAGAATTGACGGGTTAGACCTAGTTATTCCCTTGGTTGAGTTATGTGCATGTGTGATGTTATGTGTAGTTTGTGTCCTGTGTGAGATTATGCTATATAACCTGATATATAATGCGGTGGTAGTTGAGTAGGTGTTGTGTATAGATTTGAAGGTTTAAGCCTTCTTAGTTTGAGAGTTCATACCTCGGCCTTAGGGACCGAGAAGTTCGATGTATATCAAGTTTCGAGATGAAACTTCTTTTTAGGGGATCTGATGTAACGCCCCGTTTATTGGGTGCATTTTCGATATTAATTTTCCCGACATCTATCGGTATTTCATTATTTTAAAATTTTATTAAAAGTATTTTTGTTGCGTAAATTATGTTTTTTCCGAGTATATTTACATTTTGGATACATTCGTGTATATCCATATTATTATTTATTTTGGAAAAAGTCGGAAAGTTATTTCCGGTTCGGAAAGCCCGATCCGAGTTTTCGATCGAGTTCATTTCTTTTATTTTTTTTCTTCCTACTTCTTTCTTAACACCAATGGATGGTGTAAATATGCTTTTGGGCAGATGGTGCCGTGTACCTTCCCCGCCCAGCTTGGCCATAGCCACTGCAGCCCAAGCTAGCGCGACTCTGGAGTACACCCTACCTTGACCCCTTGTTCTCACCCTCACCCTCTTTCTGCCTTATCTCAACAACCCTCAGTAGCACTCTACTTTCTCATCTCTTCCTATGCTCTCACCTCTCCCTGTCTCCCTCTGTTTTGAACAGGTACCCCAGGCAACTCTCTTGCCCTCATTTAACGATCTCTCTCGCCTTCTCTCGATGCTAGTCCATCGGATCTATCTCCTTCCTCTTCTTCTTGGGAGCATATCCACAACATGCAACAACAAGCAACAACACGCAACAGCAAGCAACATCACACAACAGCACGCAACAACACAAAACACCATCACCCTGTATCCTTGTTGCAATCACATCTAGGCCCCACCATTCGAACTCTTGCAAGCACCGTCAACCACACCGTCCACGAGCAGCATCTGGGGAGAAACACCGCTTCGTCGCCCTCCCTCTCCGCTGCATTTGGATTCAAAAAAGGGGGGGGAGATGAAACCCTATTGCTTTTCCCTTTCTGTCGCACGGAAGGAGTAGCCGTCCGCCGGAAGTGGGCCGCCCTGATGCTTCTTCTCCTGCCTACGCCGCCGATGCCCTGCCACCCTCCTTCACCTAGCCCTTTTTCTACTCCCCTGTAGAACCGCCGCCTTGCAATCTGTTCAAGGGCTGAAGAGGGTGTACTTTTACCCTAATTTCCATATTCAAATCGGGTCCTCCCTAATTTGGTATAATTACTGGATGTACCCATATTTTTATAATTGCAGAATTGACCCAACTTTTGTGAAGTTGCAGCAGTGCCCCTGTTTGTATTTTTAGAGATGATGCCCAATGTTTTATTTACGGAAAACGACCCAAGTTTATGAAATGCTTATATTTTCCCTCGAAATGTATTTGTCGATTTGAAACTCGGATTTCAATTACGGGGTTATTCTTATAGCATATGCATTATATAAATGATGACCAACTTTAGCCTTTAAAGCTAAACTTGTTTAGTTTCGTGTTAGGTTCGGAAACGACCCCGACAATGGCCTAACGAGTCCAAGTTCGACATCCATCCATCGTCTTCTGCCTTTTCGGCATCGTGTGAGCTACCTTTCCCTCGATTTAGTTATGTTTAGTATTAGTATCATGCTAGGTTGGATAATCTAGCATAACTTAGAGTGAATACCAAGTAGTGGTTATGAACCTTTGGTGAGTGTTTGAGGATTGTGAAAGATTTTATGACTTAAGGTGTTGATGTCACTTTGTGAGGCTTGTGAGGTTTGAGAATTGGAGTATATGGCTGTTGAGTTTATGGGCTAGGATATGTTTATCCTAGCATGGGTTGTTACCGTTGAGTTTGTTTGGACTAGGCATGTTATCCTAGTTGCGTTGTAAGCTATGATCTTGCGAAATCCGAGGGTTTAGAAGTCTTAGGACTATTAGCTTGTGTTGAGTGTGATGTGAGCATGAGGGATTCTAGGATGCGGTCCTAGAATTGAGAGTGAAATGGTCTTGCGTAGATCATTTGCATAGAAGTCTAAGACTTCTATTGTGAGTGGGTTGTTGTTGTTGATATAGGTATCTTCTTGTGAGCAGATTATGGGCTTCCTCCCAAAGGAAGCGAGAGTGTCGTGACTTGAGTGTGGTGACGAGGTAAGTCTCCGGACTTACTTAACTCTTATTCCTGTATTAGCATTGATGTGTGTTTGGTGGTGTGTGTTTATTGTTTATTGTTTATAACAACTAAACCGGGATTAGAATTACCGACCCTTATATTATTTTGGCCCAAGTGTATGATAACGGGTTGTGACAACTTGTCTTGCTCCCGCGAGAGCTAGGAGGTTCTCGGCGACTATCCCGTGTTGGTAGATGATCGGATGCATCGGTACCATTCCATGCCGGTTAGTAGGGACCGAGGCGAGTTTCGGTGACTTTTGTGTCACAACCTAAGTTGAATTAGAACGGGATACGACTTAATAATAAAAAATATAATAAACCGAATTCGTGTGCCTTTAATTATGTTGTGTGCTTGCAGTGTTCTACTTGTGTATGTGCCTTTCCCATTAATTCTAATGCTTCGAATATGGGCTAACGGTTTTATACTGATTGTTGTAGATTGCCTTGTAGGTTTGGAATGCAGCGAGAGATCCGGAAGAGTGGGCAGCCAGGGTCCGTACATTTTAGGAAGGGTTTTTGTTTAGAGTTGTGTTTGGAGTTTGTATGTTGTATTTCTGTTGGCCACATGTATGGTTTATGGTCTTTAGAGTTGTGTTTTCGGGTGAAGTTCGTTGTTGTTGTCTTTTGGGTTTCTTATCATTTCATCAAAATGTATTTTGTTTTTTATCCTTTATTTTTGCCTTGTTGAAAGATCCGGTGAAATTGTTGTCAAGCTAAGGGTCGGGACCCATTGTGAGATCCTAACCTGTAGCATCCCGAGTCTCGAGGATTCGGGGTGTTACACTCATCTTGATTTTCTCTTTTGTGACGTTGGCCGGCTTTATGGTCATGAAAACCGTGTGGAACTTCCCCAAATATTTCATTGGATCATCCACACTTAGTCCATGAAAGGATGAAACTAAGTGGAACAATCTTGGCTTCATCTCGAAGTTGATGCCCTCTCCTATAACAAGGATGGTCACGACTAGCGGTTGTTGCTTCATATTTTGTTGTGTCAGATGTCAAAGTGTTCTTTCTTCCATTTCAACTCTAGGTATGCGGTGTTTTCTACGATGTTTGTTGAATGTCCTCTCGATTTCTAGGTCCAAAGGAACAATAGAAATATTAGTAGCACGAGTTTGAACCATACAATATCTTCACACCAAGATTGATAATTATAAAAACACAATAATATAAAGCAACAAATGGTTCCCCAACAACGGTGCCAAATTTGAAAAGTGTAAAGTCATCGTATTCCTATCAAATGTTTTATCCTAGATGTACCTACTAAACTAAGTATAGAATCAAGTAAGTGTCGAACCCAAGGGAGACCAAAGCATCAAGTTATTGCATAATCAAAATCACCAACCAGAACGTACTAGTGATACGGGTTGCGCTCCGGAACATTCGGGACGCTCCGGACATGGCCGGAAGGCAAGAGAAAAGTGTTGGACCATGTAAGCTTGGCTAGAGCCTTGCGCAATATTCTAGAAAAATGGAGAGACTTGTAATAAGTTCTAGCCAAGAAGGATCCGGATTGTCCAAGACTTGTCCGAACCTAGAACCTTCCTAGGAGGGGAGGCCTTGGGCTATAAATAGGTACTGCATCCCCTTCATTTGCATCATCCAAGTTCCAAGCTCTCTTATAAAGCATTGTAAAGCTCTCTTAATACAAAGCTTTTTTTCCCACACATAAAGCCTTTAAAGTTCTTTTAGCCATCAATCTTAAGCTCTTCCGTTGGCAACATCGGGGATAGGATGATCTTAGCCCGACAAGGGGTCGAGACAAACTAAGAGTCGCACGGTTTTGAGTTAGGGAAAACTAAGCATGTGATAGGTGATGGAATCACTATCATTTAGGATAGTTTTTAGAGTCATTTTATTGCATTTGTGTCGGTTTATGCTACTAACTCCTTGGTCCAGAAGAAGAAGACTAAAAGAAGCTAAGGAAGGAGTTATAAGCACTTACGAGTGAAGATCGTTCACAAAGCAAAACTTCTATTGCCTTACCGCCCCAGCGGAGCCTTGTCACCGCCCCTGCGGGTGACGCCTTACACCGGAGCGCCCCCTGCGCCTTCGCCAGCGCCGGCCATGAAGTGTGTCACCGCCCATGTGCCACTCCTTGGCGCCCTGCGGTGACCTCCCTTGAAGAGACGAAGACCACCTCCCCTGCGCCTCCCACTGCGCCCCTGCCTGCGCCTCAACCTGGGAGCTGGAAGGCGAAGAAGTTGTGTCACCGCCCCTGCGTCGACATAGGGACGCCCCGGCGGCTTGGCATCAGAAACGTCCGGAAGTCGAAGGGTCAGACGTTTAAAAAGCATTGAAGATCCGTCCCAGCGGCCATGAAGAAGATCAAGCATTTTTGCCTTCACCGCCCCTGTGGAGTTGAAGGCCGCCCCTGCGGCTTAACGTCAGAAGCTTTACTCCGGATGTTTACACCACCTTTATGGCATTAAAGGTGGCTGTTTTGGGCCGGTCATTTACTCCTATTTAGTGTCTTTTGTAGTATAAATAGTCCTTGGTTGATTGCTAGAATCATCCATCTTATCATCTTGTTAGCCAAAAAATTATCCATTTAGATTGTCTTGCTACCTTTGTAATGAGTTGCTAACTCCCTTGCTACATTGAGTTGGTTTGAAGTTGCATTGTTACTTTGGTTGTAAGTTCTTTATAATATTAGTTTTCATTCAGTAATACTTTGTGTTTCCTTGATCTTCATTGTCTAATTGCATGTTTACTATTGCTTGAGATTGATCACCTTAGGTTCTAAAGTGCATGCAAACAACTAGGATTAATAGGTTTCCGGTTCGGGTCTTTAATCTAGTAGCAACTTTAAGTAATAACGGGTTGTGATTACTCAAAGAAAAGGAACACAAATATAAAGATAAGTTTAACGGTTTTAATCTTCTCTTTATATCCCTTAGTCTTTGTTTGAAAGCTAACTTGTTATTTGTTCTTGTAGGTTTACGGAACACTAACCTGTTAAGTTGTGTTGATGCCGGTTGGCTCAACACATATATATGATCGAGATGGGAGATTACTTGAAAACTTGTAAAAGGAACTCACCAAAGTAGCAATTGCATGCTTAGAATCAACCTAGTGTAGATTCATCCATTATTGTCTTACTTGTCGCATTAATCGTTTTCATAAGTTTTTGTGTGCATCAATTCAACCAACCCCCCCCCCCCTTTTGTTACTTGTCACTATAATTGATAATCGCATCTAAAACACCTTAACTCTCTTAGGTTCGACCCTTACTTAATCACTATACTTGTTCTTAGTGCTAAGTCGGGATTTACTTTTGATTGGTATAGACGACCATAGAAATACCTTCAGTCAAATTTTGGCGCCGTTGCCGGGGAGTTTTAGTGTTTTATTGTTATTATTGATTATTGGTTTGAACCATTTTTATGGTTCAAACCCGTGCTACTAACCCCGATCTTGCTGCTTTTGATCTAGAAATTGAGAGGATGCACATCCGGGAGCGAAGACAACAACAACGAGCAAGAAGTCAACTTTGAGCTCAAGCCGGGCTTCATTCACTTGCTCCCATCCTTCCATGGGCTGAGTAGTGAAGACCCCATCAAGAACCTTGGGAAGTTCCATACCGTGTGTATGAGCATAAAGCCGGCTAACATTACCGAAGAACAAATCAAGATGAGGGCATTCGGTTGTAGACTCAAAGATTCCGCGAATGATTGGTATTACCACCTTCCATCCGGGAGTATTGACACTTGGGAGAACCTTCACAAGGCGTTTTTGGAGAAATACTTTCCAGCTAAGAAGGCCAATAGATTGAAGAAAGTTATAAGCAACATCGAGCAAGAGGCAAATGAAACTCTCTACGAGTACTTCGAGAGGTTTGCATGCCTCCGATCCAGCTGTCCTTTTCACGGATATTCAACTCAAGATCTAGTCTTGTCCTTGTACAATGGCTTGCTAGACAATGAAAGAAGGATCGTCGATGCAGCTTGCAGAGGTAATATTCTTAACTCTACTCCTGACCTTGCTTTGGAAAAGATACAGGAACTAGCGGAAGGTACTCGGAACTTTGGAAGGACCCTGGCTAAGAAAGGAGTTCATGCTGTGAGTTCCGGGAAGAGCGAGATTTCCACCGAGCTCGCGGAGTTAAAGGAAATTGTGAAGAGACTAACACTTATGGGAACGCCACAGCAGCTCAAAGCTTGTGGAGTTTGTGGTGACTCATATCATCCAACGGACATGTGTCCACAAGTCCAGGATGACGATGCTGAGGTAAACGCAATGGGTTATGGACAACCACAACAGCAAAGGCCTAGGAACGATCCCTATGCACAGAATTTCATGTCAAACTGGCGTGACCAACAAAATTTTTGTTGGAGGGATCCACAAAACCAACAGCAGCCTTGTCAAGGTAAGTATCACTCAACTAAAGATATGTTGCAGGTTTTGACTAAACACTTTGCTACTCATGTCCAAACAACAAAATCTAGCATCAAGAACCTTGAAAAACAGGTTGGTCAAATGGCAGAAGCCATTTCAAGTACCGAATCAAGACTTTCTGGAGCATTGCCTTCCCAAACGTTTATAAACCCCAAGGAGAATGTTAGTGACCTAACATTAAGGAGTGAGAAGCAAATCCAACAAAAACCAGCAAAAGAATCACAAAGCAAACCTTTTGTCGATTTTTCCGCACCCAGAGCCGCCCCTGCGACTGCAACTGCGCCCAACAAAGAGCAGACGACGCCCCTGCGGCTGGATGTCCCCGCCCCTACGGTGACAACCCCTGAGCCGCCCCTGCGCTTTCAAATTGACGCCCCTGCGGAAATCACACCAGAAGGTTCTGCTGAAAGGGATACTTACGTCCGGCCTAACTTCCCGCCATTGTACTCTGAGAAACCACCAACTCCGTTTCCTGAGGATTTGAAGGAGAGAAGAATCATTGAGGACAAGGACCTCTTCGATACCTTCTCCAAATGCGAGGTAAACATTCCCCTCCTTAAGTTGGTGAAAAGTATTCCTATGTATGCTCGTTTTTTGAAGGAGCTTTGCACTATCAAGAGGAATTAGAAGCTAAAGGGAAAACAGAAAGTGCAAGTGAGTGAGCATGTGTCGGTAGTTTTCCAACGGAGAATGCCCAAGAAGTGCAGCGATCCGGGCATGGTAAGCATTCCTTGTGTTATAGGGGAAACCCGCTTTGACAAAGCAATGCTTGATCTCGGTGCTTCTATCAATGTTTTACCATATTCGATTTACAAATCACTTGGCCTTGGGCCATTAATGGAAACTAGGATTGTAGTACAACTTGCTGATAGATCTAATGTGTACCCGAAAGGGATAATTGAAGATGTATTAGTAATGGTAGACATATGCTGCACCCATTCTGTTAGGTAGGCCATTTATGAAAACGGCTAGGACTAAAATTGATTATGTTAGTGGTAAATTGACCATGGAGTTTGATGGAGAAGTAGTGGAATTTGACATCTATGATGCAATGAGATTTCCTAGTGATGATCATTCTTTGTGTGCTATTGACATTGTTGAACCTTTTGTGCAAGATGTTTTTGATAACTTTGACGTTGATGAATTGAGAAATGTGATTGAGCATGACATTGATAGTTTCAAATCAGATTATGTATTAACATCTAGCATGAAAGAGGTCCTAGCCCAATTAGATGGACATAAAAGGCTACCTATCTCCAATTTGGCCATTGGGCCCACTTTACTAACCTCAAGCGAGAAGCTTGTTCCGTCCATAGTGCAGGCACCTGAAATAGAATTGAAGGACCTTCCGTCACACCTCAAGTACGTTTTCCTTGGAGAACACAATACCTTGCCGTGATCATCTCCAACAAGTTGACTACCGGACAAGAAGACAAGTTGGTAAAGGTACTAAAAGAGCACAAGACGGCCCTTGGATGGACTATTGCGGACATCAAAGGGATAAGCCCTTCCACTTGCATGCGTAGGATTCTACTTGAGGACGAAGCCAAGCCCTCTAGGCATTCTCAAAGGAGGTTGAACCCGCCAATGATGGATGTGGTCAAAAAGGAAGTGTTGAAGCTCATCCAAGCGGATATGATCTTTCCTATCTCGGATAGCACTTGGGTTAGCCAAACCCAAGTAGTTCCAAAGAAGGGATGCATTACTATGGTGGAAAATCAACATGGAGAGATGGTCCCAAGCAAAACACAAACTGGATGGAGAGTTTGCATGGACTACCGCAAGCTCAATAAGGTAACACGAAAAGACCATTTCCCATTACCTTTTATTGATCAAATGTTGAAACGTCTTGCAGGTCATCAGTACTATTGTTTCCTGGATGGATATTCGGGCTATTTCAAAATAGCCATCGCACCAGAGGATCAAGAGAAGACGACATTCACTTGCCCATTTGGCACTTTTGCATATCGCAAAATGCCATTTGGACTTTGCAACGCACCAGGCACTTTCCAAAGGTGCATGATAAGTATTTTCTCCGAATACATAGAAAATTTCATTGAAGTCTTCATGGATGATTTTACCGTCCATGGAGATAATTTTGACGCATGTTTAGGGCATTTGAAACTTGTTCTTAAAAAATGTGTTGAAACCAATTTAGTTCTTAATTCGGAAAAATGTCATTTCATGGTAGAACAAGGAATTGTGCTAGGACATGTAATATCCTCAAAAGGGATAGAGGTAGATAAGGCAAAGGTTGATGTTATTCAAATTTTACCTTATCCTACTAATGTTCGGGAAATCTGTCTTTTCTTGGTCATGCAGGTTTCTAGCGACGTTTCATCAAAGATTTTTCAAAGATCTCGGCACCCTTATGTGAATTGCTCAAGAAATATGTCACCTTCATAGTGGATGAGGATTGCAAGAAACCTTTCGACACTTTGAAGGCATGTCTCACCGCCGCACCAATGATCCATTCCCCGGATTGGGAGAAACCTTTTAAAATCATGTGCGACGCCGGTGACTACGCCGTCGGAGCTGTTTTAGGTCAAAAAGACGGACGGGCCTCCCATGTAATCCATTATGCGTCTATGACACTCAATGAAGAGCAAAGGAATTACTCTACCACCGAGAAGGAAATGTTGGCGGTGGTTTTTGCCCTTGAGAAATTCCGGCAGTACCTACTTGGCCACACATTTTTCGAGATGCTTTTGCGTTTTACAAAGCGTGTGATAAATGCCAAAGAGTAGTAAATCTTTCAAGGACACATGAAATGCCCCAATCCTCTCTTTTATTTTGTGAAATATTTAACGTTTGGGGAATTGATTTCATGGGGCTGTTTCCTACTTCATTCGGGAACACATATATTTTGCTTGCGGTGGACTATGTTTCCAAGTGGGTGGAAGCAAATGCCACCAAAACTGATGATTCAAAAGTAGTTGCAGCTTTTCTTAAGAAAAATATCTTTGCAAGATTTGGAATTCCAAAAGCCTTAATCAGTGATAGGAGTACCCATTTTTGCAACAAGACGATCACGGCTCTCCTTAAGAAGTACCACGTTCACCAAAGAGTATCAACAGCTTATCATCCACAAACAAATGGCCAAGCTGAGGTGTCCAACCGGAAAATAAAGACCATCCTTGAAAAGACGGTTTCTCCCAGGCGGAAGGTGTTCGCCCAAAAAGGTGTGCGTCAAAGTCTTAATATTTATAAAACTAGAATAAAAGCAAGCGAACCCGCAGTGTACGGATCGGCTGTAGAAAGGTAAGAATTCCAGAGTCGAACTCAGGGATTTGGTGAGAATAATTCCGAATTCAATTATCTAGCGAAAGGTGTGAAAAGCTTTTGTGATCAAATAGAGATTAAATGATTCCAAGGATTCAAGTATCCGATTTCGGCTTTCGATTCAAGACACTTCTATAGATATAGGACAAAGTTTATATTGCCTAGATCAATTGTTCAAAGGTAGGATTCGTACGGTGAAGTTCCGAATCCTATATGACTAGTCTAAAGGTTCTCTCTATAAGGGTTGTTGAGGCTGCGATATAGATAGATCTAAAGACAAGATTTATGTTCAAACTAACTATCTAAAACTCCAGGATACGACTCTCCAAAGTAAAGAATAGTAAGCACAATTAAAATGTTAATAAACGATGTTTAGTCTCTTTATTACCCAAATCTTGAAATCTTAATCTATTAAATGTAGAATCAGATTTGAAGTGTCTTCATACATTCAATTAGAGGGTAGAAAGGTTAATCAAGGTTGGGATTTAGGCAAGGATTAGTTTTGATTAAGGATTGATTCAATTAAAGTTCGTCAGAGGAATAAATTGTGCTGTTCATAAGAAAATCGGCCGATTTTCCTCAAGAACAGTCCGATTTTCCTGTTGTCGCAAAATTAAAATATAAACTCTCAGGGTCCTAATGTTTGAATGAGTTCAGTCTATCATCATCTAAGCCTTAATCATCAACTATTCTCCCCAGAATCACAAAGGTTTTAGCCAACCATTTTCAAAATCGAATCAAATTAATTATTGAGAGAAATATCACAAAGAAACCGAATCTTGAATAAAAATTCCAAAAACCTTCAAATCTGTAAACGATTGTCAAAACAAATCAATGTATCTCTTAAACAGCTCAAATTCGTGCTCAAAAACAGCAAGTACTTCAATGAACAAAGAAATCTCACAATCAGAATCCAAATTTACTTCCCGGCAAAGAATACTTCAATCTTCCTCCAGGAATCTTCGAATTCTCCCAAACGTGTAAAGATTTCCCGCTGCGGCCCCCCCGTTTTCGTTCCTAGGGTTCTCCTCTATAGTTTCTTGCAAGTGGGCCGTTTGGCAAAACTCTCCTCTAGCCCAAATTAATTGGGCTTTGTGTCGTCTTTTCATTTGGCCGAAAAACATAAGAAATCGACCCAGTCGATTTACACACAAAACCGTTCGATTTCTTTAGGAGAAAATCGTCCGATTTATATGTATATTGGCACGATTTTCTTCAACAGAAAGTGCTCTTCTCTTGGCTCGTCTTCTATGCTTCTCCATTGCTATTCCTTAGCTCTTTATGAACCCTTTGAGACTCCTTTAGCTTCCTTAACATCCTTAGATGCTCCTTGCTCCGCTTTTGCTTCCAATTCCACTCCATTTACCTATAATTCATCAAAAACTCGTGTAGACCTCTATTTCCGACAAATGATTAAATAGAACATAAAAGGCACACAAAATCTCTCTAAATGCAAGGTAAACTGAGACAATCTTCTATAGTATGCATGAATATGATGATACATAATTCATGTCATCAAAATACCCCATACTTGCCTCTTGCTTGTCCCTAAGCAAGACTCAAATTTAGAATATAAGATGTCATGGATTATATATGTATGAAAACTCAAAAACTCTTCTTTTGGTAGTGCTTCTTCTTATTGGATCACCCTCAAAGTGATATTTCAAGGCATAAAAAGGCAAAGCATGTATCAATGATAACTATAAGATGAACTAATTCCCATTTCTTTCATGAAAGCACAAATAAAGAACATGATAAAGGTGTAGAGGTAATCAAAGTCAAACAAGTCTAAGCCATTAAGTCTTAAGCATATGCATAAAAGTCTCAAGGTCTTCTTAATCAAAGAAAAGGTTCAAGAAACGCATTAAGGGAAGGAATTATTTTTGGCAATTGTGGTGCTAATCCGGGAAAGAGGAACACATAATACCTTCAAGATTTTTCTTCACCGCACATGCTTTCATTATACTTTACTTTTTGAGAGTATGGACAGCGGTGCACAAAAACCGAAGCCTAGGAGATTGGCGTTTCTTAATTTCGAGATGCCTCAAACCCTTGATGCACATACCATATCCCGTTAGGACTTGTCGTTCAATCGGACTTTGGCAAGACACAAACACCCGGCTATGTGAATGGTGCCGAGTTACTCATCCTCATGTTCAACGTCCCCAAACTTATGAATTTCTGCACTTTCTTTCAATACATTTTCCTTGGCCCTCCCACATCAAACATGTCTTTTTCTATCACTTATCCTAATTCCCGGATGGTAAAAGGAGGGTTACATATTTCATTGAGGGGCTAGCATGATCAAGATATGAGAAAAGAAAAGAAGTGAATTGCCTTAGTCATCCTTATATGATGTATTAGAACTTGCAATATAGCTTCGACCATTATTTCATTCTCTTATCAAAACAACTAGATCATATAACTTATTCATGTGTTCAAGTAACAAAAGCATACTCATTCATGCTATAATCAAAATCTCAACACAACTAAGCATCTTTTTGCCTATCCATATACACAATTCTCATCATAGAGGTCATTTCCATCATAAGAAGCACAAAAATTTTTGAAAATTCATAGGATTTGAAAAAGATCATGCAAATGCTAGTGTCATAATGGAAAGCAAGTAGTGCAAGAGTTATTACAAGCCAAATTTGTCAAGAGTAGTGGAAAGTACATAAAGTGCTAAAATGAAACATAAGGTATTGTAAGTACCCCCACCCCATACTTGACATCCACATTGTCCCCAATGTGAAAATCAAGCATAGAAAGGAGAAAAATACTTACAATGTAAAAGAAGTGGAAGCTCAATCCTCTGTCGGCGGTGGAGGTGGTGGATAGGGATACATCGGTGCGCTAGGATCGTAGAAGTGGCCGAACTGGTGGTAGTACAAGTCTCTCATCTGGCCGTCATAGGATGAGTGCCTAGCGTTTGTCTCCTGTCTGTAGTTCCTGAACTGAGTATTCAGGGTCTCGTAGTCGGTGTGGAGAGCATGATAGTCGGTGTTGAGGCTTTGGAAGCTAGTGACTAGCTCCCTGAAGTGGCGCGGAGGGCGACGTCCTCGTCCTTGTCCTAGAGCACGTGCAAATGAGCGGCGAGGTGGTTGCATGTCATCCTCCGTCTCCTCCTCGCCTCTACTAGTCCTGCTAGGTCCTGCACCATGAGTGTCGGTGTCCATGGCATCCGTAGCATGTCCGCTATGAGTATCACTATCAAACTCGAGCATGGTCCCCTGTCCTCCATCGTCATCCTCCTCCTCAGAGTCACCTGAATTCCTTATGGAGGAGTCGATTGCCGTGCTTGTTGTTGCTAGATCCTTGTTCCTTGTTGAAAATGCTTCAGTTTGGAGCCAAGAATCACTCAAAATGATGAAGAAATGAGGATTGTAGGTTGAGGGCGATTTCCGGCGTTCTTGAGAAGGGGGAAATCGAGAGTGGTAGGTTGTGGAATGAGGAAGATCGAGTGTTGAGTCTTTATATAGGGTCGAGAAACTGTGAAGAAAATCGGACGATTTATGTGGTCGATTTAATCGTCGGGGCGATTTTTCTCTGGATTCAAAGAAAATCGGACGATTTAATTTGGCAGGTCGATCTTCAGGTCGATTTTTCTTCCTGTTGTCAAAAATCGCCTTGCTCTGCTTCTGAATCGGACGATTTACTTTGGGTAACTCGATTTTTCTCTGAATACATGGTAAATCGAACGATTTATTTTGGCAGGTCGATCTTCAGGTCGATTTATCTTCCTGTTGCCAAAAATCGCCTTGCTCTGCTCTTGAATCGACCGATTTACTTCAATGTATCTCGATTTCCTTCCTTATTCTTCATGGATCTTGAAGATTTAACTGATTTGTGCTCCCTTTTTCCATGGATCTCTCATTGTGAACCTAAATTCCTGCGATTAATGACACGACAAACCAAGAGTGCATCGAGGAACAAATAAAAACGAAAACAAAGAAGCAAAACAACTAATCTACTCTAACTAAGCGATAAAAGGGTGAGAAATTATACTATCATGGGTTGCCTCCCAAGAAGCGCTTAATTTATCGTCTTTAGCTAGACGGTGTATGGTTTGTGTTCAATGGAGGAGGATAGGAGCTATCTCCTCGACCGGAATTTCCGGTGTGTATTTCTTCAACCGTTGTCCATTGACCTTGAAACTTCCGCTTTGTTCACCCCATACTTCAACTGCACCATGGGGGAAAACTCGTTTAATTACATAAGGTCCTGTCCAACGGGATTTAAGCGTACCTGGAAATAGACGCAGCCTTGAGTTGAATAGGAGGACTTGGTCTCCCTCCTTCAAGTCTTTTGGAATGATGTTTTTATCATGCCAACGCTTTGTCCGTTCCTTGTAGATCTTTGCGTTCTCATACGCATTTACCTGGATTTCATCTAGCTCATTGAGGTTTAAGAGCCGCTTCTCTCCGACTTCTTTCATGTCAAAGTTGAGCCACTTGATAGCCCAATAGGCTTTGTGCTCTAGCTCTACAGGAAGATGACATGATTTACCATAGACAAGGTTATAGGGAGTCGTACCTATTGGTATTTTGAAGGCCGTCCTGTACGCCCATAGTGCGTCGTCAAGCTTCATTAACCAATCTTTTCTTGTTAAAGAGACGGTTTTCTCTAAAATTCCCTTGATCTCTCTATTGGATATTTCGACTTGTCCGCTGGTTTGCGGATGGTAAGGTGTAGCTATCTTATGGGTTACCCCATACTTAGCCAATAGAGTCTCAAAACGACGGGCCGTGAAATGCGTTCCTCCGTCACTGATGATGGTTCGAGGAGTTCCGAACCTTGGGAAGATCGTTCTATTGAAGAACTTCACCACTACCATTGCATCATTAGTAGGAGAAGCGATTGCCTCCACCCATCTTGAGACATAGTCTACGGCAAGAAGTATATATTGGTTGCCGCATGAAGATGGGACAGGTCCCATAAAATCGATGCCCCATACATCAAAGATCTCTACTTCTTGTATGTTGTTGAGAGGCATCTCATTCCTCCTTGATATATTACCTGTCCTTTGACAAGCATCACAAGCAACAACAAACTTTTGCACATCTTTGAAAAGTGTAGGCCAATAGAAGCCGGAACGAAGTACCTTAGCACAAGTCTTGTGGGAACTAGCATGTCCGCCACATGGTAAAGAATGGCAATGGCAAATGACGCTATCCACTTCATCTTCGGGGATACATCTCCTGTAAATGCCATCGGGACCTCTTTTGAATAGAAGAGGTTCGTTCCAATAGAATTGCCGGACGTCATTAAAGAATTTCTTCTTTTAAGCATACGAAAGTCCGGGTGGAATCTCTTGACAAACAAGGTAATTCACAATGTCAGCAAACCATGGATCATTACCTTGGGAGATGTGTTGAAGACACTCTTCAATCTCGTGCAGCTGCTCGTCAGGGAATGAGTCGTCTATAGGAAGTTCATCCGTCTCGCCGGTGAGTTGCGGTAGACGACTAAGATGATCGGCAACGGAGTTCTCCGATCCTTTCTTATCACGAATCTCTAAATCGAACTCCTGTAAGAGTAAGATCCATCTTAGAAGCTTTGGCTTTGCATCCTTCTTCGTGAATAAGTATCGAATTGCGGAGTGGTCCGTGTAAACTATCACCTTCGCACCTACAAGATAGGAACGAAATTTCTCAAAAGCGTATACTACGGCTAAAAGTTCCTTCTCTGTAGTTGCATAATTATATTGAGCCTCATCTAGCGTTTTGCTAGCGTAGTAGATGGCATGAGTGCGACCATCTTTCTTCTGTCCAAGAACGGCTCCTATAGTGACGTCGCTTGCGTCGCACATGACCTCGAAAGGAAGAGTCCAATCGGGTTGTTGAATGATTGGTGCTGAAATCAAAGCTTCTTTGATCCTGCAAAAAGCATCTAAACAATCCTTCGAAAATTCGAAAGTTGCGTCCTTCATCAAAAGATTAGTTAAGGGTTTTGAAATCTTAGAAAAATCTTATATGAATCTCCTATAGAAGCCTGCATGTCCTAAGAAACTTCTAATTCCTTTCACTGAAGAAGGGGGAGGTAACTTCTCAATGGTTTCTATTTTCGCTCTATCAACTTCTATTCCCCTTTGTGATACTAAATGACCTAACACAATCCCTTCGGTGACCATGAAATGACACTTTTCCCAGTTTAAGACTAAATTAGTGTCCTCACATCTCTTAAGAACTAGTGAAAGGTTATAGAGACAGTTATCAAAGGAAGAACCATATACCGAAAAATCGTCCATGAAGACCTCCATGATATTCTCTACATATTCGGAGAAGATTGCCATCATACACCTTTGGAAGGTGGCTAGAGCGTTGCATAGGCCGAATGGCATTCTTCTGTAAGCGAACGTACCCCATGGGCACGTAAAAGTTGTCTTCTCTTGGTCGTCCGGATGAATTGGAATCTGAAAGAAACCGCTATATCCATCTAGATAACAAAAGTAAGAATGTTGGGCTAACCTTTCCAACATTTGATCGATAAAAGGAAGGGGGAAGTGGTCCTTCCTTGTGGCCACGTTCAGTTTGTGGTAGTCGATGCACATTCGCCACCCTGTAACTGTCCGTGTAAGGATAAGTTCGTTGTTCTTGTTGGCAACAACGGTAATGCCCCCTTTCTTGGGTACTACTTGTACTAGACTCACCCATTTGCTATCGGAAATAGGGAAGATGATACCTGCATCAGGTAGCTTAAAGATTTCTTTCTTCACGACCTCTTTCATTGCCGGGTTTAACCGTCTTTGAGGTTGGCGTGAAGGTTTGTAATCCTCTTCCATTAGAATTTTGTGCATACATAGAGAAGGATTTATTCCTACTAAATCATCAATAGTATAGCCTAATGCCCTTCTATGTTGTTTCAAAACATGCATAAGTTTCTCTAATTCAGCATCATTCAAATTCGCATTGACAATGACCGGACATGTGGAATTAGTGCCAAGGAAAGCGTACCTTAAATGTGTGGGGAGTGGTTTCAATTCTAATGATGGAGGTACCTTGATTGATGATGAATCGTGGCCTTCGGATGTTGTGGGAGAGGCCTCTAGAGATGGGGGTACTGCATCATTAGATTCGAGAGTAGTTGTGGAGACGTTTGGAGATTCCAGAAAATTTCCCTCTGTATCGACCTCCCCTGAAGTAAATCGGTCGATTTGAGGTTCGATTTTTCTTTCTGTCGAAAAAAATCGGGTTACCTCTTCACAAATCGGACGATTTAGTTTAGTCGGGTCGATTTTTGTTTCTGTTGAGAAAAATCGGATTGCATTTTCACAAATCGGGCGATTTATTTCAAGCAGGTCGATTTTCTTCACAGTTTCCGGGGATACTTCTAGTTCTTCAATTCTTGTTCCTAGTTCTTCCTCCACATCATTTAATGCCTTCACATCCTCGTTGCAATCATGTTCCACTCCTTCCTCCATGATGCTCATACTAATAACCCTTTGAAGAGGGTCTTTCATCAAGATTGAACTTATTACCTCTCTAGACTCTTCTTCATCAAAAATTTCAAAAGCATCGTCTTTCAAGGCTGGCTCCTTGATTAAGGAAGAGAGTATGAATTCTATTTTTTCTTCGCCAATATGGAATGACAGCTGGCCGTTCTTGCAATCTACCATGCATCCGGATGTTGCAAGGAACGGTCTTCCAAGGATGATGGGAACCGGATAATCTGCAGGTATGTCAAGAACGACAAAATCTATTGGGATGTAAAACTTACCGAGCTTTACCGGAATGTCTTCTAATATTCCCACCGGCTTAGTGGTGGAACGATCAGCCATGTAGAGTGTGATCTTCACCGGTCTAGGCTCTCCTAGACCAACTGCCTTTCATAGAGCGAGAGGTATGATACTCACACTCGCTCCAAGATCACAAAGTGCATCATAGGTAGCTTCTCCCAAAATGATGGGTATGCAAAAAGATCCTGGATCACGGAGCTTGGGTGGCATATTCTCCGTCATAGTCTTGATGAGTTCGGATGACTCCATACTCATCTTGACTTCTCCTATATCTTCCAATTTCCTCTTGTTAGAGAGGATCTCCTTGAGGAATTTCCCGTAAGCCGGCATACCTAAAATTGCATCCATAAAAGGTATGTTAATATGTAGCTTACTCATAAGTTCAACAAACTCACCAAAATGTTTATCTAGGCGTGCACGCGCTCTAGATTGAGGAAAAGGTAGAGGTGGTTTGTAAGCGGGAGAAGGAACATAGACTTCTTCCTTCTCTTTTGCCTCTCCTTCTTTTGTGGTGGTATCAACTACTTTAGGTTGAAGATCGGTAGTCGTTTTGCCACTCCTAGTAGTTATTGCCATAACCCTTCCCTTTGGGTTATCTTCCGTTTTTCCGGGAAGCTTCCCTTGATCTCTTGGAACTTCTCCGGCTTTGTTGAATACTTGGTTTTCTAAAGCTTTGTGAGCTTTGTCAACCGAAGTTATATAACTCTCTAGCCCTTGTAGCTTGCCTAGGATTGTCTCTGGCATGGGATCGGGTTTGCTTGACCCGCTTGATTGTCCCTGGCTTGTTAAAGGGGTAGAACAAGATGGAGGTGTTAGAGCCTTTTCAGCATGAGAGTAAGGATTACCTGGATTTTGCTGATTTGACCTCCAACTGTTGTTATTTGAGTTCCTATTGTTGTTGTTATTCCAATTGGAGTTTCGGTTGTTATTGCTGTTGTTACTCCAATTGGAATTCCTATTGTCACTCCTTTGATTGTTGTCTCCTCCCATGTAGTTGGCTTCTTGCTCCTTAGTCTTTTGAAGACTTGTTTTGAGTACTTCCCTCAATTCTTTGATGTCATCTTTGAGGGAGAATATTTGTGTTTGAGCAGCTTGATTCAACTTGGCTCCCGAATCGCCTTGATTCCGGCTATTTGAGTCCACCTTCCGGTGGGAATACTTCTCAATCACTTGGGCTTGCTTCTCAATGAAGTCCCAAGCATCATCCTCTCTCATGTCCATGAACGTGCCACAAGAGAGAATTTGAAGATTGAATTGTGTCTCCACATCCAATCCTTTGTAGTAGATCTCCAATAATTCCAGCTTGGAAATGCCATGGTGTGGGCAATCCAACAAGAGATCTTGAAACCTTTCCCAAGATTGAAACAAGCTTTCATTAGGTTTCATAGAAAAAGCATTTATTTTACCTCTCAATTCCGCTGTTTTGGATGGCGGAAAGAATTTGGTGAGGAATTCCGAAGACAATTCCTCCCATGTAGCTAGCTTTGCAGCTGGAAGTGTTTGGTACCAAGCTAGAGCCTTGTCCTTCAAAGAAAAGAAGAACGGTTTGATCTTGTGATTGCTTGTAGTAGCCTTCTTCGGCTTCATAGTTTCCATGAGAATCTCAAAATTCTGCAAGTGTTGGTGTGGAGATTCAGTACTTGCTCCGCCATATTGACTTTGGCGAACCATGGTGATGACTTGTGGTGAGAAGCTAAACTCTTGGATGTCTTCAGCTCCGAAATCCACACCTAAGCGGCGTGGTTGCTGAATTGGATCCATCCGTTGCCCCAAAGTTCGGGGTCTATCATCGTTATTAACAGCTCTCACGTTCCTAGTTGGGAGGCGAGGAACAACCCTTGGTGTTGGGGTGTTTCGAATCGGACGAAGTAGTGGATCGATCTCCTCACGTTCCGGCATGTCCGGATCTATCTCTTCATCATCGGATGAGTCATTTCGAATGGATTTAGTTGGTGTCTTGACTTTCTTCTTCTTCTTGGATTCGTTCAACTCCAACTTCATGTCCAACATCATAGCTCTTAGTTCATCAATCTGAAATTGATGACTTATTTCAGCTTCTTTTCGTGCTTTCTCACTCAACTGGAGTTGGCGTTGAGCTTCGTTCAGTTCAGCCTGGTATTTTCTCTCATCGTTTTCAGCCATTTTCTTCTCCTTCAACTTTCTCCTCAAAGTTCTCTCTAATTCGGGATCGAAAGGAACTAGATCTTTAGTGGATCTAGTCTTTCGCATATACCTAAAGAACCTGCAAAGATCACTCAAGTAGACAAGTCAAATCACAAGAGCAAGAGCTCTCAAGCTAGACAACCGAAAACCGAATTTGGTCTAGACCAAATCCCCGGCAACGGCGCCAAAAACTTGTTCGCCCAAAAAGGTGTGCGTCAAAGTCTTAATATTTATAAAACTAGAATAAAAGCAAGCGAACCCGCAGTGTACGGATCGGCTGTAGAAAGGTAAGAATTCCAGAGTCGAACTCAGGGATTTGGTGAGAATAATTCCGAATTCAATTATCTAGCGAAAGGTGTGAAAAGCTTTTGTGATCAAATAGAGATTAAATGATTCCAAGGATTCAAGTATCCGATTTCGGCTTTCGATTCAAGACACTTTTATAGATATAGGACAGAGTTTATATTGCCTAGATCAATTGCTCAAAGGTAGGATTCGTACGGTGAAGTTCCGAATCCTATATGACTAGTCTAAAGGTTCTCTCTATAAGGGTTGTTGAGGTTGTGATATAGATAGATCTAAAGACAAGAATTATGTTCAAACTAACTATCTAAAACTCCAGGATATGACTCTCCAAAGTAAAGAATAGTAAGCACAATTAAAATGTTAATAAAGGATGTTTAGTCTCTTTATTACCCAAATCTTGAAATCTTAATCTATTAAATGTAGAATCAGATTTGAAGTGTCTTCATACATTCAATTAGAGGGTAGAAAGGTTAATCAAGGTTGGGATTTAGGCAAGGATTAGTTTTGATTAAGGATTGATTCAATTAAAGTTCGTCAGAGGAATAAATCGTGCTGTTCATAAGAAAATCGGCCGATTTTCCTCAAGAACAGTCCGATTTTCCTATTGTCGCAACATTAAAATCTAAACTCTCAGGGTCCTAATGTTTGAATGAGTTCAGTCTATCATCATCTAAGCCTTAATCATCAACTATTCTCCCCAGAATCACAAAGGTTTTAGCCAACCATTTTCAAAATCGAATCAAATTAATTATTGAGAGAAATATCACAAAGAAACCGAATCTTGAATAAAAATTCCAAAAACCTTCAAATCTGTAAACGATTGTCAAAACAAATCAATGTATCTCTTAAACAGCTCAAATTCGTGCTCAAAAACAGCAAGTACTTCAATGAACAAAGAAATCTCACAATCAGAATCCAAATTTACTTCCCGGCAAAGAATACTTCAATCTTCCTCCAAGAATCTTCGAATTCTCCCAAACGTGTAAAGATTTCCCGCTGCGGCCCCCCCCGTTTTCGTTCCTAGGGTTCTCCTCTATAGTTTCTTGCAAGTGGGCCGTTTGGCAAAACTCTCCTCTAGCCCAAATTAATTGGGCTTTGTGTGGTCTTTTCATTTGGCCGAAAAACATAAGAAATCGACCCAGTCGATTCACACAAAACCGTTCGATTTCTTTAGGAGAAAATCGTCCGATTTATATGTATATTGGCACGATTTTCTTCAACAGAAAGTGCTCTTCTCTTGGCTCGTCTTCTATGCTTCTCCATTGCTATTCCTTAGCTCTTTATGAACCCTTTGAGACTCCTTTAGCTTCCTTAACATCCTTAGATGCTCCTTGCTCCGCTTTGGCTTCCAATTCCACTCCATTTACCTATAATTTATCAAAAACTCGTGTAGACCTCTATTTCCGACAAATGATTGAATAGAACATAAAAGGCACACAAAATCTCTCTAAATGCAAGGTAAACTGAGACAATCTTCTATTGTATGCATGAATATGATGATACATAATTCATGTCATCAGAAGGATTGGAGTGCAAGGCTAAATGACGCCCTATGGGCATATCGGACAGCCTACAAAACTCCTATCGGGATGTCCCCTTTTAGACTCGTGTTTGGGAAAGCTTGCCACCTACCGGTGGAGTTAGAGCACAAGGCTTGGTGGGCGGTAAAAAAGTGCAACATGAACATAGAGGAAGTGGGAGAATTCCGGA
Source organism: Fagopyrum esculentum (assembly GCA_033239045.1). Classification (NCBI taxonomy): domain Eukaryota; kingdom Viridiplantae; phylum Streptophyta; class Magnoliopsida; order Caryophyllales; family Polygonaceae; genus Fagopyrum; species Fagopyrum esculentum. Next base: position 86,883,295 of record BSUD01000008.1, on the reverse strand, counting down.
AGCTCCAATTGCAAGAGTTGGAGGAACTGAGGCTAGATGCATATGACCATGCTACCACATACAAAGAGAAGACCAAAGCATGGCATGACCGGAACATTCTCCGGAAGGACTTCAAGGTAGGTAATAAGGTACGTCTCTTTTAATCACGTTTGAAACTCTTTGCAGGTAAGCTGCATTCGAGATGGACAGGGTCGTTCATAGTAGCCGAAGTATACCCTCACGGAGCGGTTGATCTCTATGATCCCCAAACGCACAAGGTGTTTAAGGTAAACGGACAAAGGCTAAAGCTTTACCTTGAAGGAGTCAAGAACGATCCAATTGACGAGATGTGCTATAGGAAGCACAGTCAGAGAAGTAGAGACCTTACGTCGAGCCAACGATGTAAAACAAAGGCGCTTCTCGGGAGGCAACCCGAAGGAATAAGAAGAGGAGCCTCTGTCAAGAAACTGCCCCTACGGCTTTTGTCCCCGCCCTGCGGTGACACTCATATCCAGTGCCGCCCCCGGCGCTGGGCCTGCGCCTGCGACATGCTTGTCACCGCCCCCGCGGTGACACCCCTACGCCCCTGCGGCGTCCATCCTTGACACGCATTCTCGACGCCTCCCCCGACGCTGAGCCTGCGTGCCCCTCTCCCTTGTCACCGCCCCCGCGGCGACAATCTCCCGCCCCTGCGGGTTTACCCAATAAAGAAAAAAAAAAGTGGATCTCGAAAATGCCTACACCTACCACGCACCACCCACCAACCTTCTTCACCAAACACACAAACCCTCCAAAACCCCTCTCCCTCAAAAACACACTCACACCCCTGCGCCCTTTGCCCACCAACACCCTCGCCGGCGCCCCTGCGCCGCCTCCGACAACCAGCCACCAGACGCAACGCCCCTGCGCCACCCTCTCCCACTACTCCCTTACTCTCACACATTCCTACAACCTTCATCCTCACCCACTTCACATATACCACTCCAGCTGCACCATCGACAACGCCTAAACCACCAAGGAAGTCACCGGAGCGGCCTCAACAACACCCCTTCTATCGCTCCCCGGAAATCGCCTCTGCACTTCTCCCGCACTTGCGACTGCAAGCACCCGTCCCTGCGCCTTAACGCCCCCGCGCCTGCACAGCCGCCTCTGCTGAAATCACACCAAAAAGGTCGTTTTTTTTCCCTATTTCGACATTTGCTAATCTTTTGCTTCAATCAATTTCAAGAATGGAAGCCCCAAGGTAATACAAGATGACCGAAGCAGAGAAGGAGAGTTACAGGATTGTGTAGGATCCAGTTGTGTATGCAACTCGATTTTTGCATATTCCTACTTTGGAGAAACTAGGCATGCTAGAGAGCATGCAAGCCTTTTTGGCGAATGCTGGGCTTGGAGACATCTTACAGAAGAGTACTCCAACGTATCCCGAGCTCAGCAAACAATTTATCTCCACTTTCACAATGGAGAAGGAAGATCACGTGTGTACCGGCCTCACCTTCAAGTTCAATAGGGTGAAATACACACTTGACTACGCCAATCTACATGAGGCCTTTGGGGTGACTCTAAACCCCTCTGCAAACTGGTGGGATCCAGTCCCGACCCCGGACCTATGTGAGTTTTGACAGGCAACTACCGGGTCAGAATTCCATGTTGGGGGTGAGTACTCCAACAAACTCAATCACCCCAGCTTGAGGCTGATCTCAAAGATCCTCATGAGTGTCTTCTGTGGACACAAAGAGGAAAACAAGGTCGCCCTAAAGGACCCCCCACTACTATACTCCTGTCTTCCACAAAGCGAGAAGGTGATGAATTGGCCCTCTCTCTTCCTTGCCGCTTTGAAGCGGATCAGGAGGGACGAGCCAAGGGATATTGTCGGTGGTGGGGTGATCTCCTTGATCGCCTCACAGGTAAAGGACCTGTCCGAGTTAGAGGACGGGATGGCAGCTCCTCTCTACACTGAGGGGATGCTTAGGAGGTGCAAGCTCCTCTGGCAGGACGGGGAGAACCTATTTTGGATCTCCCTTGCAGATGGGAGCCACCTCACCTACCTCCCCCGACCTTTACCATTAGGAGGTGAGCTCTCCGAGCTCTACATTCCGGCAGATCCTTTCGTGCCGAGGAGGCCACTAGTGGCCATTGTGGAGAGGCATGCTGCCAGCTCCAACCGGGCTCATTAGAAGGAGCACCTGCCCATTCCCGACGACGACGAGGAGATGCCCACTGCGGCACCAGAGGAGGATCCGGCCCTTGCGAGCCTTCAGGATCAGATGGCGACTATGACCACCCAACACCGGAGCTGGCAGTCCGACTACCAAAGGACTATGCTGGAGCAGCAGTAGAGCTGGCAGACGAGCTTTGCCGCCTCCATGACCTCCCACTTTGACTAGAGGCAGGAGGCCTAGCAGGCAGCCCAACAACAGCAGTTGGAGGCTCAACAGCTGGCTTGGCAGGCCAGTTTTGAGACCTCTTTTGGCCGCCGGATGACAGCCCAACAGGACCGCATAGATGACATCTACCACCAGAAAGAGCACTTCTTCCGCCATTTTCCTTACCCGCCGGAGGAGGGTCCTGGTGGTCCATCCGGACCACCCCACTAAAGGGTACATTTCTTTTCCCTTCTCCCACATTTATCTTTGCCTCATTTTCCACTTTAAGGACAAAGTGTACTTCAAGTATGGGGGAGGGATATATCATTGATTGTACAGTTCATTTGAGTTTTTATTTGTTTTGTTATGCATCTTTGAATTCAGATTGAAATTCACAAAAAAAAAAGAAAAGAAAAAGCCAAAGAAATTGAAAGAAAGGCATGAAAATCCTTGGATAAACCGAAAACCCGAAAGGGCGGTTTAGGCAAAAAGAAGGTAGTCCGACCAACCTTAGGTTGGTGCAAAATTGGACTTGAGGGATGTGAGTTCAAGTGAGAAAAGAAGAAGATTGGCAAGGTGAAAACCCGAAAGGGCGCCTTGGCAACATGAGTGACACCGAGTGTAGGTTTCCCTTCCGGCGTTTCGCGACATAAGAAGGGAAGTCATAAGGAGGTTGTCCGGGTAGGCCACTCTTGGAGCAATAAGGATGGTAGTTTCTCTCTTTTTCTCACATTTCCTCTCTTTTCCTTCTTTCTTTCTTCGCTTTTCTCTTGTTTTCATTGTCTATTCTTGCTTACACATGCTTCCTGAGGCCTTTGAGTCTAGTTGTTGTCATTTGTTTTACTCGGGACGAGTAAAAGGTCTAAGTATGGGGGAGTTTGATAGGTGATGGAATCACTATCATTTAGGATAGTTTTTAGAGTCTTTTTATTGTATTTGTGTCGGTTTATGCTACTAACTCTTTGGTCCAGAAGAAGAAGACTAAAAGAAGCTAAGGAAGGAGTTATAAGTGTTCGCAACTAAGCGTGCGTGCAAATAAGTTTTAAATTTATAAAACTAGAATCAAAGCAAGTGAACCCGCAGTGTACGGATCGGCGTAGTAAAGCAAGAATTCTAGAGTATCGAACTTAGGGATTTGGGGGGGAACAAATTCAGTTCGCAAACCGTCAAGCAAGTAAATGTAATAAGCTTTGCAAATATTGGGAAAACAACAACCCTAAAGATCCAAGTATCTAATTGTGGCAATCGATTCAAGATATTATATAAGTATAAGGACAGAGTTGAGGATTGCAAAGGTTTACTAAAGTAAGGTAATGTACGATGAAGTTCCAAAACCCTATACGTCTAACCTAAAGACTCTCTCTATAAAGGTTGTTGAGGCTTCAGTATAGAAAGGATATATGGACAAGAATTAATCTCAAATTCCCAAACTTGTAACCCAAGGATCAAAACTAACTAAAACGATTAAGGTTGTGACACTCGAGATCGAAATAGAGGGTTATGAGTCTCACTACTACCTAGAAAAGGGCAAGCCAAGACTAGATTAAAGCTAATCTTTAACCTTGGATTAAAGTAAAAGCAAAGTTTGTAAACTAAGATAAATCACGGGCAGATCTTGAGTTCCATGGCCGTGGAAGTCCAAGAACAGACCGTGATCTTGGTTGTCGACGAAGTTTCTCTAACTCTCAGGGTCCAATCTGTTTACGATCGATCTATCATCATCTAAGCCACAACTATCAACCCTTCAACTTAGAATTGCTAAAGGGTTTTAGCCAATAACCATTGTCATGATATCAAAAATAAATTTAAGAAGAATGAAAGATGAAAATCCTCGAAAACTCGAATATAACTCAAAACCAATTCTCAAATCCAAAACACACAATGGAATACTTAATGGATTCAGAATATAACACAAAACCTCACAATGATCTTAGGCAAACATGAAGAACGGGATGTCAATCCGTCTTCAATATCAAAACCTAAGAAAAGGGCACAACTTCCGCCACACACAATCTTCGGGAATCCAAAATGGCCGGCTCTTCCGCAAACTCTTGCAACAAACCCTAAGGCGAACTCTCCAAAGCGAGGTTTTCTGAAAACTCCCTTCTCCCGCCTTTTTATCCGTAGAGAAAGAGGTCACTTCCAACCCAATTACGTAGATGATGTGGCAATAAATGATTCGTCAAAAGATTGCCTAAATCACGGTCTCCTGATGTTCCACGACCGTGGTTTAGGGCGTGGAATTGGATTACGGTGTCTCTCATCTTCCACGACCGTACTTTAGGCCGTGTAACTTACTGGAATGCTCCACGCTCATGATGCCAAGATCCACGGCCGTGGTTTAGAGCGTGGACTCTTCTACGGCCATAATTTAGGGCGTGGAAGTGTAGATTGCTTGTGGTTTCCTTTGTGTCGTGACATTCTTCATCTTAGCTCCTTCTTTAGTTTCCTTGATGTGTTCCTAATCCTTAGATATTATCGAATCCTCTCTTTTCTCTCTCAAATGGTCCGGTGTCAGCTCTTATTCGCCTAAAATCAATATCAAACTAATGTAGACCTCCATATCAAAAATGTAGGTGAACAAGCTAAAAAATGCTTCAATGCCTCATCCATGAACACAATAATGAATGAAAAACAACTAGAATAAGTGCCTAGAATATCACAATATTTCATGCTAACAATAAGCACTTAGGAGTGAATATCGTTCACGAAGCAAAGCTTCTATTACCTCACCGCCCCAACGGAGCCTTGTCACCGCCCTTGCGGGTGACGCCTTACACCGGAGCGCCCCCTGCGCCTTCGCCAGCGCCGGCCATGAAGTGTGTCACCGCCCCTGCGCCACTCCTTGGCGCCCCTGCGGTAACCTGCCCTGAAGAGACGAAGACCAGCTACCCTACGCCTCCTACTGCGCCTCAACCTGGGAGCTGGAAGGCGAAGAGGTTGTGTCACCGCCCCTGCGTCGACAAAGGGACGCCCCGGCGGCTTGGCATCAGAAACGTCAGGAAGTCGAAGGGTTAGACGTTTGAAGAGCATTGAAGATCCGCCCCAGCGGAATTACCTAGCCGCCCCTACAGCCATGAAGAAGATCAAGCATTTTTTCCTTCACCGCCCCTGTGAAGCTGAAGGCCGCCCCTGCGGCTTAACGTCAGAAGCTTTACTCCGGCTGTTTACACCACCTTTATGGCATTAAAGGTGGATGTTTTAGGCCAGCCATTGACTCCTATTTAGTGTCTTTTGTAGTATAAATAGTCCTTGGTTGATTGCTAGAATCATCCATCTTATCATCTTGTTAGCCAACAAATTATCCATTTAGATTGTCTTGCTACCTTTGTAATGAGTTGCTAACTCCCTTGCTACATTGGGTTGGTTTGAAGCTGCATTGTTACTTTGGTTGTAAGTTCTTTATAATATAAGTTTTCATTCAGTAATACTTTGTGTTTCCTTGATCTCCATTGTCTAATTGCATGTTTACTATTTCTTGAGATTGATCACCTTAGGTTCTAAAGTGCATGCAAACAACTAGGATTAATAGGTTCCGGGTTCGGGTCTTTAATCTAGTAGCAACTCTAAGTAATAACGGGCTGTGTTTACTTACAGAAAAGGAACACAAATATAAAGATAAGTTTAACTTTTTATAATCTTCTCTTTATATCCCTTAGTCTTTGTTTGAAAGCTAACTTGTTATTTGTTCTTGTAGGTTTACGGAACACTAACATGTTAAGTTGTGTTGATGCCGGTTGGCTCAACACATATATATGATCGAGACGGGAGATTACTTGAAAACTTGTAAAAGGAACTCACCAAAGTAGCAATTACATGCTTAGAATCAACCTAGTGTAGATTAATCCATTATTGTCTTACTTGTCGCATTAATCGTTTTTATAAGTTTTTGTGTGCATCAATTCAACCAACCCTCCCCCCCTTTGTTACTTGTCACTATAATCGATAATCGCATCTAAAACACCTTAACTCTCTTGGGTTCGACCCTTACTTAATCACTGTACTTGTTCTTAGTGCTAAGTCGGGATTTACTTTTGATTGGGTATAGACGACCATAGAAATACTGTCGGTCAGCATGTGACAAGTGGTATCACAGAAACATCGTTCCAAAGGGAGGTCTTGATAGCATGCCAAGGAGGTCTGTTGGAAATCTTAGAGACAGGAAACCGAACCAAGAAAGGAAAGAAATCCGCAAGGGACCCATCAAGGGACTTGCGGTCTCAAGTACGTAGGCTAGGCAAGAGAAGGTCGAGTTAGCCGTGGGCAAAATACTAGACTCCATTGAAGACGCCTACAAGCGGGTTGATGACGTGGAATCCATGATGGAGTCCACAATCGAGGAACTCAAGGGGGAGTTCCAAGGTGCCATGAATGCGTCCTATAAGACTCTTGTTGTCGAGAATGAAGTTCTCAAGGCCCAGTATGAGGCGCTGACCGACAAGCTGGAGACTGTCTTAAGGGAATTGGCGGGCATGCAAGGCAACCATGGGGGTTGGCCTATTTGGAGCTGCCCCACTGCAGAAGGTGGATGCAACCAAGACAACGACGTTCAAGGGAAGTCATTCCGCCAAAGATGTCGAGAACTTCTTATGGAGTATGAAGCAATACTTCCGCGTCACGGGGATTACGGACGAGGAAAATAAGGTAAGTACCGCTTCCTTATATCTTGGTTATATAGCTTTATTATGATGGCGAAGGAGAACCTACAAAAGAACCGGAGAGACCCCAATCACAACTTAGGCTGAGTTCTCGGCAGAGCTGAAGAAACAATTCTATCCAATCTATGCCAACGACGAAGCCCGGGCCAAGATTTGTAGGCTCACCCAAAGAGGGACCGCCCAAATATTTAAAAAGGTTCTCGGAGATAATGTTGTAGATCTCGGACATGAACGAGAAGGAAGCCTTCTTCCAATTCATGGATGGGCTTAAGCCGTGGGTAAGACAAGAGCTTCACCGACAAAAGGTTCAGACCCTTACTGAGGCCATGAACAAGGTGGATTCCCTCATCGAGTTCCGAAGCCAAGACCGAGGTAACTCCTCCCGAGACAAGGGAAAAGTGAGGGAGACCAAGGACAGGGAAGACCACCAAGAAGGGAGAATGACGACTCGTCCAAGCATTCATCCAAAGACTTGTCAATTCCAAGGGACAAGGAGCGGTACACCAAGGCCGACAAGGGCAAGAGGTCAGTAGAGAGGCAACCCTTGAGTTGCTTCCTATGCGGAGAGAAGCACTTGATGCGCGAATGCCCATCAAGGAACAAGTTAACCGTCTTCATAACACGGGAAGACCCACCCGAGGCCGATAAGTTACGACTCGGGGCCCTAATGCTTAGTTCCATCAAGACTAAGTGGTTCACCAACCAAAAGGGCCTTTTGTTCATAGATGTCATCATCGGTGGGATGAAAGTAAGCGCATTGGTAGACAGCGGGGAATCGGACATCTTCATGTCCAAGGAAGCATCAAAGAAGTTGGACTAGAGGTCACCAAGAGCACAAGTTGGATCAAGATGGTGAACTCCAAGGAGGTTCCAACGCTCGGGGTAGCATAAAGAGTAGAGCTATCATTGGGAGATTGTTCTGGAAAGGCCACGATCGAGGTAATCCCCCTAGACGACTATGACTTAGTCATTTGCATCTTGGACCCCTATCACCATTGCATCGTGTCGGTATACCGGGAGAACGGGCCAAGTGCTAAGGTTGTCTCAGAGATTCAACTCTCTAAGGGACAGAGATGAGAAGAGCCAACATTCTTGACAACCCTCAAGTTAGACGAGGCGCCAACTGAGAGAGACCCAACACCAACCAAAGTCTGCCATGTCTTGGAAGACTTCAAAGACGTCATGCCGCCCGAGCTTCCAAAGAAGCTCCCACCTAAGAGGGAGGTGGACCATAAGATCGAGCTCATATCCTAGACCAACTGCATGGGCACCCTACCACATGTCTCCACCGGAGCTATGAGAGATAAGTAGAAAACTTAAGGAGTTATTGGAGGCCGGTTACATCAGACAGTCCAAGGTACCATATGAAGCGCCCGTGTTGTTCCAACGGAAACACGACGGGGGTCTACGCATGTGCATTGACTATCGGGCGCTCAAAAAGTTGACAATCAAGAAGAAGTACCCGATCCCACTAATCGTAGACTTATTTGATAGACTTGGGGAAGCTCGGTGGTTCACCAAGCTTGACTTACGATCGGGTACTACCAAGTAAGGATCGCGGAAGGAGACAAGGAGAAGACTACATGCGTCACAAGATATGGGTCGTATGAGTTTTTAGTCATGCCATTTGGCTTGACGAACGCGCCGGCAACGTTTTGCACTCTCATGAACAAGGTACTCCAACCATTCCTCGATCATTTTGTTGTAGTTTACTTGGACGACATTTTTATATATAGCCGTACATTGGAGGAGTACGTTGAACATGTACGACAAGTCTTCCAAGTACTATGTGAGCACGAATCGTTATGTCAAGAGAGAAAATTTCTCGTTTTCTCAACAAGAGGTGCCATTTTTGGGACATATAGTCGGCAAAGGACGGTTAAGGATGGATGCCGCTAAGATCAAGGCAATTATCGATTGGGAGTCGTCGACTAAGGTAACCGATCTTCATACTTTTATGGGGCTAGCCTACTACTAACGTCGCTTCATCCACGGGTATTTACACATCACAACGCCTCTAACCAATATGCTCAAGAAAAGGATACCTTGGGTGTGGAGCAAGGATAGCCAAGAAGCATTTGACCGAATCAAGAAGGCGATGACAGAGGAACCCGTGCTATCCCTACCGAACTATGGAAAGTCGTTCGAGATACACACGGATGCATTAGACTATGCCATTGAGGGATTTTTTATGCAAAAGGGACACCCGATAGCTTTCGAGAGCCAGAAGATTAATGACACCGAACAACGCTACACGGTATAAGAGAAGGAGATGACGGTCATCGTCCACTGCCTTAGAATGTGGCTTCAATATCTCATAGAGTCCAAATTCATGGTCAAGACCGACAACGTGACCACAAGTTACTACTAAAGCCAAAAGAAGCTAACACTCCCATGCAAGCCAGGTGGCAAGACTTTCTTGCCGAGTTTGACTACGAGTTGGAATACAAGTCGGGCAGAGCCAATCTAGTCGTCGACGCACTTAGTCGCAAAGCGGAGTTAGCTGCCATCAGTCGACCAATGGGGACTTTGAAAGGCCTCATCAAGGAGTGTAATACCCGAAAATTTATTTCCATTATTTTCCAAGTCGAATCGGATTACGACCAACTTGATCTTTCACACCATGATTTTAGTATCATATTTTGAACAAATTTTTATCATTTTATGTGAGTATTTTACTCACATAAAATATTAAATTTCTTCACCAACAAGTTTTATCATTTAATGTGAGTATATTACTCACATAAAATATAATAATCCCCATTATTTCTTACTTTACAATCATGAAAATTAAAGGCTCTTGACAAAGTCATGTGCCATCTTGACAAGGCCATGACAATTTCATGACAAGGCCTTAAGAAAGCCTTCCGGGCCCGTTAGACAAGCCCATACCGCAGCTTTGTTTCAGCCACTCCTCTCCTTCCTTAATGCATCCCATGTGATCACCTCTTCCAGTTTTATTTGGGGCAAGTAGATTGCCGGCCCAGCAATGAAAGAGCCCAGCATTCAGCCTCCACATCAGCCCTACGAATTACGTAACAACTCCAGACTTTCCATATCCTAGAAGTAGATCCCGCCTGTCACGGTTAGCTTCCCCTTCAATCCCTCTATACCCACAGCTGACCAACTCTCCCATTCTCCTTCAGCCTCAGCCGCACCTCCCTGGCCTATCTTCCCTCAGTCACACCAGACCTCTCTACATCCTTCTTCTCGCAGGAACTCATGTGCAACTAGCAGCTTGGGCGCCGTCTTTTCCTTGTGACTATATGCAACAACCATGCCTCCCTCTTGTCGAGTCTTGTAGGTGAGGACGACCTCACTCCTCCCCCCTTGCTTCCCTCCATTTATATTTGTTCTTATAGTTCTTCTAAACTATCTTGGAACCCATATATTTCAGCCAAGGGAGCAACTTCAAGGGGATGTTGCTGTTATTCTCAAGTTTTTTCAATATTGACGAACTGTAAACTCCAGGTCTAGATTTGGGTAAGCTATCCTCATCCTTTTTTACTAAAATTTTGATATGATATAGTCTGAATATTTTAGTAGAACATATCAAAATTTTAGAAGAATCCATTAAGTGGTTTAGGAGTTACGATTTTTCGAAGTTGGGACCTTAAACAGTTTTTTTTTCTGTTGCTGAATATTCTGTGTTGAGAAAAAACTGCTTGTGATGCAGTTTTGTGAGATAGATTTGGATAGGTTATTGACCTCTGTTGGACTTGAATTTTTTATCTGTGATAGTTAAGATTACATAGTAGAGTATATCAAAATTTTAGAGGATTTCATCAAAAGGTTTAGTAGTTATGATTTTTCGAAGCTGAGGTTGTAAACAGTTTTCTGGATGTTGCTGAAATTCTCTAAGTGCTGGAAACATTTTGTGTTGTGTAGTAATATTCGAACATACGTTTACATACCTTAGAAATATAATCAACCGTTCAATTTTTAGTATGTTATGAACTGCCATGCATAAGGTGATGTATCAAATGTTGAGGTTGATCCAACGGTTAGATTTAGATTTATGAAGGTCCAAACTAGACTCATGGGATTTATGGATGTTGGACCAAACTTTGGGAATTTATGTAGGATTCTTGACTGAGTATTTTTGGAGAATCTTTGACATTATGATTTGTATGCATATCATAGATGACTTGGGTAATATTCTTAGAATTTTTATAAATTTATTTGAGCCTCATATTATAGGCTAAAGTTGGACCTTAGTGACCTTTTTAAAAGTTAAGAAAAATGTGTAATTTATAAGTTCTACCTAAACTAACTCTTAAGAGTTAGATTATGAAATTAAGTTCCAAAGAAAGGTTTGGGCATATATTATAGGATCTTTGAGAGTTTCGGGATCAGGGGTAAAATGGTCATTTTGCCTTAGGAGGGCATTTTAGTAATTTCTCTTGAACGGATTGTACATCTTAGAAGTTATAGACTTCTAATAATATGGGATGTATTTTGATCCACTTGCCCTTATGACAGGCAATTGAGTCCCAACAATTGCGGACCGAGGTTAGATAACGGGAATCGAGTTTCGATTCAAGTAAGTCATTTGGGCTTAATTAGCTAGCTTTTGGATATGAGTGTGAATAATGATAGTGGTGTTTGAATGATGTGTTTATAGTTGTACTTAGTATTAATTATCTACCGACCTATACAATTGGGCTAAGAGTAACGGGCGGTGGGTATCTGCTAAGTTAGCCCGAGGGCGTTGGGGGTTGATGTGATCCCCACCGGGGAAGAAATCATCGTCATGAAGCCGGAACCAATCGTTTTGCCATCAACCGTCCAAGTCAAAAGTCAGCCGGAACTTATCAAAATCAATAGTTATGTGTTGGAGGTCATGCCTAAAAATGAGCCAAAAACCTATTGAAATCAAACCGAAAAAGCTTGCTCCAAGCATGCCCAATGCAAGCCAATTTTCACTCTCTCCGGCTAAGCTGTCAGGTTTGCGCACTCTCAGTAAATCGCCTATAACTGAGGCAATACTTGGAATTAAAATACCCATGAGTACTACTTTGAAAGGTATTTTCAATATCTACAACTTTCTAGTTTACTCAAAGTCGAGATTGCAAGAGGAAGAGGGTGAAAATTACCCTACATTGAAGCAAGTACGGTACTTGTATGGATTCTTGGGCAAGATCATGCATGGAGGCATGAAAGATGGTTATACAAAACATATGCACGTCCCACCGATACATATTTCATGCAGCATACCATGCTCATATTATTCATATATTATGCATGAATTTATGTATTAATCATGTGAAGGTCAACATGTCAACATTCAATCAAACATTGAAGGCATCTTCACACACATACATTGAATGGAGGCCAAGGTAGTTCAATGGTCTTCTTCTCCTTCAATATGGACGTCCAAGACTTAATTAGACCATCCTTGATGTGTTGTCCAAGTGAAGAGAATAGGATCCAAGAGTCATCTTTTAATAAAGGCCAAATGTGGCCATTTATGTGTTTGAATTTTCTAGAAAAACTCTTGAATTTCTTGCATTTCCTTTTGATAAACCTTTGATATTTCTAGCATTTATTTATTTTGTTTCTAGGCTGAGTTTGTGGCTATATAAAGCCTTGTATCCTCCCATTGTAAGGCAAGTGAAGTTAAATGAAGTAAGTTAGCCTTTGTGCTTTCAAAGTTGTTGTTTGCTTTAAAACAAAACCCGAATTCTAGGTGAGATGCTTAGTTTTCAAACATCTAGGTGAGATGCTTAGGTGGTTCTAAGGTGAGAGGCCGAGGGACGAAGGTTCGAACCCCAAAGTGAGATTCCGAGGGTAGTTCGTTCGAGTTGAGGGATTCCCAAAGTGAGAGGCCGAGGGAATTTGCTCTTCATATCCAATAACACAAAATCCAAAAAAAAAAAAAGAGTTCCATTTCACCGATTCCAATCCGAGTGTGAACTTGTGCCAGTGGATCCTCGTGTTCGAATCGAGTTCGATCACATCAAGTGGTATCAGAGCCCAACGGTGCGAGTTCCTCAAGCTTTCGGGGATGACGATCATCAACGACAATGCAAACGGTGGTAATCGAAACAACCAACGTTTGGATAGGCTTGAAGCCCAACTAGCTGAGATATTGAGAAGGTTTCCTCTCCTTACCTTGAACCCTCATGACAAAATCCGAGGAGGTAGCAACCATGCCAACCGGAACGAACAAATCAACCACCATCCAGAACGAAATGTTAATAGTCGTGCCCATGGGAACCCGGATTGTATTCAAGCATCTCGACATGATGGCGACGAAGTCGAAAGAAGTAGTTACCATGGTAATACATCCCACAATCACTTTCCAAATGATGGCATGACGGATTCGAGGACGAATCCTTTTCAAGGGAAAGGGGATGATGTGATCCCCACCGGGGAAGAAATCATCGTCATGAAGCCGGAACCAATCGTTTTGCCATCAACCGTCCAAGTCAAAAGTCAGCCGGAACTTATCAAAATCAATAGTTATGTGTTGGAGGTCATGCCTAAAAATGAGCCAAAACCTATTGAAATCAAACCGAAAAAGCTTGCTCCAAGCATGCCCAATGCAAGCCAATTTTCACTCTCTCCGGCTAAGCTGTCAGGTTTGCGCACTCTCAGTAAATCGCCTATAACTGAGGCAATACTTGGAATTAAAATACCCATGAGTACTACTTTGAAAGGTATTTTCAATATCTACAACTTTCTAGTTTACTCAAAGTCGAGATTGCAAGAGAAAGAGGGTGAAAGTTACCCTACATTGAAGCAAGTACGGTACTTGTATGGATTGTTGGGCAAGATCATGCATGGAGGCATGAAAGATGGTTATACAAAACATATGCACGTCCCACCCATACATATTTCATGCAGCATACCATGCTCATATTATTCATATATTATGCATGAATTTATGTATTAATCATGTGAAGGTCAACATGTCAACATTCAATCAAACATTGAAGGCATCTTCACACACATACATTGAATGGAGGCCAAGGTAGTTCAATGGTCTTCTTCTCCTTCAATATGGACGTCCAAGACTTAATTAGACCATCCTTGATGTGTTGTCCAAGTGAAGAGAATAGGATCCAAGAGTCATCTTTTAATAAAGGCCAAATGTGGCCATTTATGTGTTTGAATTTTCTAGAAAAACTCTTGAATTTCTTGCATTTCCTTTTGATAAACCTTTGATATTTCTAGCATTTAATTATTTTGTTTCTAGGCTGAGTTTGTGGCTATATAAAGCCTTGTATCCTCCCATTGTAAGGCAAGTGAAGTTAAATGAAGTAAGTTAGCCTTTGTGCTTTCAAAGTTGTTGTTTGCTTTAAAACAAAACCCGAATTCTAGGTGAGATGCTTAGTTTTCAAACATCTAGGTGAGATGCTTAGGTGGTTCTAAGGTGAGAGGCCGAGGAACGAAGGTTCGAACCCCAAAGTGAGATTCCGAGGGTAGTTCGTTCGAGTTGAGGGATTCCCAAAGTGAGAGGCCGAGGGAATTTGCTCTTCATATCCAATAACACAAAATCCAAAAAAAAGGAGTTACATTTCACCGATTCCAATTAGAGTGTGAACTTGTGCCGGTGGATCCTTGTGTTCGAATCGAGTTCGATCACATCAGGGGTTTCTTTAGGGACTAGTCCATACTTGGTTTGTTGTGATGCTACCGGCGGAGGTGTGCTAGACCTGCACCAAGTTGGATAAGGAACGTAGGCGATAAATCTTAAGATTTTTCGTGCCACAACTTTAAAACAGAATAAAGTGAATCACCTAAGCTATCAGATAATAACCGGATTGTATGTCAGCATGATGAGTGTTTATGTTACCTTGGATGTATTTGTTCTATCTTTATTCTACTTATATTTAGATTGTTAGCTAACTGTTTATCCGTGTTGTAGATTTTGTAGAGATAGACAGTTGCAGAAAGATCCGGGATGGATGGTCAGCCGGGTCCACGAAATCATTAGATGGGGACGGGGATGTTTTCCATTCCGCATGCATGTTATATAAATATACATATGTTTTTTAAGGTTGTCATTTGTCGTTTATTCATACAAATATTGTTTGTTATTTTTAAAGAATATAAATACATTTGTGCCTTGTTGTAAGATCCTAGTAAAGTTGTTAAACCAAGGTCGGGACCCAATGTGAGGTCCTAACCAGTAGCTCTCCGAGTTTTCAAAATTCGGGGTGTTACAAGGAGGGCCTTGATCATGAACCAACCTCCAAGAATGTAAGGGAGTACGTCAAGGAGGGCAAGGCTAGACATTTCTGGGTCGAATGGGACTTGATATTCACCAAGGGTCAGCGGCTATATGTGCCCCACTTCGAGGGATTGAGATACGAAGTCATCAAAGATTGCCATGACTCCAAGTGGGTTGGACACCCAGATACGCACCGCACCTTGGCCCTTGTAGAAGAAAAATATTATTGGCCACAAATGAGGGACAAAGTTGAGATATAAGTCAAGACTTGTCTTGTGTGCCAACAAGACAAGGTCGAGCAACGACAACCCGTGGTACTATTAGACCGACTCTCAAAATACGCAACCTTCATACCGGCAACAAAGGAATACACAACCTGCAAAATACGCAACCTTCATACCGGCAACAAAGGAATGCCCCTCATAAGAGGCGGCCAAGTTGTTTGTGAAGAACATGGTCAAGTATTGGGGCTTGCCACAATCCATTATTAGTGACCGAGATGAAAGGCTCACGGGGAAATTTTGGACGGAATTGTTCAAGATGCTCGGATCGGACTTGTACGAATCCGGAACCTTCCTAGGAGGATGGGCCTTGGGCTATAAATAGGTAGTGCCTCCCCCTCATTTGCATCATCCAAGTTAAAAGCTCTCACCTAAAGCATTGTAAAGCTCTCACAATACAAAACTTTCTTTCCCACACACAAAACCTTCAATTAAAAATAGCATTCAAACAACGGTTTGGAGGCAAGCTAAGAGCCGCACGGTTTGGAGTTAAGAAAAACTCATCCTGTGATACTAGGGGGTTGATATTGGAGATTGACAAAAAAACAAAATGTAAAAAGGTTTTCGCAAATAAAAGTCGGTTTGTAAAATTTGGAAAATTGTTGCACTTAAGAGTAATATGTTTTTCAAAGCGATGGTTGATCATTGTTTCATTGATGTTTCTCCCATATTTGTTCTTATTCCAATCGTATATAAATACTAGGTTTTCCCCGATATTACTTATTGTTAGACTTAACCCGTAAACCTACAAGATCAATTATTAATAGCATTCAAACAACGGTTAGTAAGACACGTGCAATAGAAACAACCCGTTACTACACATATCTGCTTAATTCCCACTCACGAAGAATACTCGCAACTTGCTTATGTAAGACGTGTTTGCTGCTAGAAGAGCAACCCGAACCCGAAATTGACAATTCCTAGCGATTAGGATAAGACCGAAATACCTAGATTAACAAACTAAATAAAAAGGTGAAATTCAAATAAGAAGATAAGTAGAAGGAAAATAACACAAATGGTTACGGGATTAAACTTAACAATTGAAAAATTGCAACCAATCTTTGTAGAGAGCTTCAACTATTAAGTACAACTACAAAACTTAGTTCTCCGTAGAGAATTGGGAAGATAAAAACTAAGGAAAAATATATGTAAGATTTCAGGTATGATGAGATATGATGATATGTGATGAGATGATTCTAGAACAGCCTAACACCTCTATTTATGCTAGTCTAGGAATTAAAACTAGAAAGAAAAGGTCTAAAACTGATGAAGTAAAAGTTGTAAAACATCCAGGAGTGGAAACATCAAAAATTTTTTTGTCGTTGAACCGCAGGCGCGGGCAAGGGAAGCCATGGGTGCGGTAAGAGGAAAAGTTTGGGCGTTACTTCACCGGTTGGGCTACTCTGCGGGCGCGGCTAGAGGAAGCCACGGGTGCGGCCAATGTGTTGCCACGGGTGTGGCCAATGAGTTCCGCGGCCGCAATTGATCGTCAGAAGCTTGTTCTCTTTGAGTGTTATCTTCGACTCTTTTCTTCAATGAGTTTAATACTCTATTTAATCTCTCGATTTCTTCGATGTTGGTCTCTTAATCTGGATTACAACATTATCTCCAAGATACAACCAAAAACATGCAAATTACTCGCTAATGTGATAGAGAATCTATCACCTATCAGCATGAATTGACGAAAACTATTTGTGGATAGAAAAGTTTCTCCTTTAACTCGATAAAAACGATTTTATGATACTCGATATTTGTTCCTTGATTTTATATGCCAACGATGCTTTAAAATGTTGACTAATTTATATTGCCTACGTACATGAGTTTTTATGGACAAAATCGTTGATGAAAATCTTAACCAAACAACATCTTGTGAGATTTCTCTAACCCCGGGCATGCACTTTCATGTATCCTTTCCTTCCCTTTTTTGTTTAACCTCCAAATTGCTTAAGGATCTTCTAGAACTTGTGATTGACTCTTTTGTAAAACTACATGCTCATTGAAATCTCTATATTTGATGTAAAAAGGATCGATGCTCTCTTTGATAAGCTTTGTGTATCTTTTTTCCCACCGTATATGTAATATCCCTCTATTTTCCAAATTCTTGTCTATATATGTGTCCCCTCTTTGGTTCTCCATAAAATAGTCTCACAACCATATTGCCACGTGAAACCCTATCCGCGGCTAAGAAGTGAGATGAAATGCAAAGAAACGAGTATGGGGTGATCCGAAGAAGATTCGAGATATATTGCAAGAAATTTGAAGTCTAGAAGAACATGGAAAGCTACCAAGATATTTTCAAGACTGGTGGAGAGGACGAAAAGTTCCCGCTAGAAATCCTGCAGCAGATCAAGTAAGGGTTTATTATGAAGAATGTTACTCTGGTTTATCCCTAAAAGAGGATGAAACTCATTCCTAAAGAAATGATGTGTGCACAAGAAGTATAAATCAAGAAGGAAGAGTATATGAGGCTAAATAAAAGGTCAATGATTACAACGATCTCGTTGTTCCAAAAAGAATAACCAAACATACCCTAGATATCATTTAGTTTTTGTCCTACTCTTTTGGCCTACCAACATCACTACTTCGTGCCCCACCATCCCCATTACACCCTATTAAAGACTTCATGATTTACATCATATATTCAAGCTTTTCTTTGACAGGTGGATAAGATTAAGAACGTCTTTACAAGCTTATAGTAAGACCTTTTTCCTTTTGTTGAACTTGAGCGATAATTATTTAAAGTCGAGACTGTAAGCAGTTTTTTTGGATGTTTGCTGAATTTTCTAAGTGTTGAAAAACTGCATGTTGATGAAATTTTGGGATCTAGATATGAATGGGTTAGATATCTCAAATGAACATGAATTTTTGATATGTTGTAGATAGGTATTTCTAGTGTAATGTATTAATTTTGAAGAATGGTCCAACGGTCGGATTTAGAGTTTTGAGGTCCCAAAGTAAGGCTATAGTGCAGTTTTGGTAAAGTAGGATTTTATTGGCTACGGCCGAGATTGTTGGTCCTTATGAAAATTTTGTATTTGTGTATAGAACTTGCGGTTGATTATTTTTGGATTTTTATCTTTAGTCAAGGTGGACATAACATAGTACGTTTAAGAACTTTTCTCGGATTTTTGGAATGTATTTGAAGGATCTTATTTGAGGCCAAAGTTATATTAAGGTTGGTTTTGATAGGAAGTTTGAAAGTTATAATCTTTCAAACTCGTTAAACCTTTTCTTTTTAGAGTTGAACTTTATGTCTTTGATTCTAGTGGAAGTATTTGAGACTTCCTAGACTCAAAAGGTGTTTTGGATCCCAAGGGTAAAATTGTCTTTTTATAGAAAGAATCAGTTTAGTGAGTTTCTGGATAGTGATGGTTAACCTAGAAGTTGTAAACTTCTAGAGATTGGATAAGTATTGATCCAAGTTTCCTATTATGATAAGGTAGTTAAGATCATACGCAAAGGGGATCAAGGGATATCGTTGACTAGACTTGACTTAATACAAGTAAGTCCTTGGGACTTACTTAGTTGGCATTTTGTATATTGGTTGAATTATGAGGGTGGTGTGTATTTTGGTTATTATAATTATAACTTGAGTAGGACGACCTTGTTAATAATTGGCCCAAGTGTATGTATAACAGGCAGCGGCATCACTACTCAGCTCTAACGTGAGACTGGGAGGTTCTCCGCTACTAGCCTAAACACGGTATGCGGCGAGATGCATCGAACCACTCCTAGCCTGATGTATACGGGGATGGAGGCAAAGGTCGGAAGATCTTCGTGCCACACCATAAGTTGAATTAGAAGTGAATAACCTAATGAAAGATAATAAATGAGCTTTTGTGTATTCATGCTATGTGTTTCATTTCTACAATGACGTGTGTGTGCTATTATATTTCTTCTGATATGTAGGTTTTTAGCCAACAGTTTCATCTATCGTTGTAGATGAATGTAGGTGTAGGAAGTTGTAGAGTGATCCGAAGCGGATGGTCAGCCGGATCCACGTACTCATATAGATGGGAAAGGGAGAGTCTTCTAGTTTTTGCATGCAGATTATAATGATATTTTTGTCTTGTAAAGTTGTCACATGTTACATTCATGCCATTATATTTTATTGTTTTCAAATTGTTTTACTTACATTTGTGCCTTGCTGTAAGATCTGGTGAAATTGTTGTCAAACTATGATCGGGACCCATTGTGAGGTTCTAACTAGTAGCGCCCCAAAATTTGAGAATTTAGGGCGTTGCAATATGGTAGCAGAGGTCTCGGTCGACAACAATGGTACTTGCAATCTAACATAAAGACCAAATATAGAAAATAAGCAAACCTGAAAGGGGTCTGAAAATTTAAAAATGAATTTCTACTTTAAAATCTGCATAGTCGGGTTGTTGGGTTAGTACTATATTGGACCACTATCGCTCTCCATGGATCTCTGCAGCTTATTATTATAGGTGAGATATTATATGGACTTACAGTATTGTTCCTTAGAAGATGTTATATGGTTGTATTATGTAGTATGTTAGTATCTTAATAGATATGTTAAATCCTTTAGTTAGGATAACATGAGGCGATAATCGCTCTGTTGATAACACCTAAGTAGATTTTGAAGAGTATCAATACAAAGATATTAGGCTCAAACTTCGGATTTGAGTACTATGTTTTGGCAAAAACCCTAGTAAATCCTACAAATCTTCTTAAGAACGTGGAGGGAGAAAGATGAAGACTATGAGAGGACATTAAAAACAAGGACAATCAAATAGAAAGGAAATTCCGAGTCAACACAAATAAAATTGATAAAAAGCCGCACAAGTGGTACGAAGACATGAGATTGGATTCGAAGAAGCATGTAATGACTGACAAGTGCATGAATTGAAGATAGCAATTTAAGGTTTCTTCCAAGTGTCACCTTAAGAACCTGAAGACATGGATAAAGTAGGGTAGATTATGATCACATTTGGGTTGTAAGGAGACGTGACAAGCAAGGTGGATGTCTCCGTAGACAACTATAAGCATGAGAGTCAGGTTGGGCTATGGTGGCAAGCTAGAAATAAAGAATTAAAGAGACGTAGAATTGAAACTTGTTCATGGTCAAGAAGGTGAAATTTTAATACCATAAGCATTGTGTAGATTAACTTCTTAGAGGACACGCGAGTTACAAAAAGATCTCGATGCAGGTATCCAAGGGGTGGGATTTCCTTTAATAAGAGTAACATGGTTCTATATAGGTGACATTTCCAAACAACACTAACAAAGAAGGAAGTGCGTGGAAATAATCTTGGTGGACTCAAGAGTCTACAAAAACCCCTCACTTATCACGTGACTTAAGTTACCAGCACCAACGGTCCATACAAGAGAACCACAAGTGGACGATAATTAAGGTCATAGGAATCACGAAGACGATCTTACAAGCTATAGTGGAAGATTTGATGACTATTGATGTTGGATGGATGACACAACTGAATTCGAGAAAGGGAGTTAGCTCAAAAAAGAACAAGAAGTGTGAATTGTAGAACAAGCTAAGGGAGTATAAATGGATAAACTCGAGTAAGTAGCACGTCATAAGGAAATTCAAAATTAGAAGATATAGGAGAAGGGTAAGTCTATGATCCTGGGGTAAGTTAACTACAAACTAACCGGTGACAACTGAGAACGTACACGTGTAGGTATGTTATTGATGAGTTATTGACAAGTAGAAAGAGTAACCGTGACTACGGATTTATACAGGAAGTTTATCGACACCTTGGAGGATTTCCTCAGGTCGTCAACGGTAATAGTTGGAAAGTTATAAAAGTACAAGCACAAGTGTTTTTTGGTAATAGCATTGAATAAGTTCAATAAGCAGCTCTAAGCAATCATCCAAGGGAAGATTTTGATGACCGGGGGCGACCCTCCTAGATCATCTAACAGTGTTAAGGGAGTTATTGTTAGAAGTTCTTACCTGCTAGTTAGGAAAAGATACCGATTAGAGTTAGTATGGATGAATCCATGAAAGAAGTAGAGGAGTAAGAGGAAGAGGTTAATTTTCAATTATTGTCTTATGACAATAAAGGCAAGTAAGGAGGGTGAATAGTATTCCGTCCAAGTGGATCAATGATGTGTTCTCATGACCAAGAGTGGGGTCAATCTCCCAGACTCATGGGAACCCATTGAAACTAAGGGTGTGTGATGTGGGACCATCCTCGACACCACTCATACAAGGACCAATCACAAGATTGAGGGCTAAAAGGATCCGAGAGGAAATGCCAACAAAGAAGATCAAGAAAGAGTTGCAGAGAAGAAATATCGGATGAGCTATAGGAATCTCGGTCGAGATTCTCAACCGAGATTTGGTCTATGACACACGCTTGAAGATCCGGTCAAGATCTTTTAATTTTGGCAACTATCTATAATCTTATTACCTTAAAAGTTCTCAAATATTCTTTAAGGAAATGTTTAGTTTTTTATCCTACTTTAGCAATTATTTTTATTTTGTTTTTCTAGATTATCGTTTAAAGATATTTTTCCTAGATTATCTTTAAAAAAATATATTTCCTAGTTTACATAGGTAGTCTCCCTTATAAATAGTCTTAGAAGGGGATATTTTTAGATAGCTCAGTTTGAATTTGATTACCACAATATTGTGAGACATTTGTGACTTCATTCTTGAAGCTTGCATTTTATCATTTCTATTCAATCAAAATGAGAGTTTTTTATTGAAAAGTTGTGAATCCTTGCTAGGTTGTTCTTGTGTGTGTTAATATTTTTGAAGATTGGTGCTACAAGTCAACCAAGAAGTAGCATTTAAAAGATCCCAAGGCAACCAAGAAACACCATATCCAAACACAAGTTAGCTATTAACATTGAAACCTCGCCCAACCCTTCAGAGATTGCGCTCAAAAGTTTGCGCTTAAAGTCATGATCTTATCTAGTAGGTAAGATCTTATCCATTATTTTCAAACAACGATATATACGCTTCCTAGCAATAAAAGATCCCAAGGCAACCAAGAATTAGCATCCTCAAAAGTGATTGCTGAACATCGACATCAAAGTATCGATTTTAGACAATCTCGGCCGAGATTTTATCGGAGATAGCTACTGTTGTCCATTTTTCGAGAAATTCTTGAGGTATAATCTGAAGTATCAAACTGCACCCTGAGCAAGAGTACATCAAAAGAAGGGTATATATACCAACCATTATCTAGTTAAGAGCCTTAGCCTTTCCCAAAACCAATCCTGGATATCTCTCTCTCCAACTACACAAGTTCAAGGTACGTTCTTTCTCTCTTTGTAATCTCTTGCGTGCCTTTTTTTTGCCTCTCTTCTAATCTAAACACATTGATTCAGATTTTTTGGGTGTGTTAGTTAGTATCTATACTTTCTATCATACTAGTGCGTCATAATCGCAATATTCTTTTTACCTTGAGATCAATTGTGTGAAGAGAAACGCAGCGAAGTATCTTATATATCCTCCAACATAACAACCTTTCTCCGAACCAAGTTGACTACTTGAGACATCCAAGGACGTTCTAATTGAAGTTAGTTCATCAATTAGTAATGAAGCATTAATCCATCCAAGACAACTACGTCGAACCAGCCTGCGATATCACAATAGAGTGTGAGTGCGAGAGAAAACAAGTGGAACCTTCGTTTTCACTAACTTCATGTTATTGTTGTTACTTTGTGTGATTGTGTAGGATGTCTAAAAGCCAACAAGTTTCATAACGAGGTGACCTCACGAGTTCTGAAACCAATGATCAACTTTCATAACTCATGAAGATGGTTTCGGCAATGAATGATGAATGGACGGAACGACTGGAAACTCGTCCTAGAGAACAAATCTCAGCCGAAAATTTCGACCCCAACCCGAGATTTTCCCCTGAGATGGGTGAAAGCTCACGAAACCCTCCCATACCTCCAGCCCCAAATCCAAGACACCCTCAACGGTTAGGTACGCACTATCCAAATCCGAATTTTCATACACCTAACACTACAAATATTGTTTACTAATTTTAGAAAATGGAGGAGGAGAATGATGACGATGTGTGAAGAGGTTATCCTAGATGCAATCCTCGTCCTAGGAGAGGTCAAGACTTGGAACCCTATAGACCTTACCAAGACAATGATGGAATGGGCAAAGTGAAGGTCAAGATTCCGAGTTTTAAGGGAAAAGTATATCCGGATGTTTACATGGAATGAGAGATTAAAATTGAACAAATTTGGTCTTGCCATAATTTCAGTGAGCAAAGGAAGGTCCAACTTACTACGTGGAATTCCAAGG
Organism: Fagopyrum esculentum; assembly: GCA_033239045.1. Lineage (NCBI taxonomy): Eukaryota > Viridiplantae > Streptophyta > Magnoliopsida > Caryophyllales > Polygonaceae > Fagopyrum > Fagopyrum esculentum. Next base: position 86,859,578 of record BSUD01000008.1, on the reverse strand, counting down.
ATATGCCCTAGTTTGGTGGGATCATCTCCTCAAAAATAGGAGATGAACACTAGATCCGGAGATCCATACTTGGGAAGAGATGAAGCAATTGATGAGAGCAAGATTCATACCTCCGTATTATGCTAGGGAAGCAAGGAAAATATTGAAGAACTTCAAGCAAGGCACCCAAAGCGTGAAAGAGGCTTACGCCACCATCCAAATGGCGATGATTAAGGCCAATGTCTAAGAGGATGAGGATTGAGGAGTCCACTATGGCTCGATTTTTAAGAATTTTGCATCCATCATAAGCAAATAAAATTGATCTATATATGATAACATGACTAACTTATTGCATTTGGCTATTAAGGTGGAAAAGAAGTTCAAAGGACGGACCAAGAGACAAACTCATGGAACCAGAACAAATCACGGCCCAGTCAGGAAAATCTCGGCCGAGATTTTGACTGAGATTCTTCCTAGAAAGAGCCTCGAACTAAGAGAGACAGACAAGGAGTATTGTGAACTTCATCATCCAATTCCCCACATTCTAAACCTTTGAATGAGCCTTCAAAGGATCCTTAAGGGAGCACTTCTCACTCAACTTTACATTCTAGAGATATTGTGTGTTTTAAATGTCAAGGTAAAGGTCATTATAAAAAGGATTGTCCTAATAACCAGGTTTTATTCATTAATCAACAAAGGGATTATGAAAGTGAAGAAGACCATAAAATTGCTAGTGAAAGTGATAAAAGTTGTGAATTTGAGCATGAAGAATCTTGGATTGCTAGAAGGGCCTTGCATGTCAATATCTCCTAGTGAAAATACCCAACAAAAAAATCTTTTTTGATACTAGATGTCTTGTTAAAGGAAATGTGTGTAACATGATCATTGATGGAGGTAGTTGTTGTAATATTGCTAGTGTTGAATTGGTTACTAAATTGCAACTTCCAACAATTGATCACCCTAGGCCCTATAAACAGACACGGATGAATGATTGTGATACTTTGAAAGTCAACAACCAAGATAAGGTGACTATCACATTAGGCCATTATACTGATGAAATTTTGTGTGATGTAGTACCAATTCAGGCTTGTCATATTTTGGTAGGTCGCCCATGCAAATATGACCGAAAAGTGAAACATGATGGTCATACCAACAACTATATATGTTCACATTCAAAGGTACAGATCATTGAGACCTATGAGAAGTAGAAGACAGAAGGCAAGGATCGAGAGTTGGAAAAGAACGATCGAAGGACATTCCAATGAAGGATCTCGGCCTATTCTTGAAAAAATCTCGCCCGAGATTCTTGTAACCCATCCGAGATCTTCCGAATTTCAACCTTTTGTAGCCACCAATGCATCCTCTTCAAGACCCCTTTTGGTTGGCCAAAAACCACTGCAGATTGAGTATAACCCCATCGATTTTAAAGTTATATCGTTCATGTCTTTGAGTGATTTCGTTAAGCGGTGTGTGCTTAAGGAATCTAAGATTTATTACTCATATTTATCTTTTTTGATGTAATGACTATGCAATTAAGTTATTCTCCTTAACTTCTTTTGATCTTAATACCATTGTCTTTCGGGAAGCGAGTAAGTTTTATTGCAGGAAAGTTAGTAGCGGACAAGGAAGATCAAACGGACATGAAATTGTTGTTTGATCTCGGAGATCTTAAGGAATCACCGCCAAGAAAGGATGGAATTACAGTTTATCCTTAGTTCGCATCATCAAAAACGGTGTATGGACATTTATTAGACATCTCATCCATTCTAGAAGTAAAACATCGCCCGTTGACCGAGATTCGCAACTGTTGAGTGTTGCATGGCTCGTCTTCAAAGCACAGTGTTACAAACTTCAAGGGATCCTCCCGGAGAGTATACACTACAATTTCTACCCCAACAAAACTTGAGTTCTTATGTGATTAGTAACAAGCAAGGTAAAGATTCGAGGATAAATTTTTTCGAAGAAGGGGAGTATGATGTGGCCCCATCCTCGACACCACTCATACAAGGATCAATCACAAGATCGAGGGCTAGGAAACACCAACAAAGAAGATCAAGAAAGAGTTGCAGAGAAGAAATCTCGAATGAGCTATAGGAATCTCGGCCGAGATTCTCAACTAAGATTTGGTCTCTAACGTGCGCTTGAAGATCCGGTCAAGATCTTTTAATTTTGGCAACTATCTTTCATCTTATTACCTTAAAACCTCTCAAACATTCTTTAAGCTAATTGTTAGTTTTTTTTATCCTATTTTAGGGATTATTTTTATTTCTAATCCTAGATTATCTTTTAAAGATATCTTTCCTAGATTATCTTTTAAAGATATCTTGTGTGTGTTACCACAATATTGTGAGACAATTGTGACTTCATTCATGAAGCTTGTATTTTATCATTTTTATTCAATCAAAAGGAGAGTTTTTGATTGAAAAGTTGTGAATCTTTGCTAGGTTGTTCTTGTGTGTGTTAATCTTTTTGAAGATTGGTGCTACAAGTCAAACTAGTGCCTCCTTGTGCTTGTCTTATTTAGAAGGCTTGTGTAAGGTTAAAGAAGGAAGGGTGAAAGGTAGTTCTTTGTATCGGGTTTTGAAACATAATTGGTCAAGGTTATTTGCAAGTGCTATAATAGTCCTATCTTCCTATATTTATCATTTCATATTATCATCTTCTCATCTTTACATATCATTCATTATTCCGCATTTTGAGTTTTACTAAATCTCGGTCTATTCTAGATTTGCTTCAGTCGAGGACTTTCAATCTAGATCGGGAACTGCGGCATCAACCCCGCATCAGTGTGACACAAAATAACTGGATTGATAGAGGTGGGGCAAGCGTAAAGATTATGACGTTAGCACCTTGGTGAAGTGATGTGCTGGGTTCGGGGCATGTTAGTTGGAGTATACATCTCGGACGTAATGGACACGAGATAGAGTTGTTTAGAGTGACTGAAGATCGTTATACGGATTTTTTGTCACCCTGGTAAGATGATACAAAAGGGTTAGTGACGAGAGAGGATGGTACTCCGTTGCAGATAAGAGCCAATCATGATAACCTTGCCATACGTAGACAGATGAGTAGTTTTTGGACCGCGTACATAAATGGTGTACCCTAAAGTCATTTTTCTAACTGATTGGAGAAGAGTTGATGGGAGTAACAAATTTTATTCAACGTAGCCCGTAGAGTCGCACGAGGAAACTCAAAAGTAGTAACAATCATACTTGGCATAAGGATTTATAAGATGGTGAAACAACCAAATTATACTTGCAACCTAGTAAATTGTGCATCGAGAAAGCGGATTCTTTAAAGTAGATCATACGTATAAAGTCTCTATCTGAATGGTATTGAGATGTGTTTTGAGTAAAGGTTATGTTATGAGGCTGATAATCCATTGTGGATAAAGTACAGCTTAGCGGATGATCTTAAACATTTAATGAGTTGTAAAGTTCATTTGTGCCTCGTATCTTGTAGCATCGTTTCATGTGTATATTACTACCGCATTTCAAGATCTTTGGAACGGAACAATAAGCTCAATGTCAGGTTAACTATAACCTCAAGATAGGGAAATATAAATCAATATGAGGATTACCACGGGGAGTTTGATTATTAGGTTATATCAAATTAAAAGGTTGACCGAGTGAGTGATGATTCATTAATTGATGGACAGTTGGACTGGGTCATATTAAGGAGACACGATCAAGTGAGTTATCTTCCAAAGAGCATTAACCATTTAGTGAAGTTCCAATAGTTGTCTAAGATCATTGGCCCAAGATACGATGGTCGTGATCTTTAGAAAAGTTGGAAGCAAGTGGACTCAGTGAAAGTAATAAAATTTTTATAGTTTATACTCAGTATGGTCACAAAGGATCCGAATGTGGGTTAAAAGAGGCAACAAGTTGAGATCTTAGAGCAGATTGGGAAGTACTTATTGACTAGCGCTCCTACCATAGTAAAGGGTGCCCACCCAATTTTTCACGTGTCTCAATTGAGTGAATAAATACCGGATCTGCAATATGTCATCAACTATGAGGAACGGACCGTCGAGCCTGAAGATACTTGGTGGGGTGCTCGTTAGCTATTCTAGAGCGTATTACTAGACACTTGTGATTTAAGGATATACAGATGTTACGGATTTGGTGGTCTATATAAAGAGCCAATAAGGCTACATGAGAAACTGAGGATAGTATTAGGAATAGTTATTGGGAGATCCATGCAGGGTTAGCTGCAACCTCAAGACCGACGGGTTAGTACTCGGACCTGTATCTGTGTGATTTTATTTTACTTCTTGTTGTTTTCATGCTTGAGTGTTTAAACTCTGATGTGTGTTATATTTACGGCTTAGGAGATAAAGGATACCTATATTTATAGAATAGTAGAACGTTGATTCTTTGGAATAGTGTTCGCTCAAAAGTGTGTGTCACTAAATCTTATATTTATATCCAAAATCAAGCAAAGAAGCGAACCCGTAGTGTACGGATCGGTATAGTAAAGCAAGAATTCCAAAGTCGAACTTAGGGATTTGGGGGATCAAATTCAGTTCATAAAATCGTCTGGCAAGTAAATAAGATTTTGTAAAGATTAATGGGAAAACAATGATTCTAAAGATTCGGGTATCCAATTGTGGCAATCGATTCAAGATGTTCTAAAGATATAAGGGCAGAGTTAGGATTGCAAAGGTATAGATCTAAGGTAGGGTGATGTATGGTGAAGTTTCAAACCAATATATCTTACCCAAAGGCTCTCTCAATAAAGAATGTTGAGTCTCGTTATAAAGAGAATCTAAGGACAAGATTAATCTCTCAAACACCCATGCCCAAACTCAAGGGAATCAAAGATAAGCCAAACAGGTTAAGGTTGTGACACTCGTAACCTAAGTAGAGGGTGTTGAATCTCAATACTACCTAGAAAAGGTAAACCAAGGCTAGGTTATGGCCAATCTTTAACTTTGGATCAAAGAAAAAGCAAAGCACGTCAAACAGGAGAAACCACGGTCAGTTCTTGAGGAACCACGACCGTGGAACTCAAGATGGGGCCGTGGAAAGGTACGACGGCGAAGTTTTTCGCAACTCTAAGGTTCCAATTTGATTTGGTTCAATATATCATCATCTATTTCACAACTATCAACCCTTCACCTTAGAATCGATTAAGGGTTTTAGCCAACTATCATCATAATGAAATCAATAATCAAGATTAAAAGAAGGAAAACATAAAACCTTGAAAACTCAATAGCAAACACAAAACCAATCTCAATCAAACTCAAAATCCTTACTTGTGTTCAATGAATATAGAATAGAGTCAGAAATCTCTCACAAATCTTAAAGAACAGAGAAGAACGGGATGTCAATCCGCTTCCAAAGTGAAACCCTAAGATCTTCCAACTTCGCAATATTAAAGTGCGTACTTCTCCAAATCTTCCTTCCAAAATCTTCTCTCAATGTAATCATGCAAATGATCTCCACTTCTCTCTAGTGTCGGATGCGAAAAATGTAGCGAGGGATCCCTTTTCTCTCTTTCTTCAGCCTTCTTATAGGAGAAAATAGGATTACGAAAGGCCCATAACCGTTGTTGATATGGCAAATATAACACGTGGAAACCGTTAGAAGAAACAGCCAAGAGCAAATTTCCATGTCCGTGGAAACCACAGTGGAATGGCATATTTGCTCTCGACATACATTCCCACGGTCTTAATTAAATTAAATACCAAAACCACGGTCGTGGTTCCTTGTACTTGACCGTGGAATCCCTAAAACGTGCATGAAATCTCTTGTTTCCCAAAGCTTTCTACTCGTACTCCTTCCATAGCTAATCCAATGCATCCTCTAGATGTCTAGCATAACCAATCACTCCTACATACTCCATTTACGCTCCAATCCAAGCCTTTATTCACCTAAAAACACAGAAAAGCTTGTGTAGATCTCTATACCAACATAATTGGTGAATGTGCTTATAAATGCTTCAAACTCATATCCATATACACAAAAGAAGGGGAAAAAGAACCAAAATATTTGCCTAAAATAACGTCATATTTCAAGCTATCAAAATAACTCATACTTGTCTCTTGCTTTTCCCCAAGCAAGGTTTTCAAAAGCTGGAACATAAGGTAGGAAGAAATATGAATGCAAAACAAGGGAAAACAAATCTTTTTGGTATTGTGCTTCTATTCAATATATCACTCTCAAATCTTGCTTCATGTTTCCTTGAAAACTTCTATATACACAAAACTAATTATGTCATGAAAAAGAAACATCATACATTGCAAAAGCTCCAATACAAACATCATAACCCAAAGTAATGTCAAAATCAATCATGTGGAAATCCAATTTAGATCACTAAGGCAAACAACAATCCAAAGATCTTAAGGACTTTCAAGTAAAGGTCAAGAAACATGAATGGGTGGGATTTTTCATAAGGTAATATGGTGCGATATCCGGGAAAAAGGAACTACACAACACAAGCTTGAAGAAAATTGCTTCCCAAAAATGCTTTGCATGCAAACTTTTCTTTTACTTTACTTTTTGGAAGTATGGATAGTGGTGCACAAAAACCGAAGCCTAGGAGATCGGCGATTCTCAATTTTCGAGATGCCTCAAACCCTTTATGCACATACCATATTCTGTTAGGACTATCGTCCATTCGGACTTTGGCAAGACACAAACATCCGGCTATGTGAATGGTGCCGAGTTACTCATCCTCATGTTCAACGTCTCCAAACCTATTTTTCTATACTTTGAATGCACAATTGTTTTTCTTTCACGGCCCTCCCACATCAGTCATGCCAAAAATTACACTCTTCCTAATTCCCGGTTGGGTAAAGGAGGAAAAAATTTCATTGAGGAGCTAAATGATAAAGAAGCAAGAAAATTCGAGGTGCCTTCATTTCAAAAAGAAGCACAAGAACTTATGATTTAGACAAGAATTTTTACATTATGATTAAGACAAGAATTTATAATTCAAATCAAGCACTTAAAAGTCATCAAAAATTCAATCCACAAGTAAATTCATCATTGAGGTCTTTTCCAATCCTAGAAGCACAATTTTTTTCAAAATTTTTCAATTTTTATGGGTTTTTCAAAGCTTAAAATGCAATGAAAAAAGGAAACGTGTAACAAGAAAATAAAAGATGCAAGTGTTCATGGATAAGAATGAAGCAATATGTCAAGTTATTACATCACATCAGAATCATACTCCACCCCATACTTAAGATACGCATTGTCCCTAATGTGCGAAAAAAAAGAAAAAGAACAAAGAAACTCACAAGGGCGGTGGAGCAACTCGAACCGAACAAGTCATCACATAGGAGGTGGCAGTGGTGGGAACGGGAAGAAGTTTGGGTCGTATGGACGCCCAAACTATTGCCGGTGAACGTCTCGGAGGATCCTTGCATTGTCACGACGCTCATCCTCATTTTTATTAAAGCGGGTCTCAAGAGCCTCCATCCTCTGCGTGAGTCCGGTGACCCATGCCGGCTGCTCGTCCATCCATGTTGGTCGCTGCGCCATCCACTCCGGCGGCGCTCCCATCCAAGCTGATGGAGCATCCATCCATGTCGGCGGTGCATCCATCCAAGTAGGTCTCTCACTCACGATGGCACGCCGGGTAGAAGAAGAAGCGGAAGGCCGATGCTCGTAGGTAGATCTCTTAGGCGGCTCCTGGAAATCCGCCGGCTGATCCGGAAAATCTCCAAAAGCTTGCTCAGCTTCTCCAGCATCCTAGAACTCATCACCATCCATCTCCTCATCACCATCTTCATCAACAACAGCTAGCACATCCTCAGGATAATAAGTTGGAGCTCCTAGAAGATTGGCATGCATCGGAACAAATGTTGTTTTCCAGTTCTGCCGGTTCTGGATTGAGTAATCAACGCTCCATGGAATGTCTCGTCCTCCCTTGTCTTCCTAAGGAATGGAGACAAATGGTGGACCTCGGTGGCGGGGAATCAAGAGTCCCCTAGTCATGAAACATTGAAGCCCTAGAGGCCTCGCGGATGCCACTAACTCACAAGCCAAATAATCATTCCCTAAATGATTTGCAATGTATGTAACCATCCCCCCATATCCAATATTCCCTTTAGTTGTGTTCTTGAATTTGCTAAGGGTAGCAACAAGCATAGTGGCACAATCCGGAGTGACACCGGCCGCCATACAATAGAGGATAAAAAGCTCATCAACCTTGAGCTTTTGAGGAGTCTCGGTTCTTGGGAAAAGGCACTCGGACAGGATCCTATAGGCTATCTTAAAGGAGAAGTTATAGATCAACTTGGCTTTTGAATTAGCGAGTTGCCAACGGTCTTTGTGACCCACTACCATAACAATCTCCTCCTAAAACTCTCGAGCACGAGAACTCCTAGGAAATGTCCCATTGTATGTGTCTACAAATCCAACTAACGCTCCAAACTGAGCTATTGACAGGTGGTGAGTGTGGTACATCAAACGGAAGGAGACCGTTCGGTTTACGACACTATGGTCAAACGAGCTTATAAACTCCATTGTATTCTCCTCATAAGCATCTTCTCTAATGCTCGCAAATGTAGTAAGCCCAACCCTATCAAGCATCCACCTAAGATCATTCACCACATGTAGGTCCTCAAACTCTTCAAGCACAATATACCTAGGGGAAATAATGTTACGTTGTTGGATCTTATCATAAGCCCTCTTGTTGTTCTCATGGATTGTAGGGATCCTAAGGATAGGTTGAGGAAAGGGAGGGGTTGGGAAGAGGAGCCTTCGCCTCCTTTCTTTTTGTTTCGGTTGGATTTGCGAGTCCCAAACATTTTTCAAAAATCACGGCCTGTTCTTGGTGAAACCACGCCCGTGGTTTTGTACGGCAGCCTGTGGAAATGCACGATTTTGCTCAAAAATCCAAAAATTTCACAACAATCTCAACAACATCAGTCCTAAACTATTTCTAAGTTCAATTCCATTCAGTTCTCCTAAAAATCTTTGAAATAAAAAAAAAGGAAATCAACCAAGGAAAGAGTTGAGAGAAAACCTAGGTTTTGGATTGGAAGAAATCCAAAATCTCGCTCGATCGTTGAATGTTTGTGCTGTTTGTTGTCACAATCCGCAATAGAATGAAGTTTGCTTCAGTTTGGAGCGAAGAATCGTGCAAAACGATCACCGAATGAAGATTTGATGTTTGAGGAGATGAGGCGTGGAATAGGGCGTGGAGGAGAAGGTAAGGACTTGTGGTTTGTGAAGAAGAAGATTTTATATAGCCCCGTCAAATTTTCAAAAATCACGGTCTCACAGTTACTTCCACGGCCGTGGAATTGTACGGCCGACTGTGGTTTTGCTCTTTTTTCTTTGGCTGCTCTCGACATGTTTCTCCACGGCCTCAATTAACAAAACCACGGCCGCAGAATCGTATTTAAACCCGTGGAAATCCTTTTTTCTACCAAAAATCCAAATTCGTTGTTCCTTTGGCTTTCTTCACTTCTTTTGGTCGTTCTTCAACCCTGGCATCCAAAGACACAAGACATACCGGAAGACATCGACAAAAAATAAACAAAAACAACCTACACTAATCTAGTCTAAAAAAACGAAAAAGAAAAACAAGAATGTATTACCTTAGGTTGCCTCCCAAGTAGCGCTTTGTTTTAGGTCCGTAGCTAGACCAATCCTTTGTGCTTAAGTGAGGAGAATCGGTGCGAATTCCTCAGTTTGGAGTTCCGGCGAGTACTTCTTGAGTCGTTGGCCATTCACTTTGAAACTTCCGCACTTCTCACCCCAATATTCAACTACACCATGGGCAAAAACGTGTTTAATAACATAAGGTCTTGTCCAACGAGGTTTAAGCTTACTGGGAAAGAGTTGAAGTCTAGAATTAAAGAGAAGAACAAGGTTTCCTTCTTTGATGTCTTTCAGAATGATGTGCTTATCATGCCAACGCTTTGCTCTCTATTACTAAATCTTGGCATTTTCATAGGTGTTCAAGCGGAGTTCTTCTAACTCATTAAGATCTAAGAGACGTTTCTCTCCCGCTTCCTTCATGCCAAAGTTCAACCACTTAATAGCCCAATACGCCTTGTGTTCCAGCTCCACCGGAAGATGACAAGACTTCCCATACACAAGATTGTATGGTGTTGTGCCAATGGGAGTCTTGTATGCCGTTCTATATGCCCATAATTCGTCGTCAAGCTTTAACGCCCAATCTTTCCTTGCCCTAGACACCGTTTTCTCCATAATTCCTTTGATCTCTCTATTGGAAATCTCCACTTGACCACTTGTTTGCGGATGATAAGGAGTGGCGATCTTGTGAGTCACCCCATACTTAGCAAGTAGAACTTCAAATCGACGGGCAATGAAGTGTGATCCTCCATCACTAATGATGGTTCGGGGTGTTCCAAAACTTGGGAAAATAGTTCGATTAAAGAACTTAACAACCACCATCGCATCATTAGTTGGAGAAGCAATAGCTTCAACCCATCTTGAAACATAGTCTATAGCTAGAAGTATGTATTGGTTGCCACAAGATGATGGGAATGGTCCCATGAAGTAAACTCCCCAAACGTCAAAGATCTCCCCTTCTTGGATGTTATTGAGAGGCATTTTGTTCCTCCTATATATGTTCCCTGTTCTTTGACAAGCATCGCAACAAGCAACAAAGGTTTGCACATCCTTAAATAAAGTAGGCCAAAAGAATCCCGATTGTAATACCTTAGCGCTAGTCTTTTGAGAGCTAGCATGACCTCCACAAGGAAGAGAATGGCAATGATGAATGACACTTTTCATTTCGTCTTCAGGCACACATCTTCTAATGATGCCATCTGGACTTCTCTTGAAGAGTAGAGGTTCATTCCAATAGTATTGGCAGACATCCTTAAAGAACTTCTTCTTTGAGCGTAAGATAGTCCGGGAGGTATTTTCTGACAAACCAAATAATTCACAAAATCAGCAATCCAAGGTTCGTTACCTCTAGAAATATGATCAATGCACTCTTCCATTAGATGCAATTGTTCGCCCGAAAAAGAGTCATCAATAGGTAAGTCGTCATTGGTGATATGTGGTAGACGACTCAAGTGATCTGCAACAGAATTTTCGTATCCTTTCTTGTCACGAATCTCAAGAACGAACTCTTGAAGGAGAAGAATCCATCTAATCAGCCTTGGTTTTGCATCTTTCTTGGCAAGAAAATACCGAATGGTTGAATGATACGTGTATACAATCACCTTCGCTCCTATAAGATAAGTACAAAACTTTTCAAATGCATATACAATAGCAAGAAATTCCTACTCCGTTGTGGCGTAGTTGAGTTGAGCTTCATCTAGTGTTTTACTAGCATAATAGATGGCATGAGTGCGTTCATCTTCTTTTGTCCAAGCACCGCTCCTACCGCTACGTCACTTGCATCGCACATGACCTCAAATGGAAGACTCCAATCCGGAGGCTGAATTTGGGGCTGAGATTAAAGCTTCTCGAATCTTGTAAAAAGCATCTAAACACTCTTTCGAAAATTCAAAAACAACATCCTTCATCAATAGATTAGTCAACGGTTTAGAGATTTTTGAAAAGTCCTTAATGAATCTCCTATAGAATCCATCATGTCCTAGAAAACTTCTAATCCCCTTCACCGAAGATTGAGGAGGAAGCTTTTCTATTGTTTCAATCTTAGCCTTGTAAACTTCAATCCCTCTATTAGAGATCAAGTGTCCTAAAGCAATGTCTTCCCTAACCATAAAATGACACTTCTCCTAATTTAGAACTAGGTTAGTGTCTTCACATATTTGTAGAACAAGAGATAGGTTAGCAAGACAATTGTCAAATGAGTAACTATAAACAGAAAAATCATCCATAAAAATTTCCATGATTTCCTCAATGTACTCTGAGAAGATGGCCATCATACACCTTTGAAAGGTGGTTGGAGCGTTGCACAATCGAATGGCATCCTCCTATAAGCGAACGTACCCCATGGGCACGTGAATGTGGTCTTTTCTTGGTCGTCCGGATGAATCGGAATCTGAAAGAAACCACTATAACCATCAAGATAGCAAAAGTAAGAATGTTGCGCTAACCTCTCAAGCATTTGATCAATGAAGGGCAGTGGGAAGTGATCCTTCCTCGTCGCATTATTTAGCTTGCGATAGTCTATACACATCCTCCATCTCGTCACCGTTCTTGTTAGAATGAGTTTGATGTTCTTGTTAGCTACAACAGTCATTCCTCCATTCTTTGGGACAACTTGAACTGGACTCACCCACTTGCTATCAAAAATCGGGAATATGATACCTACATCAAGCAATTTAAGGATCTCCTTTTTCACGACCTCTTTCATGATCGGGTTTAACTGTCGTTGAGGTTGACGTGAAGGCTTATAATCCTCTTCCATTAGTATCTTGTGCATACATAAAGATGGTTTAATTCCTACAAGATCCTCTATGGTGTAGCCTAAAGCTTTCCTATGTTTCTTCAAAACAATCATAAGCCTGTCATACCCATCTTCACTTAAACTAGAACTAACTATAACGGGAAACGTAGAGTTAGATCCAAGAAAAGCATACCTTAGATGTGTGGGAAGTGGCTTTAATTCCAAAGTTGTAGATGCCTTTGGTGTGTTGTGAGGGTTGTCCGAGGTTTCATTGGATGCCTCTAAGGGTATGGAAGTGGTAGAAGTAGAAGCTAGAACGTTTGTAGAAAGAACAGAACCTTCCTCATCATTTTCAAGTTTCACGGCACCACTGATAGTTCCACGGCCATGGAATGTGTATTTTTGGCCGTGATTCTTTGTATCATTCGAGTAGTTGCTCTCGACATACTTTTCCACGGGTGGAATTAAAGAAAACCACGCCCGTGGAAAACACCGATGAACTGTGGTTTCTTGTGTATTCCGAACCATCGTAAAATTCTTCAAATTCTTCAATGTGCACTTCTTCTAACTCTTATAAAGCCTCGACCTCAACGTTACAGTCCTCTTCCGCTCCCTTTTCCATGATGCTCATGGTTATAACCTTTTGTAACGGATCTTTGAACAAGATCGAACTCACTTCCTCTCTAGAATCCTCTTTATCGTATATGTTGAACATATCTTGTCCAAGTGCAGGTTCTTTTGTCAAAGCTGAGAGAACAAAGTCAACTTTCTCTTCTCCAATATCAAAGGCCAATCTAGCGTTCTTGCAATCAACCATACAGCCGGAATTTGCAAGAAAAGGTCTCCCATGTATGATTGGGACCGGGCAATCTGCAGGAATGTCAAGCACAACAAAGTCTATAGGAATATAGAATTTACCAAGCTTAACCGGGACGTCTTCAATGATGCCAACGGGTCGAGTAATGGATCGATCCGCCATATACAACATCATCTTCACCGGTTTACGTTCACCTAAACCGACCTTCTCACACAAGGCAAGTGGAATTATGCTAACACTTGCTCCCAAGTCACAAAGTACATCATATGTGACTTCTCCTACTCCTATTGGTATGCAAAACGACCCCGGATTTCGCAGCTTTGGGGGCATCTTTTCTGTCATCGTTTTAATGAGTTCCGAAGACTCCGAACTCATCTTAACTTCACCAAAGTATTCAAGTTTCCTCTTGTTAGAGAGGATCTCCTTCAAGAACTTCCCATAAGCGGGCATACTTAAAATCGCATCAAGAAAAGGTATGTTAATGTGTAGTTTACTCATGAGATCAACAAACTTACCGAAATGCTTGTCTAAACGCGCTCTCGCTCTAGATTGTGGGAATGGCAAGGGATGTTTATAAGCTGGAGGAGGAACATAGACATCTTCCTTCTCCTTTTCCTTCTCCTTCTCAACGGGAACCTCAACGAATGTGGGTTTCCGGTCGGTGGTTGTTACATCACTTCTTGTAGTAATTGTCATCACTCTCCCTTTCGGATTGTCCTCCATTTTTCCGGGAAGCTTCCCTTGACCTCTAGGAACTTCTCTGGTCTTGCTAAACACTTGATTTTCCAAAGCTTTTTGTGCTATAGAAATTAAGGTAATGGAATTCTCCATTCCTTGCATCTTCCCCGGGACCGTTTCCATCATTGCTTCAAACTTTTCCTTCTCCGGTTGGTTTGAACTTGATGAAGCTTGTCCCTGACTTTTCAAAGGGTTAGAAGAAGAAGGAGATGTTAGCGCATTTTCAGCATGGAAATAAGGATTACCAGGATTTCGTTGGTTGGATCTCCAATTGTTATTGAAGTTCCTGTTGTCGTTGTTGTTGTTGTTGTTGTTCCAATGGTTGTTCCGGTTGTTATTCCTATTTCCTTGATTGTTCTCCCTTCCTAGATAGCCAACGTCTTGCTCCTTTTTCGATTGCATATTGGACTTCAATATTCTTTCAGCTCCTTAATCTCATTGTTAAGGGAGAAAATTTGAGCTTGGGCTGTTGGATTCAATCTTGCTCCCGGCTCTCCGGAATCTCGATTCCCACTCTCAACCTTCCTATGGGAATACTTCTCAATCAATAGAGCTTGCTTCTCAATAAAATCTCAAGCATCATCTTCTCTCATATCCATAAAAAGTTCCACAAGAAAGGGATTGAAGTTTGAATTGTGTTTCCACATCCAATCCCTTGTAGTAAATCTCCAATAATTCCGGCTTTGAAATGCCATGGTGCGGGCAATCCAATAAAAGATCTTGAAACCTTTCCCAAGATTTAAACAAACTTTCATTAGGTTTCGTAGCAAATGTATTAATTTTACCTCTCAACTCCGCCATTTTGGATGGCGGAAAGAACTTGGTGAGGAATTCCGAAGTCATCTCCTCCCATGTGTTAACTCTTCTAGCTAGAAGAGCTTGATACCAAGCTAAGGCTTTGTCCTTCAAAGAGAAGATGTACGGTCTCAACTTATAATTGTTGTTGATTGCTCTTGGAGGCTTCAAAGTCTCCATAAGAATCTCATAATTCTGCAAATGTTGATGCGGAGATTCAACTTCCATTCCACCAAACTGACTTTGGCGGATTATAGTAATGACTTGAGGGCGAAACCCATAGTCATGTTCATCTGGATCTCCAAGATTCACACCTAAATAGCGCGCTGCTGATTCGGATTCATTCGTTGTCCACAAGTTCACGACTCAGCCACGACATTAGCAGCTCTCGCATCTCTAACATGAACACGAGGATCGACATGGACACGAGGATTAAATGGTGGATTAGGTGGTATATCCTCCAACTCAGGCATATCATCATCGGATGATTCATCTCTCTTATCCTTGGCGCCTTTCTCCAAATTTGATTGTAATACCATCGCCCGGATTTCATCCATTTGAATTTGCATTGGCTCCCTATCATCACGACCTATAAATTTTTCTTCAAGAAGTCTTCTTTCACTTTCATTAAGAAGAGCTCGAGTTTCATCCAACTCAACTTGGAGGTTCTTTTCATTGTGTTCATCCATCTTTTTCTCCCTTAACCGTTTCTTGAGATTATTTTCCGGTTCAGAATAAAAAAGAACGAGGTCTTTTTCAGATTGAGACCTTCGTATATACCTAAAGAGAAATCTGCAAAATCACTAAGGTAGATAGATCAAATAACAAAAGCAAAAGCTCCCAATCCCGACAACCGAAAACCGAATTTGGCCTAGACCAAATCCCCGGCAACGGCACCATAAACTTGTTTGCTCAAAACTATGTGTCACTAAGTCTTAAATTTATATCCAGAATCAAGCAAGGAAGCGAACCCGCAATGTACGGATTGGTATAATAAACCAAGAATTCCATAGTCGAACTCGGGAATTTGGGGGATCAAATTCAGTTCGTAAAACTGTCTGGCAAGTAAATAAGCTTTTGTAAAGATTAATGGAAAAACAACGATTCTGAAGATTCGAGTATCCAATTGTGGCAATCGATTCAAGATGTTCTAAAGATACAAGGACATAGTTAGGATTGCAAAGGTATAGATTTAAGGTAGGGTGTTGTACGGTGAAGTTCCAAACCAATATATCTTACCCAAAGGCTCTCTCAATAAAGGATGTTGAGTCTCGTTATAAAGAGAATCTAAGGAAAAGATTAAACTCTCAAATACACATGCCCAAACCCAAGGGAATCAAAGATAAGCCAAACAGGTTAAGGTTGTGACACTCGTAACCTAAGTAGAGGGTGTTGAGTCTCACTACTACCTAGAAAAGGTAAACCAAGGCTAGGTTAGGGCCAATCTTTAACTTTGGATCAAAGAAAAAGCAAAGCACGTGAAACAGGAGGAACCACGGCCGTGGAACTCAAGAACAGGCCGTGGAAAGGTACGACGGCGAAGTTTCTCGCAACTCTCAAGGTCCAATCTGTTTTGGTTCAATCTATCATCATCTATGCCACAACTATCAACCCTTCACCTTAGAATCGCTTAAGGGTTTTAGCCAACAATCATCATAATGAAATCAATAATCAAGATTAAAAGAAGGAAAACATAAAACCTTGAAAACTCAATAGCAAACACAAAACCAATCTCAATCAAACTCAAAATCCGTACTTGTGTTCAATGCATATAGAATAGAGTCAGAAATCTCTCACAAATCTTAAAGAACAAAGAAGAACAAGATGTCAATCCGCCTCCAAAATGAAACCCTAAGATCTTCCAACTTCGTAATATCAAAGTGCGTACTTCTCCAAATCTTCCTTCCAAAATCTTCTATCAATGTAATCTTGCAAATGATCTCCACTTCTCTCTAGCGTCCGATGAGAAAAATGTAGCGAGGGATCCCTTTTCTCTCTTTCTTCAGCCTTCTTATAGGAGAAAATAGGGTTACGAAAGGCCCATAACCACTGTTGACGTGGCAAATATGACACGTGGCAACCGTTAGAAGAATCACGGCCAAGAGAAAATTTCCACGTCCATGGAAACCACCGTGGAGTGGCATACTTGCTCTCGACATACATTCCCACGGTCTTAATTAAATTAAATACCAAAACCACGGCCATGGTTCCTTGTACTTGACCATGGAATCCCTAAAACGTGCATGAAATCTCTTGTTTTCAAAAGGTTTCTACTCATACTCCTTCCTTAGCTAATCCAATGCATCATCTTGGTGTCTAGCATGATCAATCACTCCTACATACTCCATTTATGCTCCAATATAAGCCTTTATTCACCTAAACACACAACAAAGCTTGTGTAGATCTCTATACCAACATAATAGGTGAATGTGCTCATAAATGCTTCAAACTCATATGCATATACACAAAAGAATGGGAAAAAGAACCAAAACATGTGTCTAAAATAACGTCATATTTCATGTTATCAAATAGTAGGCAAGTTCTACGGTTATCTTAAGTTTGGAGATAAAACTTATTTTAAGGAGGGACAAGTGTAACACCCGGAATTTTGACTTTCGATAAATTTTGAGTGAAAACCGGAATTCAACCGGTGTGGACTTTTTGCTTCGTCTTATCATTGTATGTGATACTAGGTATCATAAGATATATAACATGTGGTATAATTATATATCACTTCTTAAAACCGATCGTTTTATGTGAGAGTTTTATTCATTTATGGTACACAAATTCTCATCAAGTAGCCTAAAATTTTTCTACCTCTTCACCTTAACCCATTAGAGGAGAGACACCGTGATGAGCATACCATACAGGCCCGTCATGAGCAGGCCAGATGGGCTCATTATGAAACGAGAATCGTAAATCAACCCTTTCTTACTTAACTTCCGCAGCCTCCTTCCTACCCTAACATAATAGATATCTGCTTCTCCATCTCTTTCACGTAAACAGCAGCACCGGTCTTCCCCATCCCCTACCACGCAACCAGCGGCGCCCCAGCTCACTCTTCCTTGCCATCGTCTCTGAGTCGCAGCGGCTTCCTCTTCATTTGTTGATCTCGCCGGCCGAAGACAGCAGATCCGGGTCGGCTTCATTACGCATCACCAGGCCGACTTCAATCAACCTTATTGTCCTCCTCGGTGGCACATCAGTAGACGGTTGGCTCCTCCTCCATGTACACCAGCAAACGGCGGCACTCTCCTCCCTACACACAAGCAGACGACGGACTTCCTCCCTACACACAGGCCGCGGTCGTGCCATCAAAATGGCCGAGGTCGGGCCTTGTATCTGGCCACGATTGCGCCACCAACCCTGCCGCGGCCGTGAAATTCCTAAAAGCAGTGGCAACATTCTGAGCATCCGGTAGGTCCTTCTCCTCTCCCCTTCAGTGCAACAACAAGCTCAACATCATTGAAGGCTCCATCTTCCTTGGGCACATACGCAAGCAACAACCTTTGTGTCCTCTTCTTTCTCTTATTCGTGTCTTGGAATCGGGTAAGATGTATACCCCTTTCTTCCGTGCACTTTTGTCTACGAGTTTTATGCCTAATATATGCCTGCAATGTCCCTAGACTCACTTTGAACAAACAGAGAGAAACTGTGAGAGCAATTACGATTTTCTGAGTTTCAAGAAGTGCCGAGCAGTCAAATTGGGGTCAAGATTTGGCTAAGCAAGACTCTTCCTTCGAGACAGTTTTGTTGGATGTTTGTTGAATTTTCCAAGTGTTGGAAAACCGCATGGTGATGCAGTTTTGGGATGTAGATATGAATGAGTTAGATATATTGGATGAACATGAATAGGTATGCTTAGCATAATGTATTAAGTCTGGAGAATGATCCAACATTCGGATTTAAAGTTATAAGGTCCCGAAGTAAGGTTATAGCGTAGTTTTGGTAAAGTATGATTTTATTGGCTAAGTATGAGATATGTAGGTTCTTAAGACAACTTTGGATTTGTAAATGGAATTTGTTGTTGATTATTTTTGGATTGTTATCATTCTAGTCAAGAGTGGACATAGTATAATACGTTTAAGAATTTTCTCGGAATTTTTGGGATGTAGTTGAAGGATCTTATTTGAGGCCAAAGTTGGATCGAGGTTGGTCTCAAGAGGAAGTTTGAAAGTTAGAATCTTTCAAACTCGTTAAACCTTTTCGTTTTAGAGTTGGACTTTATTTCTTTGGTTCTAGTGGAAGTATTTAAGACTTCCTAGACTTCTAGGATTTTCCAAATTATAGGGGTAAAATTGTCTTTTTATAGAAAGAATCAGTTTAGTGAGTTTCTGGATAGTGATGGTCAACCTAGAAGTTGTAGACTTCTAGAGATTGAATAAGTATTGATCCAAGTTTCTTATTATGATTAGGTAGTTGAGATCATACGCAAACGAGATCAAGGGATATCGTTGACTGGACTTGACTTGACTTGATATAGGTAAGTCATTGGGACTGTAACACCCCGATTCCGCGGGACTCGGGATGTCACATTGGGCTAGGATCTCACAATGGATTCTGACCCTAGCTTGACAACAAGTTCACTGGACCTTACAACATGGCACTGACAGATATAAAACAAATGCATAAAACAGTATAAACTGTACGACTCAAATTAAACAACATAGCCGAGTATATAAATCGACATCCTCACATAGGAGGTACAAAAGATCATCCTCAGGCAGGAGGGAAAACACAACAACCCCAAACCAACCACCTAATGTACGAGAGTCCTCGGCCTGTCACCCTACCAGATCACCCAGTAGCGCCTAACTTGTAAACATCTACAACACGGTATGAAACCGTTAGCTAACTATACATATATGAGGTAATGCATAAGCACAAACACAATCATGGAAGATAAACACATCATCATGCTTTCACACATTTACCCATTTATTATCTTTATATAATAACCATTCACTCAAAAACCGTATATATATAGATAGATGAAAGTATGTGACACGAGGACCGATACATCCCCGCCTCTGAGTACAATGTCCAGCTGTACGAGTATCGGTCACACAATCTGTGTACCCTATGGGAGTGGATTGCGCCCTTCCTGTAAACCAGTCTTGCCCGACATCAGAGAACCTCCCAGACTCCACGGCGGGATGAAAGGGAAAGGTTATCACAGCCACGCAGTGGGGCAGTCAATAGAACATAGGTCGATAAAAACGACAACTCATGATATCATAGCAAACATATAAAGCACACACCACTCATGCAAACACCCAATATAGGGATGGTAGCTAAGTAAGTCCTACGGACTTACCTCAACCTCGTACAATCATAACCACGATCAACCTCCAATCCTGAGAGGGACACTGCCTAATAACAAGGCATAAAGAGATATCAATACTCCTATGAATCACAAAGGTCACATCTAGACCCAAGGGATCCATAAGGATCATAATCAATCTATAAGCCTCACAACCAACTAAACCTCAATATTTCAACATAACTCACAATTCCTCAAATCTCAAGGTAGTATCTAATCAACATTCCTCAATCTCAATTCTAATCCTAATTTAATTAATTAACCTTTAATTAATTAATTAGATTTCACCAGAATAACGTTTTGCCCGCAGACAATTTCTAAACCCACCTGTCATCAGATTTCATCAAACAAACTATCCATAATCACCAGAATAATATAACGACCATAATGGAATTTCTAATTGTCCTATTTGACAAACCTAAAGTCAATTTAGGCCAGATCGCAGTACGGAAAACGAATAAATTCATAACTTATTCGTTACTAACCCGATTGACGATCTGAAAGAAGATTCGGAATCACAACGACGCAGGCTACGCATGGACAGCATCAAATTCATCGGAATCTGAGCGACGGAACCGTCCTGGTGACATATATGCTCGACCAGTCCTCCATATACTCGGAAATGCAGAAACTCGGTACCGTTATGAAGAGAATGAAGAGAGGAATCCAGAAACTCAAACGGAATTGAAATCGGATTAGAAACGGAGAGTAGATCTGAGTTTGAAGGTTGAGAGAAATCAGAGCTTTTACGAGAAAACGTGAAAGGAAATGAATTAATAAAGGATTTTCCGCTATTTATAGTGAAGACGATAATTATCCTTTAGTAAAGTCGATAATTATCCTTTAACCGATCCAAAGGCGGGTCGAACCTCTTTCTCCAAACTTCTCGAGATTGGAACATTAAATCTAGAATATTGTAGGGATAATTATTACACAACTGCCTCGGAAAACGTGTATTCCTAAGCCGTCTTTCTTAGCCATTAAGAAACGAAATAGCGACTCTTTTGGCCGTTTTGCCTCTCCATGTTATTTCATATCTAAGACATATCCAATGTCCTGATCATTTCTCTCAACTGCATTTTTATTAATTGGAGCTCCCAAATGCTCCAAATAACACCGGAGGGTAAAAATAATTACCCGGGAGAAAAAGTAAAAATTTCCCCAAACGTCCAAAATTACGCCAGGAACATAACGGTGGGACTCTTACTCATCACTTGCGAAGTCTTCGCGAGTTATATGTTAATTACTATCAACGATTAAGTTAATCAACATTAATTAGAATTCGAAATCCTAGCTATTACATCACACACCCCTTAAAAAAAAGTTTCGTCCCGAAACTTGAACAATTCCCAAATCCTCTCGGACCCATACGCCGAGGTATAACTCTCACTCTTCTATCGGAGGTATCACATCTCCGTTCAAAAGATCACAACCTATAACAATCTATAACCTTAAGTATAAACATGGAGGAATCATCACTCCAGGAAACAGGGTCATAACGCTACCCACAGGCGTAGAGGAATCACGTCTCTCACCATACCACATCACAAGGCATAGAGGAAGCACATCTCTAGCCAAAACATATCACATGCATAGAGGAAATACGTCTCTAGCCAACCCATAAACATATATATCGCATGGAGGAATCACATCTCCACTGAACTATGTCCATCAAGGTAGCATGGAGGAAAGAACCATCTCCAACTAAATCCTAATCCCACTCAAATAGCATGGAGGAAAGAACCATCTCCAGCTATAAATATGATCATACTCGGGTAGCGTGGAGGAAGTAATCATCTCCAGCTATAGCATACATCACGCTAGCACATCAAGATCTACTAAGATCATAAATCACATCACAACTAGCATGCAATAACACATCAAGGCATATAAGCACATAAGCACAACATTCATCAAGATAGCACTAAGATCTACTCGTGCACCCACAAATGGGCATGTCCCAACATATACTCTGGATAGTTCCTCAGGACACTATCCTCAGTCTCTCACATAGCCTCTTCAGGTCTTCATCTCAACCATCATATCCTCAATATGGGAATGTCTTTCGAATGCAAGCGGTTCATATCTCATTCCAAGAATGTAATCGAATGCTCAACAAAAGTGTGGTTGGACTCAACCACCAAATCATCGTAACTCACAAGGTGTCTCGAGTCTGGTATATACTTCCTCAGTTAAGACATAAGAAACACTGGGTGGATATCCTCTAATCTCAGAGGCAAAGCTAAACATCATGTTGCCTTCTCCGTACTGGTCGATCTCAAATAAACCATCATATTGGAAACTCAGTTCCCTTTCCATATTAACACGTCTAACGTCTCGCAGCTGAGATACTTACAGCCGGACATGAACTTTCGCTTGAACTTTAGAGGTTAACGCCTCTTGTCTACATATAATATCTGGCGACTCTGTACATCCAGCATTCTTCCTTCAATCAACGTTACTTGAACTATAAAATCCTGAGTCTGGTCAGGTGTTATTCCACTTCTACTGCTAGATCACTTCTAGCATAAGGATATACGACATCTATGTCTATATATTGACTCATAGGGTCATCCCAAAAAGATGCATGTCCTTCATTGTTATATAATAAACTCATTAATGGAAGGTAATATAACCATCCATGTTTCCCATTCAACTTACAACTTATAATAGATCTTTAATATCTAGATGATCCTCTCTAACTGAGCATCTGTCCGGGGTGAAGTGTAGTCATGAGGTACAGACTCATCCCCAAAGCAATCTGAATCTGTTGCCCAAAATCTCAAAGTAAAAACATCCATCTCGATCAGAAATGATCGTTCTCAATATACCATGGATTCTCACTATCTATCTAGTGTACTCCTCATTCAATTCATTCACTAGCCACGTCCTTTTGATAGAAATGAAACGTGTCGGTTTCATTAATCTGTTATCAACAATCCAGATAACATCAATCTTCTACTAGGTCACAATCCCATAAAAAAGTCCATAGAGATGTCCTCCCAAATTCTACTACTGCACTGATAGTGGGTGGGGCTTATCTCTAGATCGGAAATACTCTATTTGGACCTGCTAACAGGTCACACACTGTATCACAAATCTGGTTATATCGGCTTCATACAATATAATCGTCTCATCTCGTGGTACATCTTACTCGTACCTGAATGTACTGAATAAGGCGTACACTGGGTATACCATAATATTCTATGTCTCCATATGCATCAGCAGGTACACAAAAAGTGGTCTTGACTCTTCATCAGTTCATCTACTCTCATGGAGAACTATGGTGTCTCAGTACGAGACATCCTTTCTCTAAACCTTGTCAAGGCCGGGCAGGTCTCCTACTTTTGTTGGACCTCATCCAACAGACCAGGTAGAACTGGGTATCCTCATCAAGGAACTGATTGTCCAACTCTAGCCAAGCTAGATCTCTCTGAAGCTGAGGTTGAACTATCAGTCTCACAATCATCTGCTCTTGGAGAGTCTTTCCATTCAAGTTATCGGCGACAACGTTCAACTTCTCTGAATGATATGGAATCTTCAAGTCAAAGTCTTGATCAACTTAAGCTCTTAAAACTGGCGGTTATTCAACACCTGTTGCATAAAATAAACTTCAGATTTCTATGATCTATGAAAATCTGACATGAAGATCACACCGGTACGGTCTTCAAAACTTAAAGGCTTGAACTACCACTACTAACTCTAAATCATTAGTCGGGTAGTTCTCATCATACGTTCTCAGTTGTAAACACACATATCAATAACCCTACTCCTCTATAGTAATACACATCTCAGACTTAGTTGGGATGTATCACCGTAAATCACGGGATCCCAAAAATCTTCTAACTACAACAGAATGAAAGCAGAGGTCAAATGCCTCCTCAACTCTTCAGAACATAGACGCGCTGCTTTCGTCACGTAGTTATGGTGGTCTTCTCGAAAGACTCGCAAATGAATACGTAATCATATAAAATCCTTCCTCAAAGCATTGGTAGCAATCGGCTGAACCGAGAAAACTACGTATTCCTTAATGTTCATCAGTATCTCCCATGTTACAACATACTTAATTCTCGCCAGGTCAACCATGATCCCACTGGCGGAGACAACATGGCCTAAAAAGGCTACCACTGGCATCTCAACTTACACTTAGAGAGCGTAGCATACAACCCTCTATCTCTCGAAATCTGCAGAACGGTCCTCAGACGATCGGTCTACTATTCTCTGCTATGAGTGTATACCGACATGTAATCCATGAAGTCCACCACCAACTAATCAAGGAAGTCGATGAAGATATTGTTCATCAACTCCATAAAAACTACTAAAACATTCGTCAACCCAAATGACATCACTATAAACTCGTAGTGTCCATAACGGGTATGGGATGTTATCTCATACACATGTTACTCTCTCATTCATGACTAGGGATATCTTGAGCACAAAGGAATCCAGAAAACACAATTGCTTCTTGAAGCTAACTCATCAGGTCGTCAATACGGAACATAGAACCTACTAGGGTAAAAGAAGCCCGTTTCAGTCAACTTTTCAAGTTATCAGTTCAATATCTCAACAAGCACTGTATAGTGTGGCTTTCCCATTCAATCTTGTATCATACTTCAACTTGATAACAATGTCCACACTCCGCTGAGGTGGCAGCTAGACGGTTCAGTAACACGTCTATAAACTCATAAACAACTGGAATACCTTCCAATGTTGGACTATCTCGCTCCTTCATGGTATAACACTAGAAGGCGTCACATCCATGTGCTATTAGCTCGCTGCTTGTACAGTCCTAATGACAAACCCGTCTCTTCAAAGGTCTTAACCTCAGAAGACCTCTATTTAACTCAACTTAGTAAAGACTATAATAGTCTTACTATTAAGAGCTAACACAACATGATATCTATTCATCCAAACCATACACATAATGACTTCCTCATGCACCTACGACATGACAAAGAAGTCTGCAACCATACACGAGTCCCTGAAATAAGGGAACAAACACGCATCTCACGGGTATCTCAAACCCAAAAAGGTAATCTTATAAAGGAAAATCCACCTTCTACTATATACAAAAAGTCAATCATTAACGCATGCATTGAAAGACATGAAGTGCATAACACTCACAACAAGCAAAACTCCACCAGGTAAACCATTAACGAGAATGGTACCTATAACAGCTAACACTCGTAGCTCCACTACATATCATCACTCAATGTCAGATCCATGCTCCTCAGGTATCACTGAGGTCATTACTATAGCTTCCACTTCCACTCTTTCTGCACCGGAAAGAGGAAGGTCTTGCTGGGAAGAAACACTACCTTGCTGACAGGAAGAGCCAAATGACCTAACTCACCACAAGTGAAACAAGCTATTAGTGCCAAATGGCACACAGAACGCAAATGATCTGGATAGACACAATTGTAACATAATCGTCTCATTCTTGCAACCTTTGCAACTGAAGGGTAACTCGATCTTCGTCGTCCACCTTGAATGATCTTATTCCGAGAGGGAACTTGTAAAGGCAATGGCTTGCCCTGTCGACAAAACTTCGCTCTATGCCCTACTTTACCACACGTAAAGCATATGATGGGCGTCTTTGGGCACACAGCTCGTCAGTGTCCCAACTTCCCGCAATTAAAACACTGTAGTTCCGTGCCAGTCGTCTTCATGGCCAAAGGACCACTTGGTTGTCCTGGTATCTGACTTGGTTCACCATTCATCATCTTTGCTTCTCCACTAACTGATTCAATCCATTGCTTCTTCTTTGATCTAGAAGCTTGTTCGCTCCAAACGGTGTGTGCAAGCTTTAAATTTATAACCCTAGACTTAAGCTTAAAACAAGGATGCGAACCCGCAGTGTACGGGTCAATCGTAGTAAAAGCAAGAAAATTCCAGGGGTCGATCACAGGGACTTGGTGAAACAAAGTCCAATACGGTGTGCTAATGTTAATGCTAACCACAAAAGCAAGTAATACAATCAAAGATGAATAAGATGTCAAATAAAGCAAACATGCAATTCTAGGGATTAAAGCATCTAGTTGTGGTTCCAACTCAAGATCTATAGATAAGCGGACAAAGCTGAGATTTTTGCGTGGGGAAGGTGTTACTATAGTGGAGTAGATCACCGGGTAAGTCTCACTACACACTAATCCTAAACCGTAACTCCTATTACCGGGTAAGTCTCAAGGAATCAAGATAAAGAACTATAACCTCAAACTAACACACCATCTAAGGGAATAGAATCAACCTTTACCGGGTAAGTCTCAGGCTAACTCACAAAGATGGGTTGGAAGCACACTCAAACCCCAATAAAGGACAAGCCTTTATTACCTACACTTATGATCGTTGGTACACAAACTAAGGAATTACCGGGTAAGTCTCATCCTAAGCTTGCTTTTAACTAGAAAGGTGTAATAAGAATAGGATTTGGCAAACTCTAACACTTAACTCTCAGTTTAAGGTCGGATAAGTCACCTCGGTCAGAAGAATTCCACCCCGGCCGAGATGTTCATCGACTGAACGAGATGCTTAGGGTTAAGGTTAAAGACTCGAACTTTCAGGATCCTACTGGAATCTAAGATTATTCTATCATTGTTTTTCCCACAACCTTCAGCCAATCACCCTAGAATCACACAAGGAAATTAGCCACTCATCATCATAATGAAAGTATTAAATATATGGGAAGAAGGTGAATATTTGAACAAAGAAGAATTTGATGAAAACACTTCAATAACTGAATCAAATATCACACAAAATCGTTCCTTGGATAATAATCCAACAAGATAAGACAACAAGGAAAGGAATTGAAGACAATCTTACAAACCCTCCAAAAAGCTATAAAGCTATAGTCTTCAAATCTTCCTTCAACCTTCAAAAAGGTTCTTCAACTCTCTCCCCAATTGGAGTGGAATGTGGCTGCTGCGTCTTATGCGAGGTTTTCAGCTGTAAGCGGGATGTTGAAATTGTAGAAAATCAACCCTTTTTATAGGAAGAATAAACCTCCAAAGATAATAAATCTTAAGAAGATATTATCCCATAAATATAGGTAAAATATATATTCTGCATATCTCCTTCCTTCTAGAAGCTCAGCCCAAAAATATAAGATCACTTTCCAATTTTAAAAGATCTCAGCCAAGAATAAAATATTCTCGCCGCGTCCTAGGTGTTCGCCTCGGTCGAGTCGGCGTCTCTGGATCGCCTCGGTCGAGATGAATCTCTGGTCAACCGAGGTGACTCATAACTGAATGTGGAATCTCTCAAAACTGGTCCAAAGTAAATCTTTAATCCATGGTTGTGCTTCCTGAGTGTAGCTCCAAATGACTCTTGACTCCTTTTGCTCCTTTTTTATGCAAAACGTACCATATTACCTGCAATTACAACGAAACTAGGTGTAGACCTCGATTCTCGCAAAGGTAGATGAAATGGTAGTAAAATCACATAATGTCCATACAAACATGCAGATTATGAAAGATAAAACGTCCAAACAAACCCCAAAATATAGACTATAATTCATGCTATCAAAATACCCCATACTTAGCCCTTGCTTGTCCCTAAGCAAGTTCCTCATATAGAAATCAAGATAGAATGGATTATAAGTCAAGAAAATCAGTGAAAAGTTTTTCAAAAACATTTTATGGTGTGAAACTATCATAGATCACTCTAAGAGAGTACTTCTTGGAAATTAAAAACTCAATATGATCAAAACATTTTATAAATATAGGAAAGTTGTTCATCTTTGCATAAAATCATAGAATGCATAATAAATCATAATTATCAAAATTAATCATGTATAATCCGATTTAAACCGCTAAGTCAATCAACAAGCTCAAGGTCTCAAGGGCTTCCCAAAAGAAAAGGTCAAGAAACGTGTAGGGTAGGGATGTATGTAAGGTAATGTGGTGCTAGAATCCGGGAAAAGGATGAACTTCACTTTCACTTTGACTTGCAACATCTTCCACCAATAAGCTTTGCTTATTTCACACTTTTTCTTTTACTTTACTTTTTGGGATGCATGGACAGAGGTGCACAATAACCGAAGCCTAGGAAATCAGCAATCATCAATTTCTTGAGATGCATCAAACCCTTAATGCACATACCATGACCCGTTAGGAATATCGCTCAATCCGACTTTGGCAAGACACAAACACCCGGCTATGTGAATGGTGCCGAGTTACTCATCATCATGATTGACTTCCCCAAACCTAGAATTGCATTCTAACACTTTCACTTTCAGCCACTTCTCAACTTTAACTTGCTTTCACCACTTCGCTTGCTTCCAAATTCCCGGATAGGTAAAGGGAGGCAAAATGTATATGAGGGGCTAAGCATGATCAAGAAGAAGAAGAGAGAAGAGAATGAATTGCCTTGGTCTTTCCAAGAAGAACGTGAGAGAACTTATGCTGCGGTGTCAACCTTCAAATTCAACATAATTTGGATAAAAATAAAGTATTAAACATGCCAAAAATTTTAAACAAAGCATTTAGCAACTTAAACATATCATAAAACATTTCAAACATATAAAGAATTTAAAACCAGTCAGTAAACAAGATCTTCACTGAGATCATATCCAGATAAGTAACACAAAATCGTTTTCGAAAACTCTCAGTTAACCCACCTCGGTCGAGATGTTCTTGGTTCAACCGAGGTGAAACACCTCGTTTTGCCAGGACTGTCCCGGTCGAGGTCAAAAAATTTTTTTAAAACCATTTTTTTCGGTTTCGACGTTTTTCTCAATCAAATAACCTGTAAGTAGCATGAAATCTCAGATAAACATATAAATGCAGAATGAAGCATAAATATGAAAATATCCGGTCAATAAAATACATCATAAGTCGAATAATACATCGAAGTCAAATAAGTCAAGTAAAATACATCAAATACCCCATACTCGAGACACACTGTCCCAGTGGGTATAATAAAAGTCTGAAAGAAAGAGGACTCACCGGATAAAGGGCCGAACTGCATAAAAATAAATAAATAAAACCCTGCAGCTCCTCAGTAGTCTCGATCCGGTGGAGGTGGTGGTGGTATGTAGGGATGTTGGGCAGGATCATAGGGATAGCCCATGACATGCTGGAACTGTAGCTGAGCCATCATGTACTGATGATGCTGCCGCTCCTGCATCTCCCGGATATCCAATGAAAGTGCAGCATAAGAGTCAATAACCTGATCCGTCAGGTCATCGATCCGTCGGTGTGCTGCTCTGTCCCTAACTCTCTGCCTCCTGCGCCTGGCGGGCCTGACTGGAGAAGTCTCAGCTGGCGCCGGCTCAGTGTCCTCCTCGTCCTCATCAAGATCAATAATGGGAGGCGCGCTCGTCCCAGCAGTATCTGTCCCTGTGTCCATCGGGACGCCGCCTCCTCTCTCGTCAACTGTCTCGTCATCATCATCCTCATCGACCTCCTCAGCCTCCTCAGCAGCTGCAGCAGCAGCAGCTGCTCCCTCTCTGTAGTCCTCCATCAGCGGGACCCATGCTGCCTGCCAGAAATGCGGGTCGGCGACAGAGAACTGTGCGGACCATCTGATGCCCTGAGGCGCTGTCCGCTCCCAAGGCATGGCAACGTACGGAGTGGTCAACCCACGGGGGACAAGAATCCTCCGCGTAATCATCTCCTGCAGACCCAGCGGCTTCGGAGCCGCCGCCAATGTGCATACGCTGAGGTCCATCCCATGGTAAGTGGCGATGTGGGTGACTAGACCTCCACAGCAAATATCACCCTTCCCTTTGGCCTTGATCCTGTGCAGATCCTCTGCCAGCATCAAGCCAAAGTCAGGGTATCCTCCCGTGACCATGCAGTATAAGGAGAAAAGCTCCCCCTGTCTGATCTTCTGGGGCGTCTCAGTACGCGCCAGAAGCATCTCGCTGAATATCCGGTGGGCGAGTCTGAAGGCTGGGTGGAAGATGACCTTCTCCCTGGAATCTCCAGGGCGCCATCTGTCTGCGTGAGTAGTGATGTGGGCTATCTGTCCCCAAAACTCCCTAGCTACTGATCGGGAGGGAAAATCTACAGCGGTAGGGGCAGGAAAGCTAAAGATCTCTCTCCATATCTCTAGTGGAACTAAGAAGTTCCGGCCCATCAGCCGGTACTTCACAGATCCCTCTGTGGGTAGGTAGGAGAAGGAGCTGACGAACTCGAGTGTCGGCTCTATGTAGGCTGGGGCTCGGATCTCAGAAAACTGATCCAGCCCGACTGTGGCGATCATCCTCCTAAGGTCAGCCTCTAACCCTAGGCAGTCAAAGGCGGATACCTCCAGAAATCGTGGTGCGATAACTGGACGGCCCGCTATCCTCTCATAATCTACCCGGCACCTCTCGTGGATGACCGGGCGGTAGGGACGGGAAGAAGAAGGGGAAGGGGAAGGTGAGGATCTATCTCTAAGGGCCAGTAATCTGTCTGAACTCATCTTCACAAAACACTCTGTCAGATCACCTCGGTTGACTGACAACCCTCAGAAATCACCTCGGTCGAGGTGCAGGCCGACTGGACCGAGGCGTAACAGTTCGAATTCCAATTCTCAGAATTTCAGTTCTTTTCCCCCTAAAATCACTACAATTGCTTCCTAAGGGGTACTTATGGATTTCCTCAGCAGAAACAAGGGCAACCAAAGCCCAATAAGCAGCAAACGAGGAGTTAGGGTTTTCGAACGGTGGTTACCTCG
This sequence comes from Fagopyrum esculentum, assembly GCA_033239045.1. Taxonomy (NCBI): domain Eukaryota; kingdom Viridiplantae; phylum Streptophyta; class Magnoliopsida; order Caryophyllales; family Polygonaceae; genus Fagopyrum; species Fagopyrum esculentum. Next base: position 86,828,973 of record BSUD01000008.1, on the reverse strand, counting down.
TTTCGGTCGAAAATACTCAGATTTCTTGCAGATCTGTAGTTGCAATCGACTCTTCTACCCTTTAATCGCGTTTTGGAAGGAGAAATTGTCGAAAACGAGCGAGAAACGGAGGAGAACGAGATGCCTCTGTCGCCGCGGTCGAAGTGAGTGAAAAATAAAAAGTGAAAAGTAATTTTCCCTTTTTATACCGTCGCGAGATCTGCTGTCACCTCGGTCGAGATGGTCTCGACTGGACCGAGGTGGTACGGAGCGAGGCAGTTCTGCAGAAACCCTAGTCGCCTCGGTTGCTTCAAGAATCAACTCGGTCGAGGTGTTCTGACAGTGACCGAGGTGCCTCTTTCTTCTCAGAATCTCGAACTTCTCTCTTTCCTGGAGTGCTCCTTCCTGTTGTCTGTCTAGAACACCAAAAACAAAGCAAAGCAAAGCAAAAACAAAAAACTATCTAAACTAGACTAGAAAACGGGAAAGAAAGCAATACCTTGGGTTGCCTCCCAAGAAGCGCTTGATTTAAGGTCGCTAGCTGGACCAAGATGTGTCTCAAGCGAGGTAGGAGGTTCCCTCACCCCATACTTCACCTCCATCGTGGGGTGAAGTAAGTAGATCCATCAAACGCTCCAAGACATGCAAGTGCTCGTCGGGGAATGAATCGTCTATGGGTGGGCTATCCGTCTCGCGGGAGGATTCCGGTAGCCGGCTGAGGTGATCCGCAACTGAATTCTCGGATCCCTTCTTATCGCAGATCTCAAGGTCAAACTCTTGAAGCAAGAGAATCCATCGAATAAGACGCGGCTTTGCATCTTTCTTAGCCAATAAGTAACGAATGGCTGCATGGTCGGTGTAGACAATGACTTTCGCCCCTACTAGATAGGAACGAAACTTCTCGAAAGCATATACAACCGCCAATAACTCCTTCTCAGTGGTAGCGTAGTTGCGTTGTGCTACATCTAGCGTCTTGCTAGCATAATAAATGGCGGTGGTCCGTCCATCTTTCTTCTGTCCAAGCACTGCTCCTACGGCTACATCACTAGCGTCACACATCACTTCAAAGGGCAAGGTCCAATCAGGAGGTTGGATAATGGGAGCGGAGATCAACGCTTCCTTAATCTTGTAAAAAGCATCAAGACACTCCTGCGAAAACTCAAAAACAACATCTTTATTCAAGAGGTTAGTTAGAGGTTTAGAAATCTTGGAGAAGTCCTTGATGAATCTCCTGTAGAAACCTGCGTGCCCGAGAAAACTCCTCACACCTTTAACAGAACAAGGAGGAGGGAGTTTCTCAATAGTCTCGATCTTAGCTCGATCAACCTCAATACCTCGATTAGAGACGAGGTGTCCTAGCACAATGCCTTCGTTAACCATAAAATGACACTTTTCCCAATTTAAAACAAGGTTAGTGTCTTCACATCTTTTAAGCACTAGAGAAAGGTTAGATAGGCAATCATCAAAAGAGGAACCGTATACAGAAAAATCATCCATAAATACCTCCATGATCTCCTCTATGTACTCGGAAAAGATAGCCATCATGCATCGCTGGAAGGTAGCTGGTGCATTGCACAATCCAAATGGCATCCTCCGATAGGCAAACGTCCCCCATGGACAAGTGAAAGTGGTCTTCTCCTGATCATCCGGATGGATAGGAATCTGGAAGAATCCACTATAGCCGTCTAAGTAGCAAAAGTGTGAATGCTGGGCCAACCGTTCGAGCATTTGATCAATGAAGGGAAGCGGAAAATGATCCTTCCGAGTAGCCGTGTTCAGCTTCCTATAGTCGATGAAAACTCTCCAGCCCGTAACGGTCCTCGTTGGGATCAACTCGTTGTTCTTATTCGTCACAACGGTCATCCCTCCTTTCTTCGGAACGACATGCACCGGGCTAACCCACTTGCTGTCCGAGATAGGATAAATAATACCTGCATCCAACAACTTAAGAACTTCCTTCTTCACAACCTCTTTCATGATCGGATTTAACCGTCTTTGAGGTTCCCGTGAAGTCTTATGATTATCCTCCATTAGAATTCTATGCATGCAGAAAGAAGGTTTAATGCCAATGAGATCATCCGTGGTGTACCCTATGGCTTTTCGATGCTTTCTCAGGACATGCATTAGCTTAGTTAATTCAGAATCGGAAAGGGAAGCGCTAACAATAACGGGATAAGTAGAATCCGGCCCAAGAAAGATATACCTCAAGTGACTAGGGAGTTGTTTAAGCTCCACAACTGGGGGTGCTTTCTGGGAGGGATCTGTGCTTCCTCTTTCCAGTGGAGTGGTGTCAGAAACTGAACTAGATGCAGTCTCAGTTTGAATCGTCTCGCTGTCGACCTCGGTCGAGGCGCAAAGGCGTTGACCGAGGTGTTCTTCAGACGCCTCGCTCAGTCCAGAAAGTGCCTCGGTCGAGGTACTGCTACTGGATCCGAGGCTGGAAATCTTCGTTTCCTGGATCAGCTTCTCAGTTATGGCTCCTGGATCCTCTTCCAGTGCCTTCAAGCTCCGTATATCTGCATCACAAGAAGCATCTATACCTTCCTCCATTAAACTGAAGCTAATAACTCTTTCGAGTGGATCATTAATAAGGATAGAGCTCACCAATTCTCTTGATTCTTCTTCATCGTAGATGTTGAAGATATCATCAGTTAGTTGCTCCCCTTTCATGGCTGCAAGTAGCGCGAACTCCACCTCATCGCCGCCAACGTTGAATTTCAACTTGGCGTTCTTGCAATCCACGTTGCAACCCGAAGTTGCTAGAAATGGTCTCCCGAGAATGATAGGAACAGGATAATCTGCGGGAATGTCAAGTACGACAAAATCTATGGGTAGATAGAAGTTACCTAACTTGACCGGAACGTCCTCCAAAATGCCCACGGGGTGGGTGATGGAGCGATCCGCCATGTAGAGTCGGAACTTGACCGGTTTGGGCTCTCCAAGACCGATCTTAATGCATAGCTCCAGCGGAATGATGCTCACGCTGGCTCCTAGATCGCAAAGGGCTTCACAAGTGACATCCCCAACTTGAATGGGAATGCAAAATGAGCCGGGATCTCTCAATTTAGGTGGCATCTTCTCCTTCATGATCTTTATAAGCTCCGAAGACTTAGATGTCATCCTAACTTCACCAACATCCTCCAGCTTCCTCTTCCTTGATAGGATCTCCTTTAAGAACTTCCCATAGGCGGGCATACCTAAGATAGCATCAAGGAAAGGAATATTAATATGGAGCTTATTCATCAAGTCAAGGAACTTACCAAAGTGCTTGTCAAGATGTGCTCTGGCTCTGGACTGGGGGAATGGAAGTGGTGGTTTATATGCAGGAGGTGGAACATAAACTTCTGTCGTTCCTCCTGCTTTCTGTTGCGCCGCCTCGGTTGGCATTTCGGTCGAGGTGTTCTTCGACTGGATTTGGACCGAGGTGGTCTGCGTCGAGCGAGGTACTGGATCTGCAGTTTTGAGTCCACTCCTCGTCGTGATGGCCATGCACTGGCCCTTAGGGTTAGTTTCCGTCTTTGCTGGAAGCTTCCCTGGATCTCTTGGCGCTTCATTCGCCCTATTAGCAAGTTGTTGTTCGAAGGACTTTTGGGCCCTCGAAAATGAAGTCATAGAATTCTCCATAGCACTAAGCTTGATCAAGATTGCCTCCAGGACTGCGTCCTTCTTTTCCGGCTGAGACGAACTTGATCCTTGCCCTTGGCTCTTTAATGGAGTAGAAGAAGAAGAAGGAGGAGAGAGGAAAGGGTTAGAGGAATCATTCGAGTTGGAGTTTGAATGATTGTTACCGTTGTTTTGGTTATTCGCCCTCCAATTGTTGCTGTTGGATCCTCTATTGTTGTTGTAGTTGTTGTTTCGGGGTCCGTTGTTGTTGTTACGGTACCCGTTATTGTTGTTGTTGTTGTTCCTTTGCACTTGCTCTTCCTTCTTAGTTTGAGCCATCAATAGCTCCTTCAACTGCTTCACGTCGTTCTTCAAGGACGTGAGTTGGTTGTTGTTGGTTTGAGTCTCTTGAAAGTTGACTCTTTTAACTCCACCTTCAGCTCCTTGGTGGGTGTACTTTTCCATGTGCAAGGCTTGCTTCTCAATGAAGTCCCAAGCCTCATCAACCGCCATATCCATGAATGTACCGGCGGAGAGTAGTTGGAGATTGAACTGGGTGTTTCCGTCCAGCCCCTTGAAGTAGATCTCCAACAACTCGATCTTTGGAATCCCATGATGTGGGCAATTCAAAAGGATATCCTTGAACCGCTCCCATGATTTGGACAAGCTCTCCTTGTCCTTCATGATAAAAGCATTGATCTTCCCTCTCATTTCAGCAGTCTTTGAGGGGGGAAAGAATTTGGTCAAGAATTCCGTAGTCATCTCTTCCCATGTGCTGATCTTTCCTGCAGGAAGAGATTGATACCAAGTAAGAGCTCTATCTTTAAGAGAAAAGTAGAAAGGTCTTAGCTTGTAGTTGTTGTTTTCAATTCTGGGAGGTCGCAAGGTCTCCATCAAGATCTCGTAGTTTTGAAGATGTTGATGTGGCGACTCCTTCTCTAGCCCTCCGAATTGACATTGGCGAATCATGGCTAGAACTTGCGGTCGAAGTTCGTAGTCATGATCCGCTGGATCTCCTAGGATCACTCCTGGACGCCTCAGCTGTTGATTAGGGTCCATCCTTTGACCTAGGGTTTGTGGAATTCCTGCAAGAAGAACGTCTCGGATTGGCATCCGAAGCGGATGCACATCGGCCGGGGCGTCAGGTACTGGATTCTGCCTCGGTCGAGGTTGAATCTGGTTCCGAATTGCTGCAATCTCAGCTTCGATTGCTGCAATCCTGGCCTGATTCTCCTCTTTCTCTTGCCTTAGCTCTTCTTTACTGAGACGCAGCAGCTCCTGCGTCTCTCTCAACTGGGCCGTAAGATCGTGATCGTCTTGTTGGGCCATCTTCGCTTCTCTTAAGCGTCTCTTGTATGTCTTTTCTGGTTCGGGATCGTAAGGAACGATTTCCTTCCCAGTGCGGGTTCTTCGCATATACCTAAGAAAGAACCTGCGAAAGTCACTCAAGTAGAGTGGTTAGACAAAAAAAAGGGGGCAAATGCCCCAAGAGCAAACCGTACCGGCTCGGTCTAGACCAAGTCCCCGGCAACGGCGCCAAAAACTTGTTCGCTCCAAACGGTGTGTGCAAGCTTTAAATTTATAACCCTAGACTTAAGCTTAAAACAAGGATGCGAACCCGCAGTGTACGGGTCAATCGTAGTAAAAGCAAGAAAATTCCAGGGGTCGATCACAGGGACTTGGTGAAACAAAGTCCAATACGGTGTGCTAATGTTAATGCTAACCACAAAAGCAAGTAATACAATCAAAGATGAATAAGATGTCAAATAAAGCAAACATGCAATTCTAGGGATTAAAGCATCTAGTTGTGGTTCCAACTCAAGATCTATAGATAAGCGGACAAAGCTGAGATTTTTGCGTGGGGAAGGTGTTACTATAGTGGAGTAGATCACCGGGTAAGTCTCACTACACACTAATCCTAAACCGTAACTCCTATTACCGGGTAAGTCTCAAGGAATCAAGATAAAGAACTATAACCTCAAACTAACACACCATCTAAGGGAATAGAATCAACCTTTACCGGGTAAGTCTCAGGCTAACTCACAAAGATGGGTTGGAAGCACACTCAAACCCCAATAAAGGACAAGCCTTTATTACCTACACTTATGATCGTTGGTACACAAACTAAGGAATTACCGGGTAAGTCTCATCCTAAGCTTGCTTTTAACCAGAAAGGTGTAATAAGAATAGGATTTGGCAAACTCTAACACTTAACTCTCAGTTTAAGGTCGGATAAGTCACCTCGGTCAGAAGAATTCCACCCCGGCCGAGATGTTCATCGACTGAACGAGATGCTTAGGGTTAAGGTTAAAGACTCAAACTTTCAGGATCCTACTGGAATCTAAGATTATTCTATCATTGTTTTTCCCACAACCTTCAGCCAATCACCCTAGAATCACACAAGGAAATTAGCCACTCATCATCATAATGAAAGTATTAAATATATGGGAAGAAGGTGAATATTTTAACAAAGAAGAATTTGATGAAAACACTTCAATAACTGAATCAAATATCACACAAAATCGTTCCTTGGATAATAATCCAACAAGATAAGACAACAAGGAAAGGAATTGAAGACAATCTTACAAACCCTCCAAAAAGCTATAAAGCTATAGTCTTCAAATCTTCCTTCAACCTTCAAAAAGGTTCTTCAACTCTCTCCCCAATTGGAGTGGAATGTGGCTGCTGCGTCTTATGCGAGGTTTTCAGCTGTAAGCGGGATGTTGAAATTGTAGAAAATCAACCCTTTTTACAGGAAGAATAAACCTCCAAAGATAATAAATCTTAAGAAGATATTATCCCATAAATATAGGTAAAATATATATTCTGCATATCTCCTTCCTTCTAGAAGCTCAGCCCAAAAATATAAGATCACTTTCCAATTTTAAAAGATCTCAGCCAAGAATAAAATATTCTCGCCGCGTCCTAGGTGTTCGCCTCGGTCGAGTCGGCGTCTCTGGATCGCCTCGGTCGAGATGAATCTCTGGTCAACCGAGGTGACTCATAACTGAATGTGGAATCTCTCAAAACTGGTCCAAAGTAAATCTTTAATCCATGGTTGTGCTTCCTGAGTGTAGCTCCAAATGACTCTTGACTCCTTTTGCTCCTTTTTGATGCAAAACGTACCATATTACCTGCAATTACAACGAAACTAGGTGTAGACCTCGATTCTCGCAAAGGTAGATGAAATGGTAGTAAAATCACATAATGTCCATACAAACATGCAGATTATGAAAGATAAAACGTCCAAACAAACCCCAAAATATAGACTATAATTCATGCTATCAAAGCTTCAATTGATCTCACAGATGTTGGTAAATCCGGTGTAGGTCTACCCGCTATTACAGCCTCATATACTTGGCGCATATATTCTTGAAACTCGGATCTACTCATGGAGACATGATCATTCTCTTCAAACTCGTTCTCTGCTATAGGCGATACAACAGCGGAAACTGGTCCCTGACTTATCACCACTGGAGGAAGAGGGGGTGTACCCCTACCTCATCCCACTACAAATACTGCTCTAGTCTGAGTCATCTGTAGGATATACGCACCTAATCTTATAAGGCTATATATATGTCATAGGTATCGATATTATATAATACATCCACATAATCCATAGTACACACAGATATATATACATATCTACGCTGCAGAGATCCATGGCAGAGGTGACGACTTCTCGTACATTCTATCCCAAAACCACACTTAAAACCAAAACCTTTGAAAACGTCAGATCCCACGTGGGCTTTGTTTATTTTACCTATCAAACCTCATTGCAGGTAGCAAGTGCCATTGTTGTCAACCTGGGCTCTGATACCAACTCTGTAACACCCCGATTCCGCGGGACTCGGGATGTCACATTGGGCTAGGATCTCACAATGGATTCTGACCCTAGCTTGACAACAAGTTCACTGGACCTTACAACATGGCACTGACAGATATAAAACAAATGCATAAAACAGTATAAACTGTACGACTCAAATTAAACAACATAGCCGAGTATATAAATCGACATCCTCACATAGGAGGTACAAAAGATCATCCTCAGGCAGGAGGGAAAACACAACAACCCCAAACCAACCACCTAATGTACGAGAGTCCTCGGCCTGTCACCCTACCAGATCACCCAGTAGCGCCTAACTTGTAAACATCTACAACACGGTATGAAACCGTTAGCTAACTATACATATATGAGGTAATGCATAAGCACAAACACAATCATGGAAGATAAACACATCATCATGCTTTCACACATTTACCCATTTATTATCTTTATATAATAACCATTCACTCAAAAACCGTATATATATAGATAGATGAAAGTATGTGACACGAGGACCGATACATCCCCGCCTCTGAGTACAATGTCCAGCTGTACGAGTATCGGTCACACAATCCGTGTACCCTATGGGAGTGGATTGCGCCCTTCTTGTAAACCAGTCTGGCCCGACATCAGAGAACCTCCCAGACTCCACGGCGGGATGAAAGGGAAAGGTTATCACAGCCACGCAGTGGGGCAGTCAATAGAACATAGGTCGATAAAAACGACAACTCATGATATCATAGCAAACATATAAAGCACACACCACTCATGCAAACACCCAATATAGGGATGGTAGCTAAGTAAGTCCTACGGACTTACCTCAACCTCGTACAATCATAACCACGATCAACCTCCAATCCTGAGAGGGACACTGCCTAATAACAAGGCATAAAGAGATATCAATACTCCTATGAATCACAAAGGTCACATGTAGACCCAAGGGATCCATAAGGATCATAATCAATCTATAAGCCTCACAACCAACTAAACCTCAATATTTCAACATAACTCACAATTCCTCAAATCTCAAGGTAGTATCTAATCAACATTCCTCAATCTCAATTCTAATCCTAATTTAATTAATTAACCTTTAATTAATTAATTAGATTTCGCCAGAATAACGTTTTGCCCGCAGACAATTTCTAAACCCACCTGTCATCAGATTTCATCAAACAAACTATCCATAATCACTAGAATAATATAACGACCATAATGGAATTTCTAATTGTCCTATTTGACAAACCTAAAGTCAATTTAGGCCAAATCGCAGTACGGAAAACGAATAAATTCATAACTTATTCGTTACTAACCCGATTGACGATCTGAAAGAAGATTCGGAATCACAACGACGCAGGCTACGCATGGACAGCATCAAATTCATCGGAATCTGAGCGACGGAACCGTCCTGGTGACATATATGCTCGACCAGTCCTCCATATACTCGGAAATGCAGAAACTCGGTACCGTTATGAAGAGAATGAAGAGAGGAATCCAGAAACTCAAACGGAATTGAAATCGGATTAGAAACGGAGAGTAGATCTGAGTTTGAAGGTTGAGAGAAATCAGAGCTTTTACGAGAAAACGTGAAAGGAAATGAATTAATAAAGGATTTTCCGCTATTTATAGTGAAGACGATAATTATCATTTAGTAAAGTCGATAATTATCCTTTAACCGATCCAAAGGCGGGTCGAACCTCTTTCTCCAAACTTCTCGAGATTGGAACATTAAATCTAGAATATTGTAGGGATAATTATTACACAACTGCCTCGGAAAACGTGTATTCCTAAGCCGTCTTTCTTAGCCGTTAAGAAACGAAATAGCGACTCTTTTGGCCGTTTTGCCTCTCCATGTTATTTCATATCTAAGACATATCCGATGTCCTGATCATTTCTCTCAACTGCATTTTTATTAATTGGAGCTCCCAAATGCTCCAAATAACACCGGAGAGTAAAAATAATTACCCGGGGGAAAAAGTAAAAATTTTCCCAAACGTCCAAAATTACGCCAGGAACATAACGGTGGGACTCTTACTCATCACTTGCGAAGTCTTCGCGAGTTATATGTTAATTACTATCAACGATTAAGTTAATCAACATTAATTAGAATTCGAAATCCTAGCTATTACAGGGACTTACTCAGTTGGCATTTTGTATATTGGTTGAATTATGATGGTGGTGTGTGTTTTATTTATTATAACCATAACTTGAGTAGGACAACCTTGTTAATAATTGGCTCAAGTGTATGTATAATGGACGGTGACATCACTGTCTAGCTTTGACGTGAGACTGAGAGGTTCTTCGTGACTAGCCCAGACATGGTATACGGCGAGATGCATCAAACCACTCATGTTGGTATACGGGGATGGAGACAAAGGTCGGGAGACTTTTGTGTCACACCATAAGTTGAATTAGAAGTTAATAACCTAATGAAAGATAATAAATGAGTTTCTGTGAATTCATGCTATGTGTTTCATTTATGCAATGACGTATGTGTGCTATAATAATTCTTCTAATATGTAGGTTGTTAGCTACGGTTTTACCCGTCGTTGTAGATGCCTTGTAGGTGTGGGAAGTTGTATAGAGATTCGGAGCGGATGGTCAGCCGGGTCCATACACTCATATAAATAGGAAAGGGATAGTCTTTCAGTTTCTGCATGCACATTATAATGATATTTCTGTCTTGTAAGGTTGTCACATGTTATACATTCATAACATTATATTTTATTGCTTTCAAATTGTTGTACTTACATTTGTGTCTTGTTGTAAGATCTAGTGAAATTGTTGTCAAATTATGGTTGGGACGCATTGCGAGGTCCTAACTAGTAGCGCCCCGAGTTTTGAGAATTTGGGGTGTTACAGTTTAGAATGCCTTTACAAGCTTATCGTAAGACCTTTGTCCTTTTGTTGAGCTTGAATGATGATCCTAATCGCATTCTGGTCAGATGAGCTTAACACATATATCCTTTGAGAGGTTTGAAAAGGTTTGGAAGCATCTTTTCTCGTTCCCTTAAACGATGATTGATACTATGATGGTTTGGTTTGAAAGGTTAATTATTTTTCTTAGTTGAGGCATGCTCTTGTTAAATAAACGCAACTTTTGATTTTCATATTACTTACTCAAGGACAAGTAAGAGCTAAGTATGGGGTGTTTTGATAGCATTGAAACATACGTGTTTTCTACCCTTTTATTCATGTTGTTTTACACATCTTTTAGCAAGATATATATGCTTATAATGCGAAATGCGTTCATATCATGTTTCCGGTATCTACTTTTGGTTATTCATATTTTAGGCTTTCAAGGCTCGTTATGAAGTATTTACCACCAAAATTCACTCAAGGATGCATAAGAGTTTGATCTTCCCTAAATTCAGACGGCACAAGGACAAAATCTCCTATGATTGAGGACCGACTACTTGAGAAGCTCAAAAACTACTATGGATTGGAGCCAAGTACTTCCCGACTAGGAGCATAAAATCAAACAATACAACTTTTCCAAACGAGCTGGAACAATAGGTGAAACATCCACCCTACGGGCAGCCACCATGGCCGTTTTCTTGGCCGTTCTAGATGACGTTTAGATAAGCCCAACTCCTTTGAAGTTCAGCCCAATAAAGTGAAAAAACCCAGGCCTAGACGCCCACCCTACGGGCACCAAATGGCCACATATCAACCGTATATTGACTGTATACTGGCCGTTTCACTTGGTTGTATGCGCCTCAACGACAACTTTATTAATTTTCTAGGATTATACTGGGCTTCTCTGTATCAGTTTAGCCCGAGCCTTATCCTATATATACCCCCTTAGACCTCTAGGGTTACTTCATCATCTACCATATATCTCCAATACTTTCAGATACAAATTCAAGGTTTTTACATTCGTTTTAGAGGTTAGACTTATTTTGCTATTCTTTTTCTTTGAGTTTTATTATATGTAAAGATTCTTCTTTTCATCTGATTTCTCTCCCTACTATATCTAGCTAAGTCTCCTTAGATCTAAGGGGTTGGTTGAAACCTATGATGGATCGATGGTGATTGTATATCTGAATTTCTGAATTGATATCAACAAGTTTAATATTTCCTTTTCAAAGTGTTTTATTCCACCTTTTAATTACCTTCGAAAAAAGTGGTATTTTTAACTAGTTTAGACAAAAAAAAATGAAGGGTCAAAAGCGAAGTTTTTTTTATTGGATTTATTGAAAAGAACTTGGTTCTGAGAGTAGCGTTTTATCAAAGCTTAGAGGATTTTTAATCATCATAGATAATTTCGGTCTTTGCACCTTTTAAACTAAAGGGCCACAAGCAAAGGTTTTTCATGGTCTTTTCCGGATTTTTAAATGCTTCATGGGTTTTCTTGTTCTCGCCGAGCCGCTAGATTGAGAGCTACACGAGTTGAAAAGTATTGTCTTTGTTTGTATATGCCAAAGGTTATTTTAGATGGTTACCAACATAATTGTTGATTGAAGTTCATGTCATTCACATACGTGGTTACTATTTAATTTATCATAGTGGGATACTTATTTCCTTATAGCGTTCACCCATGTCATATCACCTCACATTCTGTTACCAATTATTCTATGCTTGTTGTGTTCTGATACTACAAACATGTTTGCCTCTATTTCCTTCCCCTTAGCTTAGTATATGTGCTTATTTGTTCCAAGCAATATAGATGCGGTCCCTGAGAATTCGATACCTAATTATACTAAATCTGATTTTGTATATTTGCGGGGGAGCTTGTTTATACCTCGGTAAAACTTCTACGATCAACCGGATATTTAAAAACACGTAAAACGGCTCGCTCTTTGTACTAAGTATATACGCCGGTTGTACAAATCGAACGTTCAGGGTGTATACCTTTGGACCAAATACGTTGCTAACCTTTACACAAGAGGTGATCTGGGGTATTTGACCTTTTTTGTAGTAGTGTCTCACTGAGGCTTGATCAATTTGGCTCCGACCTAAGAGCAAAATGTCTTAACTAACCTAATATGTGCAACGGTGATGCTCACACCCAAACCAAAACCGTATAAGCAATGTTGTCAAGTTTGATCCGGATCGCTAATTGTAAATTGCATATTGCATAATGTGCATCACTCACATAAACATATATCATCTCATGACATGTTATCTAGTATCCAAATACACATGTTGTCTTGTATTGTGTTGATATGATCTCTCGTGGATAGATTATGATCGGTAGTTTAACGGTTTTAAACCTAAAAATATGTTAATCATAGGAACAATGTAGGGACCTCAATTGTAGGATGTTGATAGATGGGGTAGTGTTAATCTAAGGGTTGGTTGAATTGTTTTGAAACAACTTTCTTGCAAGCAAGTCTTTTGTTGCTTGTGTGCAACTGTGTAAATGTGTTGTTTTAAGGCTGATGTTTCAGCATAGTTGTTCAGCTGTCATGTTTTGATGTGGCGTTTTTTAGTATTTACTAATTGCATGCATAGTTGTTGTATGTAAATGTTTTCTAAACAATAGGTTGGATGTTTTCTTTATTTTCTCGTGTTTAATGTTGTAAGACTTACCGATAGAACTCACTCTATGGTCCTTAGCCTAGTGATGTCTTGACTTATTAAAAATTTAGGTCGTTACAAAGTGCATACATCATCCTAAAAAACTATTTTGAATGCAATTGAATCTAACAATATAAGGATGTTTATTTACTCCTTTTGAAGTATACAACTCATTGGCTTAACTATTTTGGGTTCTCATCTGCTTTTTTCGGTCAAGTAACTCGGACCCATTAGGTTCGGGTGAAATTGTCATCCCTATGAGGGAGTAAAAGTTATGAGTTTTGAAGGTAGGTGTACGAAGAACTAATTTAGATCTTAATGTAGAACTAGTTAGGAGTTTGTAACCAAACCAAGCATATCTAGGTGCTTGGATATATGATTAATTTAAAAAATGGATCCGATACAGGAGTATCCGATTATCCGATAACTTATCTAGATCGAGTTGTATTTTCGAGTAATTGTTACCTGGTTCACTTGGATATCATATACCCAATCTGAATATCGAATATCCGATCCAGTTATTTGTAAAAATCTTGATAAATATCTATTTCATTGATCTAGGAAGATCATATCAAATATAAATTATTTCAGATTCAATATTTTCAAGTTTTATTAGATTTGATCAACCAAATTGGATACTTTTGCTCACTAAGTAGCTACTAGTCCTCAATCATCTAATAGTTAATGGATATACTAAATCCATGTAAAGAAGTCTCCAACTAAAAGGTGAGAGGGCTTGTTTGTACTATTCATGTGGAATCATAAATTGGTATCGAGTCATACCATATATTTGATAAGACCTAAAATTTGAGGTATCGAGTCATACCATATATTTGATAAGACCTAAAATTTGAGATGGAAACGATGTTATAAAATAGCTCATTATAGCTCTAAACAAGATCTTGATTCTAAAATTAAAAAAGAAGTGGTACAATTTATTCTAAGATGTTACCAAGTTCAAAAATTAAACCAACTTTATATATTGAAAAATCAAAACTATTACTAGTGAACAAAAATAATCCAAACTTTAAAAAGCTAACTAGTAGACTATATGTCATCTTTCAGTGGTTCGAACTCTACCAAATTTCTAACTAAATTTGATGATGTAGTTACCGAATTTTTAGAAAGTTTTTTTTATTACTCGTCACTTATATTAGGCGACCAAATATCATTATAACTGTTTTTTAGATTGAACAAAAAATTATGAATTTTTTTTTTGGTAAAAATATGAAAAGAACTTTCTAGAAAATAACATGGACAAAATAATGAAAAAAAAAATATTATAGTGACTTAGGTAGTATTATTAACTAAAATAGGTAACAATTCATGGAAACTTAACTTTTAAAATTTCAATAAATCATGTCATCAATTTAATAACTTTAATTAGAATTTATCGTGTTAGACCACGTTCAAATTACTTTTTTAGAAACAATTTGGTTTACTAGGCTTTTTCTAGTTTTGTGTTTAGTAAATGTATCCTTGAGAGAAGAGTGTGTAAAGTTTAAGAATAAATACAAAATGTTGGGGTATATTTACTTAATTGAAATATTAAAAAGACTAGTTATTACTCTGCTTTCTCAAAAATGCCTAGTTATTAAAATTATCCATTTATTTATCAGATAATATTTTAATATTAACTAAGTTTGAAAAAGTGATTTTTTTTTAATTGAAGGAACGAAAAATGAAATGGTTGAATTATTAATTAAATAAGTTTTAGGAGTAGTAAATCGTACCGATTTTAAGTCCGTGATGAGGGGCCAAGGAAGTCGAGAAAAAGAAAGCACGCGCACATGAGGGTCATGTGTCCGCAATGTTAGCCCACTTTCCATACCTCATCAATCATGTTGTTTTGTTTGCTCCCAATTCTTGAATTGTTTAATGATGATTATAAGGTCAATTGTTTCATTATGTAGTTGCTAAAGAAGGTGTCATTAGATCATGCCATGTATTACCTGCAAACTTACAACCGAATTAGCATGTGAAACCCCCCACCTTTTGGATCTCTCGCTACTCACACTCACAACACAACCTCATATATATTTCCACATTTACTTTTTTTTTAATTAATTAAAATCATTTTTCTACACCAAATCTAAGACTATATTCTTTTATTTAATTTAACGTATTTTCACAAAATGCAGACCCACATGTCGCTATAACTGCTAGCAAAATTTCTAAAGTTAAACTTTACCCTCACCCTCTCATTGGAGCTCTCTTCCTTTACATTATTTTAATAATAAATATTTTCCACAAATAAGTATCTAATTTCAATAAGACAAGAAACAAATCTACATTTACGTCCACCACTACCCGATTTCGGTGCTTTTTATTTCCTCTGTTACTTACCAACCAACAGTAAAAACTAACTATTAAAACAATAATGATGCTAAAAGAATTCCATTACACAAAAGATTCAATTAAAAAAATAAAAAAAGAGTATCGGTAGTTTTTTAAAGAAAAGAAAATGTAATATACGGAATATGGATGGTTTTTTGTACAATTATAGTAATTTAAGGGTAGTTTTGCGCAGTGACTTGGGGAGTACAAGGCAAGCTAAGTGAAGTAGCAGAGAAAGAGGGGCCCTGTTTACGTGATTTTTATATATGGAACAAAACATTCCAGCTCACCACTCCCTCCTCCTCTACACCTGCCATCTTCAATATCTCCATTGTCATAAGTGTTTCTGTCAATTTCTGCATATACCAATTTTGTGAGAGATTGGGATCAAGGCATGTGGTGCATTAGCAGTACTAGTACTGCTATGTAAGGGACCAATTTCACTTGCTCACCTCATCTGTGCAATGCAGTTTCGTACCCTTATCTATCTTCCCTCCCTCTTCCTCCATTTGGTCTTCCACTTGTCTTCCTGCTAGATCTGAGAACGGGCTCTGTTGTCATCTCTTTCCTTGATTTCTCTTTGGGGATTCTGGCTGCCCTTTTCTACAATTCCCAATCCTTTACCCTAAATCCTGATGGAAAGTGACAGTGAAATAAAGAAGCCTGGAATTTTGTTTGTACTGTTCGTTTTCCTGTTTCTGATGTCAATGGCGACTTCCATTACAGACCCAGCTGACCTAGCGATTCTCATTGAATTCAAAAAAGGGTTGAAGAATCCTGAGCTTCTTGAGTGGCCCGATGATGGGGACGATCCATGTGGCCCTCCAGCCTGGAAAAATGTCTTCTGTTCAGGCAACAGGGTGACTCAAATTCAAGCTAAGAACCTGGGTCTTGAGGGTTCTTTGCCCAAGGACTTTAATAAGCTCTCTAAGCTTAGCAATTTGGGCCTCCAAAACAACAAGCTCTCTGGTATGCTTCCTTCTTTCAACGGTTTATCTGAATTGAGGTATGCCTACTTGGATAACAACGATTTCGTTTCGATTCCGGCTGATTTCTTTGATGGATTGAGTGATTTAGAGGTTATGGCCTTGGATAACAATCCCTTGAATGCTACCACCGGCTGGTCAATTCCTCAAGCCCTAGCTTCCTCTGCTCAATTGACCAATCTATCATTGATATCTTGTAATTTAGTCGGTCCACTGCCTGATTTCTTGGGCACTATGGCTTCTCTTAGCGCCTTAAAGCTTTCCATGAATAGACTTTCTGGTGGGATCCCTGGGAGTTTCAACGGGTCTACTTTGCAGATACTGTGGCTAAATGGTCAAGATGGAGGTGGCTTGACTGGCCCTATAGACGTCATTACCACCATGGTTTCTTTGACCAGTGTTTGGCTTCATGGGAATCAGTTTAGTGACACAATTCCAAGCAATATTGATGATTTAGTTTCGCTAGAAGAGCTTGATCTTAACAGTAATACTCTGTCTGGTCCCGTCCCTGAGAGCTTAGCCAATATGGAATTACTGAAGTTGGATTTGAACAACAATCATTTCATGGGTCCGATCCCGAAATTCAAATCGAAAAACGTCACCTTTCTCCCGAACTCATTTTGTCAATCTGATGTGGGGTTGCCTTGTGCTCCTGAAGTGAGTGCATTGATTGACTTCCTAGGTGGGTTGAATTACCCTACAAGGCTTGTAAGCTCTTGGTCCGGTAATGACCCGTGTGGTGCCGGATGGTTGGGATTGTCTTGCAATTCTAATCAGAAAGTTGATGTTATAAACCTCCCTAGATATGGCCTCAATGGTACTTTGAGCCCCTCCATTGCAAAGCTCAATTCACTCTCCAAAATCATACTAAGTAGTAATAATCTCACCGGTTCAGTTCCCTCGAATTGGACTACCTTGACGTCCCTCACTTCCTTGGATCTAAGTGGCAACAAACTTTCCCCTCCATTTCCCAAATTCAAAAAGACTGTGAACCTTGTGATAGATCAAAACTCTCCTCTAGTTTCTAATTCTAGTGAGCCCACATCATCAAATTCATCGTCAACACCCAGTGCTCAGTCGTCAGCTAGCAACCCATCTTCTTCACGTTCCAAGGGCACAGTTTCTTCTCCTACGCCCAAGACACAAACCACTAATTGGTCAAGGATAGTAGCTGTTGTAGCTCCGGTTGCAACTGCTACATTACTTGTATTTTTCTTGATTCCTTTGTCTATCTATTACTGCAAAAGCAAGAAAGACATATACCCTGCTCCCGCTGCACTTGTGGTTCAACCAAGAGACCCGGCTGATCCCGATAATGCAGTTAAAATTGTTATAGCCAATGACACAAATGGCATCACCTCAATAGGAAGCGGTTCTGCAAGTAGTAGTAGATTGGGTGAGGCTCATATGATTGAGTCAGGGAATTTGGTAATATCAGTTCAAGTCCTTAGAAATGTAACAAAGAACTTTGCTCCGGAAAACGAGCTAGGCCGTGGTGGGTTTGGAGTTGTGTACAAAGGAGGACTCGATGATGGCACTAAAATTGCTGTGAAGAGAATGGAGTCTGGAGTCATCAACAGCAAAGCTTTTGATGAATTCCAATCTGAAATTGCAGTTCTTTCCAAGGTTCGTCATCGCCACTTGGTATCTCTATTGGGCTACTCCATTGAAGGCAATGAAAGAATCCTTGTTTATGAGTACATGCCTCAAGGGGCTCTTAGCAAGCATCTTTTCCACTGGAAGAACTTTAAATTGGAGCCTTTATCTTGGAAGAAGAGGCTAAACATTGCATTGGATGTTGCAAGGGGGTTGGAGTATCTTCACATCCTGGCCCACCAAAGTTTCATACACAGGGACCTCAAGTCCTCCAACATTTTACTCGACGATGACTTCCGAGCCAAAGTCTCAGACTTTGGACTGGTGAAACTTGCTCCGAATGGTGAAAAATCTGTTGTCACTCGCCTTGCTGGCACTTTCGGATACTTGGCACCGGAGTATGCTGGTAAGTATTTTATTTATTTCTACTGTTTTGGTTTGTAATATACAAGCATTTGAAAATATTTGGTGATTGCTTGGGATTTCACTTCAGTGACAGGAAAAATCACAACAAAAGCGGATGTATTCAGCTTCGGTGTGGTGCTGATGGAGATGCTGACCGGACTAATGGCACTGGATGAGGATAGAGCAGAGGAAAAGCAATATTTAGCAGCATGGTTTTGGAAAATCAAGTCAGATAAGGAGAAGTTGAGGGGTGCAATAGACCCTGCTCTTGATGTTAAAGAAGAAACAACATTTGAAAGCATTGCGACGGTAGCTGAGCTAGCAGGACACTGTACTGCAAGAGAGCCTGGGCAGAGACCGGACATGGGTTACGCTGTGAACGTGCTGGCGTCGCTGATTGAGAAATGGAAACCGCTGGACGATGAGTCGGAAGAGTTTTCTGGCATTGATTATAGCCTTCCACTGAACCAGATGGTCAAGGGATGGCAAGAAGCTGAAGGGAAGGACGTGAGTTATATGGATTTGGAGGACAGTAAGAGTAGCATTCCGTCAAGGCCTGTTGGATTTGCCGACTCCTTCACTTCCGCGGATGGTCGTTAATATAGGTTATATATGTTACCTTTTAAATTATGTTTTTGAAGGTGGAGATCTAAATTATGACTTGTGAGTCTCCTTATATATTGTTTTTCTCTCATTTCCGTGTGCCAATTTAAGGAGTACAGTACAGGAGTGTCAAGGCAAGGGTTTTGTTTCGGTTCCCGTAAACGTATCATTCAAGTTTTTAATGGACCATTAACTAAATGGAATTTCTTTAATTCATTCAGTTACAGAGTATATCTAAACAAACGTACTAAACAGAAGCCCGTTACTTAATCTAAAAATTAATTATCCTAAGCACTATCTAATATAGTGTAGCTTATTTAAATTGTTGGCTAAATGTCCTTACAACTCGAATCAACTAACTAACCCTTAAATTGTTGGGGATTATCACCGGAATTTCTCAACTACATTAAATGGAAATTAATGGTGATTTATAGTTTTTGAATACAATTTACAAATAATTTAATAATTGTATTTTATTAAATTAGATTAATTACTTTTGTACTTCATGTTAAATATATTATTTGGACATGAACTTCTATATTTAATTCATCTGAATTTGTAAATGAAAATTTTAACAAGAAAACAATAAAAAAAAAACTAAGGATTACCCGACAGGGACAGATATCCGACGTCCGACTAAACGGAATCCCGAACCTAACTAGCACCTGTAGTGAAGGGAAAGATTATCTACATCAGCAATGACATGATAAGTTGCGCAGTGGGTAGGAGCCATGGGGAGGAGTTACTCTTTTGAGCGCATCATTATCGCACACTCCCCATTGGTATTAGCTGCACAATTCAGATTCCAAATTTGACTTCATTACAACCCAAAAGACAATGATCCAAAATCTTTACAACAGTTGTGCTATGTATCATGAGGGGAATAATGATGGCAAATAACAATTTGTATTATTCTGAATCCCCAAAACTTTCTTGGGCAAAACAAGAATTTCAACAGTAAGAATTAGGACGGGGTCAACTCATGTCTATAAAGGCATGAATAAAGAGATGCCGATGCCCAGCATTTCGGTGAAGTTTCTTCTAGTTTGTAGATCCAATTGCAGTCACCTTGGAACTGATTGGCCAAGCTCTATTGCAGCAAAAAAACAGAAATGAGAACTTGCTAGAGGAATAGTAACATTTAAAACTGTAACGAGCTTCAAGTGCCATAAGTACTGGTTAAACTATCATATAAACGCAACAAATGGTATCAAATGCAGGAACTTCAATCACTTCTCAAATGAACATTAGAATCACTAGTGACTTTGGCCAACCTTGAAAAACAGCACTCCTTTCACGTACCATGAATATCATCTGGGAAAAATAAGCAAGCATGTCGTCACCAAGATGCTCATTTTGATCCATACATGTCTACTGTTAAGTTTTAAAAAATTCTGAATTACATTTACTGTTACTAGATTATGTATCAAGCATAAAAGATAGTCCTATAACATGAAGAACCCAAGAATTGAGGTAATAATAACATCAGCATCAGAACATGTTCTTTATTTTTAATACTCTACAGATGCCAGGGAAACAAATTATCCGAGATCAAGTGTATTCCTCTGTATTTAAGAGAAATCAATCAAATATTAAAACATGTAAGAGGACAATGTAGGGTAAATACTGCTTTTCAAGTTTATAGTTGAATAGCAAACGGTATATTTCCCCGTATAAGATATCTCTGGGCATCTTAAGGGAATGTTTATAGTGTCATACTTGAGGTACATCAAAATTGGCAGGTTCCAGAAATTTTGTTTCAAGCATAACAATGTTATGTGCCTGCAGGAACCAAATATTCCAGTCAGATTGCAGCTAGATGTAAGTAAATGCATCTCAACTGTGCAGGTCAACATTTTGTCATTTACTTTCTTCTTTTACACGTTTGCATAAACAACTCAAGTGGAAAAATAGACACCAAACAAGTTTACTGATGAAAGAGGTCAGGGAGAACTATGCAAATTATGAAGTAACAACAAAAGCACTCCACAAATTCAATAGAAATTCAAATATATCACAAAATATCAGTACGTACCCTGTGATAACGCTCGACAAGTCTGGGATGTAGTGCTAAGACATGATGTCATCCTTGCCAATGCAACTGCACTGTGAAGTGGCAACAGCGATTGCATGCAACCAAGCTCTGATGGAATTCTGTCACCAACCGCCATTGTTCAGTTGACAATTATTTCATTTTAAAAATCAAACTAAAAGATAACATGCAACAGAAGAGAGAAAAGAAAACCTGGAAAGACCAAAACCGCTGAGAGGCGAAGAGTTAATCTTGGTTGAAGAGGTAAAACCTGCAAATTTTGGAGCTGATGCTGCTCTAGAAGTTGATCGGCTTGCAGATTTGAAAGCTGCTGCTGATGTTCTGCTAATGAGCCTACTACACGTGGATGCCATTGGAGCTCTTCAATTAGGTTTACTGCAATATTATAAAAGTAACTTCAAAGATTAGGTTTCACCAATCCATGAAACGATTAACCAGTCTGTGCTTTTGATATAGCTTGATCAAGCAATGAAAAGAAAGCATTCCCAACAGATGAATGTGAATTCCAATAATCCAACTACGAATTCAGACAGATACCGGCAATTTGAAGAGATGATTAAGAATTCAGACAGATATATTTAGACAAATTAACATCCAACTACGAATTAATGAATCATACAAGATACCCAATTATAATTGCTTGGCGGGGGATCTGGATGCCCAAGCGAGGGAGTCGACGAAGGTGACGGATTTGCTACGCTCTGGTATTCGACTCCGGTTGAGGACGAAAAGAGGAGGTGGTGGCTGGCGATTAGAAGTTGGGTTCCGGCGAGCTGAAAACGAGATCTGGGTGCAACTCTTGATGGCGAGGGCGCACTCGAGCTAAGGGTTCCGGTTTCGAGTTTGTACGGCGGCTCAGCATAAAGTGAGATACCGGCAATGAATCTGGGAAGGCAAGGCAGAGGGGAAAAAAAGGCTAGGGTTTGTGGGGGAGATGGATAGTAAATCGGAATTTTCTAATTCGGTAAATAATGGAAAATAATAACCATTGAACCAAAAATAATACGAACTTTGAAAATAACTAGGATGAAATGTCGAACTTTGAAAATAATGGAATTTTCTAATTCGGTAAATAACGGTATATTTTCCCGTATTTACCAATAATAATACGTCATACTTTTTCGGCAAAAAGTTTAGCTCCGGCGATAACGTGGAAGCCGAAATGTTAAATGTAATCAAATAAATGGATAAAATGTCTCATGTGGATTTATTTTTCAAAAAAATCAATTTAATAATATTTAAAATATTAACAAATAAAAACTTTAATACTTTGAAAATTTTAGATAATAATTTTTTTAAAAACATTTGTACAAGTTTTTTTAAAAAATATTTTTTGTAAAAAAAAGTTTTAAATAAAGTTTGAACATTTTTTTAAACATGTTTGTAAAAAAATGTAAAAAATATTTTCTTTTTAAATTTTTTAATAAAAATTTTGTTAAAAAAATTCGAATATTTTTTTTTAGGAAAAAAAAAATTTGACGATAAATTTTGGAAAAAAAATTCTGTACGGATTAGGTTACAAGAGTAAAAAAAAATTAAATTCGAATATTTTTTAGAATTAAAATTTTATACAAAAATCCAAAAATAAATTTTAAAAAAATATTCTAAAAAATATTATATTTTTATATTTTTTGGAAAAATAAATATTATTACATTTTTTTACAAATCTATATAAAAAAATTTCAAACTTTATTTTTAAAAAAATATTTTTTTAAAAATAAATATTTGTACAATTTTTTTAAAAAATTATTATTTAAAATTTTAAAAATAATATTTATATTTTTTTAATATTTTAAATATTATTAAATTGTTTTTTTAAAATAAATCGACATCAAACATTTAACCCATTTATGTGATGACATATAACATTCCGGCTGCCACATCATCGTCGGAGCTAGGATTTTTGCCGGAAAATATATGACATTATTTTTGGTAAATACATTGATAGTTTGTATCGTTCATAGTAATTTTCAAAGTTCGTATTATTTTCGGTTCAATGTTGATAGTTGGTATTATTTTTGGTTATTTTTCCTAAATAATGTGAAATAACTCATATCCAACTAATATGTCTTTAATGTAGCTAAATTTAAACTAACTCGATTAAATACAAAATTAAATTGACAACGAAAATTCTGAAAAAGACGGATAATATAAAACTAAGCGAGCTTTTCGTTTTTATAACCCACTTACCCCTCAAGACGTCGTGACTGTTGAAACAACCTAGTTACGCAATAAAGAATTGTCATGGTAATGTGGTGGTTGGTGTTGATTTCAACAGCGTTCTCAACAAGGGTGAATATGGAGGGCGGACGACAAAACTCTCGGGAGATTTAGATATTTTTCGAAAATGGTTCGACGACTCTCTCGTAGATGAGTTGGGGTTCATTGATCCTTATCACTATGTTGATAGTATCTTGCCTACAAATCTTTATGGTTAAGGTGGTCGTCCCTTTTCAAAGCAGTTTTATCCTTGATAGAATGAAAGAGAATAATGTGATTTTGCTTCAAGAAATGTTCCACTCCTTGTCGAAAAACAAAAAAGGAAACGGTGATTGTCTTTTGAAATTGACCTCAAAAATCCATACGATAGAATGAGATGAAACTTCATCGAAGAAATTTGCTCCTTAAGGCTTCTTGAAGTTTGGATCAAATGGATCATATTTTTTGTACGGTCACCCTCAATGAAGATTATCTAGAAAGGAGAGTTGACTGAGACTTTTTCTCCTTCTAGAGGTGTCAAACAAGGCGATCCACTCTCGTCTTACCTTTATGTTGTAACACCCCGAATCCGCGGGGCTTGGGGCGCTACGAGTTGGGACCTCACAATGAAACCCGTCTCTTAGCTTGACAACAATTTCACCGGATCTTACAACAATACACAAATTAAAGGCAAAACCAAAATACATTTTAACGCAATGACATGAATCCCAACAACATACAACCAAAAGACCACAACCGAGTCAACAACTCCAATGACCAAATGACGAAAACATACAATATACAATACATATATATATACAAGACTCCACCTACAAACTCATCCTACAATGTACTGACCCCGGTTGCCCACTCTTCCGGATCTCTCGGTCGCGTCCCTAACCTACAAGACAACTACAACAATACTGGTATAAAACCGTTAGCTAGCATTCAAGACATTAGAATCATGGTATTGGCACACACACATAAGACATCATAAACACACAACATGCTCCAAAACACACGAACCGGTTTATTATCTTTCCATTTACGTCATCCCATTACTAATTTCATTTATGGTGTGACACGAGAATCTTCACGATCTCGCCCTTGTCCCCTTTTAACCATACGGGTTTGTACTTGATGCAGATCAGCATCACCCGTTGGACTGGTCGCAAGACACCTCCCAGTCATCCCCATTTTGGACTGGACAAGCGGTCACCGCCCGTTATCGTACACTTGGGCCAATATACATATACACAATGTCGTCCTAGTTCCGATTTCGTTTGTTATATAAACACAATCAAACATAATTCAACACACGCAATCAATCACACATCGATGCTAATACAAACAAGCTATCTAAGTAAGTCCGGAGACTTACCTCGTCCCAAAGATCAACCGAATCTCATTTCCCGTAGGAATATAACCAAAGCCTGTTCAAGACAAGGCATGATAATCAACAACTACTCACAAGCTAGAAGTCCTTAGACTTCTAATCTTATATCATCCTACAAGATCATACACTCTCATGACTAGGATAACACTCCTAGTCCTCACAACTCACAAAAACACAGCCATCATAACCCATGCTAGGATACTTGTGTCCTACTCTCACAATCTCAACAACTCACAACTACACATGCTTGAATATAAACATAAGCTCATGGTCTTACTAGAACATACATCACAACTATGCTATGATACCACTCCTAACCTCGAAGATCCCAAAAGATCGTTCTTCAACCAAACAATTCATCAACCATCCATAACTCCCTAAAGTCCATAACCACTAAGTGGCACTCACTCTAAGATATGCTAGATCCAACCTAAGATGATACTAATACTAAACATAACAAGATCGAGGTAAGATCATAAGCTCGGGGGAGAGGGTACTCACGTGACGTCAAAAGACGGAAGACGATCTATGGATGTCGAACTTCGACTCGTTCGGCCTTTACGGGGTCGTTTCTGATCCTAGTACCAAAATTAGACAAATTTATCTCGTACGCTAAATTTGATCAGAATATATAATATATATATATATATATATATATATATATATATATATATATATATATATATATATAAAACTAAGAAAAAACTCGATTTCAAATGCCCATATTAAAACCCGCAAAAACCTTCCCGGGCAAAATATGGAAATCTAGCAACTTGGTCATAGCCCGATGTTAATCCAACAAGGCATAAAACATCGTGTGAGCAAATACAAGACTATAACTCGAGGTAAAAGCCAACTTTAAAATCCGTAAATATATTTTCCGGACAACCTATACGACATCATAAACCGAAGTAAAACTCGTTTTCAAATCCAAGGACGAAACAAAACCGCTCAACCATTTTCCGGGGTAAAATACACAATCTTGTAAATGCGGGCCATAAACCGTAAATAAACATTAGGCTATTTTCCGAAAATATTAAAACCGAGAGCATAATGTCACATTCCAAAAATTTGGGTTCAAAATTGTAATATCACAAATCCGGGCACATTCAGTAATTAGTTATTGTAGGGGCATATAAGAAAACATCCAAACTGTGGGCACAAATTGCAAATTCAAAGTAGTGGGAAAAATCTGTAAATATACCAAAAAAGGGGGGGGCCGATTTATTTTCACCAAAGTTGTCTTCAACCTTTGAAACAGAGCAGGGCGGAGGCGGGGGCAGGAGATAGGCCTCTCCGGAGGCTCCTCTAGAGGTGCGGGCATGGAGCGAGGCTGCGGGCTGGTGGTAGTAGGAGGTTCCAGCGGCGGGAAGGCAAGGCAGGGCAAGTAGAGGGGATCCGGCATGGAGGTGGCTGCAAGGCTCTGGCAAGGCTCGAGCAGACAGGGCACGCGAGGGCCTTTCCGGTGGCTGCAAAGCTTCTCTAGTGGAGGCGGGGAGCATGATAACATGTATTATAGTCTATATTTTGGGATTGGTTTAGACGTTTTATCTTCATAAATCTGCATGTATGGATGTATATTCTTTAATTATATTGTTGTTTTGTCTACCTTTGCGTGAATCGAGATCTACACCTAGTTTTGTTGTAATTGTAGGGAAAATGGCACGTTTTGGACCGAAATGGAGCTAAGGTAGCTAAGGAGTCATTGAAGCTACTTTTTGGAGCATTGAGGAGTTATAAGAAGATCTCCGGAAGCAGAAAATGATTTAAAAGATTGATTTTGGACTAGATTAGAGAGTTACACTTTCAGTTGAGACTCACCTCGGTCAGCTACAGTACCACCTCGACCGAGGTGATCTTCAGGAGCGTCTGGACCGAGGCGAACTGATGACGGGACAATGAGATCTTTATTTTTGCCTGAGATCTTCTATTTTTGGAAAGCGAATATCATATATTTTTGGTTGGTTTTCTGGAAGGAAGATATCTTTTTAGCTGATTTATTTTGGAAGATATGGAGTTATATTTTAAGGAAATTATCTTTTTAAGATATTTTATCTTTGGAAGATATGAATATATATATTTTAAGAAATTATCTTTTTAAGATGATTTATTTTGGCTGATTTATTTTGGAAGATATGGAGTTTTTGAAGGAAGTTTTGAAGGTTGAAGTTCAAGGAAGGAAGGAATCAAGTTGAAGTTGGCTTTGAAGGAAGTTTGTAAGACTTTCTTAGTTAGTTGGTTTTGTTGTCTTTTCTGATTTGTGATTGAGGAACGCTGATTGTTTATTTGATTCATTCAGTTATTGAGACCTTTGTGTTAAGGTTTTCTTGTTTAAATATTGATTCCTTTATTATAAATTTGATTATTGTTATAATGATGATTCTTGGCTAAGTTCTTTATGCGATTCTAGGGCGATTGGCTGAAAGTTGTGGGAAAGACGATGATAGAACCCCTGTGAACCCTGAAAGCTCGAGCCTTTACCTTAACCGACGAACACCTCGATCAATCATTGAACATCTCGGCCGGGATGAAATATAACTGAACGAGGTGAACCTTTCCTGATCCTTATCTGAGTTAAGATTCCAGTTTGCCAAATCCTATCCTTGTAATACCTTTCCTAGTTCAACGCAAGCCTATGATGAGACTTACCCGGTGATTCCCTTGCTTTTTTACCTAAGATCATGAGTGTAGGTAATAAAGGTTTATCCTTTATTGAGGTTTGAGTGTGCCTTCATCCTATCTTTGAGAGTTACACTGAGACTTACCCGATAAAGGTTGATTCTATACCCTTGGGTTGTGTGTTGGTTTGATATTATTGTTCCTATGCTTAGTACCTTGAGACTTACCCGGTGATAGCATCTTTGGTTTGGGATAGTGAGTAGTGAGACTTACCCGGTGATCTATTCCCACCTTAGAAACACCTTCCCTTTGCAAACCTCAGCTTTGTCCGTGTTATCTTTTAAGATCTTGAGTCGGAACCACAACTGGATGGATGCTTTAATCTCTAGAATCCGCATTCCCTTTTACTTGACTTTTATATCATCTTTGATATCTTTGATTTGTTGCTTGTGGTTATTTGACAACCTGAATTACCGAGCTTTGTTTCACCACAGTCCCTGTGATCGAACCCTGGAATATTTGTTTTTATTACAATTGATCCGAACACTGCGGGTTTGCATATTGTTCAGGCATATACCTTGGGTTATAAACATTAAAGCTTGCACACACCTTTTGGAGTGAACAAGTTTTTGGCGTCGTTGCCGGGGACTTGGTCTAGACTAAGTTCGGTTTCGGTTGTCTTTCGGGACTATTGCCCGTGTTGCGATTAACTACTTTACTTAAGTGTTTTTCGCAGGATCTTTCCTCAGGTTTATGCGAAGAAATCGTGCTGGAAAGGAAATCATTCCTTATGATCCCGAACCAGAAAAGAGCTACAATAGAAGATTAAAAGAAGCTAAGATGGCCGATCAAGACAATCGCGATCTTGAAGCCGAATTGAAGGAGGCATTGGAACAATTGTGCCTTAATAGAGAAGAACTGAAGCGAGAGAGAGAAGAGACTCGCGCAAGAACTGAAGTAATTGAAGCAGATATGGCCGCTCTAAGGGCTTAGTTTCTACTTTGACCGATCCCAGATCCTCGACCAAGGCAAGACCCAACCCCAGTTGCACCGGCCGAGATACACCTACCACCTCGGATGCCTATCCGAGATGTTCTTTTTGTTGGAGCTCCACGAACCCTAGGACAGAGGATGGATCCCAATCAGCAAGTGAGGCGTCTAGGAGTCAACCTAGGAGATCCAACTAATAATGATTATGAACTTCGACCGCAAGTTCTAACCATGATTCGACAATGTCAATTTGGAGGTTTGGAGAGAGAGTCTCCACACAAACATTTGCAAAACTATAAGATTCTGATGGAGACTTTAAGACCATCAAGAGTGGAGAATAACAACTACAAGTTGAGGCCTTTCTATTTCTCTTTGAAAGACAAGGCGCTTGCTTGGTATCAAGCTCTTCTGTCTGGAAAAATCAACACTTGGCAAGAGACGATGTTCACTCCAAATGGTGTGTGCAAGCTTTAAATTTATAACCCAAGACGTTTGCTAAAAACAAGGATACGAACCCGCAGTGTACGGGTCAATCGTAGCAAAAGCAAGAAATTCCGGGGTGTCGATCTCAGGGACTTAGGTGAAACCTAAGCAAGTATAGGTAGTCTATGTAATTACTAACCACAAAAGCGATTAAAACAATCAAAGATGATAAAAATTCAATTAAAGGAATATGCAATTCTAGGGATTAAAGCATCTAGTTGTGGTTCCAACTCAAGATCTAAAGATAAGCGGACAAAGCTGAGATTTTGCAAAGGGAAGGTGTTACTAAAGTGGAATAGATCACCGGGTAAGTCTCACTACTCACTAATCCCAAACCGTAACTCCTATTACCGGGTAAGTCTCAAAGAATTAAGGAAAAGAACTATAACCTCAAACTAACACTCCAACTAAGGGAATAGAATCAACCTTTACCGGGTAAGTCTCATGCTAACTCACAAAGATTGGATGAAGGCACACTCAAACCCCAATAAAAGATAAACCTTTATTACCTACACTTATGATCTTGGGTAAACAAACAAAGGAATTACCGGGTAAGTCTCATCCTAGGCTTGCATTGAACCAGGAAAGGTGTAATAAGAATAGGATTTGACAAACTCTAACACTTAACTCTCAGTTTCGGATCAGAAAAGTCACCTCGGTCAGTCAAATTCCACCCCGGCCGAGATGTTCATCGACTGAGCGAGATGTTCTAGGGTTAAGGATAAAGACTCGAACTTTCAGGGTCCTACTGGAATTTAAGATTATTCTATCATTGTTTTTCCCACAACCTTCAGCCAATCACCCTAAAATCACACAAAGAAATTAGCCAATCATCATCATGAAAGCAATAATCAAATATAAGGAAAGAAGGTGAATAATTGAACACAAAAACCTTAAGAAAAAGGCTTCAATAACTGAATCAATTATCAATCAAACAAGCGTTCCTTGGATCACAATCCAATAAGACAATCAACAAGAAGGGAATCTAAGAGAATCTTACAAAACCCTTCACAAAAGCTATAAAAGCTATCAACTTCCTTCCTTCAACCTTCCTTCAATCCTTCCTAACTACTGGATGCTCTCAGCCCTCTAAGCATGGTTGAATTTGTAGAAAATCCAACCCTTTATATAGGAAAACTACCCTTCAAAGATAAAATATCTTGAAAAGATATTTTCTTAATAAAATATATCTATCTCTCATAAATAAATCCCTAAAATATATGATCTTCCTTCCAAAAATCCAGCCTAAAAATATAAGATCTCTCCTTCCAAAAATAAAAGATATCAGCCAAGAATAAAATATATCTCACCGCGTCCAAGGAGTTCGCCTCGGTCGGGACGCTCCTTTGGATCACCTCGGTCGAGATGGTACTGTAGCTGACCGAGGTGGCTCTAAACTGAATGTGAAATCTCTCAAATCTAGTCCAAAGTAAATCTTTAATCCAATTCCATGCTTCTTGGATTCTTCCTTAAGCTCCTGAATGTAGCTCCAATGACTCCTTAGCTCCTTTAGCTCCATTTTGATGCAAAACGTGCCATTTTACTTATGATTACAATGAAACTAGGTGTAGACCTCGATTCCCGCAAAGGTAGATGAAACGACGATATAATCACATAATATACATCCAAACATGTAGATTATTGAAGATAAAACGTCTAAATAGGTCCCAAGATATAGACTATAATTCATGCTATCAAAATACCCCATACTTAGCCCTTGCTTGTCCCCAAGCAAGTTATTAATCATAGATACAAGATAGAATGGATTATAAGTCATAAAGATCAATGAAAAAGTCTTTCAAAACATTTTAATGGTGTGCTACAATCATAGATCACTCTAAAAGAATGCTTCATGGAATTTAAAATCAATACATGCTCAAAACATTTTATAAATATAAGAAAGTTGTTCATATTTGCATAAAATCATAGAATGCATAATAAATCATAACTATCGAAATTAATCATGCATAATTTAGTTTAAACCACCAAGTCAATCAACAAGCTCGAGGTCTCAAGGGCTTTTCAAGAGAAGGTCAAGAAACGTGTGAGGGTGGGATGTATATAGGGAATGTGGTGCTAGAATCCGGGAAAAGGATCTTTACTTCTTCCTTTGAACTTCAACATCTTCCACCAATAAGCTTTGCTCATTACTTTTTTACTTTACTTTTTGGGATGCATGGACAATCATCAATTTCTCGAGATGCCTCAAACCCTTGATGCACATACCATGACCCGTTAGGAATATCGCTCAATCCGATTTTGGCAAGACACAAACACCCGGCTATGTGAATGGTGCCGAGTTACTCATCATCATGATTGACTTCCCCAAACCTATATGTTTCTTTCAAACACTTTCAGCCAACATCTCAACTTTTTCTTTCACTTGCTTGCTTCCAAATTCCCGGATAGGTAAAGGGAGGCAAATATGTATATGAGGGGCTAAGCATGATCAAGAAGAAGAAGAGAAGAGAATGAATTGCCTTAATCATCCCAGGAAGAGAGTGAGAGAACTCATCATGTGGTGTCAACCTTCAAATTCAACATAATTTGGATAAAAACAAAGTATTAAACATGCCACAAATTTCAAACAAAGCATTTAGCAACTTAAACATATCATAAAACCTTTCAAACATATACAGATTTCAAAACCAGTCAGCAAACAAAAATCATCACTGAGGTCATATCCAGATAAGAAGCACAAAAATCGTTTTGAAAACTCTCTCAGTTAAACCACCTCGGTCGAGATGATCTACGTCAACCGAGGTACTGCACCTCGATTGGTCAGAGTCATATCGGTCGAGGTCATAAAATTTTTTTTTTCAAACCAGTTTTTGATGTTTTTCTCGATCAAATAACCTGTATGCATGCATGTAATCTCAAATAAACACATAGAGCAAAATAAAACAGTAGATATCCATCAAGAGTCAAGTCATACATCCACATAAGTCAAATAAATACATACCCACATACCCCATACTTGGGACACATTGTCCCAATGGGTCAGATAAGTCTAAGAAAATAGAATATTCACCGGATAAAGCTGAGCTGCATAATAAATAAATAAAGAAAATCTTGCAAGCTCTCAATAATCCCGATCCGGTGGTGGCGGTGGTGGCACGTACGGGTACTGAGATGGGTCGAATGGGTAGCCCATGACATGCTGAAACTGAATCTCAGCCATCGTGTGCTGGTAGTGTAGTCTCTCCTGCATCTCTCTAATGTCCAAAGACAAGGAAGCGTAAGAATCTATCACCTGATCCGTCAGATCATCGATCCGGCGGTGAGCAATTGGATCCCTCTGCTTGCGTACCCTACGCCTGGCTGGACGTGCTGGTGCTACAACTGGCTCCTCCTCAGTCTCGTCGTCGTCTAAATCGACGACTGGCACGCTAGTCCCAACTGTATATGTGCTTGTGTCCATGGCAGCACCGCCATCCTCATCCTCATCCTCCTGCTCAGCCTCATCCTCCTCATCTTGTCTCGGAGCTGCTGCATCTCTGGCATCCTCCATAAGCGGAATCCATACGGTCTGCCAGTAGTGCGGGTCATAAACAGAGAACTGAGGTGACCACCTAATACCCTAAGGTGCAGTTTGTTCCCAGGGCATCGCCACATACGGCGTAGTAAGTCTGCGAGGAACCAGTATCCTCCGAGTGATCATCTCCTGAAGCCCGAGCGGCTTGGCAGCCGCCGCCATAGTGCATGCACTCAAGTCCAAGTCCATGTAACTCGCTATGTGAGTCACTATACCTCCGCAACAGATGTCTCCCTTCGCCTTGGCCTTGATCTTGTGCAAATCCTCTGCTAGCATAACTCCAAAATCCGGAACTCCTCTGGTCACCATGTAGTACAGACTCAGCAGCTCACCCTGTCTAATCTTCTAGGGCGTCTCAGTACGCGCCAGAAGAGTCTCGCTAAAGATCCTGTGAGCAAGTCTAAAAGCCAAGTGGAAGATAATCCGCTCCCTGGAATCTCCAAGTCTCCACCTGTCAGCGTGCTCAACCACGTGAGCTATCTGTCCCCAGAACTCTCGAGCTACAGCTCGAGAAGGAAAATCAACAACAATGGGGGCCGGAAAGCCAAAGATATCCCGCCAGTGGTCCATAGGAACTAGATAGTTCCGGTTTATCAACCGGTACTTGATGGCGCGCTCAGTGGGCAAGTAAGTGACGGAGCTAACAAACTCCAGTGTCGGCGCAAAATAGGCTGGAGCTCTAATCTCAGTGAACTGCTCCAGCCCCACCGCAAATATCATCCGCCTTAGATCCTCATCAACATAGAGGCAGTCAAATGCAGAAATGTCCAAGAATCGTGGTTCAACCACTGGACGTGCCGCTATGCGGTCATAGTCTACTTGGTGATGCTCATGGATCATCGGTATAGAGCGGCGTGAAGAAGAAAAAGGAGAAGGAGAAGACCTGTCTCTCAAAACTAGCTGCCTGTCAGAACTCATCTTTGTTACACACTGTCAGACCACCTCGGTTGCTCTGACAAATCTTAAGAACACCTCGGCCGAGGCACAGGCCGACTGGACCGAGGCGAAGTGCTGTGCAATCGTTTCTCTGAAAAATCAAGTTCTTTTCCCCCAATATCACTACCAATTGTTCCTATGGGGTACTTAATCCTTTTCCAGCACAATGCAGGGGCAACCAAAGCCCTAATCGAATGAAATCAGTGGAAGAAGAGGGAGTTAGGGTTTTTTCGAATTTACCCCAGATTTGGTCGATTCGGTGCGTTTTTACTGCAGATTGTTTCTTGCAAATCGATCCTCTATCCTTTCCTTGCAGTTTGGAAGCGAGAATCGTCGAAAACGGGTGAAAATCGAAGAAGCGAGGTGAGATGTGCACCGCGGTCGAGAAGGTGAGAGAGGGAAGAGAGAGAAATCTCAGCCCCCTTTTATACCCTTTTCTGGAACTGTTGTCACCTCGGTCGAGATGGTCTCGACTAGACCGGGGTGGTACGGACCGAGGTGGATCTTCAGTAACCCTAGTCGCCTCGGTTGGTCAAGAATCATCTCGGTCGAGGTGTTGTGACAGCAACCGAGATGTGTCTCAGTCAAACTCCGTCTTCTCAAATTCTCGAACTTCTGTTCATCCAGTGTTGCTCCTGGGTTGTATTCATTCCTTAGATGTCACCTGTTGTCTGTCTAGGACGCCAAAAACAATGCAAAGCAAAGCAAAAGCAAACTATCTAAAGCTAGACTAGAAAAAGGGAAAAGAAAGCAATACCTTGGGTTGCCTCCCTAGAAGCGCTTGATTTAAGGTCGCTAGCTGGACCGTACGGCATCCTTAAACAAGGTATAGGGGTACAACCTCCTCAACCGGAATTTCCGGGTTGTATTTCTTAAGTCTATGACCATTGACTTTAAAGCTTCCACTTGTTTCTCCCCAAATCTCAACTGCACCATAAGGGAAAACATGTTTCACAACATAAGGTCCGGTCCATCTAGATTTCAACTTACCTGGAAAGAGGCGGAGGTGGGAGTTGAAGAGTAGAACTAAGTCTCCTTCTTTGAGCTCCTTAGGGATGATACGCTTGTCATGCCATTTCTTCGTCCTTTCTTTATAGATCTTGGCATTCTCATAAGCGTTCAAACGCAGCTCCTCCAGCTCATTGATATCCAATAGCCTCTTCTCACCGGCTTCCTTAATGTCGAAGTTCAACCATTTGATTGCCCAATATGCCTTGTGTTCTAACTCAACGGGAAAATGACAAGACTTCCCATATACCAAATTATAAGGGGTGGTACCAATGGGAGTCTTGAATGCGGTCTTGTAAGCCCAAAGAGCGTCGTCCAACTTCATGGACCAATCCTTCCTTGTCCTAGAGACGGTCTTCTCCAAGATCGCTTTAATTTCGCTATTTGAGATTTCGACCTGTCCACTAGTCTGAGGGTGATAAGAGGTTTCTACCTTGTGGGTTATCCCATACTTCGATAGAAGTGCCTTGAATTTCCGGTTGATGAAATGCGTCCCTCCATCGCTGATGATGATGATGCGTGGAGTCTCAAAACGTGGAAAGATAGTCCTGTTAAAGAACTTCACAACCACCATGGCGTCATTAGTGGGAGAGGCAATGGCTTCAACCCATCTAGAGACGTAGTCGACCGCTAGGAGAATGTAGAGGTTCCCTCCGGATGACGGAAAAGTTCCCATGAAATCTACTCCCCATACATCAAAGATCTCAACCTCTTGTATGTTATTAAGTGGCATCTCGTTCCGCCTAGATAAATTCCCTGTTTTTTGGCATGCATCACAAGAGACAACAAACGGTTGCACATCCTTAAATAATGTAGGCCAAAAGAAACCGGAACGTAATACCTTGGCGCACGTCTTGTGAGCGCTAGCATGCCCTCCACAAGGAAGTGAGTGATAATGTCGTATGACGCTAGTAACTTCATCTTCCGGAATGCATCTTTGAAGCATCCCATCCGGACCTCTCTTGAATAGCAGCGGTTCATCCTAGTAGTAATGACGTACATCCTTGAAAAATTTCTTCCTTTGAGCATACGTCAATCAGGGTGGTATTTCCTGGCAAATAAGATAATTAACAATGTCAGCATACCAAGGTCCTTTATTATCAGAAACTTGGTGGAGAGAATGTTCCACCAACTGAGGATGAATGTTAGAAAAGGGAGTAAGAAGTTTGTTATTTGCAGTTGACATCATCTCCCTTTTAACCTCGGTCGAGGTCCAGAGAGGGTGACCGAGATGTTCTTCAGCCAAGAACACCTCGCTTGGTCTAGAGAGTGCCTCGGTCGAGGTGCTGCAACTGGGACCGAAGCTGGAGATCTTCTTCTCCTGGATTAGCTTTTCGATTTTAGCTCCTGGATCTTCTTCCAACGCCTTTAAGCTCCGTATATCTGCATCATAAGAAGCATCTATACCTTCCTCCATTAAGCTAAAACTAATAACCTTTTCAAGTGGATCTTTAATAAGGATAGAGCTCACCAATTCTCTTGATTCTTCTTCATCATAGATGTTGAAGATATCATCTCCTAGCTACTCTCCCTTCATTTCCGCAAGTAATGCAAACTCCACTTCATCTCCGCCAATGTTGAATTTTAACTTGGCGTTCTTACAATCCATATTGCAACCCGAAGTTGCTAGAAATGGCCTCCCGAGAATGATAGGAACTGGATAATCTGCAGGAATGTCAAGTACAACAAAGTCTATAGGTAAATAGAAATTACCTAACTTAACCGGAACGTCTTTCAAAATGGCCACGGGATGGGTAATGGAGTGGTCCGCCATGTATAACCGTATCTTCACTGGCTTGGGCTCTCCAAGTCCGATCTTAACACATAGCTCCAGCGGGATGATGCTCACGTTGGCTCCTAGATCACACAAGGCTTCACAAGTGACATCCCCAACTTGAATGGGAATGCAAAATGAGCCGGGATCTCTCAATTTGGGTGACATCTTCTCCTTCATGATTTGAATGAGCTCCGAGGATTTAGATGTCATCCTTACTTCACCAAAGTCTTCTAACTTCCTCTTCCTTGATAGAATCTCTTTTAAGAACTTCCCATGGGCGGGCATCCCTAGAATAACATCAAAGAAAGGGATATTAATGTGTAGTTTATTCATCAAGTCAAGGAACTTACCAAAATGCTTGTCTAGATATGCTCAGGCCCTTGACTGGGGGGAATGGAAGTGGCGGTTTATATGCAGGAGGTGGAACATAAACTTCAGTTTTCTCCTCCGCTTTATGTGGCTCCACCTCGGTTGGCATCTCGGCCGAAGTGTTCTTCGACTGTACCTGGACCGAGGTGGTCTTTGTCTGTACCGGCATCGACCGAGACACTGGATCTGCAGTCTTCAGTCCACTTCTCGTCGTTATTGCCATGATCTGTCCCTTGGGGTTGCTTTCCGTCCTTGCTGGAAGCTTCCCTGGATATCTTGGCGCTTCATTCTCCTTGTTAAAGAATTGTTGTTCTAAGGTTTTTTGTGCCTTCGAAAATGAAGTCATGGATGTCTCCATAGAGTTAAGCTTGATCAAGATGGCCTCCAGCACCGCATCTTTCTTTTCCGACTGGGACGAACTCGATCCTTGCTCCTGGCTCTTCAATGGAGTAGAAGAAGAAGAGGAAGAGAGGAAAGGATTAGAGGAGCCATTCGAATTGGAGTTAGAGTAAGGGTTACCCGAATTTTGGTTGTTTGCTCTCCAATTATTGGTGTTGGATCCTCTATTGATGTTGTAGTTGTTGTTTCGGGAACCGTTGTTGTTCCGGTATCCATTGTTGTTCCTCGAGCCTTGATATCCTTCATCCTCTTTCTTGGTTTGAGCAACCAAAAGATCTTTCAATTGCTTCATATCATTCTTCAAAGAAGTGAGTTGATCATTGTTTTGTGGAGCATCTTGAAAGTTGACTCTTTTAACTCCACCTTCAGTTCCTTGGTGAGAATATTTCTCCATGTGCAAAGCTTGCTTATCTATGAACTCCCAAGCTTCGTCAATTGGCATGTCCATGAACGTGCCGGCGGATAGTAGTTGAAGGTTGAACTTGGTGTTTCCGTCCAGTCCCTTGAAGTATATCTCCAACAACTCTATCTTTGGAATCCCATGATGTGGGCAATTCAAAAGAATGTCTTTAAATCTCTCCCATGACTTGGACAAGCTCTCCTCGTCCTTCATGATGAATGCATTAATCTTCCCTCTCATTTCAGCAGTTTTAGAGGGGGGAAAGAATTTAGTCAAGAACTCCGTCGTCATCTCCTCCCAAGTATTGATTTTTCCTAGAGGAAGAGATTGATACCAAGTAAGCGCTCTATCTTTCAAAGAGAAGTAGAAAGACCTTAGCTTGTAATTGTTGTTTTCCAGCCTTGAAGGTCTCAAGGTCTCCATCAAGATCTCATAGTTTTGTAGATGTTGATGCGGAGATTCCCTCTCTAGCCCTCCGAACTGGCATTGGCGAATCATGGAAAGAACTTGTGGTCAAAGCTCATAATCATGGTCCGCTGGATCACCTAGGTTGACTCCTGGACGCCTCAGTTGCTGATTGGGGTCCAGCCTTTGCCCTAGGGTCTGTGGAATACCTGCAAAAAGAGCATCTCGGACTGACATTCGAGGTGGAAGTATCTCGGCCGGGGCAGTTGGAGCTGGGTCCTGCCTCGGTCGAGGCGCTGAAGCTGGTCGAGGTAGATATTGGTCCCGTAAAGCCGCCATATCTGCTTCGATCGCTTCCGTCCTTACGCGAGTTTCTTCCTTTTCCAGTCGTAATTCTTCTTTGCTAAGGCGTAGTTCTTCCAACGCCTCCTTCAATTCGGCCTCAAGATCGCGATTATCTTGATTGGCAATCTTCGCTTCTTTCAAGCGTCTTTTGTATGTCTTTTCTGGTTCGGGATCGTAGGGAACGATTTCCTTCCCAGCACGGGTTCTTCTCATAAACCTAAGAAAAAGAACCTGCGAAAGTCACTCAAGTAGAGTGGTTAGCAGAAACAGGGGCAAGCGCCCCGAAAGATCACCGCAACCGGCTTGGTCTAGACCAAGTCCCCGGCAATGGCGCAAAAAACTTGTTCGCTCCAAATGGTGTGTGCAAGCTTTAAATTTATAAACCAAGACGTTTGCTAAAAACAAGGATGCGAACCCGCAATGTACAGGTCAATCGTAGTAAAAGCAAGAAATTCTGAGGTGTCGATCTCAGGGACTTAGGTGAAACCTAAGCAAGTATAGGCAGTCTATGTAATTACTAACCACAAAAGCGATTAAAACAATCAAAGATGATAAAAAGTCAATTAAAGGAATATGCAATTCTTGGGATTAAAGCATCTAGTTGTGGTTCCAACTCAAGATCTAAAGATAAGCGGACAAAGCTGAGATTTTGCAAAGGGAAGGTGTTACTAAAGTGGAATAGATCACCGGGTAAGTCTCACTACTCGCTAATCCCAAACCGTAACTCCTATTACCGGGTAAGTCTCAAGGAAGTAAGGAAAAGAACTATAACCTCAAACTAACACTCCAACTAAGGGAATAGAATCAACCTTTACCGGGTAAGTCTCAGGCTAACTCACAAAGATGGGATGAAGGCACACTCAAACCCCAATGAAGGATAAACCTTTATTACCTACACTTATGATCTTGGGTAAACAAACAAAGAAATTACCGGGTAAGTCTCATCCTAGGCTTGCATTGAACTAGGAAAGGTGTAATAAGAATAGAATTTGACAAACTCTAACACTTAACTCTTAGTTTCGGATC
Source organism: Fagopyrum esculentum (assembly GCA_033239045.1). Taxonomy (NCBI): domain Eukaryota; kingdom Viridiplantae; phylum Streptophyta; class Magnoliopsida; order Caryophyllales; family Polygonaceae; genus Fagopyrum; species Fagopyrum esculentum. The sequence continues at coordinate 86,790,178 of BSUD01000008.1, read as the reverse complement.
AGAAAAGTCACCTCGGTCAGTCAAATTCCACCCCGGCCGAGATGTTCATCGACTGAGTGAGATGTTCTAGGGTTAAGGATAAAGACTCGAACTTTCAAGGTCCTACTGGAATTTAAGATTATTCTATCATTGTTGTTCCTACAACCTTCAGCCAATCACCCTAGAATCACACAAAGAAATTAGCCAATCATCATCATGAAAGCAATAATCAAATATAAGGGAAGAAGGTGAATAATTGAACACAAAAACCTTAAGAAAAAGACTTCAATAACTGAATCAATTATCAATCAAACAAGCGTTCCTTGGATCACAATCCAATAAGACAATAAGCAAGAAAGGAATCTAAGAGAATCTTACAAAACCCTTCACAAAAGCTATAAAAGCTATCAACTTCCTTCCTTCAACCTTCCTTCAATCCTTCCTAACTGCTGGATGCTCTCAGCTCTCTAAGCATGGTTGAATTTGTGAAAAATTCAACCCGTTATATAGGAAAAGTACCCTCCAAAGATAAAATATCTTGAAAAGATATTTTCCTAATAAAATATATCTATCTCTCATAAATAAATCCCTAAAATTTATGATCTTCCTTCCAGAAATCCAGCCTAAAAATATAAGATCTCTCCTTCCAAAAATAAAAGATCTCAGCCAAGAATAAAATATATCTCGCCGCGTCCAAGGTGTTCGCCTCGGTCGGGACGCTCCTCTGGATCACCTCGGTCGAGATGGTACTGTAGCTGACCGAGGTGACTCTAAACTGAATGTGAAATCTCTCAAATCTGGTCCAAAGTAAATCTTTAATCCAATTCCATGCTTCCTGGATTCTTCCTTAAGCTCCTGAATGTAGCTCCAATGACTCCTTAGCTCCTTTAGCTCCATTTTGATGCAAAACGTGCCATTTTACCTACGATTACAACGAAACTAGGTGTAGACCTCGATTCCCGCAAAGGTAGATGAAACGACGATATAATCACATAATATACATCCAAACATGCAGATTATTGAAGATAAAACATCTAAACAGGTCCCAAAATATAGACTATACTTCATGCTATCAAATGACGATGGAGTTTCTTACTAAGTTCTTTTCACCTTCTAAGACCGCTGAATGGAGGGGAAAGATCAATGCTTTTATTATGAAGGACAAAGAAAGTTTTTCCAAGTCATGGGAGAGGTTCAAGGACCTTCTGTTGGATTGCCCATATCATGGGATTCCAAAGATCAAATTGCTGGAAATTTACTTCAAGGATTTGGACGGAGACACTCAATTCAAGCTCCAATTACTTTCCGCCGGAACCTTCATGGATATGCCGATAGATGAAGCTTGGGATTTCATTGAAAATCAAGCTTTAAACATGGAGAAGTACTCCCATCAAAGAGCTGAAGATGGAGCAAGGAGAGTTAGCTTCCAAGACACATCATCAAATGGAGCTCAACTCACCTCGCTTAGCAATGAAGTGAAAGCATTGAAGGAGCTTTTAGTAGCTCAAACGAAGAAGGAGCAAGATGGTGGATACCAAGGGAGAAACAAATATCAAGGGCCACGGAACAACAACAACAACAGAAACTCCAATAACAACAATTGGAGATCTAATCAACAAAATTCCGGTAACCCTTATTCTCATGCTGAAATTGCTCTTAATGCCCCCTCTTCTTCTTCTACTACATTGAAAAGCCAGGAGCCTGCATCAAGTTCGTCCCAGCCACCAAAGAAAGATATTGTGCTGGAGGCAATTTTGATCAAGCTCAACGCTATGAAGACATTGATGAATTCATTTTTGAAGGCAAAAAAAGCGTTAGAGCAACAATTTTTCAACAAGGCGAATGAAGCGCCAAGAGATCCAGGGAAGCTCCCAGCAAGGATAAAGAGCAATCCAAAGGGACAAATTATGGCAATTACAACACGCAGTGGACATCGATGGAGGCAATTTTGATCAAGCTCAACGCTATGGAGACATCGATAAATTCATTTTTGAAGGAAAAAAAAAGCTTTAGAGCAACAATTTTTCAACAAGGCGAATGAAGCGCCAAGAGATCCAGGGAAGCTCCCAGCAAGGACAGAGAGCAACCCAAAGGGACAAATTATGGCAATTACAGTACCTCGGTTGAGCCATGACCAGACAAGGAACACCTCGGACCAAGATTAGACAAGGAACACCTCGGTCGAGGTGCCAACTGAGATGGAGCCCCAGAAAGCGAAAGATAAATCTTAAGTTTATGTTTCACCTCTTGCTTATAAACCACCACTTCCATTTCCTCAGTCAAGGGTGAGGGCACATCTAGACAAGCACTTTGGTAAGTTTCTAGACATTATGAATAAACTACATATTAACATCCCTTTCCTTGATGCCATTCTAGGGATGCCTGCCTATGAGAAGTTTTTAAAAGAAATCTTATCAAGGAAGAGAAAGTTGGAGGATTTTTGTGAAGGATGACATCTAGATGAGCTCATTCAAATCATGAAGGAGAAGATGCCACCTAAATTGAGGGATCCCGGTTCATTTTGCATTCCCATTCAAGTTGGGGATGTCACTTATGATGCGCTTTGTGATCTAGGAGCCAGCGTGAGCATCATTCCGCTGGATCTTTATGAGAAAGTCAGACTTGGAGAGCCCAAGCCCGTTAAGATGACGTTATACATGACGGATCGCTCCATTACCCGCCCCGTTGGTATTTTGGAAGACGTTCTTATCAAGTTAGGTAATTTCTACATACCTATAGACTTTGTTGTGCTTGACATTCCCGCAGATTATCCCATTCCTATCATTCTTGGGAGACCATTTCTAGCAACTTCGGGTTGCAACGTGGATTTTAAGGACGCCAAGTTGAAATTCAACATTGGTGGAGATCATGTGGAGTTTGCATTGCTGGCTGCAATGAAAGGAGAGCCGCTGGAAGATGACATCTTCAACATCTATGATGAAGAAGAATCTAGAGAATTGGTGAGGTCTATCCTTATTAACAATCCTCTTGAAAAAGTTCTTAGTTTTAGTTTAATGGAGGAAGGTATAGATGTCTTTTGTGATGCAGATTTGCGAAGCTTAAAAGCATTGGAAGAAGATCCAGGAGCTAGATTTGATAAACCGATTCAGGAGAACAAAAGCACATTAGGTTTTGGTCCCAGTTCTAGTACCTCGACCGAGGCACTTCCTGGAGCAAGCGAGGTGTTCTTATCTGAAGAACATTTCGGTCACCCACCTCGGGCCCCGACCGAGACAACAGGCGAGATGTTGTCAACTGAGGACAACAAACTATCTAATTCACTTTCTAAGGGTTACTTACAGTTGGTGGAGCACTGGCTTCGCCAAGTTTCTGATGGTAAAGAGCCTTGGTATGCTGATATCGTCAATTACCTTGTTTGTCAAAAAATACCACCCGGATTGACGTACGCTCAAAGGAAGAAGTTCTTCAAGGATGTTCGTCACTACTAGTGGAATGAACCTCTACTGTTCAAGAGAGGTCCGGATGGGATGCTTCGACGATGCATTTCAGAGGATGAAGCTGCTAGTGTCATACGGCATTTCCACTCGCTTCCTTGTGGAGGACATGCTAGCACTCACAAAACATGCGCTATGGTATTGCATTTTGGTTTCTTTTGGCCTACATTATTTAAGGATGTGCAATCGTTTGTTGTTTCTTGTGATGAATGCCGAACAACAGGGAATTTATCTAGAAGGAACGAGATGCCACTCAACAACATTCAAGAGGTTTAGATTTTTTATTTATGGGGAGTTGATTTCATGAGACCTTTCCCATCCTCTGCGGGGAACCTCTACATTCTCTTAGCTGTTGATTACGTTTCTAGATAGGTGGAAGCCGTTGCTTCTCCCACTAATGACGCCATGGTGGTTTTGAAGTTCTTCAATAGGACTATCTTTCCACGTTTTGGGACACCACACATCATCATCAGCGATGGAGGCACACATTTCATCAACCGGAAGTTCAAGGCACTTTTATCGAAGTATTAGGTAACCCACAAGGTAGCAACCCCTTATCACCCTCAAACTAGTGGGTAGGTTGAGATCTCAAATAGAGAAATCATGACAAATTTGGAGAAGACCGTTTCAAGGACAAGGAAGGATTGGTCCATGAAGCTGGATGACGCTCTTTGGGCTTATAGGACCGCATTCAAGACTCCCATTGGTACCACCCCTTACAATTTGGCATATGGAAAATCTTGTCATCTACCCGTTGAGCTGGAGCACAAAGCATATTGGGCAATCAAGTGGTTGAATTTCTACGTTAAAGAAGCCAGAGAGAAGAGACTTTTAGACAAATATGAGCTAGAGGAATTGCGCTTAAACGCCTATGAGAATGCCAAGATCTACAAGGAAAGAACGAAGAGATGACATGACAAGCATATCATTCCTAAGGAGTTCAAAGAAGGAGATCTTGTTCCACTCTTCAATTCCCACCTCCGCCTCTTTCTAGGTAAGTTGAAATCTAGATGGAAAGGACCTTACGTTGTGAAAACTGTTTTTCCCTATGGTGTAGTTGAGATATGGGGCTAAACTAGCGGATGTTTTAAAGTCAACGGTCATAGGCTGAAGAAGTACCGACCTGAAGTCCCGGCTGAGGAGATTGTACCATTATACCTTGTTTGAGGATGATGTACGGTCCAACTAGCGACCTTAAATCAAGCGCTTCTTGGAAGGCAACCCAAGGTATCGCTTTATTTTCCCCTTTCTAGCTTAGTTTTAGATAGTTTGCTTTGTTTTTGCGTCCTCTAGACAGAAACCAAGTACTTTCTAAGGAAGGATTACAACTAGGAGCTACACTAGAAGGACAAAAGTTCGAGAAATTGAGAAGACGGAGCTTTACTGAGACACATCTCGGTTGCTGTCACAGCACCTCGACCGAGATGTTCTTCGTCAACCGATGCGACTAGGTCTGACATCCAGTCTGACACCTCGGTCCGCTCGGGACCACCTCGACCGAGGTGAAATCAAATTCAATGAGGGGTATAAAAGGCGCGACGGTTTCTCACTCTTCAGCTTTTTCCGTCTCTACTCTCACCTCGACTGCGGCGGCTCTTCACCCTCAACTTCTCGATTCTTGCTCGTTTTTCACGTTTCTTGGCTCGATTTCACCAGAGGAAGCAAGAGATTCAGTTTTCAAGCATCAAACAGTAAGGAAAATGCCTCAATCTGCAGAATCTGGGGTATTTCGTTCCAACCCTAACTCTCTCTTTCTTTTGTCGATTTTGAGCAGATATGGATTTGGTTGCCACTGGTTGTTGTTGAAAAAGATATAAGTATCCATTAGGAAGCTTTTGGTAGTGATTTGGGGGGAAAAGCTTACAGATTCAGAGAGTGAGTTCGAACAGTAATTCGCCTCGGTCTAGTCGATTGTGTCTCGGCCGAGGTGTTCTTGGGCAACCAAGGTGTTCATCCAGAAAAATGAATAACAGATCAGATCGTCAATTGGCCTTAAGGGACAGGCCTAGCAGTTCACACCATTCTTCTCCTTCCACTGCTTCTCAGTTTTCCATCCCAGTGATCCACGAGAGACACCCGAAGGATTATGATCGTATTTGCGGGCGTCCGATCGTTGCCCCACGTTTTCTTCATGCTGATGCCTTCGAGTGCCTCCATGTGGTGGAGGAATTGAAGAATATGATCTCCATGGTTGGGCTGGAGGAGTTCATGGATGCAAAGCACCGGCTTATATGGAGCCGACGATGGAGCTTGTCATCTCAGTGACAAACGTGCCGGAGCATAATGTAATCAAGTACCGGCTGCTGAAAACGAACTGTGTAGTTCCTATGAATCAGTTTAGGGAGATTTTCGGCTTCCCTACACCGATTGTGACTGATTTTCCTTCCCGAGCGGTGGGTCGGAGTTTCTAGGGCTAGATAGCCCATGTGACGGACCATAGTGACAGGTGGAGGCCCGGAGATTCCCGGGAGCGTATTATCTTTCATCTTGCTTTCCGCCTTGCTCACAGGATCTTCAATGAGACTCTTCTGGCCTGTACAGAGACGCCCCAAAAGATCTGTCAAGGGGAGCTGTTGAGTTTCTGTATGGTGACCGGATGAGTGCCGCACTTTGCTGCCATGCTGGTAGATGATTTGCACAGGATCAAGGGCAAGTCGAAGGGCGATATCTGTTGTGGTGGGTTGGTGACCCACATCGCCGCTTCTATGGGTTTGGATCTTTCAGCTTGTACACTTGTTGTGGTTACGAAGCCGCTGAGACTGAATGAGATGATCACGAGACGTATTCTTGTCCCTCGTGGCCTTGGCACGCCTTACGTTTCTATGCCATGGGATACGACTACACCACAGGGCACAATGTGGTCATCTCAGTTTTCTGTCTTTGACCGTCAGTTCTGGTCTGCTGCTTGGTTTCCTTACATACAAGATGCTAGAGACGTAGCTGCTGATGATGATGATGATGATGAGGGGTATGATGGAGGAGCTACCATGGAGACCGTGACTGATACCGGTGGCCCTAGTGTTCCCATTATTGAACTCGATGAGGAGGCGACGGAGGATGAGAGAGCAGCGCCACCACCACCTCCACCTCAGCGCATATCCCGCCGCCGTAGAGATCCCGAGGCCCACCGACGGATTGATGAGCTGACTAAGCAGATGATTGACTCTTATGCAGCCATAAAGTTTACATATCCCAGCGCTTTACTGATGAGCGCCGCCACACTGATGGATGGATGCATCAGATAGGGGAGAGCCAACATTATCAGCGCCAAATGATGGAGATCTAGTTTCAGTAGATGATGGGCTACCCTTTTGACCCTTCCAAACATCCCTACATTCCACATCCACCACCACCAGCTGATGAGGATTAAAGCTTCATGGATTTCTTATTTATTTACTATGTAGTTCAGCTAGGTTCGGTGAGTTTTTCTGATTCCTTAAACTTATATTTGACCCATTGGGACAATGTGCCCCAAGTATGGGGTATTTGGATGTATTATTTGACTTATTTGCTTCGATGGTTGTATGACTCTTGCGGATATTATTGTTTATTTGGCTCTATATGCTTATCTGTCCTTACATGCATACATATAGGTTTCTGTTTGAGAAAACGTCAAAAACTGGTTTGAAAATTTTTTTATGACCTCGACCGAGACGTTCATGGCCGATTGAGGTTGAACACCTCGGATGACGCCAGAACACCTCGGCCGAGATGGCTTTAATTGAATGTTTTTTCGAAACGTTTTTGTGCTTCTTCTCTGGATATGACCTCGATGATGATTCTGTTTGCAAATTATTTTTTGAAATCTTTATATCCTCGAAAGGTTTTATGATATGTTTAAGTTGCAAAATGCTTTGTTTGAAATTTTAGCATGTTTAATACTTTGTTTTTATCAAAATCATGTTGGATTTGAAGGTTGACACCACATGATGAGTTCTATCACATTCTTCCTGGGATGACTAAGGCAATTCATTCTCTTCTCTTCTTCTTCTTGACCATGCTTTAGCCTCTCATTTACATACTTTCCTCCCTTTACCTATCCGGGAATTTGGAAGCAAGTGAAGAAAAGCAAGTGAAGTGAAGTTGAGATGTTGGCTGGAAGTGTTAGAAAGAAACAATTAGGTTTGGGGAAGTCAATCATGATGATGAGTAACTCGGCACCATTCACATATCCGGGTGTTTGTGTCTTGCAAAAGTCGGATTGAGCGATATTCCTAACGGGTCATGGTATGTCCATCAAGGGTTTGAGGCATCTCGAGAAATTGATGATTGCTGATCTCCTAGACTTCGGTTATTGTGCACCTCTGTCCATGGATCCCAAAAAGTAACAAATAAGCAAAGCTTATTGGTCGAAGATGTTGAGATTCTAAGAAAGTGAAGAAAAGATCCTATTCCCGGATTCTAGCACCACATACCCTATGTACATCCCACCCTGACACGTTTCTTGACCTCTTTTGGAAGCCCTTGAGACCTTGAGCTTGTTGATTAAATTAGTGGTTTAAACTGGATTATACATGATTGATTTCGATAAATATGATTTATTATGCATTCTATGATTTTATGCAAAGATGAACAACTTTCTTATATTTATAAAATGGTTTGATCATGTCTTGATTTTATTTGCCATGAAGCATTCTCTTAGGGTGATCTTTGAGTGGAGCACACCACAAAAAGTTTTGAAATGTTTTTCATTGATCTTTCTGATTTATAATCCATTCTATCTTGTATCTAAGATTTGGAACTTACTTGGGGACAAGCAAGGGACAAGTATGGGGTATTTTGATAGCATGTATTATAGTCTATATTTTGGGATTGGTTTAGACGTTTTATCTTCATAAATCTGCATGTATGGATGTATATTATGTGATTATATTGTTGTTTTGTCTACCTTTGCGGGAATCGAGGTCTACACTTAGTTTCGTTGTAATTGTAGGGAAAATGGCACGTTTTGGACCGAAATGGAGCTAAGGAAGCCAAGGAGTCATTGAAGCTACTTTCGGGAGCATTGAGGAGTTATAAGAAGATCTCAAGAAGCATGAAAATGATTTAGAAGATTAATTTTGACCAAATTAGAGAGTTACACTCAGCTGAAGGCAAACATGTTGTATAATCTAGCGTACTTTCTAAAGTGTACGGCCTCCTCGTCTGTGCTACCAAATAAGTCTAGTAGTTTGACAAGAAATTCATTGGTGGTGATATGGACCTCGCCGTTGAGACAACAAAAGCTTGGAGTTTCATACGGAAATTTAGCAACTTTAAATTTGGAACAAGCGGTGGGTGTAGGCAATACATTTGCGGTCATTGGCGTACACTGTAGCTCGGTTGCGGCGTGCGGGTGGGTCAGCCGGCATAGCCGTTGACTACAACGGGTCATAGGTGCCCGTTGTCTTTTCGCCATCGAACTTTCAACAACACTGCTGCCTAGTGTTCGCTCAAAAGTGTGTGCATCAAAGTCTTACAATTTATAAAACTGAAATTAAGCAAAAGCGAACCCGCAGTGTACGGATCGGCGTAGTAAAACAAGAATTCCAGAGTATCGAACTCAAGGATTTGGGGGAAACAAATTCAGTTCACCAATTGTCAAACGAGTAAATGTAAAAACTTTGCAAATATATTGGGAAAACAACAATTCTAAAGATTTAAGTATCCAATTGTGGCAATTGATTCAAGATATTCTAAGGATATAAGGACAGAGTCGGGATTGCAAAGGAATATCTAATGTAAGGTTATGTACGGGGAAGTTCCAAAACCTTATATGTTTTACCCAAAGGCTCTCTCTATAAAGGTTGTTGAGGATGCAATACAAAAAGGATGAAATGATAAGAATTACTCTCAAAGACCCATGCCCAAACCCAAGGAATCAAAGAAAAGCCAAGACGGTTAAGGTTGTGAAACTCGAAACCGAAATAGAGGATGTTGAGTCTCACTACTACCTAGAAAAGGTGTTCACCACTTAGCGTGCGTGCAAATAAGGTTTAATTATAAAACTAGAAATCAAGCAAGCGAACCCGCAGTGTACGGATCGATATAGTTGAGCAAGAATTCCAGAGTATCAAACACAGGGATTTGGGGGGAACAAATTCAATTCTAGATTATCAAGCGAGTAAATGTAAGAGCTTTTCGAATTATTGGGAAAACAACAATCCTAAAGATCCAGGAATCCAGCTGTGGCAATCGATTCAAGATATACTAAAGATATAAAGACAGAGTTAAGGCATGCAAAGGTATACGGATGTAAGGTAATCGTACGGCGAAGTTCCAAAGACCTTATATGACTCACCTACAAGACACTCTCTATAAAGGTTGTTGAGGCTTCAATATAGAAAGGTTCTAAAGGTAAGAATTAATGTCAAATACCCACACTTGTAACCCAAGGATCAAGACTAACTAAACCGATTAAGGTTGTGACACTCACAATCGAGGTAGAGGTTGTTGAGGCTTCACTACCACCTAGAAAAGGGCAAACCAAGACTAAGTTAAAGCAAATCTTTAACTTTGGATTAAAGTAAAAGCAAGCTCGTAAACTAACACAAAATTACGGGTGGTTCTTGAGTTCCACGGCCGTGGAAGCTCAAGAACAGACCGTGGATTAGGGTTGTCGGCGATTCTCTCTAACTCTCAGGGTCTAATCTGTTTACGATCGATCTATCATCATCTAAGCCACAACTATCAACCCTTCACCTTAGAATTGTTAAAGGGTTTTAGCCAACAATAGTCATATTGATATCAAATTCAAGGTTTAGAAGAATGAAAGATGAAAACTTCCGAAAACTTTCAATAACTTTAAAGTCAATCTCAAATCCACAAATCAAGAACAATAACGTCAATAGATTTGGAATAATGCAAACAATCACGAATCTTAGATAAGAAGGAAGAATGGGATGTCAATCCGTCTTCTAAATCAAACCTAAATGAGAAGCGAAATCTTCTCACGAACAATCTTCCAAATCTTCCACTCTTCCGTCAATCCGGAAATCTCAAGGGTAGAACGCAAATCTCTCAATCACAATCTCCGCAAGATGTGAAATTAGGGCAATTCCAAGGTGCAAAGCGGAAATGCGTCTCAGCGTAAGCGAAGGTGTAGTGCGTCTAAGCAGAGGTGACGGAATCTCTCTTCGTCCGTCCTTTTATAGTGTAAGATAAAATATCGGCCCGGCCCAATCTCGTAAAAGATCGTGGCTTAAAGTGTGGCGAAAAAGATCGCCAAGATCACGGTCGTGGAAGGGTTCCACGGCCGTAATTTAGAGCGTGGAAAGCGTCACGGTTTGACACAACTCTTCCACGGCCGTAGAAGTTGCTCGAATGAACCACGCTTCCCTTGCCAAGGTTCCACGGCCGTGGACTTGAACGTGGAATATAGTACGGCCGTATTTTAGAGCGTGGTTTAGGGCTAGAACATGATTCTTCCTTTCCTCGTGCTATTCTTCAAGTTAGCACATCCTTAGCTCCTAGGAATGTCCTCAATTCATGGACATGCTCAATCAAACTCCATCCTTGCTCAATTCCGTTCGGAAATAGCTCTTAATTGCCTACAATCAACATAAAGCTTGTGTAGATCTCTATATCGACATTATAGACAAACTAGCTCACAAATGCATCAATGCTTAATCAATGACTATCGATATGGATGAAATACACTTAGAAAACGTGCCTAAAATATCACAATATTTCATGCTAACAAATAACCCCATACTTGCCACTTGCTTGCCCCTAAGCAAGGTCTTTCAAAAGCTTTAAAACACAAGTTAGGATAAAATATGTGTACCTTCTCAAAGCAATACTTCTTTTGGATGAATGTGCCTTCTAATCAATAGATCATTCTCAAATCTTGCTTCATTCGTTTATAAGACTTTCATACACTTAATCAAAGAGTAAAGAGTAAAGAAAGCTCATGAATCAATCAAACTTCCATACAAACATCATAACCTTCAAACATTATCAAAATCAATCATAAGAAACTTCAATGTAGTACGGCCTTTAACAATTCTAAGGTGAAGGGTTGATAGTTGTGGCTTAGATGATGATAGATCGATCGTAAACAGATTGGACCCTGAGAGTTATAGAGAATCGCCGACAACCCTAATCCACGGTCTGTTCTTGAGCTTCCACGGCCGTGGAACTCAAGAACCACCCGTAATTTTGTGTTAGTTTACGAACTTGATTTTACTTTAATCCAAAGTTAAAGATTTGCTTTAACTTAGTCTTGGTTTACCCTTTTCTAGGTGGTAGTGAAGCCTTAACAACCTCTACCTCGATTGTGAGTGTCACAACCTTAATCGGTTTAATTAGTCTTGATCCTTAGATTACAAGTGTGGGTATTTGACATTAATTCTTACCTTTAGAACCTTTCTATATTGAAGCCTCAACAACCTTTATAGAGAGTGTCTTGTAGGTGAGTCATATAAGGTCTTTGGAACTTCGCCGTACGATTACCTTACATCCATATACCTTTGCATGCCTTAACTCTGTCTTTATATCTTTAGTATATCTTGAATCGATTGCCACAGCTGGATTCCTGGATCTTTAGGATTGTTGTTTTCCTAATAATTCGAAAAGCTCTTACATTTACTCGCTTGATAATCTATAATTGAATTTGTTCCCCCCAAATCCCTGTGTTCGATACTCTGGAATTCTTGCTCAACTATATCGATCCGTACATTGCGGGTTCGCTTGCTTGATTTCTAGTTTTATTATTAAAGCTTATTTGCACGCACGCTAAGTGGCGAACAAGTTTTGGCGCCATTGCCGAGGATTTGGTCTAGGCCGAATTCGGCTATCGGTTATCAAGCTTGGGAGCTTCTCCCTTGTTATTTGATATCTCTTTGAGTGCATGCGTAGGTCTAGGAACACCGAGGACCTTAGATAAGAAGGACGAACGGGATGTCAATCCGTCTTCTAAATCAAACCTAAATGAGAAGCGAAATCTTCTCACGAACAATCTTCCAAATCTTTCACTCTTCCGTCAATCCGGAAATCTCAAGGGTAGAACGCAAATCTCTCAATCACAATCTCCGCAAGATGTGAAATTAGGGCAATTCCAAGGTGCAAATCGGAAATGCGTCTCAGCGTAAGCGAAGGTGTAGTGCGTCTAAGCAGAGGTGACGGAATCTCTCTTCGTCCGTCCTTTTATAGTGTAAGTAAAATATCGGCCCGGCCCAATCTCGTAAAAGATCGTGGCTTAAAGTGTGGCAAAAAAGATCGCCAAGATCACGGTCGTGGAAGGGTTCCACGGCCGTAATTTAGAGCGTGGAAAGTGTCACGGTTTGACACAACTCTTCCACGGCCGTAGAAGTTGCTGGAATGAACCACGCTTCCCTTGCCAAGGTTCCACGGCCGTGGACTTGAACGTGGAATGTAGTACGGCCATATTTTAGAGCGTGGTTTAGGGCTAGAACGTGATTCTTCCTTTCCTCGTGCTATTCTTCAAGTTAGCACATCCTTAGCTCCTAGGAATGTCCTCAATTCATGGACATGCTCAATCAAACTCCATCCTTGCTCAATTCCGTTCGGAAATAGCTCTTAATTGCCTACAATCAACATAAAGCTTGTGTAGATCTCTATATCGACATTATAGACAAACTAGCTCACAAATGCATCAATGCTTAATCAATGACTATCGATATGGATGAAATACACTTAAAAAACGTGCCTAAAATATCAAAATATTTCATGCTAACAAAAGGCAAGCCAAGGCTAAGTTAAGGCAAATCTCTAACTTTGGATCAAAGCAAAAGCAAGGGTCGTACGACAGAAAAAACCACGGCTAGATCTTAAAGAACCACGGCCGTGGAACTCAAGAACATGTTGTGGAAAAGTTCGACGACGAGGTTTCTCACAACTCTCAGGGTCCAATCTGTTTTGGTTGAATCTATCATCATCTATGCCACAACTGTCAACCCTTCACCTTAGAATCGATAAAGAATTTTAGCCAACAATCATTGTCATTGAATCAATAATCAAATTTAAAAGAGAAAAAGTGTAAAATCTCAAAAACTCAATAATAACCAAATAGTCAATCACGAAAACAAACAACAAGTATATGTGTTCAATGAAAGTGGAATAGGGAACAGAAATCCTCACAACAATCTATAGGAACAATGAAGAACGGGATGGCAACCCACCTTCAAATGTAAACCCTAAGATCTTCCTAAGTACGCAATCTCGAAATGCGTCCTTCTCGGGATCTTCCCTGTACGCAATGGAATCTTCCTAAGCAATCTCTAATGAAATGTAGCGTATGCAGCCGTTCTCCTTGTCGGTGAAGGTCTAACTCCGCCTTCAATGTTAAAGGCTATCGGATATTTGTAGGGATAAATCTGGGGTTTACAGACAAAACCCTAAATATTTCGGCTGAAAAGAAGTCGAGCCTGATGGTATCAGAAAATACTCCGGGCCGCGTCAGATGGTATCAAAGAATACTTTGGGGCTCCAAACGGTATCAGAAGATACTTTGGCGCATCCTAACTTCCTTTTATGCTCCTTTTTGTCCCTCTTCAAGGTTTGATCCTTAAATGTGCCATTTCGCTCCATAATTCGCCAAATTACCTACAAATGCAATAAAACTCTGTGTAGACCTCTATTCTCGCAAACTAGGTGAATATAACCATAAATGTCATGAATGTATGTCTATGCATGCAAAATAAAGGGAAAATCTACATAAATACATGCCTAAATATAGGTCATAATTCAAGTCATCAGCTATTTGTATATTGCTTCAACAAGCAACGAACTGCAGCAGGGGGGAAGCTTTGGTATCGGTAGATAAATCTGTAGTAGTTATATTTGATTAACAAAATACTAGTCGAATGTATATGTCTAATGAAGGGTTACAATACGAAGCGGTGAAAAAGTTAGCCGTCATTGGGGCAAAGTAAAAAGGAGTGTATCTGCAAAAACAACAAGCAGACACAGGGCTCAGCATGCAACAGACAATGGAGCAGATAGTTGTGGCTATCCTAGAAAAGGGATTCAATTAGCAAGACGGAGGTTTTTAAAGCGTTGAAAAGAATGTAGCAACAAAAGTATGTAGACAATTGTACCCATTGACAAGCAACAGGAGGTTGCAAACATGGTTGAAGGCATTTAGAAGGAGTTACGTACAAAGAAGAATAGCCAATCAACGAAAGCACATGAAACCATATTGTTTCAATAAAAGTACAAGAAACAATTGGGGGCATTTAGGAAATATTCGCTCCAAAAGGTGTGTACAAGTTTAATATTAATAACCCAAGAAGTATGCTTGAACAATATGCAAACGCAGTGTACGGATCAATTGCAATAAAAGCAAGAATTCCAGGGGTCGAACACAGGGACTATGGTGAAACAAAGTACGGTAATCAGGTTGTCAAATAAACCACTAGAAGCAAATTAAAGCAATCAAAGATGATATAAAAATCAGATAAAGGGAATGCAGATTCTAGGGATTAAAGCATCCAGTTGTGGTTCTAACTCAAGATCTCAAAAGATAACGTGGACAAAGCTGAGGTTTGCTAAGGAAGGTGTTTCTAAAGTGGGAATAGATCATCGGGTAAATCTCACTACTCTATCCCAAACCAAAGCTCCTCTCACCGGGTAAGTCTCAAGATACTAAGGAAAGGAACTATAATCTCAAACCAACATACCACCAAAGGGAATAGAATCAACCTTTACCGGGTAAGTCTCAGGCTAACTCACAAAGATGAGATGAAGGCACACTCTAACCCCAATAAAGGATAAACCTTTATTACCTACACTCATGATCTTGGGTAAATAAACAAAGGAATCACCGGGTAAGTCTCATCCTAGGCTTGCGTTGAACCAGGAAAGGTATAACAAGGATATGATTTTGCAAACTGAAACTCTTAACTCAGATAAGGTTCAGGAAAGGTTCACCTCGTTCAGTTATATTCCATCCTGGCCGAGATGTTCAATGACTGACCAAGGTGTTCTACGGTTAAGGTAAAGACTCGAGCTTTCAAGGCCCTGCTGAGGTTAAGATCATTCTGTCATCGTCTTTCCCACAACTTTCAGCTACCCTAGAATCGCATAAAGAACTTAGCCAACAATCATCATGATAACAATAATCAAATTTATAAGAAAGGAATCAATATTCAAACAAGAAAACCTTAACAAAAAGGTCTGAATAACTGAATCAAACTAACAACAATCAACGTTCCTCAATCACAAATCATAAAAGACAACAAAACCAAAAGCCAACTAAGAAGATCTTACAAACTCCTTCAAAGCCAACTTCAACTTGATTCCTTCCTTGAACTTCAACCTTCAAAACTTCCTTCAACTCTTCCTTCAAACTCTTCAGAAAATCCTCCAAAAAATCCTTGATCCGAAGATAGGTGATCCGTAGATGCTGAATTATAGAAAATCAGCCCATATATATAGGAGAATTATCTTCCAAAGATAAAGTATTTTAAAAAGATAATTTTCTAGAAAATATATCCATATCTCTCAAAATAAATCAGCCAAATATAATATTTTCCTTCTAGAAATCCAGCCAAAAATATGTGATATTCTCTTTCCAAAAAAAGAAGATCTCAGCCAAAAATAAAGATCTTGTCGGCCGTAAGGTGTTCGCCTCGGTGCAGACGCTCCTCAAGATCACCTCGGTCGAGGTGGTACTGTAGCTGACCGAGGTGAATCTCAACTGAATGTAAATCATCTTGAATTTGGTCCAAAATCAATCCTCTAAATCATTTCCATGCTTCATGAGATCTTCTCAAAGCTCCAGAATGTAGCTCCAATGACTCCTTAGCTTCCTTAGCTCCATTTCGGTCCAAAACGTGCCATTTTCCCTACAATTACAACGAAATTAGGTGCAGACCTCGATTCCCGTAAAGGTAGACAAAACAACAATATAATCAAAGAATATACATCCATACATGCAGATTTATGAAGATAAAACGTCTAAACCAATCCCAAAATCTAGACTATAATACATGCTATCAAAATACCCCATACTTGTCTCTTGCTTGTCCCCAAGCAAGTTCTAAATCTTAGATACAAGATAGAATGGATTATAAGTCAGAAAAATCAATGAATAACATCTCAAAACCTTTTGTGGTGTGCTCCACTCATAGATCACCCTAAGAGAATGCTTCATGGCAAATAAAATCAAGACATGATCAAAACATTTTATAAATATAAGAAAGGTGTTCCTCTTTTCATAAAATCATAGAATGCATAATAAATCATAATTATTGAAATCAATCATGTATAATCCAGTTTAAACCACCAAGTCAATCAACAAGCTCGAGGTCTTAAGGGCTTCCAAGAGAGGTCAAGAAACGTGTAAGGGTGAGATGTATATAGGGTATGTGGTGCTAGAATCCGGGAATAGGACCTTACTTCACTTTCTTTGAATCTGAACATCCTCCACCAATAAGCTTTGCTTATTTTACTTTACTTTTTGGGATGCATGGACAGAGGTGCACAATAACCGAAGCCTAGGAGATCAGCAATCATCAATTTCTCGAGATGCCTCAAACCCTTGATGCACATACCAAGACCCGTTAGGAATATCGCTCAATCCGACTTTGGCAAGACACAAACACCTGGCTATGTGAATGGTGCCGAGTTACTCATCATCATTATTGACTTCCCCAAACCTAATTGTTTCTTTCTAACAGTTTCAGCCAACATCTCATCTTCACTTTCACTTGCTTTTCTTTGCTTGCTTTTAAATTCCTGGATAGGTAAAGAGAGGCAAATATGTATATGAGAGGCTAAAGCATGGTCAAGAACAACAAGAGAATGAATTTCCTTAATCATCCCAGGAAGAATGTGATAGAACTCATCATGTGGTGTCAACCTTCAAATTCAACATAGTTTTGATAAAAACAAAGTATTAAACATGCTAAAACTTCAAACAAAGCATTTTGCAACTTAAATATATCATAAAACCTTTTGAGCATATAAAGATTTTAAAACCAATCTACAAACAGAATCATCATCGAGGTCATATCCAGAGAAGAAGCACAAGAACGTTTCGAAAAACTTTTCAGTTAAAGCCACATCGGTCGAGGTGTTCTGGCGTCATCCGAGGTGTTCATCCTCGATCGGCCATGAACGTCTCGGTCGAGGTCATAAAAATTTTTTTTCAAACAGGTTTTCGACGTTTTTTCAAACAAAAACCTGTATGTATGCATGTAATGACAGATAAACACATAGAGCCAAGTAAAGCATAATAAGATCATAATATCCAAGGGAGTCATACAAACATACACATAAGTCACATAAAATACATCCAAATACCCCATACTTGGGACACATTGTCCCAATGGGTCAAATATAAGTCTAAGAACAGAATACTCACCGGACCTAGCTGAACTGCATAATAAATAAGAAAAGAAATCCATGAAGCTCTAGTCCTCATCAGCTGGCGGTGATGGATGTGGAATGTATGTTTGTTGGGTCGGGTCGAAAGGATAACCCATAACCTGCTGATGTTGGATCTCCATCATCCGTCTGGTGTAGTGCTTGCTCTCCAACATTTGATGCGCCCATCCCTCGATATGTCTACGCTCCTCCTCGAAGCGCTCATGAATGTCGACTGTAAGGGCTGCGTAGGAGTCAATCATTTGCTCAGTAAGATCATCTATCCTCTGATGTGCCTCGTGATCTCTGAATCAGCGACGGGATCTGCGCTGAGGTGGATTTGGTGGTGCTGCTCTCTCCTCCTCTGTCGCCTCATCATCAAGGTCGACAACTGGAACACTAGGGCCGCCGGTATCAGTACCGGTCTCCACAACAGCTCCTCCATCATAACCCTCCTCTTCATCATCGTCAGCTGGATCTCTAGCATCTTGCATGTAGGGAAACCAAGCAGCAGAGTAGTACTAGCGGTCAAAGACAGAAAATTAAGATGACCACATAATGCCCTGTGGTGTAGTCGTCTCCCATGGCATGACAACGTAAGGCGTGCCAAGGCCACGAAGAACGAGAATACGTATCGTGATCATCTCCTGCAATTCCAGCGGCTTCGCAGCCGCGACCAGTGTATAGCTAGAAAGATCCAAACCCATAGCAGTAGCGATGTGGGTCACCAACCCACCACAACAGATATCTCCTATAGACTTGCCCTTGATCTTGTGCAAGTCCTCTACCAACATAGCAGCAAAATCAAGCACTCCTCTAGTCACCATGCAAAATAGACTCAGCAACTCTCCCTGACGGACCTTTTGGGGCGTCTCAGTACACGCCAGAAGTATCTCACTGAAAATCCTGTGAGCAAGGCGGAAAGAAAGATGAAATATAATACGCTCCCGGGAATCCGCGGGCCTCCACCTGTCACCGTGGTCAGTCATATGGGAAATCTAGCCCCAAAAACTCCGAGCTACTGTTCGCCACTTAGCGTGCGTGCAATCAAGTTTTAAATTTATAAAACTAGAATAAAAGCAAGCGAACCCGCAGTGTACGGATCGACGTAGATTAGCAAGTATTCTAGAGTATCGAACACAGGGATTTGGGGGGAACAAATTCAGTTGTAAAGTTGTCAAGCAAGTAAAAGGGTAAAGCTTTGCAAATATATTGGGAAAACAATAACCCTAAAGATCCAGGTATCTAATTGTGGCAATCGATTCAAGATATACTAAAAAATTAAGGACAGAGTTAAGAGTTGCAAAGGTATGCTAAGGTAAAGCAATGTACGGTGAAGTTCCAAGGCTTTATATGACTTATCTAAACACACTCTTTATAAAGGTTGTTGAGGCTTCAGTATAGAAAGGATCTAAAGACAAGAATTAATACCAAATACCCAAACTTGTAACCCAAGGATCAAGACTAACTAAACCGATTAAGGTTGTGACACTCGAAATCGAAGTAGAGGTTGTTGAGGCTTCACTACTACCTAGAAAAGGCAAGCCAAGACTAAGTTAAAGCAAATCTTTAACTTTGGATTAAAGTAAAAGCAAGGTTCGTAAACTGAAGTAAATCACGGGTAGTTCTTGAGAATCACGGCCATGGAAACCTAAGAATAGGTCGTGATTTAGGGTGTCGACGATATTTCTCTAACTCTCAAGGTCCAATCAATTTACGATCGATCTATCATCATCTAAGCCACAACTATCAACCCTTTACCTTAGAATTGCTAAAGGGTTTTAGCCAATAACTGTCATTATAATATCAAAATCAAGATTTAGAAGAATGAAAGATGAAAACCTTCGAAAACCTTCAATAAAACTCAAATCAATCTCAAATCCACACACAAGAAGAATAATGTATATCGGATTCGGAAACAAACACAAACCAATAACAATCCTTAACTTGATAAGAACGAAGAACGGGATGTCAATCCATCTTCTAATCAAACCTAAGGACAAAAGGCGCAACTTCCGCCACACACAACTTCCAAATCTTCAAGCCTTCGTAAATCTTCATCGCAAAAATGCAACTCTCCGCACGTCCAATGAAACCCTAGGCACGTGTAAGTGAGCGTAAGCGAAGGTGCCGAATTCTCCCTCCTTCAGCCCTTTTATAAGGAAGGATAAAATAACCGTCCGGCCCATATGCGTAAACAATGTGTCAATATTTTATTCGTCAAAAGATTGCTTAAATCACGGTTTCATGGCGTTCCACGGCCGTGGTTTAGAGCGTGGAAGTGGATTACGGTTCTTCACAACTTCCACGACCGTACTTTATACCGTGTAACTCTTTGGAATGCTCCACGTTCATGTTGCCAAGATCCACGGCCGTGCTTTTGGGCGTGGACTTCCCTACGGCCGTATTTTAGAGCGTGGAAGTGTAAATTGCTTGTAGTTTCTTTTGTGTCATGCCGTTCCTCCTCCTAGCATCTCCCTTGGCTTCTTTGATGTGTCCTCAATCCTTGGATGTGCTCAATTCATCTCCTTCCTCTCGCAATTGGTTTGGTTTTAGCTCTTATTCACCTATAATCAACACAAAGCTTATGTAGACCTCTATATCGATAATGTAGATAAACTAGCTAACAATTGCTTCAATGCCTTATCAATGAACACTATAATGAGTGAAAAACTACTAGAAACAGTGTCTAAAATATCCCAATATTTCATGCTAACAGCTACCAATTGGTAAGGAAAGTCAGTCACTGTCGGGGTAGGGAAGCCGAAAATCTCCCTAAACTGGTCCATAGGAACTACATAGTTCCTGTTCAGCAGCCGGTACTTGATCCCATTTTGCTCTGGCACGTAAGTAACTGAGCTCACAAACTCCATTGTCGGCTCTAGATAAGCCGGTGCTCTAATGTCAATAAACTCCTCCTTCCAAACCATGGAGATCATCTTCCTCATCCAAACCATGAAGATCATCTTCCTCAAATCCTCCGCCACATGGAGGCACTCGAAGGCAAAAACATCTAGAAAACACGGGGCAACGATCAGACGCCCGCAAATACGATCAAAGTCCTTTTGGTGACGCTCATGGATCACCGGAATTGCAAACTGAGAAGCAGAGGAAGGGGAAGACTGATGGGAGTTGCTAGGCCTATCCCTCTAGGCCAACTGACGATCAAATCTGTTGCTCATATTTTCTGACTAGGTCACCTTAATGCCTGCATCAGCAAGGCACACACAATATCAAACACCGTCAAGGTTAGGAGATCCACCTCCTACACCCCATAATCATACCCTAAACCATAACTCATATCTAAACCTCGATACCTCAACATAACTCACAAATGCCTAAGGCATTACCTCAACATATACATCAACAAACACACCATACACAACACTAGCATAGCCTCACTCTGAAGCTAAGCCATAAGGAAAAGGATAGACATATACCACACTTGGTATGTCTTGGACAAACGCACCTGCGGAAGCAACAAGGTGTAGGGGCGGTGACACACTCCATGGGGAGGTGACACTCAGCCGCAGGGGTGGCGACACAAGCTCAGCCGCAGGGGTGACGACACAAGCTCCCGCAGGGGCGGCACTGTCAAGGCGCAGGGACGGCTAACACAACAGAGGGAAATTCTCTACTTCTCTTCACTCCTCTCACTAGATCTCTTCACTACTTCCATTGCCAAAGGCTACAACAACATATATACATACATATACTCATCAACAAATATCCAGGAAGATCAAACACTAGCATAGCTTATGGATTTTCTAATCTAAAGAAGAGGAAAGGAAGGAAAGAAGAAACAAGAAGAGGAAAGGATTACCACAACAGTTCAAAAGAAGGAGAAGAACCTCACAACCAGCTATCCAAATCACAACAACCTCAACCTCAACACAAAAACCTCATCATGATCAAAGCTTCTCTTGCATAAGCCAACTCTTGCAAGATTTCCAAGAAAAACTCAAAGGAAGAAGGAAAGAGAATAAGAACGTGGAAAAGGAGGAGACTGAAGAAAGAAATAGGAAACCTTCATCAAGAGGAAGAAGGGTTTCCTTATAAAGGAAGCAAAGGAAAAAGAAATGGTCAAAGAAGGTGGCGCCTGACGCCGAAACCGCGGGGGCGGTCCTCAGCGCCGCGGGGAGGCACTGCACCTGCGGCCAAGTCATGATGCAAGGGCAGGATCCTTATAAAACTAAGGATATTCTAATAATGCTCCCAAGTCCTTGTACGGAACAATCTCAAGAGGGTGCCAAATTGACAGATTAAGTCCACTCATAAACATGGTGCATAGGGTGGCAATGGAGGCTGAGATGCCGGCCTTTATATGCATGTCATCGAGCTTGGCCAAGTAGGCCGCTAGAGTAAGTTTTCCTTGTTGGAGCTCGGCAATTTGCAACCGCATGTCATTCTTAAAGTCGACAGGCACACACTTCTTTATCGTAACGTACATCAATTGATCAAATGTCATCACCGGTGCCCATCCTCGGATCTCACGGTTGGTATCATACAAGTTCCACCAAGACTTGACATCACCTTCTAAATAAAGGTTTGCCGCTTTGATTTTCTTGTACTCCTCAGCGGTAATGCTTCAAGGCTCTCTTCATGTTCAGTGCCAAATCAAGAAAAGAAAACGGGTTATATTCTCCATAAAACATAGGAAAGTTAACCTTACCTTCCCTTAGAGCTTTGTAGGGATCCAGGCAGGGTCGTGTCATGTAGGCATCTTTAGGATAGGCTCACCGTTGGCCACCGTCAGGCCGTTGGCACTCATTGATGGGTTTTCATGCTTTGCACGTTAGGAGGAGGCAACCATTATTCTCCTCGGTCTTGGTTCTCAAACAGTTCTCGGACAGGGGGTGCCATGGGCGGACATGTGCCAATCTAATTCGGAATCATCTTCTTAGAACTCATCAAAATCACCCCGCTCGTCATACTCATCAAAGTCTTGGTATGTAGGTTACCGGCTGGGCCGTTGACGGCATTGTCCGGACCGATCTTTCTCGAGACCATGAAGGAGTTTGCTTTGTTGTCGGCTACGATACAAGGGCTCCTCCTAGGTTTTATGGAAGGTACGAGAGGCACCCCTACAGTTGGGAAACCGCCCCTGCTATTTTGCCCCAGATCGCGCCGATTTGTTTTTATCCCGTTTTTATTTCCTTCCATAGATAGAAGATCCGATCTTTTATCTTATTGGCCGGCTTTCCTATCTTCTTCCTAACCCTAGAACACCTTTTCTTCTATCTTTCCCCTTGAGTCTTGCTGAACGTGTAAGTCTTTTGTCTTTGGATTCTCCTACACGTTCTTGAGTTGCTGCATCTTGCTTCCCTTCTGTTTCTCTTTCTTTCTCTTTTCTCCTTTTCTTCTTTTCCAAAGATCAAGATCGAGTCTTGATCCTTGTTGGTTGTTCCGTTGTTGATTAGGTGATATTCACATGCTCCCTTAGTTGAGTCTTGACGTGTGTGGATCAAAGGAACAAGCTTTGGATCCCCAACTGTGGTTCTGCTATCAAACAGAAGCCCGACAATTGTTTTTGACAAGAAAATGCCCCCGCACCTCCTCTTGCCACCCCTTCGAATCTGCCCAGGGCCACCCCTGCGCCTTGTCCAACCCCCTTGCTGTTCTTCCTGTAGTCTCCCTGTCTTTGGTGACCTGCTTCCTTCCTTGCTTCCCTCGTTCCTTTCCTTGGCTTTTGTGGATGTTGTTGACCCTTGGTGATCTGTAAGACTAAGGTTGGGACCTTAGTTTGAGTAGATCTTTTAGAGATCATGAAGACTAGAAGTTATAGACTTCTAGCAATCTTTTGGTTCCTGATTCGTGATGCCTTGTGTGAATAGGCTTTCTTTCCTCCTTTCCTGTGGGAAACTGAGTTGTTTGCTTACCCTTTGAGTTACCTTCGAGTGAGGTAAGTCCCCTGGATTTACTTAGCTGCATTCCGTAAATGAATATGATAGTTTTGGCTTGTTTGTGTTGTTATTTATTGTTATAACCAATAATAGGACACAGATTGACCTTTATATCCGTAATTGGCCCAAGCGTATTATAACCAGGCAGTTACCGCTTGTCCAGCTCAGAATGGGGAAACTAGGAGGTGTTGTTGCGACCAGTCCAGCAGGTGACAAAAGGATGCATACATTTGATTCCTGGTGGTGAAAGGGGAAAGAGGCGAGAACGTAGCGATTCTCGTGTAACAACCATAAGTTGAATTAGTAAAGGGTTTAACCTTAATAAAAGATAATAACCGGATGAGTGTGAGCACCATTATGTGTTTTACTTTACCTTATGTGTGTTTGTGCCTTTACACTCTTTCTGATATCTAGAATGTTAGCTAACGGTTTATACCGATGTTGTAGATTCCTTGCAGGACATAGGTGCTGTTAAGTGATCCGGATGGTGTGGTCACCCGGGGTTCCCGTACATTATAGGAAGGATCGGGTTCATATTTCAGTTGTTGTCTTTCCTTTTGTTTTGAACTCGGCTGCGAGTCTTTTACGTTTTCCTTTGTTATAACCTTTGGTTTTATATTGAGTTTTGGTTTTCGCTTATTTGTGCTTTGTTGTAAGATTTGTTGTGTCGTTGCTACTCTGAGGGCCGGGATCCATTGTGAGGTCCTAGCCCATAATGCTTTGAGTTCTAAAAACATGGGGTGTTATAGAGGGAAAGTCTCATAACGCTGCCGGTGGTGCTCATAACACTTGTGCTAGTTCTCTGTGTCGACATAGAGGAAGCCATCCGGAGAAGGACCAAAGTTATCTTCTCTCTCATTAACGGACTCATGGCCGTCATGGTGTAATGGACATTGACTTTCAATGACTGAGGCAAACTGTTGACTATTATACGGTTCGGCTTCCAAAATATTTTTGCCTTTGCAACGTCCATTGGACGTGGAAGCATTGACCAATGTTTCATTTGGATTTGTTGGGGTGAGACATTGGACGGTCATTAGGGCAAGACCATGTGCCTTCAAATTTTCTAGATCTTGTCTAAGAGAGGCATTTTCTTCAAATAAGGAGACATTGAGCTCTTGTCGATCATGAGAATCTTGAGAAGTTTCCATTTCAACGTTAGTCATAATTCCAAATCAACACACACAATTGCAAGCAATCGAATGAGTAGGGTGACAAGTTAAGTCAATGTTACCCGAGTTCAAGTGCATTAGGGTTCTACTATGGGAAGACAATTTAGCAATTAAGCAAGTAAGGCAAATCCAACCAAATTGAACGAATTGCAAACAAATAAACAAGAGATAGTTTACAAATGTATTTAAGAAAATGGAGGGATACGAAATAGACGGATTGTTTAAACAGAAAGTACTGCTTGCTTTCGTCTTGTGACCTTATTAAAAATACCCGATTTTTTGGCTGGATCGGTTTTCCGGACTTCTTTTCACTTTGTGTTTGGTTTTGTTTCTTTTTTTTTGAAATTTTTTGTGCAAATTTTCAATGGTGAAAAAATGCAAGAGAGGAATCAACTTTTTAAATAAATAATTTTTTTAGTATTAAATGTGACACCCCGAATCCGTTGGACCCGGGATGCTACGGACGAGACCTCACAATGGGCCCCGACCCTTAGCCTGACAACAATTTCACCGGACCTTTCCAACAAGGCACAAATAAAGGCCAAAACAAAATCAATTTAATGCAATGAAATAAATCCCGAAAACAACAAGAAAGGAAATACATAAGCCGTCTAAACAACAACGCCAACAATACACAATATACAACAATAATACACGGACTCCATTCCCCAATCGACCTACGATGTGCGGAACCCCAGCTGCCCACTCCTCTGGATCACTCGACCACACCTAACCTGCACATCAACTACAACATTCAGTATAAAACCGTTAGCTCACATTCTAGGCATTATAAAGATAACAAGGGCACAAACACACACATAAGAATACATAACACACAACATGCTCATATACATACACATTCGGTTCTTATTCTCTGTTTAAGTTATTCCATTTCTATTTCCATTCGTTTAAAGTGTGACACGAGAGTCTTATAACTCTCGCCTCTGTCCCCGTGTAAACAACAAGAGTGATGCGGAGCTCAACCCGTATACCATGTGGAGTGGTGAAGAAGCCCGCCCGTATACCATGTATGGCCTGGTCGCAAAGAACCTCCCAGTCTCCCTCGAAAGTTGGGTAGTGATGTCACCGCCTGATAATAATAAACAATAGGCCAAATAGATATAACCAAGTTGTCCTAATTCGGTTTCATGATTATAAACAAAGATAAAGCACACACCACCATCACATATCCAAACAATGCGTAAAAGCGAGAAAAAAGAAGTCCGTAGACTTACCTCGTCCCAACAATCAAACCAATCACATTTCCCGTAGGAATATAACCAAAGTCTGTTCAAGACAAGGCACAATAATAAACAACCACTCATATAATCTAGAAGTCTAAGTCCTATATGATATCAAAAGGTCATAACCCATACCCATACTACGATAACATGCCTAGTCTCAACAACACTCCAAGGTAACATCACTATGCTAGGATATGCACATCCTAGCCCACAATCCCACAAATATAAACTCACAAACTTAACTCTCACAAGCCTCACAAGGCATCCATATCCTCATCCCATGAACCAACTCAATAACATACAGTCCTTGACACTTAGAACATTCCAACAACCTTTCCAAACTTGCCTAAGGTCCACAAGCCACTACATGGCATTCCAACTATCCTAGGTCCAAACCTAGCATGCTTATAATCATCAACACTCTCTAAGGTCATCAATGAACCCATACTCAAGGGAGGGAACTCACCAAGCAAAGACACAGGTGAGGAAGAAGGAAGAGTAGCCGCGAAAGGGACAAGAAGACCGCAAGGGAGAGCTGACAGAGCCAGTAGCCGCCCCTGCGGCTCACTGGGCCGCCCCTGCGGCTCACTGGGCCGCCCCTGCAGCTAGGCTTGCCGCCCCTACGGCTCAATGCCTTGGCCGCCCCCGCGGCGCTATCCAGCCGCGGGTGCGGTCGAGCTCTAGTGGGCGATCTACGATGGCTTCTTCGACGATTGCTTGATGTGCCATGGTCTCCTAGCTTCTTTGCTTGGCTCTAGAACATCCACACACATAAACATCATTGTACAACTCTATCCAAGCTCGATCTAAGCACATGCAAGCCAAAGGGGAAGAAAACAAGATGAATCCATGGCTTCCACCATTGAAGCTCAAGGAAGGAGATGAAGATGAAGAAATGGAGAGGGAGGAAAGGGCTTACCCTTACAAATCCAGATCTATAGAACCACACTACTGAACATCCAAACAAGAAGAAGAGAGGGAAGATCATCAAGAAGGGCTTCCAAGTGCTTCCAAGACAAAGAGAGAAGAAGGAAAAAAGGGAGAGAAGCTTTCACGTGAAATCAAGAATGATAGAAGAGAGAGAGAAGTTCAGCTGAAGGGATAAGCCAAAGGGAGACTAGTGAGGGGACGACTTAGAGGAACGAGGGGTTGGTTCCCTAAAACGAAGGGTCACACCCTCCAACGAAGGGTCGGTGCGGGATGCTCGAATAAAACTCGTCACTCAACATCTCGTGCTTGCGGGTAAACTAAGCCGTGCCTGCGGGGAGGTCAATAAACCGCTCAATACCCGGAATAAAAATTCCGAATGTTAAATCAAAGATGAGATATCGTATTTTTAGATGAACATACAAAGAATGATGAAGAACATGATGAAGACCATGAAGAAAGGTGAAGAACGAAGGTAAAAAAAGGATGATAGTGATAACACAAAAAAAGCAAGAGTAAAAAGAACTTAGCTTCGATTCATTTTCTCTTATGTCAATTTGATGCGTCATTGGATACGTTCAAGGATAAAATCTAGATCTATATCGATCTGAAGCTTCAACTACTCCTTTTGTTGATGTGCAAGTGGATCCAATGATAGAATATGGTTGATGGAAGCTTTGAGATGGATGCAAAAGCAATTGGTTGATCCGATCAAGATTGATCGAGCAAGCTGTGAAGGGGAATGAATTAGTTGATTCTTAAAGAATCCTCGAGTCTAAAGGTTTGGATCTAATATCCAAGAAAGAACTTAGAGAGGGAAGAGGTGATGCCCAAATCAAGTAGGAGAATTTACCAACTAAACTTTATTAACTTGAACATGTTTTACAAATGAGGTCAAAAATCCTTTATACAGAGGATGTGACCAAAATGAAAGGTCGGAGTTAAATTATGAAATAAAAGGTCTAAAATGAAAGATCGGAATTAAAGGTCCGAAATGAAAGGTATAAAAAAAGGTGAACTAATGGGAAGGCTTAGAAGGGAATATTCCATAAGAAATATCCCTTCCATTATTACATAGACAAAATGTGGTAAATGTTGTCAAAACAGGCATGTCTCATGCCATGGTGGAGTGGAGACATGGCATGCCGCTAGCGAGACCGAGGCAAGCGATGATACGAGCGACGAGGGAGTCGGTAACTTTGTTGATGGATTTGACACATGAACGGGTGAGTTGTCCATTAGAGCAAACCAGCAAAACCTCGTCTTCCTTCTATACGGACATGGTAGTCAAGGGCGTATTAATAAGAGATTAAGCTATCGGGAACTAAAATAGCTCCAAGATGGAGAAAGCAAAGCATAATAGAGAACAAATAAGTTCAAGATAGATATTGCCATGGAGGTTGTCGTTGATGTGCTTGCTGACGCAAAGATCACGGGAGGAAAAGAGAACCTTAAAATGACGATTTAATTCGAGATTCTCGCTCAATTAACAATAAAATAAATCATTTAGAAGATTGAATAAACACAAAATCAACACATACCTTTTTGGCATTTTCCTTCTCTTTCTAGGGTTATCACACAAATTGATTGTCATCACAAAAAAGAAACTCGTATAAGTTGGTTAGGACACAATTGGCATATATAAACTCGGATTAGATGCCAAATTAGCACATAAAATCACTTGAAATCGAATATACCTGAACCAAATAAGTTTCTAGAGATCAAGTATGTACACAATTAGCAAAAAAGAAACTCAAATTAGGTTTTCAACCATAGTCTTGTGTGAACAGGCTTTCTTTTCTCCTTTCCTGCGGGAAACTGAGTTGTTGTATGCCTTTCCCTTCTTTTTCATTGTCTACTTTCGTTCTTCCTTTTCTTCTTCTCCAAGAATCAAGTTTGAACCTTGATTCTTGTTGGCTTTCTATTGATTCGTTGATGTTCATAGGCTCCCTTGGTTGAGTCA
Source organism: Fagopyrum esculentum (assembly GCA_033239045.1). NCBI lineage: Eukaryota > Viridiplantae > Streptophyta > Magnoliopsida > Caryophyllales > Polygonaceae > Fagopyrum > Fagopyrum esculentum. Next base: position 86,761,225 of record BSUD01000008.1, on the reverse strand, counting down.
TAACGTGTGGGGACCAAAGGATCAAGCTTTGGATTCCCTACTTGGTTCTGCTGTCAAAGAAAAGCCTGACATTTACTTCTGCCAAGAAACCACCCCCGCGCATCCTCCTTGTCGCCCTTACGGTTCTGCCTAGCGCCGCCCCTACGGTTCTTCCTGCAGTCTCCCCGTCTTTGGTGAGCTGCTTCCTTCCTTGCTTTTCTTGATCCTTTCCTTGGATTTTGTGGATGTTGTTGACCCTTGGTGATCTGTAAGACTAGGGTTTGTGACCCTAGCTTGTAGAGATCTCTTAAAGATCATGGAGACTAGAAGTTATAGACTTCTACCAATCGTTTCGGTTCCTAATTCCTTATGCCTTGTTGACCAGGTTTTCCGTCCTTCTTTCCTGAGGGAAACTGAGTTGCTTGCTGACCCTCGAGTTACCTTCGAGTGAGGTAAGTCCCCTGGACTTACTTAGTTGCGTTCCGTATATTAGTTTGATTGTATTGGCTTGCTTGTGTTGTTGTTTATTGTTATAATTGATAACTAGAATAGGATTGACCTTTATAACTGTAATTGGTCCAAGTGTATAATAATCGGGCGGTTACCGCTTTTGCGGTTCAGAATGGGGAAACTGGGAGGTGCTCTTGCGACCAGTCCAACAGGTGACAAAAGGATGCATACATTCTATTCTTGTTGGTGAAAGGAGACAGAGAAAAGATCATAGCGATTCTCGTGTAACAACGATAAGTTGAATTAGTAAAGGGTTTAATAAAAGATAATAACCGGCTGAGTGCAAGCACGTTTATGTGTTTTACTTTACCTCATGTGTGTTTGTGCCTTTATAGTTTTTCTGATATCTAGAATTTTAGCTAACGGTTTATACCGATGTTGTAGATGCCTTGCAAGATATAAATTCTATTGAGTGATCCGGACGGTGTTGTCAGTCGGGTTCCCGTACACTATAGGACGGGATCGGGTTTATATTTCAGTTGGTGTTTTTCCCTTTGCTTTGAACTCGGTTGCGAGTCTTTTATATTTTTCTTTGGTATAACCTTTGGTTTTATATTGAGTTTTTGATTTCGTTTAATTGTGCCTTGTTGTAAGATCCGTTGTGTCGTTGCTACTCGAGGGTCGGGACCCATTGTGAGGTCCTAGTCCGTAACGCGTCGAGTTCCCAAAACTTGGGGTTATACAATATGGTATTAGAGCTCTAGGTTGGCAACAAGGGCACTCAAAATCTTCTAAAGGCCAAATAGATAAATAAATTGAACCCGCAAGGGGTCTACGTTTTCGAAAAGGGGGTTTTGATTTTAAACTTGTCGGTCTGGGATAGATGTACGGGCGACCACCATTACCTCCGTGGATCTCAACAGTATAGTTTCTTTTATGTTGGCCTTTATGTGCTTTTCTGGATTTCTGCTTTAGCTATAGTGTGACCATATATATCTATTTCCCTATCGCAGATGGCGCGTACTAGAGCTACATCTGCTATGGGGTGAGGAAGGGGTCGACCACCTCTTCCATTCCACCTTCCATCCGTGGACGAGGACGTGTAGTGAGACCTCCAATAGCTAGAGGTCGAGGCCAAGCCCTAATTGTTGATCCGCCTATCACTGAGGCGTTTGCCAAAGAAGTAGCCAAAAGTGTTGTTCCTGAGGCTGGGAACGGGACCACCGCTAGGTCCGGCGCACAGAGAGCGAAGTCGACGGAGTCCGGTTGAGTGTCTATAGGAGCTTCTGTATATCGCGACTACGTGTAGGGAGTCGAGGAGACTATCATGACTGGAGGACCTGCACCAATGCCACCAGTACCCGCGAGATCACTTGAGGTTTCGCAAAGAGTTACACAGGTTATCGCTGCAGCTGTTAGAGCTGCTGAGGTTGCTAGAGTTCCGACCGAGGCGAGAGAGCCGAGGCCCAACTGTTGGTTGAAGGCTTTCAACCAACTGAAGGTTCCTTATTTCATGGGAAAGACTGGATTAGAGGAGGAGTTGTGGCTAGGACAACTAGATTCGGCTATGGAAGCGATCGCTTGCCTAGAGGGACGTTGAGTCGACATAGCACAGACGTTGCTGAAGGATCAGGCTCATTCTTGGTGGAGGACCATTTGTAGTAAGGTCACCAGCTATGAGTAGATGAAGACGGTGATCAGGAATCGCAGCTATGAGGAGAGATCAGCATCAGGATTTCCTTGAGACTGAATTCGAGGATCTTCCTATTGCTGAAATCGTGAGCAAGTTTCAAGAGGAGTTGTCTTTGCTAGGTCCGTCTGCACCACCCGAGGATTAGCATGTTTATCTTTCCTCTCGGAGGTTGAGAGAGTCTACCCGCTCTTATCTTGTTGGTTTCCGTTTTGACTCCTGTCACGCTAGAAAGTGTGTACGCAATAAGTCTTAAATTTATACTTGTTATAATTATCCTAATTCTTAGCGCACCCGCAGTGTACGGGACGAATGTAGAAAGATAAGTACTCCAAGGTCGAACGCAAAGACTAAGGTGAAATTGAACTAAGTTGTGATTGAATTTAGCAAAATCTAAACTAGGGAAGGAGAAAATCGCAATTTGTTTTTGTTGGTTTTAGTTGGCCAATTCAAAGATCACTACTCATGCAAATAACCAAATCAACTCAATCGGAAAGGTTGGCACAAATAAACAAATCGAACAAGATGTGATCAAGGGAGAAGGAAAACGGATTCTAGGGGTTGGAAAGTCCGGTTATGGCACGATCTCTAGTTATCTATTCATTCTTTGGATTGATTATATTATGTTGGGATTTAGTGTTTCTAAAATGGGATCAAGTACCGGGTAAGTCTCATGATCAACTAGTCCACACCTAAGGTCTTATTACCGGTTAAGTTTCTAAGAACCTAAGGATAGGATTTTAACACAAACCGGATTATTACCTAGAGGTCTAACCTATCCTTACCGGGTAAGTCTCGGAAAGGGAAGTTCTAAGCAACTATCCTAGCACTCTAAATCCAATGGAGGCTTATTAGGCTCACCATTACCTAAGGCTTTACTACTTTGGATTCTAAGGGTAAGGATTACCGGGTAAGTCTCTCCTAACACTTAGTCTCTACACTAGGACATCCTAGGGTAGGTTAAACTCAGCAAAAACTTAGGGTTTCAACAATCTTATGAACCTAGGGTGAGATCCTTCGAACCAGGAAAATCACGGTTCGTTCTACAGAAACCACGGCCATGGTTCTTCAAGAACTACCCGTGATTCCTAACAGTAGCTACGTCCATAAACAAAAATCATCCAAAGGCAAATTTAAGTTCATCCTATCATAGATCTAGCCATAACCTTCCTTTCCTAACCCTAGAATCACATCAATCTAGCCTACAACATTCATATTGGAATTCAAAACAAACAAGCATAGATTCATAATCTCCATAGCAAGAAAAATGAGAGAAAGAAGATGAGCAATAATTTCCAAACAAAATCCGAATCTGAAGATTGAATTTAGAACGACTTACAACCCTTCCCAAGGAAGGTTCAAGAGTTCAAAAACTTCTAGAAACGAATCCGAAATACAAGAGTTAGGTGTGTCTTCTCTTCTCCTCTTCAATGGCAATGGCTCCTTCCTTCTTCTTCTTGCACTTTCCTTCCTAGAAAAATCCTTCTTCCTTTTGGAATATATTTTGTGAAAAACAATAGAGAATGTGTGAGCTGCTCCCCAAAACTACCCCAATTCCCAGCTGCCTCTAACAACATTCAAGGACCACTTTTATAACCAATTTCTTCATGAGCTGGCCATGAGAGTCGTGGCACAGCTGTCACGAGAATCTGGCAAAAACCACGGCCATTTCCACGGCCGTGATTCTCCAGGAAACCGTGATTTCTAACAGAAACTTTGTTTACGCTCAATAGGCTGTGGTTTGGTGCATGGCCTTTGTTTGCAAGGTTCCTTGAGTCATTCTTTGTGCTCTAATGAGTTGGAAACGAGTCCTCTGAATGAGCGTCCCTCAAACGCGTCGTTTTGGCTCGAAACTTCCCGAAATACCTACAAAACGCCAAAAAGTCCGCGTAGACGTCTATCTCGACAAAATACATGTTTTAAGTGTAAAACGTATTGGACTAGTGCTAGACAATGCATGATCGAGCGAGAATCCTACCTAAATGTGCATCTGAAACTATGCTATAAATCGTGTTATCAAAATACCCCATACTTAAGGTTTGCTCGTCCCCGAGCAAATTCCCAACTATAGACTACGAGATGACATGATTTATGTATGCAGAAAAATGGCAAAATCTTTTTGGTTTTGTGCTTCTACTATTGGATCACCTTCATAGTCATGATCAATGGCAATTGAATAAGCAATTATGTATCAAACGATAAAGTCATGGAAAGACCATTGTACTTAACTCAAAAACATGCATGAGTTGGGAGGACGGAGATGTCAAGAAGATCAAGAGTTTATCCAATCTAGATTACTAAGTCTTACAAACGTGCAAGTAGGTCATAAGGGCTTGTGACATAAAAGGCTAAGAAACGTTTCAATTTGGGGAGGGGAATTTTTCTAGGTATGTGATGCTAATCCGGGAATGGAACTAACTTCACTCCTTGTCCTCGATCAACTTCCCCCAAGTGCATATTTTTCCTATCTTGCTTTCTTTTCTTTTTCTTTGATTCATTTTTGAGACAATGGCATTGGTGTACAATAGCCGAAACCTAGGTGATTAGCCATCCTCGGGTTTTTTCTCTTTTTCGAGGTGCATCCACACCGGGCACACATACCAAAGCTCGTTAGGGCTATTGGCTCATTTGACTTTGGCAAGGCACCAACACCCGATTATGTGAAGTGTACCGAGTTACTTGTCATTTAAACCAACGCCCCCAAACCTATTTTGGCTACACTTCCACAATAATTTCAGCATTCTATTCACGACATTCTTTTCATTACATCTTCACCCCGCACTTGCTTTTCACACATTCAAACACACTAGCATGCTCCTATTCCCGGATGGGTTTAAAAGGAGGTCAAATTTATATCAATTGAGGTGCTCAAGCAATCATGATCAAGATGAGAAGTAGAGAAAGATGAAATGCCTTATTCATTCCTAGATGGTATGCAAGAACTATCATGTAATTTCGATTTTCAATACTCAATCCATTCTAGGCAATCATCATGCTCTCAAGTCATTCATGGAATTCAAGAAAAGTAGTTCAAGTCCACATATGCATTTATCAATTTAACACATAAGGCCATTCATAGCCAATCACAAGACAAGTTTTCATCATTAGGATCATATCCAAGCCTAGAAAGCACAAAATTTTTTTTAAATTTTCTGATTTTTATGAGATTTTCGAAATGAATATGTACAATGCAAGACATGTGCAAATATTAAACTATCCTAGATGCTCTTCATGCAAAGGATCATGCAAACCCCACCCCATACTTAGAAACACATTGCCCCCAATGTGATATTCAAGTAAAGAGAGTGAAAGAAGGTTCTCACAATGTAAAATGGTTTTCTTTGGTATTTTGGGAATTCTCAAGAGGATTGATGTTGGATGATCCTTTCAACCATGGTAGGGAGCTCTAAGCATCCTTCGAGCTTTGAAACCCGCGCTAGGCGCCGCTAGCCGTCCAAGTTCCGCGTCCGCTCCACCCATAATTGGTGAGGGTTTCATCATCATCATTTCCAAGAAAGGTTTCCAATGCCACCAATGTTCTAGCACATACAAAATAGACAAAACACACAAAGCACACAAAAACAGAAAAATCTAAACTAAAAATGAAGAAAGAAAAAAAATGTTACCGATGGGTTGCCTCCCACCAAGCGCTTCTTTAAGGTCATTAGCTTGACCAAACTCGGGAGTGTTTATGCAAGGTGAAGTGGGGCAATCATGTCCACCGGTGCTCCCGGAATGTATTTCTTCAAGCGATGCCCATTCACCTTGAAATTTCCACAATGCTCCCCTCCTATTTCAATTGCTCCATGGGGAAAGATCTTCTTCACCACATATGGTCCGGTCCATCTTGATTTGAGTTTTCCGGGAAAGAGCCTTAGCCTCGAGTTGAAGAGAAGGACAAGATCTCCTTCACTCAACTCCTTTGGAATGATTCTCTTGTCATGCCACCTTTTGGTTCTCTCCTTGTAAATCCGGGCATTCTCATAAGCTTCCAACCGGAGTTCCTCAAGTGCATTGATATCAAGCAATCTCTTTTCTCCCGCCTCCTTGAGGTCAAAGTTTAGCCACTTAATGGCCCAATAAGCTCTATGCTCCATTTCCACCGGAAGATGGCAAGACTTGCCATAGACTAACTTGTAGGGAGTGGTGCCAATAGGTGTCTTGAATGCGGTTCTATATGCCCATAGTGCATCATTGAGCTTCATAGCCCAATCCTTTCTTGTCCTAGACACCGTCTTCTCGAGAATGGCCTTGATCTCCCGGTTGGAGATCTCCACTTGGCCACTTGTTTGGGGATGGTAAGGTGTTGCCACCTTATGAGTCACCCCATACTTGGCTAAAAGTGCTCCAAAGTTCCTATTTGTGAAGTGCTTCCCTCCATCACTAATGATCACCCTTGGTGTTCCAAACCTAGGGAAGATCACTCGGTTGAAGAACCGCACTACCACCTTGGCATCATTCGTAGGAGAGGCGATTGCCTCTACCCATCTTGACACATAGTCCACCGCCAATAGGATGAATAGATTTCCACATGAAGAAGGAAATGGTCCCATGAAGTCTACACCCCATACATCAAAAATCTCAACTTCTTGGATGTTGTTCAAGGGCATTTCATTCCTCCTTGAGATGTTCCCCGTTCTTTGGCAAGCATCACATCCCGCTACAAAACTTTGCACATCTCTAAACAAGTTAGGCCAATAAAAACCGGATTGCAATACCTTGGCACACGTTTTGTGTGAGCTAGCATGGCCTCCACATGGTAAGGAGTGACAATGCCGGATCACACTCTCCATTTCATCCTCCGGTATGCATCTTCTAAGCACCCCGTCCGGGCCTCTCTTGAATAGAAGTGGTTCGCTCCAATAGTAATGCCTTACATCGTTGGAGAACTTCTTCCTTTGTGCATACGTTAGTCCGGGAGGCACCTCCTCACACACCAAGTAATTCACAATGTTGGCATACCACGGTTCACTTCCCCTAGCCACTTGGAACAAACATTCTTCCACCAATTGCAATTGTTCATCCCGGAATGAATCATCTATCGGGATGTTGTCTTTCCCAAGCTCCAATGGTGGGAGTCTACTAAGGTGATCCGCTACCGAGTTCTCGGATCCCTTCTTATCTCTTATCTCCAAATCAAACTCTTGAAGAAGAAGGATCCACCGAATCAACCTTGGTTTGGCATCCTTCTTCGTAAGTAGATAACGGATCGCCGCATGATCCGTATAAACTATGACCTTCGCTCCAACAAGGTATGAACGGAACTTCTCAAATGCATACACTACCGCTAACAACTCCTTCTCGGTAGTAGCATAATTGAGTTGGGCTTCATCTAGCGTCTTGCTAGCATAGTAAATAGCATGAGTGCGCCCTTCCTTCCTTTGCCCCAAAACGGCCCCAACGGCTACATCACTTGCATCACACATGATCTCGAATGGTAAACTCCAATCCGGAGGTTGCATGATAGGTGCGGAGATCAAGGCGTTCTTCAACCTACAAAACGCTTCAAGACAATCCTTGGAAAACACAAAATTAACATCTTTCATTAGTAGGTTAGTGAGAGGCTTAGAGATTTTAGAGAAATCTTGAATAAACCTCCGGTAAAAACCGGCATGCCCTAAGAAACTCCTTACCCCCTTCACCGAGGTAGGTGGTGGCAACTTCTCTATTGTTTCAATCTTAGCCCTATCAACCTCAATGCCACGGTTAGACACCAAGTGTCCTAACACAATCCCTTCACTTACCATGAAGTGGCATTTCTCCCAATTTAAGACAAGATTTGTCTCCTCACATCTTTGTAACACTAATGACAAGTTAGCCAAGCAATCATCAAAAGAAGAACCATAAACAGAGAAATCATCCATGAACACTTCCATGATATTTTCTATGTATTCCGAAAAGATGGCCATCATACACCTTTGAAAGGTGGCGGGTGCATTACACAACCCAAATGGCATTCTCCTATATGCAAATGTACCCCATGGACATGTAAAAGTTGTTTTCTCTTGGTCATCGGGGTGGATAGGGATTTGGAAGAATCCACTATACCCATCTAGGTAGCAAAAGTGAGAATGTTGAGCTAATCTTTCTAGCATTTGGTCAATGAAGGGGAGGGGAAAGTGATCCTTCCTAGAGGCCATGTTCAATTTCCTATAATCTATACACATCCTCCATCCCGTGACCGTCCTAGTTGGTATTAGTTCATTGTTCTCATTAGTTACTACCGTCATTCCACCCTTCTTAGGTACTACATGAACGGGGCTAACCCACTTACTATCCGAGATAGGGTAGATAATTCCCGCATCTAGCAACTTAACGATTTCCTTTTTGACCACCTCTTTCATTATAGGATTCAATCTCCTTTGATGTTCTATAGAGGGTTTGTGGTTATCTTCCATCATTATCTTATGCATGCACAAAGATGGTTTAATGCCAACCAAATCATCAATAGTATAACCAATGGCTTTCCTATGCAATCTCAACTCATGTAGCAATTTAGCAAGTTCATCATCACTCAAGCATGCATTAACAATCACCGGATATGTAGAATTATCACCAAGGAATGCATATTTTAAATGAGAGGGAAGGGGTTTGAGTTCAAGTGAGGGAGGACCTTTTTCGGTTGAAGATGATCCAAATAAGATTGGGTGAGATGAATCCAAAGCAAATGAAGACTTCCCTTGGCTCCTAGAAGCTTGATCGTCATTAAGAGCTGATTCAGGGGAAACCACGGTTGGAATCACGGTTGGTTCAACTTCCACGGCCGTGGTTCCTTCCAAGCTTGTTTTTCGGAGTTGTCCAGAGAGTTTGACGGCCGTGGTTCCTAAATCTCGACCGTGGAACTTACAGCTGTTCACAATTTCTTCATGGCTCCCAAATCCAACTCTTGGCTCCTCCTCCAATGCCTCCAAGGCTTTGATCTCTTCATTGCAATCCTCCTCAATGTCTTCCTCCATCATACTCAAGGTGAGAACCCTTTCCAAGGGATCCTTGGTCAAAATCGAGCTCACCATTTCTCTAGATTCTTCTTGCTCGACTATGTTGAAGATGTCTTCATCAAGGGTTGGCCCTTTCATCATAGTGGACAGCTTGAACTTGATGTTCTCCTCTCCAATGTTGAAGGAGAGAGTCCCGTTCTTGCAATCCACTAAACATCCGGATGTGGCTAGGAAAGGTCTTCCTAGGATGATGGGAACCGGGTAATCCGCCGGAATGTCCAACACTACAAAGTCGATAGGTACATAGAATCCTCCCAATTGCACCGGAATGTCTTCAAGAATCCCAACCGGGTGAGTGATGGATCGGTCCGCCATATAGAGGGTCATCTTGACCGGTTTTGGCTCTCCTAGCCCGACCTTGTTACTAAGTGCAAGCGGTATGATGCTTACACTCGCCCCAAGATCACAAAGGGCTTCGTACTTCACATCTCCTACTCCAATTGGAACACAAAAAGAGCCCGGATCCCTTAGCTTAGGAGGCATCTCCTCCTTCATTGTTTGGATTAACTCCGAGGATCTCTTAGTCATCCTAATCTCCCCATACTCTTCCAACTTCCTTTTGTTGGAGAGTATTTCCTTCAAGAACTTTCCGTATGCCGGCATTCCTAAGATGGCATCCATGAACGGAATGTTAATATGTAACTTGGACATTAGTTCAAGGAACTTACCAAAGTGATTGTCCAAACGAGCTCTTGCTCTTGATTGCGGGAACGGTAGTGGTGGCTTGTATGGAGGTGGTGCCACATAAGTTGGCTCTATATCCTTGCTCTTCTCTCCATCTTCTTGCCTTCTTCCCTCTTCTACCACTACTTGCTTCCCTTTAGCTTGGTCCTTGGGCAAAGGGTCCTTCATGCTCAACCCACTCCTTGTTGTGATAGCCAAAACTTGGCCTCTTGGGTTGTCTTCGGTTCTTCCGGGAAGCTTTCCCGGATCTCTATGTGCCTCACCCGCCTTTTGGAAGACTTGTGCTTCCAAGACCTTTTGAGCCTTAGAAATTGAAGTGACGGTGCTCTCAAGTCCACTCAACCTTCCTAGCAATTGCTCAAACATGACTTCGGTTCTATCCTTTGAAGGTTGAGTAAAACCGGGTGGAGGTTCTTGTGAAGCTCTTGGCGGTGGGGTTGTGCTCGTGGAAGCGGGAGGGTTCAAGGCTCCATCCGGATTTGAGTAAGAGAATCCGGGATGGTTGTGGTTTGGCCGGTAATTGTTGAATTGCCGGTTGTTGTTGAAGTTCCTTGGGCCTTGGTAATTGTTGAAGTTGCCCCTTCCCATGTAATTGACATCCACCTCCTTGGAAGACAAGTTTGCTTGTGGAGGTGCTTGAGGAGTTGTTTGGCTCTTCAAGGTTGTGGTGCATAACTCTCTCAAGGATTTCAACTCGTTGTTGATGGCGTCAAGCTTAAAATTGCTCATGGTGACTTCACTCACCTCATATGCTCCCGCCTTTCTCCCTTCACTCTTTCTATGCGAGTACTTCTCAATCACTAGCGCTTGCTTCTCCACAAACTCCCAAGCATCATCAACATGTTTCTCCATAAATGTCCCACCGGAAAGAGATTGAAGCTTGAATTGACTATCTTCATCAAGCCCTTTGAAATAGATCTCTAATAGCTCAATTTTTGGTATGCCATGGTGCGGACAATCTAGAAGAAGATCTTTGAATCTCTCCCAAGACTTGAACAAACTCTCTCTATCCCTCATCACGAAGGCATTGATCTTTCCCCTTAACTCGGTGGTCTTGGAAGGTGGGAAGAACTTGGTCAAGAACTCGGTTGTCATCTCTTCCCATGTTCCAACTCTTCCTTGTGGAATAGATTGATACCAAGCTAAGGCTTTGTCCTTAAGAGAGAAGGAAAAGGCCCTTAGCTTATGGTTGTTGCTCTCCAATCTTGGTGGTCTAAGAGTCTCCATCAAGATCTCATAATTCATCAAGTGTTGATGAGGGGACTCTCCTTCCATCCCTCCAAATTGATTGTGCCGGATCATTTGTAGAACTTGAGGGCGGAGCTCATAGTTGTGGGTTGCGGGATCTCCTAGATTTACACCCGGTCGGTGTGCTCTTTGTGCCGGATCCATATGTCTCCCTAGGGTTTGTGGCTCCTCAATAGCAATGGGAACAACCCTAACATTAGCCGCCGGTTGCGGTTGTGGTGGAGGTGGTGGAGGTTGTCGGCGATTAAGCTCTCCTTGAACAAGGGCTTGCCTAATCTCTTCAATCTCCCTTCTAGTTTCCTCTTGCCTCTCATTGGCAAGTCTCCTCTCTTCCTCTAAGAGCTCATCTCTTAGCTTTATTTGCTCTAAGGCTTCATCCAATTCAGCTTGAAGATTTCTACCGGCCATCTCTCTCTCTTTTCGAATGTTCTTAGATCTAGATCGAAGGGTTTTCTCCGGTTCGGGATCGAATGGAGCTAGATCCTTGCCACGAGATCTTCGCATACACCTAAAGAGAAGTAGATGTCCTGAAAAGCAAAGACACAAACCAAAAAGAAATCAAAAGAAACAAGAAAGATCTACACTAGAATCAATCACAAAATAGACTCAATCTAGACCTAGTCCCCGGCAACGGCGCCAAAAACTTGTCACGCTAGAAAGTGTGTACGCAATAAGTCTTAAATTTATACTTGTTATAATTATCCTAATTCTTAGCGCACCCGCAGTGTACGGGACGAATGTAGAAAGATAAGTACTCCAAGGTCGAACGCAAAGACTAAGGTGAAATCGAACTAAGTTGTGATTGAATTTAGCAAAATCTAAACTAGGAAAGGAGAAAATCGCAATTTGTTTTTGTTGGTTTTAGTTGGCCAATTCAAAGATCACTACTCATGCAAATAACCAAATCAACTCAATCGGAAAGGTTGGCACAAATAAACAAATCGAACAAGATGTGATCAAGGGAGAAGGAAAACGGATTCTAGGGGTTGGAAAGTCCGGTTATGGCACGATCTCTAGTTATCTATTCATTCTTTGGATTGATTATATTATGTTGGGATTTAGTGTTTCTAAAATGGGATCAAGTACCGGGTAAGTCTCATGATCAACTAGTCCACACCTAAGGTCTTATTACCGGTTAAGTTTCTAAGAACCTAAGGATAGGATTTTAACACAAACCGGATTATTACCTAGAGGTCTAACCTATCCTTACCGGGTAAGTCTCGGAAAGGGAAGTTCTAAGCAACTATCCTAGCACTCTAAATCCAATGGAGGCTTATTAGGCTCACCATTACCTAAGGCTTTACTACTTTGGATTCTAAGGGTAAGGATTACCGGGTAAGTCTCTCCTAACACTTAGTCTCTACACTAGGACATCCTAGGGTAGGTTAAACTCAGCAAAAACTTAGGGTTTCAACAATCTTATGAACCTAGGGTGAGATCCTTCGAACCAGGAAAATCACGGTTCGTTCTACAGAAACCACGGCCGTGGTTCTTCAAGAACTACCCGTGATTCCTAACAGTAGCTACGTCCATAAACAAAAATCATCCAAAGGCAAATTTAAGTTCATCCTATCATAGATCTAGCCATAACCTTCCTTTCCTAACCCTAGAATCACATCAATCTAGCCTACAACATTCATATTGGAATTCAAAACAAACAAGCATAGATTCATGGTCTCCATAGCAAGAATAACAAGAGAAGGAAGATGAACAAATAACTCCAAATAGAATCCAAATCTGAAGATCGAATTTAGGATGACTTACAACCCTTCCAAAGGAAGGTTCAAGGGTTCAAAAACTTCAAGAAATAAATCCGAAATACAGAGTTAGGTGTGTCTTCTCCTCTCCTCTTCAATGGCAATGGCTCCTTTCTTCTTCTTCTTCTTGCACTTTCCTACCTAGAAAATCCTTCTTATCCTTGGGATATATTTTGTTCAAGAGCAATGGAGAATGTGTGAGCTGCTCCCCAAAACTACCCCAAAATCCCAGCTGCCTCTAACAACATTCAAGGACCACTTTTATAACCAATTTCTTCATGAGCTGGCCATGAGAGTCGTGGCACAGCTGTCACGAGAATCTGGCAAAAACCACGGCCATTTCCACGGTCGTGATTCTCCAGGAACCCGTGATTTCTAACAGAAACTTTGTTTACGCTCAATAGGCTGTGGTTTGGTGCATGGTCTTTGTTTGCAAGGTTCCTTGAGTCATTCTTTGTGCTCTAATGAGTTGGAAACGCGTCCTCTGAATGAGCGACCCTCAAACGCGTCGTTTCGGCTCGAAACTTCCCGAAATACCTACAAAACGCCCAAAAGTCCGCGTAGACGTCTATCTCGACAAAATACATGTTTTAAGTGCAAAACGTATTGGACTAGTGCTAGACAATGCATGATTGAGCGAGAATCCTACCTAAATGTTCACCTAAAACTATGCTATAAATCGTGTTATCAAAATACCCCATACTTAAGGTTTGCTCGTCCCCGAGCAAATTCCCAACTATAGACTACGAGATGACATGATTTATGTATGCAGAGAAACGGCAAAATCTTTTTGGTTTTGTGCTTCTACTATTGGATCACCTTCATAGTCATGATCAATGGCCATTGAATAAGCAATTATGTATCAAACAATAAAGTCATGGAAAGACAATTGTACTTAACTCAAAAACATGCATGAGTTGGGAGGACGGAGATGTCAAGAAGATCAAGAGTCTATCCAATCTAGACTACTAAGTCTTACAAACGTGCAAGTAGGTCATAAGGGCTTGTGACATAAAAGGCCAAGAAACGTTGTAATTTGGGGAGGGGAATTTTTCTAGGTATGTGATGCTAATCCGGGAATGGAACTAACTTCACTCCTTGTCCTCGATCAACTTCCCCCAAGTGCATATTTTTCCTATCTTGCTTTCTTTTCTTTTTCTTTGATTCATTTTTGAGACAATGGCATTGGTGTACAATAGCCGAAACCTTGGTGATTAGCTATCCTCGGGCTTTTTCTCTTTTTCGAGGTGCATCCACACCGGGCACACATACCAAAGCTCGTTAGGGCTATTGGCTCATTTGACTTTGGCAAGGCACCAACACCCGATTATGTGAAGTGTACCGAGTTACTTGTCATTTAAACCAACGCCCCCAAACCTATTTTGGCTACACTTCCACAATAATTTCAGCATTCTATTCAC